>JAUKPH010000025.1:1420000-2118750 GCA_030549335.1 Pontederia crassipes
CTCTTCAACATCGGATAAATTTGGCCTTGCTCTCAGAAGATAAATATGCTCCATGATATTTCTGTGAAAGCTAGTTAGTTAGAGCTTCCATCATCCCACAGGAGAATGCAGTTAGGGCTCCATACTTCTAAACATCCTGTGAAAAGCTATTTTAACGAATAATGAAGATGCCAAGTAGATAACAGCTTATAAGAAGTATGATGACAACGCAATGATATTTGTATGCTTAGGTATCCAGTGAATCAAAGTCTCCTGGGATGAGTCATTGATCCCTGACGCAATATAACTCACGAGAATTGAACAGATGAGTTTGAGATAACACAACCTTGGATGAAAGATTAATTGAATAAAAGATATTACCTTTTCCATTCCATATTGCAGTAGCGATCACTAATAACATGAGCTGTATAGAATAACAAAATATTCAATCCACCTTTTTTGTTGTCTCTTCATCCTTTTTTTTCCATAAAAAATGCAAGCTAGTTGTATACTTTTGCTATCTAAGAGAAAAAAGTCTATATTCATCTTCTATTTGTTCACAGTAATTCCTTTTTTCTTTCACATTATTGGCAATCGTATTGAAATCTGATGAATATGTTCCTTTATGATCTCATGATAAGAAATAATAAATTACTGTTCAAGCCCTATGAAAACCAAGAAGGCAATTCTCGTTACACCTCCATCCTCATATCGTATACAGAAAATGGAAATCCTTGTTACCAGCAACAACTAGGGACCTATAAATTAAGTCTATGAACTTGACAATCATAAACCATGAATAAACATCACACTGCTATTTAGTTCATTGGAATCATCATCATCATCATCGTAAAAGAAAAAAAAAACAAGTTGGCAATAATAATGTTCCTAACGGAAAAGGGAATCCCGTCGACCAATGTATTAGTAGTAAAAATAAAAATGGCACCTTTTCTTCGCTAATCGTTCCATTGGCGCACCATTAGAGGAACTGAGATCACAACCAACCGAGAGGGCCTTCTTCCCACGATTCCGCTGCTGAAAACTCACGGTGCTCCAACCCACGCGCGACCCCAAAACTGAAAGAGGGTTCCAAATATACTGAAAACAATTAAATTCCTTTTTTTTTTAAAGAAAGGAAAGGTTGCGATCGAAAGAGGGAGAAGTAACTCACTGCCGCGGTCGGTTCTGGAATGCTGACGGAACAACTGAAAGAACCGACGCCGGGGAATCGGAGAAGGAATTTTCCGGAGAGGGGAGACGGCGAGGGGTTGCATGGATGACCGCATCGCTCACAGTTGTTCTCCGATGCGACGGCGGGGTGGCGCGGGAGACGGCGGCGGTGGCGGAGGAGGAGGCAATTTGAAGCGAATGTTGTGGTGGGAGAGAGAGCTCACAGAGATGGCATTTGTGGGGCGCGGCAAACGTGTGTGCCCAGGGAGTCCGCTCAAGATGTGTACACAAATTTATTTTATAAATTCTTGAAAAAAAAAGAGAAACTAATTTGAACAATATTTATAAAAAAAATACATCTTATTAATCGTTATTATTACTAAGAACTGAAATCTACGTAAGTATCAACATCACATTCTTGATAATAAAGTGATTAAGTGAATAAAAAAGAATTGTGCATGATCATGATTATTTTTTTTATGAAACATCATCCTAAATTTAATTTGAGACGGAGAGAAAACTTAAATATATATATTTAATCTTTAATAATATGGAGGAGTTTTTATTTTGAAGTTTTACCTCTTAATTAATCGGCAAAATAATCTTGGGTGACTTTTTGTTATCCACAATAATGTCAATCCCACTAACACAGCAGCTTGAGTTGTTTGACCACAGTTGACCTATTTAACTGTACTCCTTATAGTAACAACAACATGTCCTAGAATGTTAAAATCTGCATAAAAAGAGTGTATAAATATCATGAATGGACCATTAGTTTGACTTATTAACAATAAGTTTAACTATTTTTACGCCGATAAAAAAATATTATTATTATTATTATGTTATAATATAACAATTAAAAATGAAAAAGGCGACTAGGCGAGACCCGCAAATGTGACCGTTGCAGCCTCCGACAACGCCCACGTGTTAGAAGCACCTTCCCGAGAGGGTAAAAACGTAAATTGAACGCAACCCACCACGTTAAAAATCCTCCCATCTTGCACTTTTGCGTCCCGGCGGCCGTCCGATCTCCTCACCCGCTGCGATCGTGATCCGGCGCAATCCGCACGAATCTCCACGAGATCCCAGGGGACCAACACGTGCTTCTCGGCGCCCACTTCCGTTTCGTCTGTGGATATAAAAAAAAAATATTAAAAAGAAAAGTTTCGTCGCGTTCGTCAGAACCTCCCCTCCCGAAAGGAAGAAACAAATTGACAGAAGGAAAAATGCAGCAGACGTCGCCGGCGATAGGCGAGGCTTCGAGTTCCGCGGCAGCTTCGAGGGGTGCGGTAAGGATCCGAATAGCTCTCAGCGCTTCTTCTTGAACTCTTCGCTTTTTTTTTTCTTTCTTCTGCTTGTCGTCTTATTTTGGGAAAAAAAGATATAAGTTCTAGATTTGGTTGCAACTAGGATTTTCTTCAGGAGGAGTTGGAAATTAGCGGGTTTGCTTCTTCGATGCCTGCGTTGCGGGTTTTTAGTGCTGAGAAGGTTGACGAGTCCCCCAAATTTGGCAATTTTTGATGCAGTAGGAGAGGATAAAAAAGAAGATACTTTTAGTAGATTTTGGAAGATTAGGTTGATCTCCGGACTGTTGGAGGTGTTCTTATAATGTTTGTGTTGTATAAAGTGAGCTCCTCGTGCAGTACTTGCCCTATTTCGGCCGTCTTATAGTCACGGAATGAATTATATTGCCTATTATGGAAGAACTGAAGGAGATCAATGAGATTTTACGACGTTATTTTTCATTATCAACTCTGGAATGGTTGAACTTGCTGGTATGATTAGGCCAAACAGGGAAAAGAAACAATTGTAGATTATGACCAACTCACTTACATGTTAAAGGCAAGATCTTGTAGCCTAAGATGGAATGAGAAAGGAATGCCTTGAAGATGCCATGTGGTATGTCTTCCATTTGGTACAGGGGCGATTATTTAGCTCAGTCAATGACTTTGTTACATCATGTTGTTACGTACAAAATCCTTTTCGATTCCATTCTTAAACTTCTGTGAGTATATGATGCAAATTCAAATGTTTAGCTTGCTTTCACACATTATGATCCATATTTATTTGTTTAGCATTTAAAGAAGACTTCCCAAGCTGTTGCATACGTTGTGCATGTGTTTGTGATTACCAAGCTGTTGCATATGAATCTCCACGAGATCTCAGGGGACCAACACGTGCTTCTTGACGCCCACTTCCACTTCGTCTGTGGATATAAAAAAATTTATTAAAAGTTTCGTGGCATCGTCAGAACCACCACCCACCACCCCCCCCACCCCCCACCCACCCCCCGAAACGTCGCTGGTGAGGAACCTTTGAGTTCCGGGGCATCTCCGAGGGGTGCAGTAAGGATCCGAATAGGTCTTAGCGCTTCTACTTGAACTCTTCGCTTTTTTACTTTCTTCTACTCCTTGTCGTCTTATTTTGGGGAAAAAGGATATAGGTTCTAGATTTGGTTGCAATCAGGATTTTCTTCAGGATGAGTTGGAATTAGGGGGTTTGCTTCTTTGATGACGAGTCCCCCAAATTTGGCAATTTTTGATGCAGTAGGAGAGGATAAGAAGGATGATGCTTTTAATAGAGTTTGGATGATTAGGTTGATTTCCGGACTGTTGGAGGTGAACTTATAATGTTGGTGGTGCTTAAAGTGAGCTCCTTGTGCAGTACTTATCCTATTTCCGCCATCCTATAGTCAACAACAACAACAACAAAGCCTTATCCCACTAGGTGGGGTCGGCTACATGGATCATACGACGCCATTCCGCTCTATTAGTAACCAAACCTTTCGGTATATTATTCACCAATAGATCTTGCTCTATTAGTTCGCCAAGTGTCCGCCTTGGCCTCCCTCTCCCTCTTTTAATCGGACTCCAGATTATTTGATCTACTCTTCTTACTGGCGCATCTAATGGTCTTCTCTGAACATGACCAAACCATCTCAAACGATTCTCTACCATTTTCTCACTAATAGGAGCCACTCCGACTCGTTCACGTATATGGTCATTCCTAATCTTATCTAATCTTGTATGACCACACATCCATCTCAACATCCTCATTTCGGCTACCCCCACTTTACGTTCATGTTGTCCCTTCATAGCCCAACATTCACTACCATATAACACTGCTGGCCTTATAGCAGTACGATAGAATTTTCCTTTAACTTTATTGGGTACTTTTCTATCACAAAGAACTCCAGTGGCTTTCCTCCACTTACACCAACCAGCTTGAATTCTATGATTAACATCGTCATCAATCTCACCATCTTGTCTTACAATTGATCCTAAATATTTAAACTTTGTCACTTGAGGAATTATATCCTCCCCTAACCTAACTTTCAAATCGTCTCTAAGTTGTTTATTTGTGAAATTGCTATGCATATATTCTGTTTTATTCCTACTTAAACGAAAACCCTTTGACTCCAACGTATTTCTCCATATTTCCAATTTTGTATTAATCTCTTCTCTTGAATCTGCTAAAAGTATTATATCATCCGCAAATAGCATGCACTTAGGTACCTCCTCTGTGATACTCTCGGTTATAGCATCGATAACTAAGTTAAATAGATACGGGCTTAAAGCTGATCCTTGATGTAGGCCAATTCCCATAGGAAATTCATTTGTCTCACCTCCGGGTGTCCTAACCCTAGTCAATGCCCCATCGTACATATCTTGTATTACCTTAATGTAGGCAACATTCACCCTCTTCTTTTGCAAGGCTTTCCAAAGTACATCCCTTGGTACCCGATCATACGCCTTCTCTAAGTCAATGAAAGCCATATGTAAGTCTCTTCTCCTACTTCGATACTTCTCCATCATCCCCCTTAGTAAATAAATCGCCTCTGTAGTGGATCTTCTTGGCATGAACCCAAATTGTCTCTCAGAAATACTAGTCTCCATTCTCAATCTATGCTCAATCACTTTTTCCCATAATTTCATAGTGTGACTCATAAGTTTAATCCCTCTATAATTTGCACAATTCTGAATATCCCCTTTATTTTTGTAAATAGGAACTAATGTACTTAATCTCCAATCATCAGGCATCTTTTTCGACCGTAAAATCTCATTAAATAGTTTACATAACCACAACACACCTTTTTCTCCAAAACATTTCCAAACTTCAATCGGTATACCATCCGGTCCAACGGCTTTACCATTCTCCATTTTCTTAAGAGCTTCGCTAACCTCCGAGACTCTAATTCTACGATAAAATGACTTATTAAGCTCACATTCGCTAACTGTCAAGTCCTCCAAATCACAACGCGAACCTTCACATCCATCATTAAATAGCTTATAGAAATACTCTTCCCATCTGTTCTTAATATCTCCTTCAGTAACTAAAACCTTGCCAACTTCATTTTTTATGCATCTTACTTGATCCAAATCTCTCGACTCCTTCTCTTTGTTCCTTGCAATCTTGTAAATCCTTTGTTCACCCGCCTTTGTCCCTAACTCCTTATAAAATCCCTCGTATGCTTTAGCACGAGCATCACTAACTGCCTTCTTAACCTCCCTTTTTGCCAAACGATACTTTTCCCAATTGTCAGAACTATTGTCCAAGTGTATCGCCTTGAAACAATTCTTCTTATTACGCACCTTTTCTTGGACCTCCTCATTCCACCACCAAGTCTCCTTATCTCGTGGTCCAAAACCTTTTGATTCTCCTAAAATGGCTTTAGCAACCATTTCAACCTTTTTTGCCACATTCTTCCACATGATACTAGCATCTCCTTCTAACTCCCACACACTTTTCTCTAATAACTTACTTCTAAAAGTCTCTCGCTTCTCCCCCTTTAACTGCCACCACTTGATCTTTCGATCAAAAACTGTTCGGGATTTTGGTTTTATACATTTATTTGCATATCAAGAACTAACAATCTATGTTGTGTAGTCACTCCATGCCCAGGAATTACTTTGCAATTAGTGCAACGTCTTTTATCAGTATTTCTTATCAAGAAAAAATCGATTTGAGACCTATGAGTTCCACTTTTGTATGTGATTAAATGTTCCTCTCTCTTCCTAAAACAAGTGTTGATAATCTTAAGGTCGTATGCTAAAGAAAAATCAATAATAGTTTGTCCTTCCTCATTCAACTCCCCAAAACCAAAACCACCATGAACCCTTGCATGTGGTCCTGCCTCTTTACCAACATGTCCATTAAGGTCTCCCCCAATATAAACTTTCTCGGTTGTTGGTATACTTTCAATCAAACCCTCCATATCTGCCCAAAACTTCTCCTTGAGATGGGATTCTGCTCCTACTTGGGGTGCATATGCACTAATAATGTTCATAGTCTCCTTTCCAACAATTACTTTTACGGATATGATTCGATCCTCAATCCTTTTAACTTCCACAACATTCTTCCTCCATTCTGCATCCGCGATAATACCAACACCATTCCTTCTATTTACCTTACCTGTGTACCAAAGTTTGGAACCATTTAACATAATCTCTTTACTTCCCTCTCCTACCCATCTAGTTTCTTGCAAGCATAAGATACTAATCTTACGCTGGTCCATTACTTGTGCCACCTCGAGGCGCTTCCCATTCAACGTCCCAATGTTCCAAGAACCTAATTCCGCCGTCCTATAGTCACGGAATGAAATTACATTGCCTATTATGGAAGAACGGAGGAGATCAGTGAGATTTTACGACATTATTTTTCATTATCATGGTTGAACATGCTGATATGGTTAGGCCAACAGGGAAAAGAATCAATTGTAGATTATGACCACCTCACTTACATGTTAAAGGCAAGATCTTGTAGCCTAAGATGGAATGAGAAAGGAATGCGTGGAGATGCCATGTGGTATGTCTTCCATTTGGTACAGGGGCGATTATTTAGCTCAGTCAATGACTTTGTTACATCATGTGGTTACACACAAAATCCGTTTCAGATTCCATTCTTAAACTTCTGTGAGTATACGCTGCAAATGCAAATGTTTATCTTCCTTTACGTATTGTGATCCATATTTATTTATTTAGGTTTAAAGAAGACTTCCCAAGTTGTTGCATAGAAGTTGTGCATATGTGTGTTTGTGAGTACTGTTCCACTTTATTGAGGTCTCACATGAAACAGTTTGATATACCATATCAATCTAACCCTGAATAACTTTTTTTTTTCATGGAAACCACCTCATTCAACAAAGATCCTTGTTATGAACTGTAAAATGAATATTTGTTCACCTTCTTTAAAAATATGCTCCAACTCATAGGATACAATATGGCTATATTTTCTCTCCAAAAAATGGTATATTTTCTTTTTTCAGAGTAAATGACTTAAACTTTTCCAGGCAATAGATTACGAGTAGCCTTTTGATCAGACGAAGGCTTATCTGATCCACTCTGCTGATTACGTTAGCAAACTTACGTGTTGAAGTCATCCTGAAGATACTACTCAAAGGAGGAGGATTACATGTTACTCTGACTATGGAAAAGGTCATTTGTCATGAATCCCACTCATCATCTTGTTCAGACACTAAAATGCTTCAAGTAAGATGGATTGCTTGCCCATATTATTCTTATTGCCTCATGCAACATGCATATTTGATCCTGATATATTCGTAAGTAATTCTTAAGATTTCTGACGAAGTCGAAGATTCGCCGGATTGGTTGCCTAAGGGTTGGATACTAGAGATAATAACACAAAATTCTGGTGCTTATGCAGGACGACAAAAAAAGGTACTGAATAATGTTGGTAATTTGTTACTTTTCTTTCCTTGCATAAGTTTGGTAAATTGTGTTTTTAAGTGGTGGATTGGTTATGTTCATCTCTATATCATGATAATTATTTAAAAAAAAAAACAATATGACTAGGGGATTGGTTTGTTTGAGTCATGAAATTTCTTATATATGCATATTTGAAGGTTTGAACACTTGAGATAAAAATGAACGCCTTAAGATATCTGAATAAGACATGGCCCTGTCATTTTAATATAGAGAATGCTGTGATTTTTTTTTATCATTTTAGCATGATGATTTTGTGGGAGACTAATAGTAAAGCGGGTACATATATTACTGGATTTCTTTGTTGTCTTTTACAAATCAACCTGTAGTGGATTTCTTTGTTGTCTTTTGCAAATCAACCTGTATTGGATTTCTTTGATGTCTTTTATAAATTAACCTGGTACTTTCAAAAAAATTTAGCAAAAAGGTAGTCCAACACTGGGCAGCTTTCTGTTCGTGTAGCCTGTTGTCAATACATCCTGGCTCTGAATTTTTTTTGTTGGCATGCTTAATTATCATTTTTCACTTTCTTTGTAGTGTTACTATGATCCATCTACGGGTTCAAGATTCTACTCCAGGAAGGCAGTGTTTCGTCATCTTAATCCGGGAAAGCTTTGCGGTCCGAATATGAGACAAACAAGAAGTGCCACTGCAAAATCTGTTAATGAGTGCTGCAGTGAGACCAATCAGGATGAAAACATGAAGAACTTCACAAAAAATGTTGGTTCCTGCTTGGTTTCTGATGTGTTTTCTGTTTTCTTTTATCACACATCAAAGTTTTTAACACAATTCTATTAGTTCAGCTGCTCAAAAAAGCTAATTAACTGGTGGCTGTACACCTCTAAATAAAAAGCTGAATAGACAGAAGATTTGAGGACTAATTTGACAGTAATGTTTGGTGTAGGCTTTGGTTGAAGATGCTCCAACTGGTTTGCCTGAGGGATGGATTAAGGAAATCAGAGTCAGAAAGGGTGATAGTAGAAAAAAAGATCTGGTTAGACAGCATGAGACTACCTCTGTTTGAAGTTGATTATGCTAATTGGGTTCTCTACTTGCAGCTATTTTTGTAATTAAATTATTCCTCACTTCAACTATAGCTAACATAGGAAAATAATGACAGACAAATTTCTTTGCAGCTTTTTTTTATTTGCTCTGAGATGTACTATAGTGACCACTGTAGGTTTGAGCCTTCGGGTATATACTAGCATGCTGTTAAGTGATTCCCTCCTTATAGCTTAGTTCCTTTGCTACTAAAAATAAAGATTTTAATCTCCCACGTCCTTCTGATTGTTAGTCCAAATGAACCATGAGCACGTTCCATCAAAAAATAAACCATGAGCTGGTAACTGGTGCTATGATATGCCTATAATGGTTCGTTCATCATCTTAACAGACGTGGATTAGGATGGACCTGATAGACGTGGTACCATAACCTTTTACCTATTGGAATTCATTTGTCCTGTTTTTGCCTGGCTCATTTTTAGCCCATTGATGTGCCTCGTAAATGTTAGAGAAAGAATGAAATTCTTCTCATCCATTGTGCCATTTCATTACCACTAACAATGGACATTGAAGTACTGGTACTTCAATGGCACCTTGATCAGCCAACAACGGACATTGGAGTGCTGGTACTTCAATGGCACATTGGCACTTACCATAGTAGCACTTGTTTTTTTCTTGTTTGTCTCTACAAATTTTTGTAAACATAGGCATAGGCTCAAAGATAGGAGTAGTCAGTTCGAGATTGTCACAAGTGTGCCATGCGAAGTCTGTTAGTGAGTGCTTGTCAAAACCCAGTCAGGAAGAAATCATGATGAACTCCAAAAAGAATGTTGGTTCTTGCTGGGTTTCTCATATGTTTTGTCTTCTTTTATCACATATCAAAATGTTTAACACAGTTCTATGAGTTGACCCTCTTGAACAAGTTCTATTACATGAATGTACAAAAGATTTGAGGGCTAATTTGACAAGTAATGTTTGGCATGAGCTTTGGTTGAGGATGCTCTGGGCTGCCTCAGGACTGGACTAAGGAGAATAAAGTCAGAAAGGGTGGTCCTATAAAAAAGATTTGGTTAGATAGCTTGTGGCTTTGATTCTGCTACTTGGATTCTCTATCTGGAGCTATTTTTCTACATAAATTATTCTTGATTTCAACTACAATGTTTGTTTGAAGCTAACAGAGAAAAATAATGCAGACAATTCTCTTTGCAGCTATCGTTTTATGGTCCGGCATGTTTACAATGTGGTTTGAGCCTTTGAATATATACTTGCATAGATTATCTGTTTCCCTCCTTATAGCTTGGTTCTTTTGCTATAGAACAAAGATTGTAATCTCCCACAATCTTCCAATTGTTGACCCAAATAAACAATGAGCAGGTTCCCTCAAAACATAAACCCTGAACTTGTAACTGGTGTTATGACATGCCAATAATGGATTATTCATCATCTTAATAGACGTGAATTGGTACCATAACTTTTTACCTATTGGAATTCGCTGATTCTGTTCGTGTCTGGCTCATTTGTATGTGCATTGATGTGCCTTGTAAATGTTAAGAGAAAAAAATTCTTCTTCTAATCCATTGTGTCATTTCATGACCACTAACAAATTTGATAGAGCAGCTGCCTGCCGACCTTGGAGCAAGTTGATCAGCCAACAATCCATGTTGATGTGCCAGTACTTTAATGATCCTTACGATGTTAGCACATTTGTTTTGTTTTTCCTTTATTTCTTGTTTATCTCTACCTCAATGTTTTGTAAAACCTAGGCTCAAAGATAGAAGTAGTTAGTCCTGCTATTGCTCAAGATTGTCAGTGTACCATGCATAACAGTGTTGGAATGGCCACAAGTTTTATGGTCAAGTTTTCCATAAAATTTTCAGCCCACCCAAAACTTATTTAGTTGTCTGATAAGAAACATAGAGCTTCTCTCTTGTGCTTAGCTCGAAATTGTTATGACCACAAACATACGTTAATGATAGTGGAGATGGTTTGTTGATGTTCTAGTCAGAGATTTTACTCTAAAGCAATGCCAGGCATCAGATGGGGTGCTAGAAATGATTATGCCAAAACGTCTTTTGTGCTTGAGCTAAAAGGTAGTTACTTCTTTGTATGATACCTAATCCATGGAATCAAATTGAAAGAAGATGCTAGAATGTTTATTCCATCTGAAGGGTTCACCTCTTAGCCCTTCCACAAAACATGGATAAGGTGAAGTGGTGCTGCATTATGATCCTGGTCACAACTTCAAGAAGATGGATATTCTTTGCAATCTTGCTGTCACCATGGAATAATATGCTTATGGTAAATTTATCAAAAATAATAATATTAAAAGCAGCAATGGCTTTAGAAGTTGGTAACAATTATTTTGAGAAAAGATATTTCAAATAAGTTATCGTTCAAGAAATTGGTGTCAGCTGGTCAATTGAGTATATTTTACACATAACAGGAGGTGGGATCATTGGGGTGGGATTTTAAGTGATTTTAGGTCCATTGTAATTTCTCCAAATCGGAGTTGATTGAGAAAAACAAATTGTATGGGTTTATAAATCGTATAAGTTCCCAATTTTCCAGTAGATTGACAAGGTCATGTAATAGACATGAGTTCCTTTTTATTTGCAACAGACATATATTAGCCTATTTTATGCTAGCTATTGACAGGGTGGATAACTGCGCAGGAAATGGAAAAGGCCAGGGAAATGGGACTGTTGGGAAAAAAGGCATAAAATCAGTTAACTAGTTAATATGCTTTTTCTCTCTCAAAAAAAGGAAGGAAAGACTACTTCATATGCATCAAATATGCAAATAACTTGTGATGCATGCATATGCAAATAACTCACGATGCATGCATATGCATAATAAAATCAGTGCCTTTCTTTTGAGAGGAAGGTGTTACCAAAGTATTTAGGGGCCATTTGGTATGGGACAATGCAAATAGATTACTGGTAATTTTATGTAAAATTTCCAGGGCCAATATATTATCACGTTTGGTTATAACGGATTACCGGTAATTTTATTTTGTCTGATAATTTGAATCACCACATCTCGGTAATCTAGATAGCACTGTGGAGAGGTGTCTATTTACATTCCCGCCAAAGTGGGATTCATAAATTTTATATTTGGACTAAAATGTCCTTTTAACCTAATCCTCATAAATTATCATATCTATTTAGACTTGGAAAATAAATTGCGTTGGTTTCTTTGAAGAAAGAAGACGTCCCAACGTGTGTCCTTAGCGTTGGAGAATCAAAATTGTAGGAACGTATTTTTTTCTTACGTTTAATATTCTTTTTTGTTTATCAAACTTAATATAGGACTAAAGTTTGAAATATGTATTGAGGGTATTTTAGTAAAAAACATGTATTTCATAATAATTATTCCTTTATAACAAACATGGTAATATAAATTACCACTTATATTATTAATGCTTGCCAAACACTATAATATAAAATTACCGGTAATTTAACAAGTAGTAATCTATCTGTGTGGTATTTTAAATTATCGGTATGTTTAAAAGGGAATGCACCAAACGGCCCCTTAGTAATTTGTTAAAGTATTTCCATTTGTTCAGTTTGTTTTGACTTCTGAATTGATTGTTCTGCCGCATTTTCTTGATTTCTTCCACATTTATATTTATATGATATATGAATATTAGAACTTGTAGACATAGGAAAATGAACATATTAGTCCCTCGTCCACTTTTTGGGTGACTGTTTCTCCTGATTTTATGTCTTCCCTTATTAATTCATTTGGTTTAGTAATATGTTTTCTTAATATTTTTACTTTGGCATGTGAAAAAGATTTGGCTTATGTTGACCTATTCAAGAATTAACATCTTTTGTATTTTATCAAAACAGTTTTACATTGATCAGGCGAGTGGATATACATTTCGCTCCCTAAAGGATGCTTTTCGTTACATTGAAACTGGAGACATCCTTCGATGTGTTTCTAGGCCGCAGAAAAGAGATAGCAGGGTAACCTGTACCATAGAAAAGGAATCTCGTGTAAGTGAATGCCATGATTCTTCAAAAGCTCTTTTTGGTATGCTAGTTTCTCTTTTCATCTGTAATATACTATCTTCTCCTTTGAGTATGATTTTTGTCATCGTAAACTATGTCACCTGTGATAATGATGCACAGAATAACAAGCATCACGAATTCTTCTTATCACTTCATAAAAAAAAGAATCTTTATATCGATTATCTACGCATGCACAAGGGTAAAGAATGTAGTTGGTTAAAACTTTTAAGTTAATATTTTTTACATACTAGAAGGAAAACCATAGTTTTATGATGGGTGATTGTGGCATAAGATTACAATGAAAGGGACCCTACAAGAAGTGGATGAAGAGAATGTAGGGTGTAAATTTTAGTTAACTGACCAATCCTGTTGGACAAGAGAGAAAAAAATAGTTAACTGACCAATCCTGTTGGACAAGAGAGAAAAAAAATAGTTAACTGACCAATCCTGTTGGACAAGAGAGAAAAAAAATAGTTAACTGACCAATCCTGTTGGACAAGAGAGAAAAAAAATAGTTAACTGACCAATCCTGTTGGACAAGAGAGAAAAAAAAAGAAAGTAGCCAGCTAAAAAATCTCCAGTTGAAACAGGTGAATGATCATGTGGTAAAGTTTTTTCTCAAAAATTTTCCACCATAGGTGGTTATATTGTTTTAGAAGGGGGAAGTGGTTTTATGATGGTAACAACAGTGTGATATCAGCAAAAGAAGGTTAAATTCTTATAACCATGAGTGATGCAAAACCAAAATAACAAGACTATCCCTCAGAAATAAACAATCAAGTTTAAGCTAAACCATTTATGGCCAAAATTAAGAAAGAGAAGAGTCCTATCTAAAAAGATGGCATATAACCCATTGCAATGCAAGTTCCATCTACTTTGACAAAGAAGAAAAAAAAGAAAGGAACATGAATGCCACTATATAGGTTAAAATGACCTACCTAGGAAAAAAATTATAGTCAAACAAAATGCTTAATAATCTTTGTTCCTTTATTTCTTAATATTTCTTTTGTTTGATTTCATTGTTACTTGAACTCCGCCTATGTTTTATAGCCGGTCCCAAGCCCGGATAAAGGAGGAGGGTTGTGTTAGGCCCCGACAGTCAGCGTAAAACCCTGTCGAATCGCATGAACATGGATCAACGAATACGGAATGGCGTCGTATGATCCATGTAGCCGACCCCACCTAGTGGGATAAGGCTTTGGTGGTGGTGGTGTTGTTGTTGTTGATTTCATTGTTACTTGGTTCGATGTTTAGAACCCTTATAAATACTCTTGTTAAAACCCTTATAAATACTTTTGTGGTTCTTTCGGAAAGTAGTTTTGAAAGAATGAATATTATTTTTTATTATTTCTTAAGTTTTAGTTGGTCTCCGTTACCAGGCCATGTTGTTTTGCATATGTCGGTCATCACTAACTTTCTTGCATCCTTATTACAATCACGAAGCAGCTAAGAAGGCAAAGAAACTTCTGAAGCTGCTTATCATGGGAATTGAATAGTTCCTATTTTTGTGAGAAGAATTGAATAGTTCCTATTAAATCCAGTAACTTTTGAAGCTGTTTAAAATCCCATTTTATAAAGAAAGAACATAAATTCACATACTTTGAACATGAATTATTCATATTAAGGAATCATTCAAGGACTATTAGTGAGGCCCACTACTATAAGTTTATTTCTTTAGGATTCTTAAAAAATGTCTTTCAGTAATTAAATATTCAGATATTGTTCTTTTTTTTTCTTCCTGGAGGAGTAAAGAAATAGAAGTTGCACACATACGAGACATATTTGGTTGGGATGCAAGTAAATTTGACCAATGTAATATAGTAAGTTTGGAACCTGAAATAGTTGTACTTTCTCTTGTCCATCATATTTCAGGCCCTGTTCTTTGAATGATTGAAGCATTCTTTTGGATTTTTTTTCCCTCCCCAGCCACTATTTGGCATTTAAAGAAAGAGCCACCAGTGGAATGTAATGATCTTTTATTGTTGTTTAAGTAATCCTTTCTCCTCTTGATTCTACCATCCAGTTTGATATCAGGCCGAAATCTTTGTTATTTTATTAATTTGAACACTCGATAATTCTGATTTTTTTTCCTTGGACAACAAATGGCAACATTTGGAACAAAAGGCTTGATTTAAAGCGAAATCGAAAGGCACTTCTATTTGTCAACCTTGTAGTATATTGTCCCTCGAGCTCATATGTGAATATCAGTAAGCTTGATATGTAGTGGAATTGTGTTTGTGAGGCACTTGTGTTTTAACTCACAATTAGGTTATTTGATACTAGTTAGTAGTAAGCCCAGGTTATATCTTAAAAAGAGATTTTTTTAGGGTAAAAAGAGAAATTTTATTACATGAACAAATTATTTGATACTGTCGAATCTTATGAACATGGATCAACGAATATATTGTGTTAATGCTAGGTCGTTACCCTAAGTAACGCGCTGTACAGCTCGGGTACAGTGATAAGAGAGCAAGAGCCGCTGCATCCTCGCCTGAATGCAGTGTTAAATGAGCAAGGGCTACCGCACTCTAATGGACGGAGGCGGTTAAAGAAGCTAGTTCATGAGACTAAGGTCAGATTAGTTTCTTGGAACATTGGGACGTTGAATGGGAAGCGCCTCGAGGTGGCACAAGTAATGGACCAGCGTAAGATTAGTATGTTATGCTTGCAAGAAACTAGATGGGTAGGAGAGGGAAGTAAAGAGATTAGGTTAAATGGTTCCAAACTTTGGTAGGCGGTTAAAGAAGCTAGTTCATGAGACTAAGGTCAGATTAGTTTCTTGGAACATTGGGACGTTGAATGGGAAGCGCCTCGAGGTGGCACAAGTAATGGACCAGCGTAAGATTAGTATGTTATGCTTGCAAGAAACTAAATGGGTAGGAGAGGGAAGTAAAGAGATTAGGTTAAATGGTTCCAAACTTTGGTACACAGGTAAGGTAAATGGAAGGAATGGTGTTGGTATTATCGCGGATGCAGAATGGAGGAAGAATGTTGTGGAAGTTAAAAGGATTGAGGATCGAATCATATCCGTGAAAGTAATTGTTGGAAAGGAGACTATGAACATTATTAGTGCATATGCACCCCAAGTAGGAGCAGAATCACATCTCAAGGAGAAGTTTTGGGCAGATATGGAGGGTTTGATTGAAAGTATGCCAACAAGCGAGAAGGTTTATATTGGGGGAGACCTTAATGGACATGTTGGTAAAGAGGCAGGACCACATGCAAGGGTTCATGATGGTTTTGGTTTTGGGGAGTTGAATGAGGAAGGACAAACTATTATTAATTTTTCTTTAGCATACGACCTTAAGATTATCAACACTTGTTTTAGGAAGAGAGAGGAACATTTAATCACATACAAAAGTGGAACTCATAGGTCTCAAATCGATTTTTTCTTGACAAGAAATACTGATAAAAGACGTTGTACTAATTGCAAAGTAATTCCTGGGCATGGGGTGACTACACAACATAGATTGTTAGTTCTTGATATGCAAATGAAATGTATAAAACCAAAATCTCGAACAGTTTTTGATCGAAAGATTAAGTGGTGGCAGTTAAAGGGGGAAAAGCGAGAGACTTTTAGAAGTAAGTTATTAGAGGAAAGTGTGTGGGAGTTAGAAGGAGATGCTAGTATCATGTGGGAGAATGTGGCAAAAAAGGTTGAAATGGTTGCTAAAGCCATTTTAGGAGAATCAAAAGTTTTTGGACCACGAGATAAGGAGACTTGGTGGTGGAATGAGGAGGTCCAAGAAAAGGTGCGTAATAAGAAGAATTGTTTCAAGGCGATACACTTGGACAATAGTTCTGACAATTGAGAAAAGTATCGTTTGGCGAAAAGAGAGGCTAAGAAGGCAGTTAGTGATGCTCGTGCTAAAGCATATGAGGGATTTTATAAGGAGTTTGGGACAAAGGCTGGTAAACAAAGAATTTACAAGATTGCAAGGAATAAAGAGGAGTCGAGAGATTTGGATCAAGTAAGATGCATAAAAAATGAAGTTGGCAAGGTTTTAGTTACTGAAGGAGATATTAAGAACAGATGGGAAGAGTATTTCTATAAGCTATTTAATGATGGATGTGAAGGTTTCCGTTGTGATTTGGAGGACTTGACAGTTAGCGAATGTGAGCTTAATAGGTCATTTTATCGTAGAATTAGAGTCTCGGAGGTTAGCGAAGCTCTTAAGAAAATGGAGAATGGTAAAGCCGTTGGATCGGATGGTATACCGATTGAAGTTATGAAATGTTTAGGAGAAAAAGGTGTGTTGTGGTTATGTAAACTATTTAATGAGATTTTACGGTCGAAAAAGATGCCTGATGATTGGAGATTAAGTACATTAGTTCCTATTTACAAAAATAAAGGGGATATTCAGAATTGTGCAAATTATAGAGGGATTAAACTTATGAGTCACACAATGAAATTATGGCAAAAAGTGATTGAGCATAGATTGAGAATGGAGACTAGTATTTCTGAGAGACAATTTGGGTTCATGCCAAGAAGATCCACTACAGTGGCGATTTATTTACTAAGGGGGATGATGAAGAAGTATCGAAGTAGGAGAAGAGACTTACATATGGCTTTCATTGACTTAGAGAAGGCGTATGATCGGGTACCAAGGGAAGTACTTTGGAAAGCCTTGCAAAAGAAGAGGGTGAGTGTTGCCTACATTAAGGTAATACAAGATATGTATGATGGGGCATTAACTAGGGTTAGGACACCCGGAGGTGAGACAAATGAATTTGCTATAGGAATTGGCCTACATCAAGGATCAGCTTTAAGCCCGTATCTATTTAACTTAGTTGTCGATGCTATAACCGAGAGTATCACAGAGGAGGTACCTAGGTGCATGCTATTTGCGGATGATATAGTACTTTTAGCGGATTCAAGAGAAGAGATTAATACAAAATTGGAAATATGGAGAAATATGTTGGAGTCAAAGGGTTTTCGTTTAAGTAGGAATAAAACAGAATATATGCATAGCAATTTCACAAATAAACAACTTAGAGACGATTTGAAAGTTAGGCTAGGGGAGGATATAATTTCTCAAGTGACAAAGTTTAAATATTTAGGATCAATTGTAAGACAAGATGGTGAGATTGATGACGATGTTAATCATAGAATTCAAGCTGGTTGGTGTAAGTGGAGGAAAGCCACTGGAGTTCTTTGTGATAGAAAAGTACCCAATAAAGTTAAAGAAAAATTCTATCGTACTGCTACAAGGTCAGCAGTGTTATATGGTAGTGAATGTTGGGCTATAAAGGGACAACATGAACGTAAAGTGGGGGTAGCCGAAATGAGGATGTTGAGATGGATGTGTGGTCATTCAAGATTATATAAGATTAGGAATGACCATATACGTGAACGAGTCGAAGTGGCTCCTATTAGTGAGAAAATGGTAGAGAATCGTTTGAGATGGTTTGGTCATGTTCAGAGAAGACCATTAGATGCGCCAGTAAGAAGAGTAGATCAAATAATCTGGAGTCCGATTAAAAAAGTGAGAGGGAGGCCAAGGCGGACACTCGGCGAACTAATAGAGCAAGATCTATTGGTGAATAATATACCGAAAGGTTTGGTTACTAATAGAGCGGAATGGCGTCGTATGATCCATGTAGCCGACCCCACCTAGTGGGATAAGGCTTTGTTGTTGTTGTTGTTGTTGTTGAACAAATTATTTGATACATTATACCTTTATTGTTGTCAACAGAATGGCATGATTTACTTCTTATTTCGTCCTAGCCATAAAGAAGTAATGTAAACAACAACAAAAAAGATATGGTGGTCTCTAGTCTCCTGCTAAGTCGACATATGATGTTCTTTCTCATTTAGCATCAATTGTAGAAATGTGAGATGTGAGGTTAGGTATAAAGACCATTGAGCATCAATTGGTATGTTGGAGAAGTTTATCCTTCTAGAATGTGCTAAATAAAGTGCTATCAGATATGTGAGCATGCCTATCATTTTGGATAAATGGCTTGAAAAATATGTTCTTTATTGTCACAGATTTTCTTTGCGTGGTCTCTTTAGGTTCATTTTCTTTAAGTTCCTGACCAATGTTGTCAAAATCGCGATTTGGCTCGTGGAATCGGACGATTTTATGATGTCACCCAAGAAAAACGAGTTAACTCGGAAGAAAAATCGTTTTCATCCAGCACGCGATAGAATCGCGTGCTGGCTCGTAAAATTGGTGGAATCGGCGTCCTGCCGAGTCCACTCGAAACTTTTTTTTTCTGTTACATGAGTTTATGACTCACCCGATGTCCTAATCAGTTAAGTCCCAAAACCATCTTCTGCTGTTCGCCGCCACTGTTTGCTGCCTGCTGTTCGTCGCTGCTGCTGTGCGCTGCCGGTGCTGTTTGCCGCCATTGCTGCTGGTCGCCGCTGCTGCTGGTCGCTGCCAGTGCTGTTCGACGCTGCTGCTCCCCGTCGCTGTTCGGCGCATGCCGCAGCTCGCCAGCGCCAGCATTTGTTCGCCTCTCTCTCGCTCCTTCTCCCTCCTCTCTCCATCTTCCCTCTCCTCTTCTGCTCAGAAGGAGAACCACCGCTCTAGCAGGAGGACGAGACAGAAAAATGACTCGTCCTCTCTTCTCCTGCAGCCCTTTTTTTTCCAGTATTTTTGGGTTTGTGCCAGAAATGCAGTCTTTTTCCATTTTTTTTTTGTCTACTCTGCTCGATAGTCTTATAATTTTGGGGCTTCCATAAGACTCTGTGGGAGTAGAGAGGATACAGTCTCCTTTTTTTTCTGATTTGACAGCAAGAAAAGACTCGTGTAATCTCATGGAGGAGAGAGAATGCAGTCTCTTTATTTTATTTTTGGTTCATATTTTTCCATGCTTTTTTTCTGCTTTTTCATGTAATGTATTGCTAATTTATTAATTATTATAACTTATTAAATCATAGATGCTTAATCATTAATTATTATTAGATTTTCTAAATCATATTGAATAATTAATTTATATGTAAATTATGTTCTACGTAGAATCAATATTAATTTAATTGAAAATATGATTTCGGTAGAATCGGACGAGTCGTGCTACGATCTCACATTTTACGTGTTTACCCAGACTTTCCGTGTCGACTTCGATTTACGAGTTTGACAACATTGTTCCTGACATTGCAACTAGACACTCGTAAAACTCTTTCTCGTAAAATTCTTCGTTGGACCTCCTAAAAAAAACACTTCGTTGGACCTCCTAAAAAAACTCTTCATTGGAAAAAATGTGCTTGATATGAAGTGGAGAGATATGTTCCAAATATCTCATGTTCCTCTCTGCTTTAATAAGTGAATGGGAATTTCATATGAGACTAAGACTCCAAATAACCAGTCTCCCTCGGGAACATTAAAACTCATAATGTTAAAGATGATTAACACTATACAACAACAACAAAGTCTTATCCCACTAGGTGGGTCGGATGATTAACACTATAATTGATATTATTTGTTCTCCATTATTAAACTTACCGTCCATTCGTAGAATTCTACTTTCAATAGTTGCGGTTAACTATCCTAGCAATCCTAAGCCGTAGATGGAACTATCTCATAGTATCTTATTTTGTGTGAAAAAATTATACCAAATGCCCTCCAACTTTAAGGTTTGCTCAGCGATGCCCTCTAACTTCACTTTATAACGCGAATGCCCTCCATCTTTTAACTCCTTTCACCCGGTGCCATCTTTACCTGCCATAGCCCGTCTCCGGTCGTGGAGCTGACGTGGCACAGATGTGACCCTCCCCCGCAATGTTGTCAAACTCGTAAATCGGAGTCGACACGAAAAGGCTGGGTGAACACGTAAAACGTGAGATCGTAACACGACACGGTCGATTCTACCAAATTATATTTTAAATTAAATTAATATTATTTTTGCTTGTCACCTAACTTATCTGTAAATTAATAATTAAATATCATTCAGAAAATGTAGTAATACTTATTGATTTAATAAGTTATAATAATTAATAAACTAACAATACCTTGAATCTGCAGAAAACCAAAATGTATGCTGCAGTAGACTGTAGAGAGTACAGCAAATCAAGAAAAAAAAGACTACCCTCTCTATTGCCTTTTTGCAAATCTGGAAGAGACTGTATCCTCTCCCCTGAAAAGAGAGGATGAGTCAGAGAGGAGCAGTTGGGACAAGACTTCTACCTACCCAAGAAAAGGTTACTCTCGAGAGAGAGCAAGGCCTGCTCTAAAGGGAGAGAGGGAAGGAGGAAAAAGGCGGGAGTGAGGGAGGAGAGTAATCAGCAGCAAGTAGGGAGAAGGCGCTGTGAGCAGAGAGGACTGGCCCTCTTCTGCTTGCGAGCAGAAGAGGAGCTGCGAGAAGAGGTCGAAAGGTAGGGAGAAGGCGTGAGAAACCTGGCGAGTGGCAAACAATAGGCGGCGGCGGCAGTAGCCGAAGCAACAGGCGACAGCAACAGCAGGGGTAGCAGCACCAGCAACCGGCGATGGCAAAAGCAGCAACGTCCGGCAACGCCAACAGCACCAGCAGCAACGACCGGCGACGCCAACAGCACCAGCAGCAACAACCGGCGACGCCAACGGCACCAGTAGCAACGACCGGCGACGCCAACAGCACCAGCATCAGCTACCGGCGACAGCAACAAACGGCGGCACAGGGATGGAACGAATGGCTAGGGCAAAATGGGGTACGCCGAAGGTTGGCACGGCAGCACGCCGTGCCTACTGAGTCTACGATCCAGCACGCGATTCTATTGCGTGCCGGACAAAACCGAGTTGGCGACCGATCCAACTCGGTTTTCCTTGGTAACATCGTAAAATCGTCCGATTCTACGAGTTAACTCGCGATTTTGACAGCATTGCTCCCCCCTCTCCTCGGCGGCGCGTGGGAGGGGGGGGGGGGGGACCCCGACGTGCGCCATCTTGCATTGCTCCCCCCTCTATTAGACACTTGGTGAACTAATAGAGCAAGATCTATTGGTGAATAATATACCGAAAGGTTTGGTTACTAATAGAGCGGAATGACGTCGTATGATCCATGTAGCCGACCCCACCTAGTGGGATAAGGCTTTGTTGTTGTTTTTATTTTTTAATATTGCCACGTCAGCATGAAGAGGAGAGAAGATGTCCTGTCAGCACCACATTTGCGCTCCGCGATCGGGAGACAGGCTATAGCAGATAAGGAGGGCACCGGGTGAAAGGAGTTAAAAGATAGAGGACATTTGCATTAAAAGTGAAGTTGGAGGGCATCGCTGAGGAAACCTTAAAGTTGGAGGCCATTTTAGAAAAACTCTTCGTTGGACCTCCTAAAAAAACTCTTCGTTGGAAAAAATGTGCTTGATATGAAGTGGAGAGATATGTTCCAAATATCTCATGTTCAAAATGTGCTTGATATGAAGTGGAGAGATATGTTCCAAATATCTCATGTTCCTCTCCGCTTTATTTTTGTAAGTGAATGGGAATTTCATATGAGACTGAAATTCTAGATGACCAGGCTCCCTCAGGAACATTAAAACTCATAATGTTAAAGATGATTAACACTATAATTGATATTAATTGTTCTCCATTATTAAACTTTACCGTCCATTCGTAGAATTCTACTCTCAATAGTTGCAGTCTATCCTAGCAATCCTAAGCCGTAGATGGAACTATCTCATAGTATCTTATTTTGTGTAGACTACTTAATTAAGGGCATTATTCTTCTCTTTTTTATTTGTTTTCAAATTCACACGTTCTTAATGATTCCATGCTATTTGTGAGTTTTTACCTTTTTCTCCATTCTTAACATTATTCTTCCGAATGATTCCATGCTATTCGTGAGTTTTTACCTATCTCATAGTATCTTATTTTGTGTAGACTATTTGTTACTTTTATTGTAGGAAATAGTGTATTCTCATGTGTCCATTCTATAGTCTCCTACTGCAGCTAGAAAAGGAGATCGGAGGGGAGATCCAGTGAAAAAATGCCTCTTTGCAACTAAAGGGCCTGATGCAGATGTGAAGAAATTGACGGAGATCTACCAGTCTCCTGAACCCTCATCTTCGCCCCAATGGGATCATGTCTCCACCACAAGTAATGATCATCAAACTCATAATAAAGGATCTTGTGAAGCTGTTTCAACTAGTAATATGTTGTTTTTGTTTGTACCAAGTTTTTTAAAAAACCAAGTTATGCACAGAAAATTGATTTTATTCTGTATTCAAGGTTTATTTATCTTTGCTTCTCAAAAAACTATTATTCTGCATGGTATGAGACCTTAGAACAAATTATCCTGGAATCTGGTCTAAGACGCTACCACAGAGGTAAACGAGATAGTTTTGAAATCTTATGAAAAATTCAGCTAAAAGTTGAAATGGAAAGTAAAAAGGAATAACTTTCACCAGTTAACCATTTTCTGTTGACCTGGCCAGCGATAACCAGATTAATGTTGGATCTTAGTCTATAACTAGAAAGGCTACATCTCGAAGATGTATTGTAGTCAGAAATTGAAGTAAATATTTTATCATTTTCTAAAATTATTTTCTCTTGGATTACAGGTGAAGAAGACGACTTAAATTGCAAGATACCAAATAATAAGATTCTGGATAACAAGAATCAGGAGGGTTTAAAATTAGTTTCTTGTCCTGATTTTACACGTGTGGTCAGATCTCCAGAGCAAACATCTCTTTTCGAGAAAGAGAATATCTCTCGCTTACAAAATGATGCAGCCAAAAAATCAGTGGAAGCTTTGCAAACAGGAAAGCCACGTATGAATGATGAGTGCCTTCCAATTGTGGCAAATGGAATGAAACAAGGACATGGAAGTTTAAAAGATTTGGAACCACTCCCTAAAGAGAAAGAAAGCAAATTATCTCCAAGTGCTGTTTTTGCCAGCTCAAATTTGGTGCTTTACAACAAGGAACAATCAGAACATAAGAATGAGAAACCATCCAGTCTTAAGATGCCTAAAAGGGGACGGAAGAAAAAGGCGGATCAAGCAATCATAATGCCGGTTCGAGCATCTAAACGTTTAGCTGCGCTAAGAGTTAGTGCTTCAAATGAAATTGAAATGGTTGAAGGGAAATCTGTGGAACCTGAAATGGATAAGGCACTGGGTTCCAGTACCATCTCTCCCTTGACTAATGCAAACTCTTCTGCATCAAAACCGGAGCACCCTACTAAGATTGAAAACCTGGAGCCTCTCAGTAAAGAATTGCACTCTCACGAACAGTTTGAATTAGGAACACTGAACAATGATAAAGAACCAACTTTCACATCACCCTTTGGAGGTTCCTGGCCTGATCCATGCCTTGAATTTGCTTTCAGGACGCTCACGAGTGATATTCCATTTTTGGATGATCTAGTAGCTATGCAACACTATTTCCAGCATCAGCAGATGGGATCAACTCCAGGACCAAGCCTCAATCATTCATTAGGTAATGGTAATCAAGGAAGTCTTAACCAGACTGAGCATCTGAACCAGTTGAATCCTTGGAGGGAGCCCTTTGTGCCATTTAAGGATGATGTGAGGTCGCGGAGATTCCAGCAAGGTCTGCAATCCTGTAAGAAGGTTAACTAGGTAAAATTATCAGACTGTTCTGTAGTGTCATAAACCTGGAGCCAGAATCGTGTAGAAAAGTGGCAGAGCCCAAGCTATTGAACAATGATGGCCTTGTGGAACTCTTAAGACTTTTGAATTCCTTTTGAGCAGGTTGATCATTAGCAATAACTGGGGAATAACCAGTACAAAAACTAGGTACCAACTTTTATCGATTCAAGATCCATGATATCTACCTCGGCCACATGCCCATGTTCTTTTCTTCTTCTTCTTTTTAACATTTATATAGTCTTCGTCCTGGATATATTTGGGTCTACTGGAAATACATGTCTTAATACATGATGAGGCTTTTTTTTAGTTTCTTATGTGATCTATTAAGATTAAAGATAATGATGATACTTCACTGTTGGGAATTTTAGTCCAGTCCCACGTGTCCTTTCCATTATGAATAGAGTTATCTGACATTGGCCTTTGGAAAGGTTATATTGCCTGCCCAAGTCTCAGGAACTAGCAAAACCATCCTAACACATGCAGTCACAATTGCTGAAGTGTGCCCTCCATGAATAGGTAGCCATCTCAAGTCGGACCTTGTAAAGATTACATTGTGGCCTGCTCAAAGTCTCAGGAACTAACGAGCACTACCCATACTTTCTTCTTGTGTTATGGGTGCGTATGAAATGTTACGATTACGTCTACCATGAAAGCATTTCTAGTAGCTCCTTTTCAGATCATTTTATTCTTATATTAAATCATATAATGCAAGACAAAGAATAGAATTATCATAAAAGGATGACACTTTTAGGGGGCGCCAGTAATTTGAAGTCCTTTTGGTAATCAGAACATCATCATCGAAGTGTGACATCCAACTATTACTTGGACATCCATTCAGAAGCGAAACATGATGACACTAAGAAAATGAACCACAAAAGGACACATCCAAAGTACTCTCCAATGCAATGCATTCCATAATAAATCTAATGCTGGTTGATCCGCGAGAAGAGAGTCTGCAACAGTTAACAATCAGGGCGAGCTTCGTTCTTCTGTCGGAATTCGGGAGCTGCTCCTCAGGGAGACTTACATTTTCCATCCGCCGTAGTTTTCCTCAGGCAAGTCCCCTGATGAAATTTCCTGCAAATATGGCCATGGGAGTTGCAAAGCACAAATACAGATATAGAATCGAGATGCCCAGGATTTATGAATAGGTAAAGGAATACATGCGTTACCTCAGGGGAGAAAGAGAGACCAACTCTGATTTCTCCACAGTATTCCTTGTCTTTCACCACGCTGTAGGCGGATGGAGGGATGCTTCCTTGTGCAAAAACTGGGTCCAGAGGAATCCTACGGCAGCCATGCAGCACACAAAACGCATTGGAAAACTGAACATGCATGTAATTAAGTGCATCTTCATTCCACATTCGACATTAACATGTGCAGTACGCACGCATAACATGTATTGTACAGTTACAACAACGACAACAACAAAATTTTATTTCATTAAGTGGGATCGGCTACATGAATTATACAACACCATTACATTCTATTAGTAACCAACATGTATTGTACAGTTGTTGGATTGAATTTAATTACTCAAAAGGGCAAGATATTTGACAAGAACAATGTGATCATTTTCTGCTCTACTTACGTTGCTGCACCAACAAAATCATCCCTGGAGCCGGCGTCTTTGTCGATCAGCTTAATGATCAGTTCTGATAAACTGTCTGAGACTCTGAAGACGAAGGTCTCGTTCCATTCAGGTTCACTTCCCTTTCCTGCATCCATCAATCCATCATGCCTATATATATGCATTCATGCAAGAACACTAGCAAACTACTGATATATAATTTGCTATATATATGAAAGCAAATTAAACACACAGAATTCATCTGAGAATTGTAATTATAGAAACCTGATGCAACGCTGCTCCTCTGCTCTTGAGTGCGGTAGGTGATGACAGCGTAAGGATCCATCTTATTCCCTGCATATTTTTCACATTAATTAAAGCAAATTTTACTGTATTTTATTTGAAGAATATGTATTACCAATATATAATTCAATTCTTCAACAGCAATGACAGAAAAAAAAACAAAAGAGATATTACAGATATATAGATAAATAAATAAACAAAAGACGTAAAATTTACATCGAATTAAAGAAAAAAGGTGCGTAGATCGCCTAACTCAAGAACATATTACAGATAAATAGATAAAACAATTATGCATATATAAGAAGTGGGATGAACTTACAGAAGAAGTCGGCGTTCTGGAGGCCCTTGGCTCCGACAAGAAGCACCTCCAGCGTGCCTCGAAGAACCATCCTTCTCTTCTCTCTCCCTCTCTCTCTCTCCCCCCTTAGGTTTGGATTTTGGACTGCTTGCTTAGTTAATTAATTTTGGAGGTGATTAATTGATCTCTTCCTCCGTTAATTATGCTTTCGGCTAATTAATTTATGGCCACGACTTGGAAGACTATTTATAGCAAAATGATAGTACTGCTGACAAGTACGACCAAATTATAACTGCAGCTAGCCAAAGAGAGATCCTGCATGCATGGATTATAGTATAATTACGTTTATTGACCAATCCATATATATACCTTTACTAATAAAAAGTTAATAACTTACCTAAAAGGAGTCATTACATCGTATAGATCTACACTTCCATTATGAGTCACCGTAGAATCGTGATCCGACAAATAGACACTTATTTAAATACATCTTGATTATACTTATTTGTGAACCGTTATATCATTATCCCACGGAATTACTATTATTATTATTATTATTATTATTATTATTATTATTATTATTATTATTATTATTATTATTATATAAGGTGCATACACATGGGTTGAACCGGTTAGAAATACACGCAGTTCACCGCTTACCACCTTCGATGGACCGGCATTCCATCGTCGATCGATGATGTAGTCTTCGCGGGGTGATTCGGTCCTCTTCTTTGCCCCCAACAAGAAAGGCTCGCCGCCTTCAATGCCTCTCGCCTTGAATGCCTGGAGGGAGTCGATGACATCCCACGACGAAGAAGAGAAGTCGACGACGATGTCCCACGGCATGGAGGGAGGAAGGGTGTCCGCATAAGGTGAAAGAGAGAGGAGAGACCGGTAGTGTAACGCCCCCAAAATTCGGACCCAATTTAAACTTTGTCTAACCCTATGCGACGTTACTTTTTTTTACCTTGACCTAATTTCATGAAACTTGCAACGGAAACATAACATAATAAATATAAAAGATTAATATCATAACAGTGGAAGACTTCATAAATAATTAAAATTCCAAGATACATAAATTGGCCCATGGGCCTAATAGGCTCTAACGTATATCCAATAGAAAGTTCATCATACATAAATGAGTTCAAATGTTTTACATGACTCAATAAGAGGCCCATAAGCCATACATACTTCACCCTTATAAGGGTTCATCATCATGACATAAAAGAAGTAAACGACTTGGGCCGTAGCCCGACAAACCCATGTGCAATATCGCCGTCACGAGGCTCTCGCCGTCGAACCTAAGTCTCCTTCATACCTGCACGGATCCATGAGGTGCAGGGGATTTCTTCCATTAGAGTTTGTTGAGATTCATGCATGATATGATCTTATAACATGATCTCTATATGTCATTACATATGCATTTCATCATCATAGAACATAAGTCATATGCATGCTATGAGCTGTCTATGTATACTATATGGCATGTGAGCATATCATCATAGTAAGATAAGATAACATGTAACATCATAATATTTAGATCATGCATATCATACATAACTTATCATCATCTATTGCATATCATATTTTATCATCATACTATCATTATGTTGTTGCATATCATGATATTGTCTTATTTTACTTTGTCATCTTTATTCATGATATCATATGATGTGACAAGTGGACATTCATAATGCATCCTTATAGGTGTCTTCTTCATCTTTATCATCTTTGTCTTTATGTCCCAAGTCATTCATAATTCATCTTTACATTTTTTTCATCTTTCATATTTATTTAGATGTTTTTTTATCTTGTCGATTGAGAAGGATAGTGGTTCATAAATCATAATCCTCCCCGTAGATGAGGTCTTTATCCTCATCCGTAGATGAGGTTTTTATCCCCTCCCGAAGGCGAGATCTTTATCCTCCCCAAAGGTGATGTCTTTATCTTTCCTCGAAAGCAAGGTCTTTATCCTTCTCCGAAGGCAAGGTCCTTATCCTCATTCGTCAATGAGGTCTTTTCCCACCCGTCGGTGGGGTCTTAGGTTGGGTACCGATTGGTCCCAAGTCATAAAAATGTCACTCCTTCATCAATCCGTCTTTTAATCATGTTCAATACATACAATCATTTAATACATGTTGCATCTTTTAACCATATTTAAGGTCATACAAACTTCAAGTCATGTTAAGTGTGGACATTCAATCATAACCAACCATCTTCCATAAACGGACAATCGTTTTGGGTGACGGTCGACCGCTGGTCTGATATCAGGCGATCGGTCGGATTATCGATCGACCGTTATGGTCTTTTCAGACGACCAAAACTGTGTTCAGGTTCGTCCGCTAATCACAAAATATGATGACTTCCTAAAACGGACAATCACTAAGATATCGGTCGACCGTTCTGAGTCTTTCGGACGATTGAAACTGTGTTCAGGTTCATCCGCTAATCACAGAATGTGATGACCACTCAATCGGATGATCGTTGGTATATCAGTCGACCATTACATGTCTATCGGATGATCAAAACAAGGTGTTTGGTCGACCGCTAATCACAGAATGTGACGGCCATTCAAATCGAATGACCACTGATATAACAGTCGACCGTCACATGACTTTTATTCGATCGTCCGTTAATCACAGAATGTAACGACCCTTTCAAAATGGATGACCGTTAATGTATCGGTCGACCGTTGGCCAAAGTTCGAAACTCTATTTGTCTCCAGAACGATCGATTGATAATGAATCGGTCGTCCATTTTGAGATGACAAAAACACGATTTTTACATTATTTCTTCCCTAATCTTGCATACATCAACATATTGAACACATATTGGCTTCCAAACATCATACAATACATTTCTTAACATTCTAATCATGAACTACATGGGGTTTTCACATGAAGACACCTAACATCTTAATCAAGTTCGTAAATGTACATGAGCTTTAACAAATTCATAATGAGTTGATATAACAACTATAAACATCCTAATGTTAAGCATAATGAGCAATAGAGCATTAAAGTATGAACACATAGCATTTTAATCATGGATAGCAATAGAATAGTAATCAAATAAAACATGAAGCATTTAATGCACATTCCCTAATCATACTTTAATAAGACCTAATTTGACATTAATGCCTCTTAATCCATACAAACATACATCATTAAGAAGGTGATTAGAGTTTAGAATCCCTCAAACATACATTGATAGCCAAATCCTAAATTCTAGCTTCTTTCCTTCTTTCTCTAACTCCCTCTTGTTGTCCACACAAAAAAGAGTTTAACATTATGCTAATGGCTCAATGGAGACAGATTAGCATTGAGGAAAAAAGTTTACTGTAGCAACAATGGGATGTCTGCTATTGACCAAAGGATAATTCATGGAAACTTACTGTAGCAGCAATGGAATCTCCTTGCTTGTTGGTCGAATGCTTCTTGGGAGAGAGAGGGGATAGATGGGGGTTTACTGTAGCTTGGGGTATGATTTTTAGAGTGCTGGCCGACATGCCTTAGGTGGGAGAGGGTGTAAGTGCTTTTAGGGTGTATTAGGGAGTTGGGCTGTGGGCTGAGTTCGGCAGTGGGTTTGACACTTCTTTTTCCCTTTTTTTTTTTAAATTTCAAAGAGAGATCGGCGGCGAAGGAAATAGTCCAGCGGCATTCTATGACAAAGGAGAGGTCGAGAACAATGGAGGTCGACAATATTTTGCGATAGAGGCGAGGTCGGCGGGCAGCATTCTGCAGGGTCGACGACAAGCAACAAAGGAGAGGAGAGGTCAGCCGTAGTCAAGGATTTTTCTTAATCAGGTTTTATTTGTTGAACCAACGGTGACAAGCAACATGTTTTTTTTAATCGAATTTTATTTGTTGGATCAAAGTTATGATAGATGATTAAATTTTAGTTACAATTAAAATTATTTTAATCTAATGACTCAAATGAAGTGTTCGTATGGCATATTTATTTACATGGAAAGCTGTATATTATAAGTATAGTGCAGTACGTGTACGCTCTACTCATATATATGTTGTATAGAGAGCTACATATAGCACCGTATCTTCCTAAGCTATTTATTTTGCTCATGACTTGCTTGTTCTCATGTATCTTGATTGGATTGCAATAATTGCCTTTTAATTTAGCGTACGTATTGAATTAATGGCTTGTTGTATACATGTCCCCTCGTCAAGAATTGTCGTCCTTAATTAATTTATCGTTCTTTGATATGTGCTTAATTACTTCTTAATTTTATAATAATAAAGGCATATATCCTAAATTATATATATACACACATTAAACGGCCAGCACAAATTGGATCTATAAAAGCAAGAAGCAGGAATCGGACAAGCAGATTAATTATGGTACGCATGACATAAAGACATAAAAAGTTGACAGCAAAATTGTTATCACTTGGTCGTCATCACAACACTCAACAAGAATTAATTAATTAACTAATTGCATTATGATGTCCCAATCAACTCGACGGCCGACAAATTCACACGGATGGATCAAGAACACGATCGTGCACGATAACATACATATAATTATAAATAAATAAAAACCAGTGCTCTCATATGATGAGAACATCCGAGAGATCCATGCAAACATAATTGCACATTTTTTGTGCATACGACACACATATATATATATATATATATGATAAAAAACACATGAAATTAATTAATTAATGAAGATTATATCTGATGAACAGATCCACACGAGATCGATCACGAAATTAAAATCTTAACAGGAAGAAAGAAAAAAGAAGAAATCTATATGCATGCAACTATCATCGACAAATCGCCGGCCGGCCGGCCATTAATGCATTAATGATTAAGAATACGGAGGAAGAAGCGAGAGGGGGGATGCTGCTGCGATCGAGGGCGCCATGCATGCACCACGAATAAGCATGCGCGCGGCATGCAGGTGGCCGGCCGGCGATCGATGGATGGATGGGACAGGGCCTCCTCAGACGGCGGCGGAGTGCTTGGAGGAGGTGGAGGAGGAGTCGTCGAGGTCGTACAGGAGGACGGGCTTGGTGAGCATGAGGGGGCGGTCCTTGGCCTCCTCCTCGTCGTCGCCCTCGTCCTCGGCGGTGGAGAGGTTGATGCAGGAGCACCGCTCCAGCGACGCGAAGAAGGCCGACGCCACGCTCGTCCCCACCCAGCTCGCCATGCTCTCCAGCTTCTCGTACGACGTCGCCGCGTTCGCGTCGTTCTCCATCGATCGATCCCCCGCCGGCGGGCGTTGATTGACTATGAGTTAATTCAATCGAACGATGCTGCGCCCGCGATGGTGGTGCGATGGTGGTGCGGTGGTGCCGTCGTCCGCGCAGCTGGAGGAGCCGAGGAGGAGAAGGTGGTGAGAGAAAGAAATGATGGTTGTCAAAGAGGGAAGGGGGAGAGAGAGAGGAGAGAGGAGAGAGGAGAGAGAAAGGTGGTGGTGAGAACTGAGAACATGGGATGCTGTCTGTCACAGCTCACAAAGGCTATTTAATTCCATTGGTTTGACCCGAGCCGCAGCAAATATCACAACTTTTGTTCTTCTTTTAATTAACCGCGATTTTCTTGTTTTAGGATATGTTTATTTGGATGGTTAATCTAATTTATAATTTTCTCTAATTTCTGAGGCAACTAAGGCTTTTTTCCCTTTTCTTTTGTTCATGGATCAGCTCATAAAAGGGTTCAAATTGTTTAGAGTTTCTTCTCTATTTCACTTATTTTTGGTTGATTCTCTTGATCTTTTCTAGTGCTCAACTTTTTTTTAGTTAAAATGTGGGGTGGGTGGACCTTCACTAATTACAATAATGCTTGAAAAGAGTGATGTGTATAAGTTATTTTGTTTATCATAAGCGTTTAGTAAATTTTTTTTTCCGCAACGTTATAAGTTATTCTACTAGTTAATTTATAGAGTATAGAGATAACGATTTCATATTTTATTCTTAGTATATTCTTAGTTAATTATTAAATATCATACATTATTTTTATTTTAGTATATCACATCTTTAATATTATTTACAACCCAAATAAGTTTTTTATTTTGAAATAATCAATCTTCTTATATTAAAATAATATTTTAAAAAGTATTGCTTTTTAGAAAAAAATATTATAAATTAATTATTATGAATATGATGTGTATAAAAATGATTAGAAATTATATCTTATGACTATTTTTGGCATTTTATACAGAACATTAATTCAACTGATGTATTTATCAAAACTTTTTATTGAATTTATAAACAAATAGTTATATGCTATTACCTACTCATTATACTCTAATCTAATCGTTATCCTCTAGTCGAACCACTATTCTCTAATTAAATGATTAATTTTGCCAAATAGGGCTCCTATGTCTAATGATGGTGTCATATATTATTTTAAAGAAATTAAAATCTTGTGATATTTTTCAAGGAGTGACAAAAAGCATTTCCATTTGATTTTCCGGTGCCTCACAACTAAAACACTAATTACTTACGTTATTAATGACATAAATAAAAAAATACACAACTCCCTATTGCTAAGCATCATAGAAAAGTTTGCAACACAGGAACATATTACAGGCTTGTAGGTTTTTGTAGTCCAAATACAATCACACCTCCAAGAAATTAATATATATGTATGTGTATACATATATTAGCCAAGTGTCGTTAGTGAGATGAACCTTGAAGAAAAAGCTTTTAAGAATTGTGATATAGTGTGATTCCAGATCATTTGAAGAAAATTTGCCTTTAGTGAACCTAAGAAGCTAAGAAAAGTTAATCTCACTAATTTTGTGACGATGCATATATTGAACCTGCTTTTAGTGAAAAATGGTAGTCTTTATTAATCATGAATGCTCCATTATGAATAACAACTGCTTACTGCCAATGGTCATACGGATGTGACGTTGCCTTTTCTTTTTGTTACGAGTTGCTCACATGACATATTAAGTGCTTAAACTATCATCCACAGATCTATATCATATTTGTGGATGTTGACTCTAGTTTCTTTAGAAGTTGCTGAGGGAGTTTTTTTGTGACCGCAAAACTTTGACTTTGAGGGAGTTGTTACCTAATGACTGTATTTGTGAAATTTTCGCACCTCCACCTGTTATTTTTTTTTTTAGACCAACAACAAATGAGGCAAGCAATTGTCTCTAACTTTTCTCCTTTTTTTGAATTATCTTTTCAACGTCTTGATTTAAATTCTTATCTCCTTTTTTTTAAAACAAACAAAAATTTTATTGATAACATTTTCCGTGCCCTTGGACTTATGCAAAGAATCTTTTCAAACTGAAAAAAAAAACCACTATTAACATACATATTATAAGACTTCATCATCCATGTATGCTTCATCATCCATGTTAAACATCATGACTTTGATAGCTTATAAGATTTCATGTAATTCAAATCTTCAACATTTCCTTCCTCACTATTTTCGTCGACACTCAACTCATTGTTAATATTATCGAACTCAACCCCTTCATCAATATCATCATTTGCCGTTGCTTCTCGAATAGATTCATTCCATTTCAACATTGTCAATGTCCATGACCTAAAAGAGAAGAAATCAAGAAGAAGAAATGTACAATAAGGAGGTCTGTCCGATGAGGAGGCAACGGGCGCTGCCAAGTTCACAATAGTTGTTGGCAACATCTTCCACCGCCGAGATTGCAACAGGCAAGGTCAAATGATGAAGGGAGGAATTCAAATGACAAGGAGGCAACAGGCGGTGCCGACGTCATAGCAACCGACAACATCTTCCATTACTGACTGCGGCCGGTGCCGACGTCACAACAGTCGGTGAGGTCGAACGACGACGGAGGTTCTCGTACGACAATTTTGTTCGGGAACTAGGGGTGTGAACTGATATTAAACCGAACAAGTTTGCTTATAAAAAGAAGTCTGAATCATGCACTTATTAATCTACCCTCCAATTCTAATCCAATGGGCTCAGAAAATAGGCCGGCCATTAAATTCCTATTTATTCTATTTTTATGATTTATAAAAAAAAAATGAATGGACGTCTTCCCAATTCCCACACCAAAAACACAAACATTAATTTTGCTTTATGTCAAAAAATCAAATGTGGAGAAGGAAGATTTTCTATCAAATAAAGGTACAATTAATATACTAAGACTCTCTCACCCAAAATAGAATACACAAGTCATTTACATATACATGTGTAAACATGTTGGCGCATGGAAATCTAATGCCATTTCGCCTCCTGCGTACTCTTTTTTTTTTTTTACTCTCCTGCTCGGGGGACAAAAAAAATAAATAAACTTTTTTTTTAGAAAAAAAAAATCGTCGTGTCGGTGTCGTCCGCGAGTGATCGGAGCACCCGCCCACGGATGTCACTCCACATCATCAGATTTATCCATTTTTTTTTCATCATTTATGACGGCCCCACGAGCTCATTGGCCGATGCCGCGCATTTTCGTGGGCTCCACGCGCTATTTCCTTTCTTGCGCCAACACGTCGCGTCGCTCGCCGCCGGCGACCGTCACCCGGAAGCGGTTACTCGTCGGCGAAGAGCTTATCGTGACCCTCGCGGCGGAGGAGGTCGTAGGGCGCCCAGAGCGCGTCGAGCGGGCACGGACGTCCGGCGTCCAGGCGGAGCCACGGCTTCCCCTTGCCGCTCCAGTGAAGCAGGCTCACCGGACCCGGGTGGAGGTCCCGGCACAGGCCCTCCACGTTGTCGCCCCCGAGGCCGTGCTGGTTCCAACGGTGCTCCACCCCCTTGACCTCACCGGCGAACGTCAGCAGGAACGGCGGCAGGGAGCCCAACTCGTAGATCCGCGCCTCCTTCTTCTGGACCTCCATCCAGGCCTCCAGCTTGCGGGTGAACCCGCCGGCGCGCCAGCGGTCCAGGTCCATGACCATGACGCCGGTGTTGAAGTAGCACGGGGGACGACGGCGGCCGGAGAAGACCCGCGGGTAGGCCGGGTCGGACCAGAAGCGGTCGGTGAAGTAGGAGGTGAAGTTGGCGTGGCAGTACTCGGGGGCGGCGAGGACGTGGTCCCCGAGGTCGGTGGTCCAGAGGCGGGCGATGTCGTCAACGACGACAAGGTCGGAGTCGAAGTAAATGACGCGGCGCACGGTCGGCGGCAGGAGGTCAGCGAGGTAGATGCGGGCGTAGTTGAGGGGCTGGTCGAGGGCTCGGCGGACGGAGGAGGAGATGCGGCCGCGGACGAGGGACGGGTCGAAGCGGTAGACGGTGAAGGGGAGGGAAGGGAAGGAGGCGGCCACGGCGGGACGGAGGCGGCGCGGCCGGGTGGCGAGGAAGTGGAAGGCGACGGACTCGGGGCAAGAGGCGTGGCGGAGGACTGAGAGGACGCCGGCGAGGGAGCCGCGGAGGTAGGTGGCGTCCAGGGTCATGGCGACGTGGATGGTGCGGGGGGAGGAGCAAACGGGGCCGTTGCGGAACGCGGGGGCTTCCCGGAAGCTCGGCAGCTCGGCCTGCGGGGAGGGAGACGCATTGACGAGCTCTCCGCCGGAGAGGATGAGTAGGAAAAGCACCGCCGTCACCGTCGCCGTTGCCATTGGAGGGGAAGGGAGCGGTCTGGGGAGTAGGAACAAGACGGAGAGATGGATTTTGGGTAGTTTAGAAGGATGGGACAGGAATTATCGAGAAAAATAAAAAAGAGAACGGGACAGGCTGGAAATAAATATATTAGTAAAAAAATTTAGAATCAAATATTATATTTTTATTATTAAAGTACTGTTGTTGCGCATTTAATGGCTACGTATGCGACCATTAATATGGAAATTATATACTTTCATGCATATTATGCAAATACACACAATTAAATTAATATAATATATTTATTTACTTACTGCTGGAGCTACGTGAATTAAGGATTTTGAATTTTTTTAAGCATATCTTTCAATATTTATTGTAGGGAAAAGTGGAAACAAAATAGGGAGCTGGTGGAAAGTTGTTTTGTGGTCACTTTCTTTTGTTATTATTTGAATTTTTCCTTTTAATTAACTTAATTATGATTCTGTTTAAACAAAGGTTATGGTGGGAGCTACTAAGTATATATATATATATATATATATATATACATATATATATATATATATATATGATGAGAGGAATGTTTCAAATAGCTAGAAAGGAATAAAAAAATTATGACCTAATTAAGTTTATAATTCCTTAAAATCTACAGGTTGTAGATTCTAATTTATAATATCCTTTTCGAATTTTATGAGCTGATCTTTTTGTCATAATTTTACATATGCAACGCATTTGTATTCTATATTTTTTTATATATGTCTGTATATCTTTAAAAATTGTTCGTAAATTACCTCTAACATTTTAGTATATTTTTGCTAACATCTTAAAATAAATGAAAATAATCAATTGTCGAATTTAAATCATTAATGGAAGTATTTATGGGCCTTTTAAATATTGAGATTTATTTTCTTGTTAAACATCATTCCTGAGGTATATAAATTTGAATATGACTGTAAACTTAATTGCATGCTCTAATCATATCTTTTTTCAGGAAAAAAAAACGTTTAATAGCTAATCCATGTAGTGAGTTTTCTCGTATCAAAAAACATTATCGCCAGATTGTGAAAATTAAGATTTGGATTCAAAATTTGTAAAAGAAATAGGAGAAAATCACGGAGTCCTTTTCGATTGGGAAACGGCAATCAGCTCTGCCTTTTATAAAAAATTTCAGCTTGAATTGGGATACTTTAAGGAAAGGACAAACTTGAAGTTTTTTTATTGAATATTATTGTCCACACAATTATAGAGAGAGAGAGAGTGAGTGAGAGTGAGTTGCGGAATTTTAAAGCTTAAAATTCTAACATTGAGAAATTTGGAAAAGTTTAAATGTAGATAAATAAATAAATCATCATTTGAATATAACTATATAAGAGTATATCATAAAGGATGTTTAGTTGGGGTGAAAGGATGATAAGGAGGGGAAGAAAAAGAGAAGAATTCGTTTCTCTCGTTTAGTCGAGTTTAAGTTGAAGAGGAATAAATGAGAAAATTCTTTCATTTTTTTTCGGTTATCCTTCGATGTTCTATTTTTCTGTTCTCTTCAACTCGGAATAAAAACGAGAAGAAAGACATATTTAGTATGTATTTTTAATTTTGATCAAAAAAATTAAATATATAGTTATATATGTAAAAAAATAAAATTATCTAGATAAATTAATTACTTAATATTCATTTTCTTTCTTCTTTTTAATGATATCAACTAAACAAGATAACTATTCTTTTTACATTTCATTCTCATCATTTTCTTTTCTTTTTTTACCTTTTTTTCTTAATGAATTTTGAACTAAATAGACCTTACCAAACAATAAAATTTTCTATCAAAGTTTGAAGTAATTTTCATCGGACATCATCCAACTTTTATTTATTCTCATTGAAATTCTTAATTTTTTTTGGTAACAAAATCTTCATTTTTAACACATTGCAATAACTAACAAGTATTCAAATTAGGCACTCATCAGTATTTTACATTTAACGAACCACACGAGAAATTAAGATAAATTAAGTCTAAAGATCATTGATACAGGAAAAGGTCGTGTAACTCCGCTTTGTAATTGCTGGTAGACTTTTTAGTCTACAAGTTGTCAAGTTAGAACAATTGATAGCTTTTATATAAAATTTAACAATCTCTTTCTTCATTGTAATATTGTCTCGGATATCTTGGTGATTGGATCTCCTTTTGCAATGAACTCAGAAAAGAAAAATCCGACAATGGTAATTACAATGAACAATCAATAACATATATATATATATATATATATTAATGACAAGCCGAAATCGAATGTGAGCCCAGAAGAACAAAAAGAAAACAAATTAATGAAATTTTAAAGGAGCACGGGTGGGGTACATTGCATCTGATTCACTATTTAATACACGACGTATGCTGCCTGTATTAATACGATAGAATAATAAAATCTCTCTCTCTCTCTCCCCTTTTTAATGGTTTTAACTCTCCTCCATGACCTCTTCTAACATGTGAACTTTCGAACTTATGAATTCATCCACGAGGACCTCACGACAGTATGTATGCATGGTTTTCAGATCTCCATGGTCAGATATATATTTCGTTTACATGCATGGCGTTACAGGATCACGACGTATTCCAAGGAATCATATATTTTTGTTTACTGCAGAAACAGCCAACTACAGATATGTATTTTCTTTCTGTTTCTTCTTCTGTTTGCAAAGGAGTCAGATCTCTGTACAGTAACTACCATTAAGAAGAAGTTAACGATGAGTTTTTAAACCATGATTTTTTAACTAGGTTTTAACTCCAATCGTTCAGGGTTGCATGTGAGCTAGTACACTGCATGCTTGCAGTTATTTGTTGCTCCTGGAATCCATGTCATGCTTTCTTCACTGTCTGCAGTCTGCAGAAAATTAATATTCTTCTGCTGATTGGTTTGGAGGAATATATCTCGTTGTTCTGCATATGATCATCTCAACTCAGTTCAAGTATTTTCACTTGTTTTGTTACTCCAATATGGTGGTTCCAGCTGATCTCCACTTACAAAAGTGTCTTTGTGATGATGTGTGAGGTGGTGCTACCTGTTGATGTTGCTTCCCTGTTTGGTTGATACCTGTAGCCTTTTGTTATTACTTATTCGTCGCCATGCAAGTGGAAATAGTTATAAAAGAAAATAAGCTAGACAAATACTCCTATTAAAGCTCTTTGACAGCATCAAAATTAGCATTTTAAGTAGATAATTTTTTTCATTTGGGAAATAATAAAAATAAGTAGTGTTTAGCATTTTGTATAAAAATACTAAAAACCTATTTTTACTAGCATTTAGTGATTAGAGGTTAATGGTTTATAAGTTTTTTTTATAATTTTACGTTTATTCAAATACATTATTTCTTTCTCAAATTATTTTTATTTTATCATCATTTAATTATATTTATTTTTATATTCATGCTTAATTAATTAAAAAATATTTATATGTTAAAAATGAATAAAAATAAATTTAATAATTAATATTTTTATATTATGTGTGCACTATGTACAATTTGTTGTCAATATACATTTCTATATGTTTTAAAGACACTAATTGTGAGATTTTATTTTATTTTATTGAGATATAAATAATTTATTTATTACATTATAATAGAATTTGTATAATGCTTGAATTAAATAATTTATCATATCTCCAATTATGTCATTTTATATATATCAGATAATTCTACTATTAAATTTATCAAATACTAATTTACTAAAATCTCTAACTGCTAATCATCATTCACTATTCGCTATATGCTAGTTAAAACACTATTGGCTTATCAATTTCATGCATGTTGAAATGATTGAGACAAAAAAATAGACTCGGACAAAAATTGCTCAGGTGTGAAAATTCGTGCGTGCATCGTTTCATGCCTTTTACACGTGTTTTTCATCAAGAAGGCCAAAAGACATAATTTTTTTTACGCTTTTCATGCATGTTGATGCATTGTGAGATGATTCGGACGAAAAAATAGACTTGATCGAAAATTGCTTTGAGTGCAAAAATTCGCGCGCACACATTTTACGCAAGTTTTCCACCAAGAAGGTCAAAAGACGTAAAAAAATTTACGCTTTTGTGCATGTTGATGCATGATGAGATGATTGAGACGAAAAAATGGATTCGGACGAAAATTGTCCAGGGTGCAAAAATTCGTGCGCGCGACTTTTATGCGTGTTTTCCATCAAGAAGGCCAAAAGACGTAAAAAATTTTATGCTTCTGTGCATGTTGGTGCATGATGAGATTATTGGAATGAAAAAATGGATTCGGCAGAAATTTTTCGGGGTGCGACGTCACACGTTTCGTGCCTTTTACACGTGTTTTCCACCAAGAAGACCAAAAAATGTGAAATGTTCGACGCTTTCGCGCATATTGATGCATGATGAGATGATTGTCTGTGTTCTCCTAATACAAAATATGAAGGACCCAAATGACTCCTCCAAAAATGTCCAAAAGCTATTTCCTAATAAATTTTGTGACATGATTAGTAGCTTGCTTCGTGTTGCTTACTTGATAAGCTGAGGTGCTTATAGATAAATTAATAATTGAATTTAGTTTTAACAATAAGCTGTGATAATAGAAAAAATTAGGTCCCTCGAATTTTTTTACTCGTAAGCAAGTAAAAAAGTGTTTACCAATTATATTTTTTAATTATTGAATAAATGAAAATTTTAAAATTGCTTATAAGCATTTTTCAAATTGAGATTAAACAAACAAACCTTTAGGGTGTGTTTGATTTTATAATGGTGGAAGAGTGAGTTAGAATAGTGGAGTATAGGTTGGTAAAGTTGGGTGTGGTGAGGGATTATAAAAATCATATTTGGATATAAATTAATGGGATGAGTTGGGTAATTAGTTTAATCCACTATTTGTTTGAATAAAAAAAATATAATATATGGGTTAGAGAAGATTAAATTTGCTTCATTATTCTTTTAAAAAATATTTATTTTCTATTTCATTATAAGGGTAGAGTGAGAATAATTATTTCTAATCATTTCAAAATCATCAATTTGGTGAATTTAATTTTAAGTCAAATGATGAGCTCATGAAATTCAACTTATTCTTATGTAAAAAATTCTGTCTAATGTAAAAAATTTTAAACTCACCCATTCGAATTAAACTAAGTCCATGCTTTTTAAATTTCTTCATCCAAACACACCCTTGGCCTCGCGATAAATATGTTGAGAAACTACATATTTCTTATTGTGCACTCAAACTAACTGATTATATGAGTAAAAAAGGTTTGAAATCTCAACAACAATGAGCAGTTATATCCATGTACAACAGATAGGATTAAATAATTGAGACTACATATGTTCAAACTTCACAAAAACAATATTTTATGACTTTATAGCTGATTACTGAATAAGAAAGCCTCTGAGATGAAGGAATGTTTTTTTCTGGTCAGAAACTTATCATGCATGTTTCCAGTGATACACCTACCAATTGATGTTAATTGCATAGACTGCAATGCCAATTTGAGTTCTCAATAAATATTTCGAGGTTCTCATTCCTTCTCAATATGACACATACACATACTAAAAAGTCAGAATTACCTTATTATCTTGGAAAGTGCATTAACATAAATATTACGGTAAAATATACAATGCCAATGTATGCGCGGGGGAGGGGTCGACCCCCATGAACGAGCTCGTCCGTGGCAAGGATGGATGAATGAATGAATGGATGAATAATAATAATAATAATAATAATAATAATAATAATAATAATAATAATAATAATAATAATAATAATAATAATAATAATAATAATAATAATAATAATAATAATAATAATGAATGTTTGTTTAGTTTAACATTCATTTTCTTGTAAAGGAAAAATGATATCCTTACTTCTAACTCCGGAATGGGCTTAGACGAACATAGTAAAACAAGGCCCATTAATTCCAAGAATTTAATATGTTTTTATCTTGAAAGACTGACCTCAGCTATAAGTCATAATTTAAATTTACCACTTTCAAATTGAAAGAAAACATAGAAAAAAAGGTTTTTTTTACCATTTTCTGTTGTCAGCAATTTTAATAACAATTATATGAAAATGATTGAAAAACATTTCATGAAAATATTAACGTTTCCATCACAACAACTGGAAACATCAACATGAAACGGACCAACCAAGTAAATCAGTGTATTTTCAAAGTACCTTTTTTTTTATTTTTCCATCACACAACAAAAGAAAGTACTACTTGGAGGCCTTTGGGTTAGATACTCCGTATGGACCAGGCCGGGTTTTGTCAAGATCTGGTCCGACTTATCGGGCCCGTTTTTCCAACCCCCTTTGAACGGGTCTTAATGATTGATTCTTGTGTTACACCGCATTACGTCATCTTCCATCCGTTCGTCACCGATCGGACGGTTATTACGAGCCGGGCCACGCAAACGCCTCGCCTACTTCGTGTAGCTTCTACACAGACGCCCACCTCCCCCTCCACCACGTCACGCCAACTGATCTTCACCGTCGGATCCATCCGACGGACGGCTGGCGCCTCACCAGCGAAACCGCAAGGCCCATTGGTCGAGAGCACGGTCTTTCGAGTTCCCATTGGTCCACGTCATCCTCGATGACATGTTCCCCTCCTCGCGAACCCGCTGACCTGGTCCACGTGTCGCCCTCCTCTTTGTGGGATCCTAAACCCCACCTATTCCTTTGTACGTTTTAAATACCCGTTTTAGATCTGTTTTGCTCTCTTCCAAGAAATAAAGGAGAGAAGAGCGAGAGAAGCCGCCGAAGAGTTCGAGAGAGAGAGAGAGAGAGAGAGAGAGGAAGTTGGTGCTCTCCATTTGCTACCGCGTGCCAGGTCTCCGTTCGGAGGGCGAACGATGGCTCGATCGGTGCGAAATCGAGGCGGAGCGATCCTGCTCGGGCTGGTGCTTGTAGGTGAGCGACCAGGCTCCGGTTTTGTACGATTTTGTCTACTTTTTTGCTTGCTAGGTTTTGATCTGATCTCGATCTGTTGTGAATGTGGGAAGATCTGATGTGCGTTAGGGGATTCATATTTCGTTAGATCCACTAGTTTTTGCATATTATGCTTGCATTCGTTCTTTTTTCTTATGATTATAGATTCTGATGGTTTAGACTGTGGTGGTGAAATTGGAGATAGGTTTTAAATGCTTTAAATTTGAGAATTCTACAACCGAGAGCGTCATGCAACTGAAAATGCGGCCTTTTGATGTGTAATTTATAGAAAATTTCCATGTAACAAATATTTGTGTCGTTTTGTATACTCGCATGACTTATTTTATAGGATCTATACATCTTTAAACAACGGGATGTTGCATGCCATCGTTTTTTTATAGAGAAGTACGATTTGATTGTTTTTATTCTTTTGCAACAGGGAAATATATGTTTAAAGTTTTTTCCCCGATAACAAAGTTTTTTTTTTCAAAAAGGGAAAAGTTATTGATTGCCCGTGTAGCAGCTATTTGAAACCTTCCTTATTGTGATATGATAAGGGAATTTTAATAGTTTGATAAATGAACTGTTGCACTTGCAATAAATTACTTCCCAAATGTTTATTTTTTTGCTGTTGAGGTTTACATTTTATTGAATTAATAGGACATAAATCAGTAAAGTAATGGCACGCCACTTCAGCTTGTCATTCTTCTTTTGGTCTCCTGAGGTTATACGTAAAAAAAAATTCCTGTTTTATTATGTTTTTTTATTAGATTTGCAAAAATGCACTGCGTTATACTTGTATAGTTTGTACTTTGTAGTTTAGAGATACGCCCAGGAACTTGGTATTGTTGCAGTACACTTGATTATTAATGTCCAAACATGTCATGTACAGGTTGTCTCTTTGCAATTTCAATTGCAAAAGAAGAGGCTGCGAAGTTGGGAACAGTCATTGGCATTGATCTTGGAACAACGTACTCTTGTGTTGGTGTTTACAGAAATGGTCATGTGGAAATCATAGCTAATGACCAAGGTAACCGTATCACACCATCATGGGTGGCTTTCACTGACTCCGAGAGACTTATTGGTGAAGCTGCAAAGAATCAGGCAGCATTGAACCCTGAAAGAACTGTTTTCGATGTCAAAAGACTCATTGGAAGGAAGTAAGATGCCACTTCCTTGTTCTATAGATGACCATACTTCTTTATGATTCACTATTTTAATATGTTAATTATTTAAATAATTGCCTCAGGTTTGACGACAAAGAGGTACAGAAGGACATCAAACTTGTTCCTTATAAGATTGTTAACAAAGATGGCAAACCTTACATTCAAGTCAAGGTCAAAGATGGCGAGACCAAGGTTTTCAGTCCAGAAGAGATAAGTGCTATGGTTCTAACTAAGATGAAGGAGACTGCTGAAGCATTCCTTGGAAAGAAAATCAAGGATGCTGTTGTGACTGTACCAGGTGAATTGCTTATATTCAATGATAGCTTCTTCCCTTCTTTTATAAATTGCAGAAACTTCTGCTAGTTCATCTTTAAACTCATTTCCTTTCACTAATATATTTTACCTCCACCAGCATATTTCAATGATGCTCAGAGGCAGGCCACCAAGGATGCTGGAGCAATTGCCGGTCTGAATGTTGCCAGGATCATCAACGAACCTACAGCTGCTGCAATTGCCTACGGTCTTGACAAGAAGGGTGGAGAGAAGAACATCCTTGTTTTTGACCTTGGTGGTGGGACGTTTGATGTCAGTATTTTGACCATTGACAATGGTGTTTTTGAGGTTCTTGCCACAAATGGCGACACTCATCTTGGAGGTAACATCCCTTCAAATGCATATATCCTACCTTTTTCCAAATGCTATTTTGCATGAAAAATAGCATGCTTTTGTTGCTAACTGACACCCCTTTCATATGCAGGTGAGGACTTCGACCAGAGGATTATGGAATACTTCATCAAGTTGATTAAGAAGAAGCACAACAAGGACATCAGCAAGGATAACAGGGCACTAGGAAAACTTAGGAGGGAAAGTGAGCGTGCCAAGAGAGCTTTGAGCAGTCAACACCAGGTCCGAGTGGAGATTGAATCGCTCTATGATGGCTTGGACTTCTCTGAGCCACTGACCCGAGCAAGGTTTGAAGAACTGAATAACGATCTGTTCAGGAAGACTATGGGACCTGTTAAGAAGGCACTAGATGATGCTGGTCTTGAGAAGAACCAGATTGATGAAATTGTTCTTGTGGGTGGGAGCACCAGAATTCCCAAAGTTCAGCAACTCTTGAAGGACTTCTTTGATGGGAAGGAACCAAACAAGGGAGTAAACCCTGATGAGGCAGTTGCTTTTGGTGCAGCGGTTCAAGGAAGCATTCTGAGCGGTGAAGGTGGCGAAGAAACTAAAGGTAATGCACGTTTCATAAGACTTTACTGAAATTGATAAACTAAATTATGCATAACTACTTTTCATCTGGTGGTCTAATTGTCAAATACCATACATTAAATCCGTGTGCATTTCTTCAAAATATCGTGTTTGTTTGATAGCTGAGATATAATTTTCTGATGCAAAATACATTCAGATATCCTCTTGTTGGATGTGGCGCCTCTTACTCTTGGAATTGAAACTGTTGGTGGTGTTATGACTAAGCTTATTCCAAGAAATACAGTCATCCCAACAAAGAAATCTCAAGTCTTCACTACATATCAGGATCAGCAGACTACTGTCACGATTCAGGTGCTTATGAGAAACTTAGGATTGATTTGATTTGGTTGCATTGACAAATTTTCTATGATTTATTTGATTTGGTTGCATTGACAAATTTTCTAACACAACTATGATGCTTGCAGGTGTTTGAAGGTGAGAGGAGTATGACCAAGGACAACAGGCTGCTCGGAAAGTTTGATCTCAGTGGAATTCCTCCAGCTCCTAGGTTAGCTCCCTTTATTGCTATGGATTACCTTTCTGTTTTATAACTTGAGATTACAAGAGCGTGCCATTCTGGCGTTCTCCATGTTAAGTCACTAATGTGTATTGTTGATGGAACCAGGGGCACTCCTCAAATTGAAGTCACCTTCGAGGTTGATGCTAACGGCATCTTGAACGTCAAGGCTGAAGACAAGGGCACCGGAAAGTCTGAGAAGATCACCATCACAAATGAGAAGGGGCGTTTGAGCCAGGAAGAAATTGAGCGGATGGTTAGAGAAGCTGAAGAGTTTGCGGAGGAAGACAAGAAGATCAAGGAGAGGGTTGATGCCCGTAACCAGCTGGAAACTTACGTCTACAACATGAAGAACACAATCGGCGACAAGGACAAGCTTGCTGACAAGCTTGAAAGCGAGGAGAAGGACAAGATCGAGGCTGCTGTGAAGGATGCACTTGAATGGCTCGATGACAACCAGAATGCCGAGAAGGAGGACTACGACGAGAAGCTCAAGGAGGTTGAGGCAATCTGCAACCCTATCATCTCAGCAGTTTACCAGAGATCCGGCGGTCCACCTGGGGGCAGCTCGGAGGCGGAAGACGACGACTCCCATGACGAGCTTTAGAACGCAAAAGTGTGGAGCACATTTGACTTGTAATTTTGTAATACTTTAGAGAGCATGAACAGAACCAAGGGCCAACAGCGCGGGCAGCTGTGTCATCGTTGCCTGCCTGAAAGCGTCTCGGTGCCAACTTATTTCCATAGTTTCTAGATTTGCCACTCCAAGTTATTTTAGAAACAAATTACTGATGCGTTAAGGTGTTTTTTTTCCTGTTTCTGCGATTTAATTAATATGAGGAACATTTGTATTCCATGTTTCCACTGATCTCTGTATTGAGCGAGAAAACTCCATGGAATTGTTATTTCATTGCGGGCAGCGCTCCGCCGCTCTGCGATTTTAAAGTTTTTTTTCTTAGAACGGTGGTAAGAAAACACATTTTTTAAATTCTTTTTCTTGTTTTTTCAGGCAAAGTGTATATGCAAAATAAACCTAAAAACGATCATTTGCATTTGAAAAACAGTTAATTCGCTAAAAAAAATTATTCTCATATTTTAAAGTTCGGTCAGCGATATTTTTCAACTTTATTTTGTAACGTAAATGTCATTTATCTTTTAACGCATTTCATCCGATGTCCTTTTTATTTGAGATAGTCAGTTTTTCAATTTTTCATCGACGTGACCGTCTCTTCTTTCCTTCACGCAAATAATCGTCAAACGTGATATGCTCCAACATAGCATATAAAATTACACCAATATCCTCCAACTTTAACGCAAATGTTTTTTATCGTTTAATATATTTCACCCAATGCCCTCTTTATTTGGACAGTCGGTTTTTCGATTTTTCGTCGACATGATCATCTCCTCTCTCCTCCATGCAAATAATCGTCCGGCGTGGCAAGCTCCGACATGACGTCGCATATTAAACCATCTTACTTATTGTAAGTTGAACCACTCATTGTTAAATTATTTCTTTTGTTATGATTGTTCGCGTGAAACCTCCTTCGTCGTTCGCACTTCTTCATCGTTCGCTCTTCTTCGTCATTTGCCTCCTTCATCGTTCATTTTTCATATCCGTCGATCGTCGTCTTTGTTCAAATTGGTGTAATTTTATATGCATTTGGTGAGCAAACTTTAAAGTTGAAGGATATTTGGTGTAATTTTATGTGCCACGTCAGAGCATATCATGTCGGACGACTATTTGCGTGGAAGAAAAAAGAGATGTCCACGTGGACGCTACGTCGACGAAAAGTCGAGAAACTGACTGTCTCAGGTAAAAAGAGCATCGGATGAAACGTGTTAAAAAATGAAGGACATTTATGTTACAAGGTAAAGTTGGAGAGTATCGTTGAGCAAATCTTGAAGTTGGAGGGCTTTAGTATAATTTTATGTGTCACGTCGGACGACTATTTGCGTGGAGGAAAGAGAAGATGGTCACGTGAACGTTATGTTAACAAAAAATTAAAAAATTGACTGTCTTGGATAAAGAGGGCATCCGATGAAATGCGTTAAAGATGAAAGATATTTGTGTTATAAAATAAAGTTGAAAGGTATCGCTGAATAAATCTTAAAGTTAGAGGACATTTGATATAATTTTTTCAAAAATCCGATGATGATGAAAAAAATAGTAGATGAAGGTACACTTAAATTTTTTCCTTTAAAATTCTTTGCATTAGTAAAAAAAATTCGACTTGTGTTTTTTTTCACTCTTTTCTTTAACCAAACAAATGAACGAAAGCTAAGTTTAAATAAATAAAGTCGGAAAACATATAATTTTTTTATATGATATTTACGAGGTTAAGTTGATCGTGTTAATGGCGGCGTAAACTGTGAGAGCAGTCCTGCGTTTTTTTTCTCTCTCCACCTTCGCCCGCCTACCGCAATGAACGCTCCCCCGAAGCTTTATTCCGGTAAGTCCACTTCCCTGCTAACTCCACCTCCGGCGACTCCACTTACAGCGTCTTAAACCCCCCCACCCCTCTGCAGACGACGTCAGCCTCGTCGTCGTCCTCGTCGACGTCAATCCCTTCTTCTGGGCCGCTTCCGCCGCCTCCTCGCCACCCTCCGCCGCCGGTCTCCCTTTCTCTGTCTTCCTCAACCACGTAAGGAGAAACCCTAGCTCGATCAATCCCATTGCACTCCATCTTTCAATTCTAACTCCATTTTTTTTTCTCCCTTTTCTTTTTTGTCCTAATAGGTCATACCGTTCTTGAATTCCCTTCTCCTGCTTCACCAACATAATCATGTCGTGCTCATCGCCACCGGCGTCAACTCTTGTGGCTATGTCTACGACTCGGCGGCGGGCGACGGACCTGATAGCGGCGATCTGACTGCAGTGCGCTCTCAGATCCTACGGAAGTTGGAGGAGTTCGCGGCCAAGGACCGGCGGCTCGCGAAGAAGGCACAGGACGATGTGGTCGCGGGCAGCGTATCGTCCTTGCTCTCCGGTTCTCTGTCGCTCGCGCTTTGCTGTATCCTTTCGCTTCCTTCTTTTTATTTTGGTTTAAAAGTTTCAACTTTTCGGCTGCATTCTGTGATTCCTGAACTATAACAGATATACAGAGGATCTTCAGGTCCGGAGCTCGGCATCCTCAGCCCAGAGTATGTTTTGCTTTCTCGTCCTGCAAACTGGAGTGGTTAATGCTGCAGTGGAACGCTTTTGTTGCAGCGAATGAGCAAGTTAGCCAGACCTAGATAACTTTTGATGCTTCAACACTTGACAACACTTGTTCTAAATATTTATGATCAATTTAAGTAGTAAAGGTTTACTATCAAGGATTTCAAATGTTGGATTTTAGGAAGGCCTGAAAAGTTAACACACTTGAGTGAAGTAATGTTTTATTTCTTCTACAATTTGGTTGAGTGACTACAAAGTATTTGATGGAATGCTTCTAAATTCTAATAGTTGGATATTATTGGTTGACAGATCTTGTGCTTGCATGGGTCTCCAGATGGACCGGAACAGTATGCCTTCCTTGATTCTTTATGATTATTGTGGACAAATTATTTTTTTTATTGGTACTAATAAGGAAATTGACAGATATGTGGCAGTGATGAATGCAATATTTTCAGCACAACGATCCATGGTATAACATCTGTACTCAGGAGGTGCTGCCCATCATTTATTTACGTTCATGTAGCAATTATAATCATTTATCGACATCTTGATCTTGTACATGGTTTCACATTATGAGTTTAGTGTCAGAGTCTTATCTCTTATGCCCATTTAGCTTATTGTTAAACTAAGAATATAACATTATGCACAGATTAGCTTAACGCGGTGCTAAGTAAAGGGTAATGGACAGTTGTTTCTGCTCATCTTCATCTTGCTGAGGTTTCTTGTGCTAGATTTCAACTTTAAGATTGTTACAACAAGGAGAATGCACACTACAATGCATGTCTATCGTCCTCACAAAAAACATGCAGTGAGGAAATAAGTTGTTTTCTGCTCATGTGTTTGATTATTGCTTTGTGTTGACTTGTTAATCGAATTATTCGACTTTACATTCGGGAACATAGTTCTCTTTGAACATATTATTGAAAGTGCAAATTCTGAGTTCTTAGTTGTTTGAGCCTTTGAGGTACTTTTTGAAATTGGTGTACTGATGTAGTTCTGTAAACAGGCAAAAATTTGACTATTTTCACATTTATCAGCTCAGAAACATATGCTAGGTTCAAAGATGAAATATAATTTATATTGCTTCTCCTTTTGGAGATCCATGAGATTTCTCGAATTTCCTCATATGAAATGAATGATATGTTTAATGTCCTTGAGTCATATGCCTGACCAAGTAATTAGATTATTGGTATCCCAGGTTCCTATTGATTCGTGTATTGTGGGGACTCAACACTCCGCTTTTTTACAGCAGGCAAGTGCAATTACGAATTGGATAATCACACATGTGACTTACACTATTTAGTACTTAGTAGCACAAAAAATATGTTTGTTCCATCTTATTCTATGTTGATTTACAGGCTTCTTACATTACTGGTGGTGTTTATCTAAAACCTCAGCAATTAGATGGACTATTTGAGTATCTTGCAGTAAGTTACTCTGTTATCTGACTTATATGATATTCATGGACATCAAGTTGAAACCACTCTGTTGCTAAAACATTTTTTTATTCTGGATATGGATAAAATTCACTTGATGAATTATTTGCTCCAATTGTTGCTTGATCCTTCTGATACTATTGTGGAACTTTCTGTAATCCTGGGCCATAATATTTCTGTGTGGTAATGGGTACTGCTTTCTTTCTGAACCGCTAAATTATATGACCTGTCTGTGTCTCTGATGATGATCTAGTCTTTTCATTCCTCAAAAAGAAAGGTACCTAGTCTTTGATAAATCTTCTATGCACAATAAAACTGACGAAAGAGTGTGAAATCCTTAATGACCTAATACCAGGATCTAAATGGTTGATTGGAACTGAATAGTCTTGGTTCAGTATCTTCATTAATAATTTAATATGAAGAGTGTCATTGAGGTTTAGGATCAAGGGAGCTAGTATCCTAAGTTCGATCCCGCGAAGGTATCATTGGGATATGGGTAAACCTTTAGCACTCTATAACTTCAGATTGAATTATTCAGCTGCCAATAGTCCAAATGTTGGTGGCCCTCGGACAGCCAAAAATAATCATATCGTGTGAAGGCTTGTTCCTCAAGGTGGATTTTCTCATGTTATGGAAAGGTGTGGTCTCTTAAAGTGGACTTCTCTTCTTCAACATTTACCCAAATGTTGGTTTTGTGCTGAATGTTGTATGGGTTTCTATTATCATCCTTGGTATTTCTTGGAATGGTTGCACATTTATGCATGCAGGGGCCTGGCAATGAGCCATATGCGGGTAGATGCTATGTTTGAGTTCAGTGTGAACTGTGAAATTTTTGTCCATTTGAGTGTCTTGTCTGATGCTACAAGTTCAATGTTAACATACACTGCTTATGTGGACATGCAGTCATTTTAAGAAGTTTTAATTTCTTGAAATCATTTGCCATCTCAATTTATATTTTTCTCCTAATTATTTCCCACTGTGTCTTAATGGTTTTGTTTGTGCCCAAAAAAAAAAATTCAGGCGGTATTTGAGACTGATCTGCAGTCCCGGAGTTTTTTGCAGCTTCCTAAGCCATCCGGAGTGGATTTCCGTGCTTCGTAAGTTTGCCACTCATTCATCTGATTGAGTTTTATCTTTTCAATGACTTTTTTTTCTTAAGGGAATGTTGATATAACAAATTGGTTCTTGTAATTTTGCTCTACATCTTAACTAAGGTGGTGCATATCCATTAACTCATCCGTGTTTGCATGTTTGTTACTATGATATCGTTTTAGAACATTTGATGACTGATTTCATTATCGAACTTCTATTCCATTTTCTAAATATTTTCTGTCTCCATGTAGGTGCTTCTGCCATAAAAAGACGATTGACATGGGCTATGTGTGTTCAGTTTGTTTATCTATATACTGCAAGCATCATAGAAAATGCTCCACATGTGGGTTAGTGTTTTCTTATGTAGAAGTACTTCACCTCTCCCTCAAAAACTGAAAGCCTTTGATGAACTCTCTAAAATCTGGTTCTGCAAGATTAAGTTTTTCTAATCAATATGCAGCTTCTTGTTTGTTGCCCATCGTGCTATCTTGTATGGTGGTAAATCCCCCCATCCTGCTGACAAGAATATGTTATACCACAATGCAGGTCAGATTTCGGTCAGACACCAAGCTAGAGCAATTCGATATCAGATCATAAGAGGTCCGAGAACCGTGGGCATCTTTACTTGTTCTTCCAGTAAAATGCCATCTCGATGTAGACATTCTTCAACATGTTGCTCATGTCTTTGACTAGATGCTTGCATGGGTCAATCCAGCAGACACCTGGACGTTAAAGTTTTTTCTGCCCTCTTCGTACGTGTTTCAATTCAATCAATATGTTTCCTTAACAAATTAGCCTTGTGCAAATGTGTTCTCGATGAAGTTCGACTCTGCATATGCACGGCATTGATTATTATGTCATGATCTCAGCTCACCTTGGTATCATGTTTAAGCTCATGTGGCTAGTTATAGATCGCCTATTTACGCCTGTGCCCAAGGAATTTCTAGGTTACGAAATGTACCAAGGAAGCAATGCCATTTTCTCATAAATATTCCATTGTTTATATTTCGAGGATAAGAAATGTACATAGGTAATGTCATTTTCTCCCTAATCAATATTTCACCTAAAATGAAAAAAAAAGACGAAAATGGACGAGTTTATTTCTTTGAATATTTCTTAAAATAAGAATTTATGCCTCACGTCAATCATCACAATAATATAAAGTGGCATGCTTTTCGGTCCATTCTCTCTCCTCCTACAGCGAGACAGCCACCACCACCGTCCAAGTTCAATACCAACGCAGCGCGGTTTGAGAAGAGAAAACAAAATAAATAGATAAGAAAAAAGAATCCACAGGAAATCCAACCATGATCCAACATATCAAAACTTCAATTGTAGAGCTTATTATTATTATTATTATTTCAAACTAAACCAAACACTTGTTGGCAACCCCAATTAAATTTATATGGTTGCTCTTCACCCTCATAATCTTTTAGACAGATGTTGTTGATCTGTTTGTAGTGCTAACCATATCTGGTGAGTAGATGTACAGAGAGCAGACACCACAATCTCCAAAATCAAATGTATATGATTATGATTCAATTTCAAATGCTTGTCTCCTATCATTTTTTGCCTCTAGCTACGAAAAAGTAACAAGTATAACTCCTCACCACCTTCCTATTGTAAGTCGCGTTTAACTTGGTGCCCCCTTAACCGGGGTTCCTCATTTCTTTCTCATATGCTTAGATTGAAATGATAACTTCCCTTGGCAGCCTACAGGTTGAAACAAAAACAAAGCAGAACAAAATAAAGGTACGATAACACAACTCAATGGTCTCTCCCTACGAAGGTGATGAGAACTCCCGAAATGGCAGTGCCGTCGCTGGGCTGGCCGAGCACGCTTGCTGCAGCTCATTGAAGTGATGGACGTTGAAGCCCTGCGCCCGCATGAGGCGTTTCTGCTTGGTGGCAAAGCGGCTCTGGAAGAAGCCCTCGAAGGAGGGTTCCCTGGCCGTCCTGAGGAAGAAGGCGTAGCCGGCCATGAAGTAGATGGAGGTCACGAAGAAGCAGATCGGCTCCATTACATCCCATGACAGCTCCCAGAACGTTAGCCGCATGAAGGCAGCCGTCTGCACAACCAGGTACCCCAGTCCACACCACAGCTCTCTCTTCACCTGGAGGGCAGCTCTGCGGTCGATGCCCTCCTTCTCCTCCTCCAACTTCCTCAACTCCTCCCTTCGGGGATCATTACGCTGGCTAGAGGAGAAAGGAATCACTCTCTCCATAGCTCTGACCAGCTGCAATACAAGACAAGGCAAAACAAAAGAAAAGAAAAGCAACATTTACTCCTTATGTCCTTCCACATTTCTAAGATTTTACAACATATAAATTGGACTGGCGCATCAGCAAAGAATTCAATAACCTCAAAGGAGGATTTTCATTTTTTCTTACAATACATTCAGGCCTCAATAAAAAAAGAAATCAATTTGTCAGAGCAAACAGTCATGGCCACATATTAGTGGTGAAATAATTTCTAAACAGTTATAGCAGTAGGCAAACTGGAGATGATTAAGGGACTAGTATCATTGGATCATGGCCCTCAACTTTTCACACACACACACAAGAATAAACAAAATGAAGTCAGTTTGATTGTCCCCATCAAATTTCTCCCGAAGAGCCAAGACACAACTGAACTACCAGAAGACAAAAATACTGAAGTGAGTCATAATTTCCTATTAACCTCTACACACCATACAGATAAATTTCTTTTACTAGAGATTTGATTTCAGAGTGAAACCATATACTATATAAAGAGGAAAAGATGATGTTTATTAGAGTAGTGCATTTCTTGTATCCAGATACATAGTAAAAGTAAAATTAGTTTACTCACCAAATCAATTGATAACATATATCTTTTTCGTATCCAGATGAATGATAAAATTATCATCTACCCAGTCAAGTAAAATATGTACGCATAAAGATAGGTATGAACACAATTGTTAGTGCATTAATGTTTGTGTGTGTATAGATGTGTTATTGTTGTGGTGAGAGAGTGAATGAGTAGGCACAACAAGCAACGACTCCAGTTCTCCACGCATCTAATCTAGGGTTATTATTTGAATCTGCGGCCACTGTCACACGTTACCATTTCTCTTGTTCTAATCTCTTGCTTTCCTGCTGAAAAAAGAGGATAACCCAGGAAAAAAGATCTAATCAGACCTTCATCTTTTCATGTTCAAATCTAAAGCTACTAAGAACTTCCCAATAAAGCAAAGAAAAGAACACAAAATTTGATCCCAAGATCGAAGCTTTATATGCTCCGAAAAAACGAATGTGCACAAGGGTCATGAGATCGATACCTCTTCCGGCCGAAGGAAGACGGCGTCGCCTAGTACGATGACGCTGCCGGACTCGTCGAGAGCCCGAGCAATCTCCGAACCCCTTTCTCCGCCGGAGACCTCGCGGCAGACGCCGAGGAACTCCACGTAGGGGATGCAACTCTCCGCTGTGGCCCTCAGCGCCGCCCTGGCGGCCTCCATCTGCGCGGCCCTCGCCACTTTCCTCACCTCCTCCGCCGTCACCCGCGCCCCCTCCGGCTCCGGCGCGGGAGGCGGGAGAAGGCCGTCGAGGCGGATGCGGGACGGGTTAAGGGCGCGGATACGATCCGCGAGGAGGTCGCCGGAGGGGACGGAGAAGCGGTCTGGAGGCAGAGCGGGCTGGAAGGTGGGGCGCTTCTGGAAGAACGAGAAGCTGCGGTCGCCGCCGGAGAGGAAGCGGCGGAGGAGGGATGGGGAGGGCGTGGCGGACGCCGGAGCATCGACGACAGCGGCAGCGGACGAGGCGGAGGAGGAGGAGGAGGGAGTCCTGGCCATCCGAGAGAAGCGGATCGCCAGGGCGCTACGAAGGGACGCCATTGGAGCGCGGCCTCTCTTCGTGGCGACGTTGCGTCGAACAGATTGCGTGCGAGGACAGATGTCCCTGTCGTCGCCGCTGCTGTTTGAATTGGGAGGAGGTGAAAGAGTGTGGAGCGGATCATACTTATAGTTGGGGGAGATGAGATGACGAGACGAGACGAGTCGAAAGCGTTGGCTCGCGAGAGCCGAGAGGAACAAGAAGGAGACAGATGAACTCGGAGCGTATCGCGGGAATTAAATGACGAGCGCATTGACGCGTGCGCCAACGCCAATCGAACCCTCGGCTCGGCTCGGCTCGATTTGGCTCGGCTCATCTGACGACTAATAAAAAAACTCCCCCTTTATTTTTTATTTTTATTTTTTTTTTGCCGTATATTAACATTCTCGTCTCCTGGGAATTGGACTAAAAATAAAAATAATTTCATTCCTTACAAAATATGTAAATAAAGTTAGAATGTTCCATTTTCACATAATATGCACGGTGCATTTAAAAGAAATTGCATGAGAAGTAGAATTCTAAAAATTGGATTTGGCAATTGGGAAATATTTTTTTATGATAATATTCGTTTATAAATTAATTATCTTTTGGAAACAAATTTTGGATACCAAATAAACCGAGAGAAATTAAGAAAATTAAATCCCATTTACTACATCCTTAAATTTATAACTAATGAAAAAGGTAGGGGCGTAATAAAAAAAGTTATTATTATTTTTATTTATATAAACTAAAGTTTTATTATTGTCATAATAAATTTTTTATATAATTTACTATGTTCCTATCACAATTATAGTTTAATAGTTCTAGCACTATATTCTATATTTAATTATAAAATTAAATTTTTTTATATTAATTTTAACTTCTAATATATATATTTTTTTAAAAAAATTATTTTATTAAAATAGGGATTCAAAAAAAATTACTCAAAAATTTGACCTACGTTACTTAGTGACTTTTATAATTTAAAAAAATTGATCGCAAAAATAGTGGACCAAGCATTGTAGATGGGTTGGCATGTGGAATCTGTGAGGGGTAGATTTGTAAATTTTGCAAAAGCTTTCATGTGTGGAATGGACCGGCGAAGAGGGGCCGTGTTTTGTGGCCAGGTTCACAAATAAATCCAAGATATTTGAAAATTTTGAATCAGTCATCTTTATATTTGTGAAGATATAAAATATTTCAAGTTTCTACATAAATAATTGTACGGTTTAAATGTTGTGTGGGGTTGCCATAATTGTGTATTTTATTATTTTCATATCATAATTATCTTTGCAGTAAAAAATGTTCATTTTCGCTTTCTTGGGGAGATGAGTCATTAACGCATTACCATAATCATAAACAAAGCAAGCAATTTTAGATTTCTTTTATCATTTGCTGTATTTTTCTCCCATTTGGAACTCGTATTGCATGTACATATTGAATTTAATGATTAAATGCAAGGACAAAAAAAATTTGTTGGGTATTCAGCTCTCGATTTTTAAAAGCAACGTTGTACCATAAATCGATCCATCATCGAGTCGCCTAATAATGATAGGTGAGAATGTAACGATATGAAGTTTAAGAATTAAGATGATCTCATCGAATAGTTTTACATGGGTAAAATACGAAGGTGATCATGAACTTATATATAGATACCATCTTCACATATCAAGACGCGTTTTAAATTCATGCGGGCCAATAGATTCAAAATGAACAATATCTTGATTGGGACGAAGGTGTTACAAAATGGTATTAGAGCCGATCTTGCGTGCTCACTTGAACCATGTGGGAAATGCATACCACATACTAACACGGACCTTATTAAATGAGGACGTTAAGCCTTTTATGAAGGAAAGATTATAATGACATGAGGTATAAGGATCAAGATGGTCTTATCGAATAGTTTCATATGGGCAAAATACGAAAAAAGTCATGGCCTTATACGTAGCTATGAGAGAAAGTAACACGGACCTCGTTCAATGGGGACGTTTAGTCTTTTATGATAAAAAGATTGTAACGACTTGATGTTTAAGGACCAAGATGAACTCATCGAATAGTCCCATATGAGCAAAATACGAAGGTGATCATGGCATTATATGTAGCTATGAGGACGTTGAGCCTTTTATGGAAGAAATATTATAACGACCTGAGGCCTAAGGATTAAGATGGTCTCATCGAATAGTCCCAAATTGATAAAATACGAAGATGATCATGAATTTATATGTAGCTATCCCCTTTTCTTATCAAGACGTGTTTTAAATTTGTGCAGGTCAATAGACCCAAAATGAACAATATCTTGATTGGACCGTGAGGTATTCCAGAGAATAGCGCAAAGATTTTCTAAGAAGTTGAATTTAAATCCAGGATGAAATGAACACGTCAAAAGTGTCGTCATCATGATTAAACATGTTTTAAATCCACACTCAAAGAAAATCTCGGATTAATTAATTAAAAAAGATACGTAGACGTATAAATGGAAGATGCATCCGATATTAATGAAGTTGTGCACGAGAAAGAAAATAAAAAAGAACAAACAAATGAAGTAAAAGCGGTAGATTGCATTAATGATCGGACTCGTCTAATTATGTTAAATGAAGTAGATGATGCGTGTTATGTAAAGTAAACAGGTAAATTGTACAAAAATAAAATAAAATTTGATTTTATTTTCAATTGTAATCTAAACTTTTTTCACAAAAGGATATTTTTTATATTTTATTTTTATTTTTATTTTTATGTAAAAAATCATAGCCTTTTAAATTAATACAAACATAACCCATTTTTAATGTTGTTATTATAAACTATTAATTCAAAGATCGCCACATAGATAACTTGCAAGTAAAATAAAAATATTTATGTAGTAAATTTAAATTTTAAGCTAATTTATAATTAGATAAAATAATATCATTAAATGATTTTATTACGTATAATTGAGTATTAAGTCATCAACTTAGTATTTTTTTACTACTTTATATACAATACTAAATTTGTACAGGCTAAACTTTGATTTATAGCATTAAATTTGCAAAAAATAAAATGATAAAAATACTAATTTTAGCTTTTTTTAAGTTTAAAATTTTGTCATATATCATTTACTTATGTGATCATTGCTGAATTAATATATTTTATTAAAATATAATAATAAAATATATTTTTAGTTAATTTAGAAGTTCATAGTTTTTTATTAAAAAAATATGAAATTCCATTATAGAAAATAGCCTAAAGTTAAAATAAAAATCAAAGTTCAAATATTTTTATGCAATTTACTCTAAACTAAACCATATCATAATTAATTACTGATCTCTAACCACGAATATCCATTCAGCAACCACGAAATTAACAAGGACATCAATAATCATTGTTACTATTCCAAAATAATAAAAAATAAAAAATACGAACAGTTGATTGAACTTCAATAAAAGGGCGCATGTCCTAATTGTAGTATTGTTTTATTTTTCTATACACAACTAAAACAATATAACCCACGAAAAAATAATAGGTTTAATGATTGTCCCCTACTAAAATAGGGGGACCGTCCCTTCCACCATTTTTTATTGTCCATGCAGGACAAGATGAAGGGTTCGATATGATGTGCGCGATTCAATGTGGTTCGGTGAGAATTCAACATCGGTTAAACGATCGCTTGACGAGGGCGGTCCAGCGCCGGTTCAGGTAGGGAGATGGCGTCGTGGACGACTAGATGGGGGGTGGGGTGGGGGTGTGGGGAGGCGATGGTGACGGGGGAGGGGGAGCATCAACGGTGAAAGAGAGGGTGATCAGGGCGAGGTTGAGCATTGTTAACGGTGAGGATGCATGGGTGTGGGGGAACAATGAACAAGAGGGTGTTGAGGTCGAGATCGGCGATGCGCGAAGTCAAAAGCAACTATGACGACAAGCGAGGTCGAAGGCCACAATGATGAGGATGATAGTGAGCTTAGCGACAATGGTCGGACTCCTTTTCAAAACACAGATGGATCACGGTGACAGAGGAGGGGGGGGGGGGGGAGTTGGGGTTGGCGACAAGATCGATGGTGAGTCGAGGTCGAAGGCAGCGACAAAGATGATGGGCGAGCTCTAGGGGGCACATCGATGACAGTGAGCGCAACAACGATGGGTTAGCTCCACCACCTGTGGCGAGGAGGACGAGATGTTGAATTGGACCGTCCGTCCATGAATCGCGCTCGTCGATGCAACATCTAATGGATGTTGATGTAGGGAGGATGGTTCCCTATCTCACTAGGGGGATGTCCATTAAGTCCAAAAATAATATATGGAAATAACTATTTCTTTCATCAAATTTAAAATCTTTGAAGCTACTAGCTTATCAATCGGAAGGAATAGCAAAAATATATGAATTAATATGATAAAAGATTAAGAAGTCTCCATTTTGGTTCTAACAAAAAGAAATAGTGAATCATATAGGAGAGAAGAAACCCCCCTCCTCCTCCTTCTTATTCTTTATTGTTATTATTATTATCATGGAATTAACCAAAGCATGGGAGGCTCGGTGGATGGAACAATCATCATCCACTCGACATGGCTTCATAAAGTTAGGACAAGAATATTCTCCATTTTCGTTCCTTTTCTGACGCAATTTAATTTAATTAAAAGTCGTCATACGATAATATAATTTAAGAAAAATCTCTGTAGACAGCGTCTTTCAAACTGTCCATTGGTTATGATTTAAGACGAGGAATAAGAGATCGAGTCAATTCATTTATTTTCATTCGAAGAGTAAAGGACTTCAATTTTTAACTTTAGTGTTGTTTTTTTTATCTTGATAATAATTATTCTTATTTTAAAAGCATATAACATATCAATATTGAAGCATCATTTTTTTTTTGGACGCTATCAAGTATTTTGTAAGTCATAACTAACCAAAAAAAAATTTAAAGAAGAAGAGAAAAAAATATGTCACAAGTCACCCCTCGCCATCAACACCTTTTCAATTTCTTTTTCCACCATCCATGGACGAGTGGAATTCCTTTTCAAGGCCAATTGCATGCACACTCTTGATCCATGATGACAACATCCATATATCATCCATCCCCTTTTCAATAGAATCTACACATATAATAGTTAATACGACCGCAAATCAATTATTTAAGTTTTGTATTATTATGCTTCAAATGGTGTATTAAGGGCTATTTGGCTAAGCTTATAAGTCACTTATAAGTTAATTTAAAAAAATCTCAATGTTTGGTAACTTAAAATTTTGACTAATAAGAAAATATCAAATATGTTTATAAGTTAAAAAAATAAGTAAAAAGAGGAGTGCTTATTTTCTTTCTAAAAAATAAGTAGATAACTAACTAATTGTTATCAATATAAATAATTTTATCCAAATCTATAACTACTTATTTTTAAAAATAAATTTTAGTCAATAAAATACTTATCAGCACTTCAACTTATCAGTTATTTTATATCAGCTAAACTAAATAGGCCCTTAATATATACTTTAAAATTTAAAACCCTAAATATATATATCATCTGAGAATTAAATTATAAATCTTTAACATTATTAACCATGACTTTTAAAAAAAAATAAAAAATGTCAATTTCCACAAGGCATCCATCATATTGTGGGCTCTTTTGGGCAACTTCTAAAAAGAAGTCGATGGCCCGTCATGTTGAGGCCGTATCTTTAGACCCAATCGAATTAGGCCCAAACGACGGAGCAAAGGCCTAATACTTGATACCGCATCGTATCGCCTTCTCTTTTGTTCACTTCTCTCATTACTTGCCTTTTCTTTATTCCTTTCTCTCCCCGTCGGTCGATCTGCGTCTCCATGGTCGCCGCCGCCGTCGTCGTCCTCGAATCATTCGCAGCTCCCCGTGCTCTCCCAGCTCCTCTCATCCCGTCCCCGAGGGCTGCGGCCTTGGCCTCCTCCGCCGTCTCCTCGCCCCTCGGTCGCCGGCTGCCCCATTTCGTCGGCCTGAGGGCCTTGGCCGTCGCGCCGCGTGCTTCCTTGGTCCAGCCGCTGGGGTCTAGGAGGAGAGCCGTCTCCGTCGTCTGCGACGCCCAGGAGACCTCGCTCTTGCGTAATGCTCCTCCACTTATGAATCCTTGTTTGCCTTGCATATCTGCTTTTTGATGTTGGGTGCAATTGCGTTCTTTTGATCCGATTTGTTCAGATAAAATTTGCACTCATATGGTCTAATGCTCATTGTCTGCGGATGCATTGTTGACGTTCTAAACAGTTTTTGGCCTGTAAACATCGGCCATCTCAAGTTAGAATGCATATACCTTCTTTGTGTGATGTGAACCCTTTGGCAACGGAAGTGGTATAAAACATTTTCTATCACATATGCAATGAACACTAGCATTAGCGTTTTCTCTGAAGTTAGAAAAATTTTGGCCCTGGATGCTGCCAAATTTTGTGTTTTTTCCTCTAACCAACTTTTTCCGCATGTACCACGCATTTCCATTATTTTTCATTTTTTGAATTGTGAAATGATCAAATTGCCCTCGCGCTTAACATAATACATAATAGTAAATATAAAAAAATTTGTTGGCCGGCGAGCAAGGGAGGGGGGGGGACATTTTTTAATTTTAAGCTCACTTATCTACACTTTGTGAGGGTAATTTGGTCATTTTAGAATTTAAAAAATGAAAAATAACAGGAAAGTTAACAAAGGTTGACGGATGGACCTAAAGGGAAAAAGCAGCATAGTTTAAGGAAATCTGCGGAAATTTTAAAAGTTGTGGGTAGATGCGGAAAAAGTTCATAGTTTAGGGGAGGTTAGAGAAAAAACCCAAATTTTTAATGTGTTTTTTCCTCATGGAAACCACTTATTGATGTTCTAATAATCATCAATGCAATTCTCTAAGAAAATATCAATACATAGGGATTTCTTATGAAAATTGCTGTGTCGATACTTGCTGAATATTTGTGCACATGATTTGCTTAAATCATATGTTTGGTCTTTTTTTTTATGGTGTCTTTGCTCATGTTTGTTGAGTTGGTCAATGCAATTTCCCAAATGAATCAAAGCTTCAAAAAAATTAAATCACCCAAACTGAAAACATCACACTCTCTATCTCTCTCACGGAGTCATAAGAAAAGCTTGGAGCTATGTTTTGAGCATTTAATTTGTAACAGCTTGATTGGTAATTTTTGCAATGTTTTCCTAGATAGCTTAAGAAATAACACTTACCTTCATTTTGACTAATCATTTCCCTATATCTCTCCTTATATCACTTCCCTATATCTCTCTTATATCACTTCCCTATATCTCTCTTACCTTCCCCCTCGTGTTTTGTCTCTCTTTAGATGGCTAAAGTGTCTATTAGTTGCTGACTAGAATACCTGATTGGTTCTTGCATTTGTTTAGATTACTTGGTTTCTTTCAGTATTTTCATAAATTCCATCTTTAGTCTAGCTGTAGCCTTCATTTTGCAAATTGAACTACCTTTTTTTTCCCGAATCGAACTAGTTGTGAGCAAAGCTTAGATCTTTCCTTGATAAACTATGTACAGTTTTTGCATACTTATGCATATTATATATCTTCCTAAACTGAATAAACATAGTTGCTTTAGAATAACAACTTTCATCATTACTTGTAGTTGGACACAGTCAAACTATGTTATGCGGATTTAATTCTTATTCATTTTTATTGTTATTTGAAGCAAGATATTTTCTTTTATGCCTAGGCTATTTTGTGCGTCAATTTGGAGGTATTTATTTTTTTGTTATCAGTCATCTTATAAATATCTTGGAGAATATAAATGAAAGGAATAAGTGATTATATTCTATTGGATATGATATTCTTTGTAGTTATTCTTATTTCTGTTTGGTTGTTAAAATGTTATTCTAGTAATGATGAAAGTTGTTATTCGTTTGGTTTATTTTAAAAAAGATAAGAATAAATGTTATAAAATGACCAATGTGCCCTTTACATTAATTTAAAAAAAAATTTTAATTTTTTTAAGAAAAAAATCTTTTGGCCTTTGACTGATTTCATTCAAGGTATTTAAAAAAATTCATTCAAGATAGTCACTGAAAAAAATGTATAACAATCTATTGATGCATCAATAAATCTGGATGGTTGTGCCTTTTGGCAACCATCCTTCCCCTTCTCAAAAAAGAAAAAAAAAACAATCTATTGATAGAATATTAAAATTGTACAATGGATTAGAGTAAAGATAAATTTTTTATAGCAATCACTATGTAATATTAAAATTGTACAATGGATTAGAGTAAAGATAATTTTTTTATAGCAATCACTATGTACAACTACAGTAAAATGGCCTTTCTGCCTTTCAAGCTTGAGATGGAATCTCTTGTATTCCATTGTATTGATGGAATATTATTGTAGACAGTCTTCCAACAAGAATAAACATTAAGTGGAATTTGTGCAAACAAATTGTGGTGCTAATCTTATTCTGCCTAGTGTTTGGCATTTTTGAAAAGAATAATGCCTTATTCTGGTGATTAATCCTCTTCCAAACAACCCCTGAAGGAAGTATGTACTTAAATAACTATTTCACACGTTGAAATTGTTCTGTTCTTTCTTGATCTTCTTTTCTTCTGGGTGATTGTTTATTTCACCTTGTGATTCACTCATGAACATGGATCAACGAGGCGTCGTATGATCCATGTAGCCGACCCCACCTAGTGGGATAAGACTTTGTTGTTGTTGTTGTGATTCACTCACATGAAATTATGGCTTCGTGTCTTTACCTGCTTAAAATCTATCCTTTTCAGGAGAACCTGGAAACGACATCTTTTAGTTTTCATGAGGGTGTGGCTATCATAGTGAAGCAGGTCTTATCATGAGTAATATGATTTTGGATATAATGGCTCCACATGGGTTCGATATACCTCTTTGGTTGCATGTCTCAGGAGGTGATGATGCTCTGTCCCAACTATCGTTCAGTACAAATTTCTTGATACAGACAGGCCTAAATGGTCGTGATTGCCGTCCCTACTACTGTATTAATTTGTAAAGAGGGAATATCACATTCACATTTCAATAATAAAAATGGATGATTTGACACAGTTGCTCAATCATCCGTCCCTCTTTCTCATACAAAAAAAAAATAATAATTTGGCTACAATATTTCTGTACCGAATTTGTAACCTAACCTATTTTTTTCTTCACTGCAGTTCCAGATGTAAACAAGTCTACATGGCAGTCACTTGTACTGGAGTCCGACATGCCTGTTCTGGTTGACTTTTGGGCCCCTTGGTGCGGGCCTTGCCGGATGATCGAACCCACCATTCTCAATCTGGCGGAGGTTTATGCAGGGAAATTGAAGTGCTACAAGCTCAATACTGATGAAAACGCTGAAATAGCATCCCAGTACAGCATAAGAAGCATCCCAACTGTGATGATCTTCAAAAATGGTGAGAAGAAAGATACTGTGATTGGGGCTGTGCCTGAAAGTACCCTCATTTCCTCAATCGAGAAGTTGGTCGAGAGGTGAAGTGACTGTGTCCTACCCACAAGAACCAGGGAGCTTTTTCAAGCAGTGGTTTTGGAGTTTAGACAGATGGTGTCTATTTCCGTTTGGCTTTCTTCTATCCCTGTATATAAATTTGCAGTGGGTAACTCGTTTGCTTATTGATAATTTGACTGGACGAGGACCGGAGGAGGGAGATTACAATTACAGAGACCGAGAGCATTGATTCAAATTTCCAAGACTTGGTGCTGACCGCGACATGGATGCATGAATCTACGAACATAATAGAAATTTAGTAGCACCTGTGCTAGTCTTTTGATTAGTTTCTCCCTACCAATTTGATCTAAATTAGTTAATTTATTAGAAGTAGTCTATCTGAAAATAAAATTATTTTATTAAAGCGTAGAAAATTATTGAATTAAAATAATAAAGATCAATGTATGAAAGTTGCAATCGGTGTCGAATTGATGTATCAAAAATTTAAAATAGTTTCTTTTCGAAATAATCACGAATATTTTGAAAGCAATTTGGGAAAGAATATGGAAGAACACCCAATTTTCTTTGTTTTAAGAGATAGTACAAACATGTTTTAATCATATGAGATTGTATAGGATTGGAAAAGTTCGCAAGATCATGTAATCAAGATTAAGTGTAACGTTTTGAGATCCGCGTAATTTTTACGTGCTCAGAGTCATAAAGTGCTATATAATTTTATATAAAATAATTTTACAAAAAATATTTTTTATAAAATGTGGAAAAGTTATAATTAATAAATAAAATTAATAGAATACAATCTTACATTATGTGCAACATCTCTATCACTAAGTCTGATTACTTACATCACTATTCTCTATCATTATTTCACTTGCATGAATTCAGATGCAGAAAAAAATTCATGAGTATAAAAATATTCTGTACTTAGGATTTAACCGTAACAAAAATCAATAATCAACAGCGCTTAATGAATCAATAATAATATGGAACAATAAATAATAGAGCATTGGATAGAATAATATGATAGGAACTCAATAATCAATAGATCAATAAATCAATTTAACCGTAGCTTCTTTAAAGGATGACGTCTCAAACATTTAAGTACATTATCTATTCCATGCAATGCAATAATAATATGATTCATGGGGCTTAGAGACAATCGGAGAACATGGAGATCCAGCAGTTTTTATCTTTTATCTTGTTTACCTAATAAACTTATCTTTAACAGTTTAGTTAGATTAAAAAAGAACTCAATCAGAGAAAAACTACTGAATCAATACTATGATTAATCACATTATCATATGGAACAGTAATATCAATAATCTCAAAGTCATATATGAAGAGTATGTGAACTCAGATCTCTTAAAGAATGATCATGTATGATTAGGAACAATTAATCATAATAATTATTTAATTATCCAAAAATAGGTTCTCGATCCTTAAAACCTGGTCCGCGTCGGGTGAAACTAGGGTCATGTTCGATGATGATCAAATTTTCCTCGGCTAGGGTAAAACCGAGCCGAGTGTATGGTGAACTTGGGCTAGCTTGGCCGGTTCACCTCCCATGTGATTGCGCCGCAACCCGAGCCGAGCCGAAGGTAGAACTCGGGTTGGGCTAATAGGAACCCGGGCCAGGTTTGATAACTCGATCCAATTTCGAGTCCAGCTCGGTCTGGATTCCATGAAATCCAGACCGAGTTTTATCGTCGATGGAGAAACGTGTTCCGACGTGACTTTTCGACCTCCATAACTATGTCATACGATATCTAAACTATGCATAACATATATGAATTTTCGGTACAAAGGAGAAAAGAATATGATTCTATATCATAGAAAATCGATGACATAGGAATTTTTCCTACGTACCTAAAGTTGGCTGAAAAATTAACTGGATCCCTCTGCCTACAGGAGTTGTTCGAATGCCGACTTTGGCCGGCTATATCTCCATGACGCGATCTCAAAACTCGTGTCCGTTACCTCAAGCCTCTTCTCTTATGTCGGACTTCAAAATCAATCGTTGCATGCTCTCTGAAACGCCTTAGTTCGCGTGAAAATGAATAACAAAGTGAGGCTCATGGTGCAGAATTTTTGTTTGGCCAAAGGGAGTTTTCAACCACCCCTTTGATGTTTATTTGTAATGTAGATTAGGATTTTCAATTCTATTAAGTCTTGAACTCTTTTGGAGTTAATCTTAGCCATCCATCAATGATTAATAAATCCATAATTTTTTAAATTTATTTAAATCCAAATTTACTTAATAATCTCATATTTATCTCCATTAATTCCATAATATTATAATAAAGATTTTCATATCCATTAAATTAAAATAAATATCTTTTTTTATTTTCTGAAAATCTAAGTCGTTACAATAAGATGTATTAAAATATTATGATTCTCAGGTTAAAATCGAAATTAGTAAAATATAATAAAATTTTAAAATTTTAAAATGTAGATCGAAATTATGACAAGCCATAAAAATATGATAACGAAGAACCTTATCAGGGCTTGACATGCTGTGAATCCTCTTGAAAGAGAGGGGTGTGGTCGGGCGGATATGCCCCTATCGTCTAGTGGTTCAGGACATCTCTCTTTCAAGGAGGCAGCGGGGATTCGACTTCCCCTGGGGGTACGGTACTACGAAAGAAATCGATTCTTTTTTAGATATCCGGATAGATGGATGGATCTCTCTTTTAGGAAGGCCAACCAAAATAGGATTACAGCATTCCCGAAAATCTGTTATTGAATTGCTCATTGAATGAGCATTCTCAATATTATGCCTTGAAGAGGACTCGAACCTCCACGCTCTTTAGCACGAGATTTTGAATCTCGCGTGTCTATCATTTCACCATCAAGGCATTTTGAAAAAATCTCAAAGTGGCTCTATTTCATTATATTCCATCTATATCCCAATTCCATTCATTTAATATTCCTTTGGTGTCATTGACATAAGAGATGTCATTTATAGTCTATCTGTTTCATTTGAAACCACTGTTGCTACATGGGAGAGGGGGCGGGGAGAGCAGTATGACGCAAAATTGGAGAGGCGATTGTGACAAGAAATGGTCAGAGGTATTGGGAGCCATATTATGGTTTGATTTAAGTTTTAATTAATTTTTAGGTCGAACCCTTTATTTAATTCTGATAACGAGTATTAGAAGATAAATATCTCAATTGAAAATCAAATTTAATTTTGAATTCTCAACTTAAATCTAATTCAAACTTTTTTCTTACCTATTTTATCCTTCTTTCATTTAAACGCTTATATAATCTCCTATTGAACTTAATTTCCATAAATAAATAATATTTACTTATTTTAATCCAAACCTAATGGAAGAAAAAGTATTGCACGTTTTTTTCCAATTATAATGCATGGACAATATTTTAGGGGTGTAAGTAAAAACGTATCAAACGAAAAAATCTAACCAAATAAAAAAAATTGATCCGAAAAAAAATTTAAAATATGAACTCGGAATATATAAAACCATCCATTTACATTAGGGCTCCTTACAAAAAAATAGGAGGGGCTGAATCCGAACCAAATACTTTTTCAAAATTATTATAATTAAATTATTACTTCAATTTTTAAATAATATTTTATAATTTTACCTTTTCTCTTATTCATATTTACTAGATTAGGTATATTATTTACTTATTATCACACATTTGAACTTGAATACAATTAAGTTATTAATTTATTTTTAGAAAGTTTGGACAAAATTAACTAGAATATTTTCAATTATAATGTAATAATATGTTATTTTGATTTATTTACATTAAATAGTTAAACTTAAAGTCAAGTTTTATTTTTTAAAAACATCTATATGATATATTTAATGTTTATAATATTTTTAAAATTTTATTGTTTTAAAGTAGGTCCCGACCTAAAAAAAAACTGAGACCACCTAAGTCTGATTTTTTTCTCCAAAAAAAATTACGACATTCTTTTACGAGTTTAAAATTCATCCAAAATTTGAAAGTCGATTCTTTTATAAAAAAATCATCCAATTCGAATAACTTTCACCCTTATTGGATATAATCCAAAGAAAGTAAAAAGTAAAGATTAAAATAAAGAAACACATACCTCAAGTGGATAAAATTTAAGCTCATCTACTTGATTGATTTGAGGTGGAGTAACAAGCAGCTCATCCTCCTAAAATCTTTATAAATGCATGATATTTTTTTTAGACTCTTTTTAACATCACGCGAATTTAAATGGTCACTAGCGCTTTCGGTGGCAAAAATTTAAGCTCATAATCTCTTTAATTTCGAGCAAACTCATAAGTGAAGAAAAGTTGTAATTAACGCTCTAGAAGACCCCCCATTGGACGCGTGTTGTACACTGATTCGATCGGTCGCGGTGTAGTGGCCCTAGTGGGGCCATGAGAGAGTGAGTGAGTGAGAGAGAGAGAGAGAGAGAGAGAGAGAGAGAGAGAGAGAGAGAGAGAGAGAGAGAGAGAGAGAGAGAGAGGTGAGCCTCAAACAATGGCTCCACGTCGACCCTCCAAAAGGCTTTGCGAGTGCGTGGCTGGGAGGTGGTGCATGGTATCGCTCTCGTCCTTTTGGTCCCCTAAAACTCCATTAATTAATTAATTAATTAATTATGGAGTTGAGTCGTGCTTAATTTGCCTCCTCCTGGGGCAGCTTATAATGCTTAATCCCTTCACGCTTGTCTCTCTGCTCTGGTCAGTTTTTGCTTCAGGTCCCCACTTAATTAATTAAGTCCCGGATAACCTATTAATTGCTTCATTCATAAATATCATATATATATATATATATATATTCATAATAATACACCTGCAAATTATTAATTATTAATAATATTAATAGTATTGAGCACAGAAGCTGGAAAGTGGCATTAGGACAGAGACTGGAGAGCCGACGGATTCGAGACAGCTTACGACGAATTATTATTATTATTATTATTATTATTATTATTATTATTATTATTATTATTATTATTATTATTATTATTATTATTATTATTATTGAGCACCAATTTCTCTGCACCAATAGAAAAACAAATATAACGATATCAGAACTATCGGCTTACTTTACTTATTCCATAATTGTGATCCATAAATTATTTACTTGGAGTTAATTAAAATTAATAGAGCTAGCAGTGCATTGTTTTCTGTCATTAGTCTCGTGTGTGTGTATATATATAAATATATACATATAAGCTTAAGAGGAGAAATAATAAATTGAATTTTGAAATGAACGAGGGGAGCCCGCATTGGTGGACGAAATATTTGATTCATAGATATAGATATATAGTGCAATAATGGCTGGAATTTATACTTGGCGCACACATGCATATACATACTATTTATCATGCGAAAGTCCTCACGTACCCACGTCACCAATATGCCAATTAATTGCATAATTTCAAAAGGTTCGATTCCTGTAGTTATTGCCATTTAAGATTCATACTTGGCTTCATGCAAGTTTGTAATTGTAAATCATTCTCCTCTATTAATTTTTACGTCGGCAGATTTTAAATGTCTGCCTTTTTCTCTCCGCAACCACCGCGAGCGAGAGAGAGAGAGAGAGAGAGAGAGAGAGAGAGAGAGAGAGAGAGAGAGAGAGACTTCGAGTATAAGACAAAAAAGATGTTATCGATTCACTCGCTCGATTCGGGTTCCTGTCTTGTGATGATGCGGACGACACAAAATTAATGGAATGAATTAGCACGTTTCCGTGGTCGTCACCTTGCAATTACCAGAGCTTTTTAGGACCATTTTTTCTCTATTATTGCGAGCAGCTCGCAGTTTCTTGTTACAGGTCTCTCTCTCTCTCTCTCTCACTCTCTCTCTCTCTCTCTCTCTCTCTCTCTCTCTCTCTCTCTCTCTCTCTCTCTCTCTCTCTCTCTCTCTCTGGCGTGTTAACTTTGATGAGCGGAAGGTTTTGAGACTCCGCCCACGCCTCCCCTCGTGATGCACACGATCACCTAAAAGTAAATGACAGGCAAGTGGAAAACAACTTTTAATTAATTCTGATTTGAACAATTAAGCAATCTTCCTAATTGCTAACTGTAACACTAAATGAAAAAAAACAAAACAATAGTAAACATCGATTAATTGGGAAGATTAAACTTAAGATAGCATCGATCTTTGTTCAAATAAATAGACTTCTCTAACTTCTATCTCAGATAACTTTTAACAAGATATCTTCACAATTTTTCCTATTTAAAACTTATTTTAAAAACAAATCTTGTAGATATCTTATTCCATGTTCTCTATCTCTCCTTCCAAGGTGTGATACAACATAAGAATAATCATATTTTTTTTTTACTTTTTTTTCTTTATTAATCTACTTTCTCTATGTAGGAAAAATAGTTGTAAGGTAAAAAGTTTATTAGAACTTAGAATTCTCAAATATTAATTATTTCCCATCTTTATTCTCAAATATTAAATTTATTTCTTTCATATTTTGTTTCTCCATCTTTATTTCCCATCTCGTACATGATTCATTTATGTAACTTTAATTAATCTATAAAATTGGTGCCTAGGTACCTAATAATTTACCAATATAACCATGCTCGTCTCCACCTAACATCCAATCTATATCCTTACATTTCAAAGAGTTGGGTCAGGCCAACATTTCAAAAGTTGGATATTTTCTAACTTGAGCATATCTTTGTTGTAAAACATTTAGCTCTAAATCCGATATAAAATGTAATAATTTAAACGTTCAGATAATTCATTAATTTGATTGATATGACTAGAGTTTTTCATTTAATTCATCAGTACTACATTAATTACTTAATTAATTTCATTAATATTGTTACAGTAAGGCTAGAATCAAAGTGTTTTTTTTTTACCTCCCTTTTTTTAAATTGATATGGATTAAACAGTTGGGGCAAATTCTATTTTGATGATGCTATAATCGAAATACTAGAGAGAGAGAGAGAGAGAGAGAGAGAGAGAGAGAGAGAGAGAGAGAGATGGTTGAGATGATTCCACGAGTTCACAACTTTGCTGTTTCTGTTCGCAAGCCACCACCTTCTTTTGTCTATAAATATAACAAACGGAACAAAAAGCAAGCGAAGAATTCGGGGGACTGCACCAAACCTCTCTTAATCCTCTCTCTCTCTCTCGTTCCCACTCTCTCCTATTAATCTTGTCCGCGAACCAGCCCAGATCTCCACCACCAATTGGATCCTGTCGAACTCCTCCAATTCCACAAGAAGCAGCACTTTGGATTCTGTGAGTCATCTGAAACCTTCCTTTCTTGCCTGTTCTGTTCTCTTCTGTTCTACGTCTGATGATGATGATGATATTAGTTTTATTCACAGGCTTGAATTCTTTTCTGCGATTTCTTTTTCTGCTGCAGTGTGATTTCTTTCACTTGTGCTTTGAATTGTTATTTGCAATCTTGTTCGTTTTCTCCTTCTGTTGTGAGATTATCTTACCTTATGCTTAAGTTCTTTGTCCGAAGCATGAGGAAAACAGACGATTTATGAGACAATCCTCATGTCCCCTCTACCCTTTCCTTGACCACACTCTTGAAGTTTTCAGGCTGTTTTCATACAGTTCACCTTCTGACGATCTTTTCGACCATCTCTGGTTCCAGTTTTGGAGCCTTAATTTCTTGAAATTCCAATCCAATAGAGTTGATAGAATATGGACCAATAACTAAGGAAAACTTCAGACAATAGTTTCATGCCGAGCTCTGCGATCTCATGACTTTGCTAATGATCCAATAACTTGACATCAGGAAGCTAAATTTTAAATTACTATTGTACCTATAAAAGTGTCAGATTTATATTTCATGCCTTACTGGTGGATTGAGGCCCCCCCACCCCTTTTTCTGTTGCTGCACAAATTTAGAGCCGTGTGGCTACTGTCACATATGATGATGGCAAGGAATCCAAGAGCAAGATTGAGCTCAGTGAAATCTTATGCCACTAAATAAGATTCTGCTTAGCTGATTAGTGACACAGCAATGAGTCATATAGTGCCTACACCACTGAGATTTGTTTCAGATTCTACCAACAAGCAGCACACTGAGCACAAATAATTCTTTCGAGGGACTGTGTGCTTGTTATCTTAAGTCAGTGAGGAGCTGGCAATGCTCGTTTTTTAGCCAGAGCCAGAGATCTCTGGTGGATAATATTATCTACGGCAGCTCTCTCTTTCTTTTTTTCAAGGCTTCAGCCAACAATATTTTCTGCCATAGAAGGGAATACAGTATTGTCCTATTGCTTTCTTGGATAAGCTTTTGTGAGGGGATATGATATTGAATTCTTTGATCTTGATGTTTTCTTGGCATTTTTCTGATATCATATTCCTAGTATCTTGGCATTTTGCTCTTGACTGATTAACATATCTTTCTGTCTGCATATATGAGGTGAAATTTCACATAAAGTTTTGTCGTGATGATGTATTCCCAAATCTATATGACATCTAGATTTTGGAGTTGGGGGCCTTTCATGTTAATGGCTCCCCCTCTGATCATTTCAACTTAGATGGGCCTTCAGGATTAACCCTGTATATATATAAGAAACACGCCTGACGTGTCCGGATAAATATCACTTTTTTGTTTACTTTCTTCTTCTTTAATAATTGGCCTCCATTCCTTTCCCCTTTTGTTTTGATATTCCACCTTCCAAGCTGAATTCAAGTTCTTAATCTATCAGAATTCACGCCAAAAATTTCTAGTACTAGTCTTGTATCCAACAACTCCGTCTATATTTTATAGCCGGTCCTAAGTCCGGATAAAGGAGGAGGGTTGTGTTAGGCCCCGACAGCCAACATAAAATCATGTCGAATCTTATGAACATGGATCAACGAATAAGAATGACGTCGTATGATCCATGTAGCCGATCACACCTAGTGAGATAAGGCTTTGTTGTTGTTGTTGTCGTCTTGTATCCAACAACTGTGCTACTGCGAGTGCAGGTGCAATATGTAAACTGCTCTGTTTTCCCCACGAAATCTGTAAAAGAAAAAATCGACTCTTGCAGGTTTTCCAGTTTTTCTTTTCTCATTGATATTTATGTGTCGTTTTACCAAGCAAATTTTGGAAAAAAGAGTTATACAAAGGAGACTTAGGTACAAAAATAACAGATTTTTTTTGCCTGTTTGTATAACCTGTGGGTTGTGCTGCTTTCTTTACCAACCACGCCATTGGAAAGCTGCCTACAAGTACCAACTGCGAGCCAGAATTCTAACAAGATCGCTTCTTTATCGCAGCGACCACTCTCTCCTATGTCGACAGTGGACATGGCAGTTGAGAGGTTGAAGTGCGAGAAGACATCCCATGTCGACGAGCAGCCGACGAAGAAGTGCGCCCCGGAAGTGGCAGTCATGGACGACGCCCCGGACGGGTGTTTCGACTGCAACATCTGCCTCGACTTCGCCGCGGACCCCGTCGTCACCTTCTGCGGTCACCTCTTCTGCTGGCCCTGCATATACAGATGGCTGCAGCCAAGCGAGCGCCCCGGCGCCCGGCAGCCAGCAGAGCGCCCCTGCCCGGTCTGCAAGTCCACGCTGTCCCAGGATACCCTGGTGCCCCTCTACGGCCGCGGCCACAGCGGCAAGGGCGACAACCAGGACCTCCAGATACCGCGGCGCCCCGTCTCGGCGCACCGGCCGTCGACTGAGCAGCACTCGCCGTCGAACCAGCATCCGCCGATGCAGCACCCACAAGAGAACTACTACTATCCTTACTTCAACGCCGCCGCCGCCGGCTACACGCCATCATCATCACCGCTGCTCGGGCAGACGAGGGTGGTCCACTCCGTGGCCGGCAGCGTCCTGGGGGGCATGGCGTTGGCCGTGATGCCGTGGGTGTGCAGGAACCAGGACTGGACGGGCGTTTACAACTCGAGCCCGTATCACGCGGCGAGCTACGCGGGGAGCAGCAGGAGGCTCAGGAGGCAGGAGATGGAGATGGGGAGTCTGCTGCAACAAATCTGGCTGTTCATACTCTTCTGCGCCACCCTGTGCCTCCTCTTGTTCTAAGAGGAACAAACATCCTCGTCAGGGACTGTACATACCAAATACATAGGAATCGAAGTCATTTACCCCTTTCCTCTGCATTCTGCAAGGGAATGAGATGAAGCATATTTGTCTGCTGTGTAACTAGTTGTTTGTGGACAGATGAGTAGAAAAAGTTGTAAACTTTGTAATAGCGAGGGAGATGGTGAAGCAGTGTATTATCAGATCTCCAGATGGGACCTTTTTTTCGGGATGAAATGACATCATGTTCATCCTGTTCTTGGATTGATGAAAAAAGGGAGAAAAAATAGTTGCTCCTGAGATGACCTACTTGATGCAGCTGGTGGCAATTATTGTATGTTTTTGTTTCTTAATTAAAATGACATGGGTGATATCATTTCATACATATCTGTTTGGTAGATGCTGATCCTTGCTAGATATGGTCGTTTTCCTGGCAAGCAATAGACTTTTTTATTTGTTTAGTTTGCTTTATATGCTCCTGTGCAGGCATCAGGTTCTTGTCATCTTTTTATAGTTAAAGGTAATGTCTAATAGAGGATATCCATCCTATGCTCAATCTGTGTCATAAAAGAAATCAACATTATCTACCATTAATTTATATGGAGTTTCTTCAGGATGATTTTTTTGCATATATACATATATATTATTTATGACAATATCTGATTGCCAGGTGAGACAATTGGTGCAAGTATAACATGCTAACAGACAAGCAAAACTGCCTTAAGCAGTACAAGTATTTAGTTATAGTTCAGTTAACCAAGTAGCAATAATGAATATGTACTAGTTCAAGCCTTCATGTGGAAAAGAAAGTGCAACTGAAATGGGATATAACAGACTTCGAGTTTTGTGATGCACTGTTACATTGAAAATAACGGCGCAATGACGCTCAAGGCTAATATATACACGCAATTAGTTGGCTAGTAAATGACGAGCATAATACAAAGACATAACATGCCATGAAAGATTTGTTATGTCATGAAATATTATGTTCTTAGTGCTTCATACTGTTTAGAGTCAATGTTTGGAATGTCTTCATCAGTTTCCTCTTTCCATGATTGTGGCTTTAGTTATGCTCCAGTTCGATACCCTTGTAAGAGCTTTCATAGCTCTCCACTCAGTATTTTCTGCGTTTCTTCGTCAGCATCTACACCATCATCTTTCATCCTGTCAAGCAAATCTGCCACTGGCATCCCAGCTGACACATAAGTCCCCAACAAGCAATGATAAAGGTCCCTAGTCAATGGAATGTGATGCTGCAGCAACTTCACAAATGCCTCCGCCTCATCAACATCCTTTTGCTGTTTGTAGTACTGCAAAGATGCCACAGCGTTCTCAAGGTTCTGCTTCCATGGAACTTTCCCAGTTGATAATGCCTTTTTCACCATCTCCACTGCCTTAAAACTCTCTCCACGAGCAAAACATAAGCTAGCTAACTTATTCCATGTACTAGCAAAGGGTACATTTCCACTCTCAATAGTTCTGTTTACCAAGGATTCTGCCTTCTCTAGAAGTCCTCGGGCACAATAGGCACTAATTAAGATATTTGGTACACGGAAATCATAAAGTATAACTCCGGACTCCCATTCCTTCAGAAGATCTTCTGCTCTTTCAAGATCATTCAACTTTAGAAGCATACTCATCATGCACATATACATGGTGTTGGATGGCCTCTCTGTTGATTTATATATCTTCCATACTCTATCGACTTCACCTTTCATTCCAGTTTCTGCATATGCAGATAGATAAAGCCCATAAGCAACTCGTCCTTTCTTACTAGGTAGTATATTCTCTGATTCTTTCAGTAGCGTTAAAGCCTGGTCAATTAACCCTACTTTGGCGTAGGCTTTACCAGCAACTACATATGTATGCCATAAGCGCGGATCTTGATGCTTTAACTTTTCCACAATTTTCTCTATCCCATCGATATTGGAACCATCTGCATATGCTTCTAATAGAATGTTGTAGGTGAAAGAGTCAGGAAAAGCCTCATAGTTTTCAAGGTTCTTGAAAATAGCTTCTGCTTTCTCAAGTTGTCCTTTGTCAATGTAAAGCTTCATCATCACATTGTAAGAAAAGGTTGTAAGCATGTTTGACTCTTTCATTTTCTGAAAAACAGCTTCGGCCTTCTCCAAATGTTTCTCCTGGACGTAGCAATTGAGGAGAGCACCATACACTTGAAAGGTTCTTTGTTGCTTGGGTATAATATTTAAGTAGTTTTCAGCATGTTCAAGGCCACGAACTTTATGGATCAAGTCCACTCGATCTGCATGGTCACCAGCTGTCAAAAAAAAGTACCTCCTGTCGCTCATCCATGTAGAAATCTGAAAAAAGCACGAAGTTACGGAAAATGAAAAAAGGTACCTAGGGCGATAAAGAATGTTGAATCAAACATTGCATTATGAGACCCAAAGAAAGAAACCTACACAATTTTCTTCTAGTGAGTATTTGTATTTACCAAATCAGTTTAAGGGTATAGCATTAAAATGGTACCCAGCAGCATGTTTTTTCCCAAGGTAACTTAATTCATCGGGTCAACTTGATTCTGATAGCAGTATGTGATATTTGCAAGCTTTCTAACTAACTTTTTCAATTGCATTTCCAGCCCCTACATTTCTTTTATGAAAACAAAATAAAGGAGGTGCCATGGTGCTGATAGGAGAAGGAAATCAGGCACTATTCTGGGAGGATAACTGGCTCAAAAGTGGGTCCATTGACTGGATACCTTAACAACCAGGCTCCTCATGAGTTACTCAATAGGAAGGGTGAAGAGTTTGTGGAGATGAGGGCAGCTGGAAATGGGATGTCCTCTAACAGTTTCTGCTGTCACATGCACCCGCATCATCTATTGCTGGTCAAGCCAGGGTGGGGGCCTCGACAGATCCATTCTCACTTATTTGGTCACCAGAGGGCAGCATGATCTTCTCAGTTGGGTCCAATGTTGTTAAACTCTCGAATCAAATGAGTTAAAGAGATTACGTAAGTAAAACAAATCAAATCGGCATAAACTATTAAATAACTTAGACTCTTATATTTTACATAAATATCAATTTAAAAATTTCGTGGAATCTTATAAACTCTTATAGTCTATATGAGTTTATACGATTCTATACGATTACATATAATTATTTATGTTGTACAATAAATTATTTGTAAAATCTTAAATATTTTATTTGATTAATGTATTTGTGATTGAAAGTGAAATTAGTGTGGTGATTAAAAGTTATACTGTGACCATTTTACTTAATTTTATGTTTTATAAGTTTTCTACCTAATAAACATAATCGTTAATAGGCAGTTAACATTTCTTAGTTGTAAATTATAGTGCTTGTTTTGATTACTTTCATATTTATTTCATATTAGTAAAATATATTAGTTGTTTATGATTTATGGATCATAGATATGTGTTTGTAAGTTTAGAATAATTACTTAAATAATTAAACTTATTTGGTACACAAACTCTTCGAATTTATGATTCGACTCTACGAAACGAGTTTACCGAACCAAAAACGAGTTTACTTGAACTCTCGAACTTGACAACACTAGCTGCTTGCAACGCATGGAATGCTAGGCATCAATATTGTACACAGTGATAAATGAATTGTATGTTCAATGATGACCACACCATTTCAGTGACTCTCCTGCCAAAAATCTGTAAACCTGCCAAAAGTTCTGCTGATACCAGTGCACTAGTGCAGCAGAAATGGAAGAGAACTAATCAGGATGGTCATGGATGCCAATCAATCCAGGACGGATCAATGTAAATTGGATGTAGTAGTCACACAAGTTGTTGGCAGAGCTGGAGCTAGGGGAGGTTTTCATGATAAATATTGGAATTGAAAGCTTGGTTTTACAGCCAATCTCACAACATACTCAGAAACCAATTGGAAGCTCAGTTTCACAGCTATGCATTGGTCTGCAGATGGCAAGACAACAAGGCTGGAATAAACACCTTCCAGAAACCAATTGCAAAGTGGTGGGAGTCATCATCAATGGCTCGACTGCTGCTGGACAATGTCTGCTGGAACTGTTATCCCTGCACTGAAAACTTACATAGACTGAGAGGTCCACAGAGGTATGACATGTAACAGGAGCATAATGATGTAGCAGACCAGCTCGCACATTAGGGTATTAACTCATCAGCGCGGCTGTGAATTCTTTGCTCACCACTGGAAATTTTAGGAAGCCTACTCTTTGGAGAATCTAATGGGGCAGTTGTCCCCAAGTTGAAGTGTCTATGTAACTTTCCTCATGGGGCTATACCCCTCCTAAAGAATTCCATTATTAAACAAAAAGAAAACAAGGTTGGCTCCAGGGCAACCGGATCATTTTTTGTTGAGAGCAATTTCAGGTGAAAAGTATTGTTCATCATGCTTCTTTTCTTCTTCCGGAATGGGATTTTGAATAGCTAATGTCACCTCTTTCTTTTTGCTGCTCTCTTCATGAGAGTTCACACTTGTACATTTTGACCATTTCATAGTTATATATACACATGGATGGAAACCACAAACGTTGGTGGCCATCCTTTCTCCCCTTGCAAAAGAAAAACAAGGCTGTACAAGAATTTGAATCCCTATAAACCATTCTCTGAAAGAAAATTCACCTTCAACATTAATATTAAGCTTTTCTGAGTATGACAAGTATGGTGAACCATATCACATAGTCATCTATTAACGTATAGATTTCTTCTATTATCTTTTTCACATAAGAGATCAGAGGGAGGAGATGATATTTCAGTTTTCTATCATATCATAGAAAAAAACTAGCACGCATAATACCTCGGTAGCTGTTAATTATCCTGGATGCACATTTAACTATAATGATCCTTCGTTAACTGCTCTTCATCCACTACCAAAAAATTTTAGCTTATTTGGTGGCCTTTTCGTAAATGTCCTTATGCCAACAACTTCTCTTTGTTGCTTAACTCAGATAACGAAACTCTAGAACATGTCCAAGGAAAAAACTTCTGAAATGTAATCTTTCTTTTGTCTATAAAATATGCAGATGATACAGGCAAGAAATACATTCAAAATATTTAATAATTTAATTCAGATAGCATGCTAAAGCAATTATTTTTTATAGAATGCTAAGCAATTTTATCACTGTTTCTTAATAAAAATCAGAAACAGTTTAGTTTGCATTTTGCAAGTGCTTAAAGCTGATCAAGGCATCAATTACCAAATCGCATCAAGGTGGGCGGCATACATTTAGTTCCTTACATAACTCGATCATGAAGCTCATTTTAGTGAAGTACGACTGCCGCACAACAATTTAACAATGAGCACTCGAATTTGAATCCCAAACAAGGCACACTGTTGCTTTGGAATGTGCATGTAGTCAGACTCACAAGCACATTCATTTGGCTTGTCAATGAAGAGATCAGACAACAGCGTGAATAGATATTAGAAAGAGGAAAAGAATGTGATGGAGCAAGGTAAAGAACAAAGAGGAGGTCGGCGACTACCTCGAGGCCGTGATTGTATCTACGGGCGGACTTCATCTGCTTGATCATGCCCTGGAGATACCTCTTCTCGACGGTATTGCCCTCGGAGATCCAGGCCTCGAGCAGGGGAGTCACCGCGAGACGCGGGTGGCAGTTGAACATGACCCGGGTGTAGAGGTTGTCGTTCCAGCCCTCGGGCAGCGCCCGCGGGGCCTCCGACGAGAACGAGGCGGCCGCCGCCGCCGCCGTCCCTAGCAGTGGGCTTCCGAGAAGCATCCGGTTGAGCTCGCACAAGGGGAGTAGGAGGGATTTGGAGGAGAAGCGCGAGAAGATCGTCATGGCGGCGGCGCACCGTCACTTCGCACTCTTCGGCCTGATGCCGAGAGAGAGAGAGAGGGCTTTTTGCTAATGGACCCAATACTAAAACCCATTTTAAACCCTTTACGGTCCGACCTAAAAGTCGGATCGCACGTAGAATCCATCAAGCATTCGGCCGATTTAACCGATCTGATCGAATTAAATCGCATTTTTATTTAAATGATAACTTTTAGATTTCTGTCAACCAAATATAATATAAGTATCCAACTAAAAGTCTAAAAGTATAAATTATTTGTTCATGACACGATTAAGATTTAAATTAACTCGTCTCATGATTTATTAAGTGAAAATTGTCTTCGGAACCCACTTGAAATCGACCCGGAGCCGGTTCGGTTCAATTTAACGCAACCGCTCGAAATGGTCCGGTCGGAATAAAACCCTCGAGTGGGAGGGTTTTAGAAGGTTGGCGATTGGGATTTTTTTTTCTGTCAAAAACATTCCAACAAACACCAAGTGCTCGCGGTCGCCATGAGGTCTTCTTCTCTCGCTCTCCGCCTCCGGAGCGTGCTGCTCCAAACGCGGCTCCCGTTGCCGGAGGCCTCTGGGGCCTCGATCTCCAGCATGACGTATTGCACGAGAAGTGCCCCTCGCCAGACGCTGCAATCCATGCTTTGGCCGCTGGGCGACCCGAGCGTCAGCCTCGAGCCGGAGCTCGACCGCTGGGTCAAAAAGGGCAACAAAGTCCGCTACGTCGAGCTCCAGAACATCGTCCGGGATCTCCGGAAGCGCCGCAGATACAAGCAGGCCCTCGAGGTGCGCGTCCTTGGACCATGCGGTACCCCCTGCTTTGTGTATTTATCTGTAGAATGTTTCGGTTGTTGAGACTACAAGGTGTCATGAATTCTGTGTGAGAAACGTGATCAAGTACTTAATCGGTTGATTAAAGTTGATTAGGGTCGTGGATTTTTGTTCGATAATTACAACAATCTTCTCTGACTGTTGGCCTCAGGTGTAATAGAAAATGTTTAGATTCTTAAGAAATTATGATCGTGCAATTTCTTCTAGCAGACTATTACTATCTGAGTTTAGGAAAACTATTTTAGTGATGGGGTTAAAAATTATGCCTCGGATGAGGACTTCTTTAGCAAACCAGATATATCCGTGGCACTCTACAGATATCATATGGATAGCAAGAAATGTTCTCAGCATTTCTTTCAAAGGTCATTATGAGTTCATAATACCACCTTGAATTAGAGGTATCTTCTAATAGGCGGCTAGACAGTGAGTTATATAATCAGTCAGCATGAAGTTGTCAGTAGATAGCCAGGAATTTTGGATGTGGGTTCGGAGGGAGGGGGAATATGTAGTTCAATGCATTCAAATCAGATATATGGCATTCGAGCAGTCCAGCACAACGTTTCTAATTCTCCTGAGGCAGTTAACTTGCTTGAGGATTTAATTAAGCATTCATAAAAAGATTTGACTGATAGGTGCTGGATGCCCATCACTTGCCCCCTCAAAATACCATAACGAAGGCTCCAAGTTTCTACCTCTAGTACTGAATGAAACTCCTTGTGCATCGCTCCAGCATAAATGTAACAAAACTGGTATTGTAGCTCACTCCCATCCGAGGTCGCTTTGAACCACAATCCTATTACTTTTCCTCATCCGGATTGACTCCTTCCTTGTTGATATGAGTTATAAAATTCTGATCCATATCTATCTCCTACAAAATACCTCAGATTTTGCTGTCTTTCCGGACAATAGTTTGGATATGGTCTCCTTACATTGCATGATTGTTAGTCTACTCAATGTAGTCTTCACCTAAAGGAAAGAAGAAGATCATACCTATATCCCCACTCATGTTTACTTGTGAATCAGTCTGTAGTTCACTTGTATCATCTTAAATGGATATTATTTAAGTATCACATGTAGCTCTTTCCAGTCATGAATGCCCAGTTAATACCACGTGCATTGCTTTGCACCTAAAAGATGATAAAATGTTCATTGACACATAATTGCTTGTTAAATTGAGCTAAAGCAATAGGCTGTGCATTTTATGATAGTTTTGGGTCATCATTTTTTTTTTTTTTTGAGAAAAAGGATGACCACCAAATTTGTGATTGTTATCCATCTATATATATATGCTGTCAAAAAGGCGTACAAAAAGATGTAATGAGCTAAGGGAAGATAAAAAGAAAAACCTCCGAGCTAACCAATAAGAAAGGAGATGTGGTGTACAACATGGTCAGTTTGGTATCTCTTCCCACAAAAGATGATCCGGTTGTGTTGCAGCCAAATGGTCCAAGCACCGGCCATGATGGTCTCTAGTGGTGCTCTCCAAGACTGTCTCTAACGTCTGAGTCCCCGAAGTGTTTGCCACATGGCCCAAAACTTTATTAAGGAATCCTGTTCTGGCAGTACTTTACTTCAACACATGATGCAAAGCTCATATCAAGAATATTGAGAAGAAAAAATGTTGATATTAGAAAGCTTTTTAATAGATTTTTTTTAATCTGAGTGAAGAATTGGATAATCTTATGCTTGTTCCTCTGCAAGTCCATACAAACATTTTATAAATACCTTCTACTTGTAAATTGTGTGTTAATACTTTCTTATCTCTGGATCTTAAAATTTGCTTCAATGCTTTATGGAGACAGGTTTCTGAATGGATGAAAAACAAGGGAAATGTGTCATTCATGGAAAGCGATCATGCAGTACAGTTAGATTTGATTGGTCAAGTCCGTGGAGTGGAATCTGCCGAAAGATACTTTGAAAGCTTGCGTGCGAAAGACAAGACAGAGAAAGCCCATGGTGCATTACTGAATTGTTATGTGAGAGAACGGTCAATAGAGAAGTCATTGTCTCACATGAACAAGATGAAGGAAATGGGATTAGTGTCCTCCCCTCTGCCTTACAATGATATCATGTGTCTTTACACTAACACTGATCAGCATGAAAAGGTTCCTTCGGTGCTGGCTGAAATGAAAAATAATGGAGTGCTCCCTGATAATTTCAGCTACAGGATTTGCATCAATTCATATGGTACAAGGTCCGACATTACTTCCATGGAGATGATTTTAGAAGAGATGGAACAACAGCCTCAAATTGTTGTTGACTGGAATACCTATTCTGTGGTTGCAAACATGTACATTAAAGCAGGTCTGACGGGCAAGGCCATTTCTGCTCTGAGGAAAGCTGAAGAAAAACTCGATAAACGAGACGCCGTTGGCTACAACCATCTGATCTCCCTCTATGGCCACCTAGGAAGCAAGACTGAGATGTGGAGATTATGGGAAGTTCAGAAGGCAAATTGTAAAAGGTTCATCAACAAGGACTACACCACCATGCTTGGGGCGCTGGTCAAACTTGAGGAGCTGGAGGAAGCTGAAGCCTTGATGAAAGAGTGGCAGTCAAGTGGGAACGCATTAGATTGGCGTGTCCCAAACATTCTTCTTGTTGGGTACCGCCAAAAGGGCCTGCTAGAAAAGGCTGAAACCATGTTGGATGATTTTGTAAAGAAAGGGAAGACACCGGGAGCGAGTAGTTGGGGAATTGTGGCTGTAGGTTACACAGAGAAAAATGATATGGAGAAGGCACATGAGTTAATGAAGAATGCTTTGTGCATGTACGCTCCTAAAGGAGGTTGGGAGCCCAATCCTAAGGTGGTCAAGAGTATATTACAATATCTCGAGGAAGCAGGTGAACTTCGAGATGTGGAAACATTTGTTTCCTTGCTAAAGATTGCAATGCCAGTAGATAGAGACATGTACCATACATTGATGAAGGCCAATGTCAGAGCAGGCAGGCAGGTAGAAGAACTGCTGAAGAGGATGAAGGCTGATGGAATACAAGAGAATGAAGAGACAAAACAGATTTTGGATTCAGCGGCTCAAGTTGTTTCTTTAGACTCGTGATCAATAATTTGTTGTGTGGCTTGGTTTGAACGACTTAATCCTTTCTTACAGAAGCCAACAATTCTGATCAGAGATTCAGCTTCCTCCAGCTCCTCAAGTTTGTCGTGTTTTTGAGAGTTCTGCATTGTCACTGAGCGGAAATGGTTAATGATTCATTTCTCAATTGAAGTAGCACCACATTAAATTTTCATATGTTTTTTCCCTGTACTGTATTAACAAGAGCTGTAGTGTTTCCCTTTGTATATGATTATTGATAGACAATGATCATGTTGTACTAATCATATTTGGTTTCGATTGGTAATTGATACTGTGATCAGATTTAATCACTTGCAAACTAAGTTGTTTGTAATTGCGCTAAGAAACAGTCGCTTTAAGAAAAGTTGCTTTAGCACTTACGGATGGATTTCTTGCCTGTACACTGTTTATAAAAAAAATAGACAGTTGGATAATCTAGCAGTGTTTGTCCCGAATGCACCCACATGCACGTTTGGAAAATAGAACCCGAGCTCTAAATTGACGAAACGTAATGATGGAAAATTTTAAAAAAATAATATAATAGATTAATTTTAGTACCTGAATATAAAATCTAATTTGTTAATTAATAAAATAAAGAGTATAAATTAATTTTTTTTATTAAAAACTTTTGTTAAAATATATTATTTAAATATAAAAAAAATAGATTGAACGAAATCTTACAATTTTTTATGTATTAAATTAATCCTTTAATAATAAATACATCATATCTAGTATATATAATATTGCATGTAAGAGAAAATCATAAAAGAAAAAAGGCTTGGAAAAAATATCACATAAAAAAAGTTGAAAACAAAAAAAAAATGCAGCAACAGTAGCTGGTTCACCTAACTCATGGGAACCGTTCCATGAATGTTCCCTGATTCCGTCAGTTCCAACGCTAGTTCCTGTTCTCCCAGATGTTGCTATATGAACTCGGTTCCTCACTTGCAGGGCAAATGCAAACGTGTTTTCTCGAACTTAATTCGGCTTGTAAAAGTGCTTTAACTATAATTGATCTGCCCTTGCATTTTGTGTAAGAGCAAGTGATACCTCTTGCAGAATTTTGTGATATCACCATGAAAGCCAAAGCATGTACACAGTTTCATAATTTGACCAGTGAAACAACGTTTTATCATAAGATCATAATTCTACGTGTTATCCTTCATTAAATAGCTATTTCCAATTCCAAGAACATAATATTAAGATAAGTTGGAATTGGTGCATTGTGTTCCTTGTCAAGCACAAAATTGCCATCGCCCCCAAGGTTACAAAAAAGATCCTCTCCCAGAGAGGCAGAGCAGGCAGAACGGATCAGTGGGCAAAAATGCAAGACGCATTCTTACCAAGCCTGTGACAAAATAACTTCACTACAGAGACGGATCTGACAAAAGAACAAAATCCTGAAGAAGGTGACGAGCAGCTACTTTGAGAGATCCCATACTTCAACGTTCTTGAGGTACACCTGTCACCTGCTCATGTATGAAGAACATTACATGATTACTGGGGGTGAGGAAAACGCAATGCTTTGCTTACGGAATCCAACAAGACAATTGTCCAGATATTCCTCAAACATGATACCGGACTAATTTTATGTGCAGCTGTTAGTCAAAAGCATCAAACCCTCTCATTTCAATAAAGAAATTTTCATGTCTGGATATTTACAAAAAGTCAATCTGAGACAACAAGCAAGGATCCATCTCTTTGATGCAAAGCATGAATGAAGTGCTATGGATCAAAGATCAACTAATTAACAAGAAATGAAGCATGTTCAACAGAGTTCCTAGTAAAATAGTGAAGGAAAAACAAAAACAACAAAAATCTTTTACTAATGTATCAAGACATTAATATGAACATGTGGTAATGCTTCTAATAAACAAAAAGCAAATAAACAGATGTAAAAGTTTGAAGGGACTATGGATTACACATCATAAAAGAAGTTGTTAAAAGCATGTCCAATCTTTGCCACCAACGTATGCTTCAAGTGGCGTATTAATTAAAAAAAATAGTCGAAAGCATGTCCAATCTTTGCCACTGAAATATGATTCACATGTGATGTACTTATTTTTTGAGACATCAGGGAGTAACCATCACTGCTTTAATTTGAAAAAAAGATATGCATAAGTTCTACCACAAGGGAAAAATATTTTTTTATCATTGAATGAACCTCACCATGGGGCAGTTAATTCAGAGAAACGTTCTTCCAGAATGCGGCAAACTTCTTCAGCTTCTTGTGCCTCCCTTTTGACCATGACGAGGGAAGAATCGTTCATTTCTTTTGCTTTCATCATTGCATCCTTTTCTTCATGAATACGAGCAATGTTGCCCTCAAGCGTTTCTAAAGCATTGTCATATGATGTGATTGTTGCAGTATTCATGTCACAATCGTTTTTAATTTCCACCATCTTCGCTTCAAGCATTGTCTTTTTGCTTTTATTTTGTTTTTGACCAATTTGAAGTTGAAGCAGTTCTTTGAGGTGAGTCCTTACGCAAGAAACATTAAACCCATTTTCTTCCAATACTTCAAGTGATCCCAACATTTCTTCTAATAATGTTGAATCATCACTTATAGACAACTTCTCTATGCTAGAAACCAATTGAGCAAATGAAATCATAAGGCCTAAAGCCATTCCCTCCCGGAAATTTATGGAATACTGCTTCAAACGGCTGAAATGTGGTTGTTGTGGTATCTGCTTGAATATGTCCATGGACTCAACTGATTCCCAAAACAACAAGCTCTTTACAAATGGCAAGGCAGCTTTCTTTGGAGGTAAAGCACTAGGCGGGGCATCAACCGAAGCTCCCTGGTTTTCAATACCACACACCTCAAATGATCTAGTTTGGGTAGGATCCATGTGCATGCCAGTCATGAAGCTACCATTTTCACATGGTGATGCAGTGACCTGATTTTCAAAAGTAATAATTGCATTATTGTCAAGTGAAGAACCAAATACAGATGCCTTCATAAACTCAGTTTTCAAGGAGCATGATCTCACATCTGAGGGTTGGGGTTCTATGGAATTTATCACCATAGAACATGAAACATGAGATTCTACGTGGGGCGTTAGACAAGCTTCGTCCATGGGATCTACTTGTCTGCTAGGTGTGGAGATATTAGTATCACCACCACTTTCTGGTAAATCTGCAAAAAAGAGTACATAAAGGTACATCCGTACATTTACAAATTAAAACATTTGGTATGCTAAAGAGTAATGATGAACCGCAATGACTTCATTTTGTTGGCAAACTATTAAGCATTACCTCCGACCACACCCTGATTTAGATGGTCTTCTTTCCTCCTATCTCCACTTTCCACAACCACCAGTGAATTTTCAGGATTTTCTAGTTCGCCTGAAACATATCTAGCAGGTTACAGGAGATAATTTCGTTACACAATGAATTTACTACATTAATACTTACATTGATCACATTCGGTCGTGCCATTGTCACGCATGTCTGGAGGCCTATCTCCTGTCTTTCCAATGATTTGATTCTGTGATTGCTCCCTTGAATCCTGTCACCAAGGTAAACATTAGAAAATGGAAATTATTCAAAAATTTAATCGGTAGGTGCGCTAGATCTTACATCTAAAAACTCCAATTGGGTTCTTACACCAAGGGACAACTTTCTTCTTTTGGGGTTCACAACAAACCTTTTACTTCTCTTTCTACCAGTCAACTTAGAATCCCAAAAACATTTAGAGGTACTCCACCTTGCAATTGGGATAGAATCGTCGTGTTCAATAGGAACAAGACGGTAATTGACTTCAAGTGTTTCTGCTTCATGTCTTGAATAAACTTGACTATTGGAAATTGAAAGTTGATTGCCAAGAGGCACCTGAGATATATCATTCACATTGGAACTATTGTCTCTGTGAACTAGCACATGTGGCAAGATCTTTGATGAACTTTTAGATTGTTGTTGTTTCTCCATTGAGGAGTCATTTTCTACATCGAATGTGGTGATACGCTTCTCAATCTCCATCCCAGTTGGAAGTACTGAACCTCTCTCAATTTCTATACTATCAAGCTGTGATGAAGTTCCAGTTGTTGGTTTGTATACAACAGCTGTACCTTCGGATGTGGGCGTCTTGGTTGGACTTTTGGTATTTGTCCACTTGATAGAAGAGGTATCACCGTTATGTCCCTTTGCAACCTCACCTTTGCAACTAGACGGCGGAATAGTATCAGCATTATGTTCCTTTGCAACCTCATCTTTGCCACTAGACATTGACGGAGAAATAGGAAAACTAGACCTTTTGTTCGGCTTCTGTTAGAATGCGTTATTCATAGTAAACCATAATGTTCTAAGAATCAAGCATGAGAAAAATAGGACCCAGATTAAACAATAAAAAGGAAGAAGTTTGAAACTAGAACATGTGAGTATAATAAATGTCACCTTGTTCTTGAGAACCCAATGGAAACCAGTCCAAATTCGTGGGTACCGCATCTCAGTGAGGTCAAACTTCAATTTCTCCTTTGAATGTTTGAGTTCAACAACGTATTCCGCATCATCTAGAATCTCCAATATTGTTCCAGCCGACCAGCCATGGTCAACAAGAGCCTCTACTTCATCCCCTAATGTGAAATCCTTCCCCATGGATGAGGCAAGAAGCCCGGGCCGCATGTACTGGATGTCAAGAATCTCCTCCAGCAGTTCATTGTTGCTATGTGACTTCACATTGTCATATTGTACTAGGAACGTGTTGATGTCGAATTCTTTCACTATGGTGGCATCGAACCAGGCAACGCCATATTTCTCTCGGTCCCTGCTTACTTCTACTATCTCTCCCACTTTAAATTTAGGTTTCCCTTGATTCTGAAATCACCAGACACAATTACAAAAAAAAATTGATTTTCCCTTGATTCTGAAAGCATAAGATAAAATAAAAATGACGGATTGCCTTTCAAAAGAGGTGGACGTGCTAAAATGGAGAAAGGTTGACTTTCTTACTTCATTTTGTTTTTCTTCCAGGGAAAAAAAATGGCAAGAGTCTTTACCATCTCTTCGGGGCGAACCACAGCGGCGCCGGGAGCTGACCCAGTGGAGCTGAGGGCGGAGTTCCGAGTGAGCAAACTCAATCTCCTCCCGGCTTGTCGGAACGCACACAGTGTACCTGCCGACGGCAGGTATTACGGCGGACACGATGCCGGACCACCATCCATCAGTGTGGAATGCCCCGACACGAGCGTGGAGGGGATAGACCTCGTCCCGGGCAACGGGAGGAGGCGGGGGGCGGATGTGGGACCGCTTGACGACTTCGCAGAGGGGCTTGGATGGGTCTTCCTCGGAGAGGAGGGCGACGTAAGAGTTGGTGAATACTTCATGACCTCTTGTTTCTCACATCGGGTTTATCCATGTGAACTTAGGGGAATCGAAGTATTACCCAATTAACAGTATTGCTAGCGTACGAACGAAAGGGGATTCGGGGGACCCGCCCCCCGACGGCGGTCCCGCTCGCCGGTGAGCGGGCGAGGGTTCGGGGGCAACGCCCCCAAAATCTAGACGGGTTTTGAGCTTTTGTTTAGTCGGCCCGTGTGATTCGAATTAGGTTTTTTCTCTATTTGTTTGAGTTTTAAACTCGGTTTGGAGAGGCTATTAATAGCCTAATTTCTGATGTAATTTATGGTGGCGGCGATAAACCTAAACGATATAGTGAAACCTCTTTGCAGGACGTAGCCCTCATCTCAAGGATGAATCTGAGTAATTTCGTGTGTCTTCTTTATTTTTCTGCGATCTTCTTTTCTTGATCTCGGATTTTCCATCATAAATGACCTCCTAGCGGCGGCAGCTCGGGAGGCTCCGGAGGACCACGGCCTCATGCCAGGCTCCTCGGAAACCATCTTCGTCGGTCCGAACCTCCACCTTGGCCCCCGGATGGAAGAGAGAGGCGTAGGCGTCGCCGCGCTCGACGGAGCTGCTTGTTGGGGATGGCAGGGAGTCGGGGGCTCTCATTCTGGCTCCCCTGAGCCGCATTTCGGGGATGGCAGGGAGAGGCTTCAACCGAGCAGCAGCAGGAAAATAGAGCAATGCAGCTGGTTTGCGGAACAAACGAGGAAGAGGAGACGTCCCCGGGGAGTGACGACTGTGAACTTGGGGAAGACTGCGCGGTATAAGACTTGAAGGGAGGGGAGAGAGAGGGAGGGAGGGGGAGGGAGGGAACTGGGAAGTGAGAGAGTGAGGCGGTGATCGCACCACTTACCACTTTGAGAGGGGGAGAGAGAAAGTGGGCGGTGATCGCACCACTTTCCATAGAGAGGGACGGAGAGAGAAAGTGAGGCAAAACATTTTTTCGACGTCTTTTGGAAACTCATTTTAGGGAAGAAGTTGCAACAGAAAAAGCAAAATATTAAAGAAAAAATTGTAAGCAAAATATTCGAGCGAGAGAGGTGAGAAAGAGGGCGAGCGAAGGGGTGGTCGCGCGGACGTCGTCGTCGAAGTCGCCGGCGTGCAGTTCCGAGCGAGAGAGGTCTGAAGGAGGGAGAGAGAACGGTGAAAAAGGAGGGCGAAATTTTTTACTGCGACCATGATTTTATCCCTCGGCAGAAAATGGGTTCACGCGCGACACCGGTTCACGCCCCATTTTCACCGATTCACGTTGGGTTCAAGCATAAAATCGACTTCTCCATTCACGTTGGGGATCCCATCTTTCCTTAAATAGTTCAATGAAGTAACACCACTAAAAAAAACTTTGGATTGTGTGATGTGCCGTCGCTTTTTTTTTATTGTGTTATTTATTTATCATGACAAGATGTTATAGGGCAAAAGGACGAAATGTGCAAGGTCCATAATTTATACAATGTATTGTATGCATCTATAAGAAAAAAAGTTTGCCGTAAGGAAGACGAGAAAGAGACAACAACATGACAGGTGATGATGATGAGCATCCGGATTATTCAATCGTATTTTTTTTATTTTCACTTATTTTTTAGTGTATATATAATTATTTTAAAATACATTATCGTTTATCTAATGGAATATATTATTTTATCTAATATCTTTTTTTAATTACTTATTGTAGTTAAATTAGAATTATAATATAGTAAAAAATATTAATTAATATTTATTGTTATATCATTTATTAAATTATTTTTACATCACGTTGTAATCATAACATTTTCTAATATCACATTTTCTATATTGTTAAAAAATTATTATCTGATTTTTATTTTTATTTAAATACCTATTAAAACTTATCAATTCAATATTTTTTTAAAGTTTTCATAATAACTTTTTCTTTTAAATATTAAATCTAAATTTCTCCTAACTTTTTTTTTTGAATGTCAACCCGGATAGAAAGATCTTCTATTTGATTAATGTGAAGTCGAAATATAGAACAAAAATAATTTATTTTCTAACTAAAATGATAACTCCAAACCTCAAACTAACTACTAACATGAGCGCTTATGAGTCAGCTCTATTATCAATTGAATTAAGGATTTGTTTGGCTTAGCTGATACAAAATAACTGATAAATTAAAGTGCTGATAAATATTTTATTGGCTAAAATTTATTTTAAAAAATAAATAATTATGCGTTTGAATAAAACTACTTATGAGATAACAACTATCGCTGAATAAATTTCTCACTTTTTTCATCTAAACACTAGTGTGCTTTTAAAATACTTCGGTTGCAATTATTGTGTAATGAGATAATTAAAAAATTGATGTAATATTATAAAAATAAATATAATAAATTAATTTTAGTGAATGTTTGATGAATATATATAATATAAAATATAATTTTCATGATTAATAAAAAATAATTTTAAAAATTTATTAGAAAATATATTGTTTAAATATAATAAATTATTTTATATCAATTCTTTTATAAACGAATATATTATATTTAATAAATAATTTATTTTATGAGAGAAAGATAAGTGAGAGAAAATAAGGAAAGGAAAAAAAAGAAAAAAACATAATTGAAACAAAATGTGATGACACGTAAATTTTTCTAAAACAAACAAATGTAATGACACGCGACCGTTGAAACCGATTGGAATTAGGCTGTCATTTTTAATCTGATTCTTCGAAGTTCGAATGCAATGCAAGGTCCATTGCAGCAATTTTCAAGCACATCTGAAAGTGTACAAGTGATATCACAAATATAAAAAAGAGAAAATTTTGAAAAAAAAAAGAGGAAACGTCCCTAAAAAACTATTGAAAACAAAACAAAAATTGGCGTCTAAAAAATGGAATCGAAATCTGAAAATCGAGATAACGATTCTCACTTGGGATTCCAACTTCGGTTTCGTCAATTTGATCACCTCGATTTTAATCTAATTCCGATTACAATCATTCACAAAAGTTGATTGTATTTGTAATTTAATCATTTTTTTTGTGCCGACTCGAATCTACGAGAGGCCTCCAGTGTACGAGATTATTAATACTCGACTAATCCAGAGTCGAGAAGATAGAACAGTAAAAACTTATTCTCTGATCAAGATGACAATTCCGAAACTCGAATTTAAGATTATTAACACGCAACGAGCGCTCGAGACTTAATCCTGTTACCAATTGATCCAATCATCGTTGGTTAATCATATTATTTATTAACTCCTCCCCAAGGACGATAACTTTATAAAAACAAATTGACTTTGAGTTGATCTGACCTTTTTTTTTCATCAATTTAGTGTGCGGCGGTATATCTTCCATTCATTTTTATAAAATAAATGAGAAAAGTATAACTTGATTATTCTAGCCAATTTGCTTGGCATAAATTTCAAATGAGTACAAACTTAAAATAAGACAAATAAATTTAGAAAATACACATTTTTTGTATTTCTAATTTTAGCGTTTTAAAAATTATTATTTATGTTTTAATTAAACATTATTTAGGTCATGGCGCTCGTCTCGTCTCGTCCTCCTCCCCACTTCGGATTGCGTGTATTGGGGTCGATTATTATATATTGTGCTAGTTACGACGACAGTATGTTCATAGAGCAGATATAAACTTGCCACATTATCAATATAATATATGAATGTTGCTATAACCTCCAAAAAATCAGCCTAAAAATCCTCCTACACAATGGCATGCATTGTAAATTCATCAATTTTTTTGGATATTTTTATTGTGTGAGTGTTAGGAGGATTATTAGGAGGATTTAACATTTTTAATAATTTTTTTTTGTCGCCATAATTATTCTTATTTAGTTTTAGTATGTTTGTTAGGGGTAAAAGTAGTTCTATGGGATGGATTTTTTAATCTAAAAGAATTAAACATTATTTTTTAGGTTGATTTTTAAAATTAAAAAATTATTCTAAAATTATTTTAAAAAGGTAAAAACCATTCTCTAGGACGTTTGATATTTTCAGATGGCTTTTTCGGAATTCTATTTTTATACAGTTATATTTTAAAAATATATAATAAATTAAAATAATATAAAAATATTTAATTTTACATTAAATATAAATTATAATATTAAAATTTTAAAGTTATTAAATTAGGCAGCGTTTGAATGAGAATATTTCGCGAGAACATCGCGAAATATTCCCAAACGCTATACGTGACGGGAACAAAACGTGACTTCTACGGAAACATTTGACGAAATGTTCTCGCAAAATATTCTTGCCTTCGGCAAGAACATTTGAGGCTGCGTTTGGTACGGGAAAATCTGCTTTCTTCAACACTTCTTCAGTGGTTGTCTCAAACTCTTCTCTTTTAAAGGGTTTTGGTAATGTAGGTTTAGTAAGATCTAAGTCCTGTATAAAATAGCAATATAAATAAACATCGATGCTAAAAAGAAGTCTAACAAATGGTGCCAGTAATTTACAGGATGCAGAAACCAAGTGCAGATGTCAGAAGAATAATGTAAGAGAACAAAATTAAAGCGAAGAACAAGAGACCATGATAACTGAGTGATCTCTCTCTACCAAACTTTTTGAATCCTTCCTAATATTAATGAAACTTTTGGATGACTACCATCTTCCTAGTCTTCCTTTCTTATTTATAAAAAAAAGTATACAACAATAATGACAACAAAACCTTATCCCACTAGGTGGGGTCGGCTATATGGATTATACGACGTCATTTCGCTCTATTAGTAACCAAACATTTCTGTATATTATTCACCAATAGATCTTGCTCTATTAGTTCACTAAGTGTCTGCTTTGGCCTATCTCTCCCTTTTTTAATCGGACTTCAGATTATTTGATATACTCTTCTTACTGGTGCATCTAATGGTCTTCTCTGAACATGACCAAACCATCTCAAACGATTCTCTACCATTTTCTCACTAATAGGAGTCACTCCGACTCGTTCACGTATATGATCATTCCTAATTTTATCTAATCTTGTATGATCACACATTCATCTCAACATCCTCATTTCGGCTACCCCCACTTTACGTTCATGTTGTCCTTTCATAGCCCAATATTTACTACCATATAACACTGCTGGTCTTATAGCAGTACGATAGAATTTTCCTTTAACTTTATTGGGTACTTTTCTATCACAAAGAACTCCAGTGACTTTCCTCCATTTACACCAACCAGCTTGAATTCTGATCAAAAAAGTATATACAAATAAAATGAGATTTTAACAGCCCATTATCAAATAAATAAAGTCCACATGAAGAATCTAAGAGTCCAAATGTGTCAATTGTAACACTACAGTATACATATATCACAATTGAAGTTTGAAAAATAAATAAGAACTAGAAAATAAATCAATATTTGGCAAAGTTAATCTTTTTCCTACTCGACTCTGAACAGAGTTTCTAATGGCCAAAGAGATTTTTAAACAGATCCATCTTCTAGGATGATGCCTATCAACAAATGTCAGACTATAACATGTAGCCTATTAGGTGCAAATGTCTCATTTGAATACTTATATATCAGAGCTTTGAATAATTTATACAAAAGGTCCTCTCTGTTAAATTACTGGTAAGGTGAAAACTTAAATGATGCTGAAAATCTCTCTAAAAATGATGCAAAAAATGTATCCTAATGAAACAAGACTTCAGGATTATGTGCATTCCAAAAAGTAGCACAAGTGTCTGATTCACATGTCTCTCTTTTATGTGTGCTTCTTTACAGGAAAAATAACATCATCATATTATGAAGATAAATGTACAGGTACCCATGTTAGTTATCAAGGGATAGCAACAGATTTTTCTAGAATACAAAAAATAAGCACAAGGAAAACTTGCCAGTGAAGATTAGTGCATTTGCATTTGTAAGTGATATACGGTGATTCTCTTGTGTTGTGTGGTTGGATTTTGGTTTCTTCTGGCAAATTTCCAAATATGTTGTCAGTCATTTTATACCATTTGTACTATCTGGATTAATCATTTTTCTTTGAGACGTGACTTCTCAAAAACAAAATTCTTCGAGAGAGATTTCACACTTATTCTTAATACGTTGAATTTCAAATTTATACACGTCCTGACAAAAAAACTTCCCATACATATAAAATGCATTCAAAATTCTATTACAAAATGGAGCTTGCATTAATTTGGGACATTAGGCTGAGTTGCTGACTGCTGCACATAGAGTGGTTAACAAAGTGGAATTTTGCTCCTTTTTCTTGCGGTTATCTCCAACAAAGCAGGATTGAAAGAGTTTTACATACTATTGCATCAAGGAAAGGGAAACTGCTAAATCAGCAGTATATGTCATGTTCATTGTAAGCCCTTCACACATCATCAATGTGCTACATCAGACACCTAATGGCTGATCCAAGAGTCCTAAAAAGGATCGGCAGGTTGTTGATTATTTCAAATGACACGAGAAGGGAGGATGCCATTTTTTCAGAAACCTGGAGATCCATTTTTTTAAAGGACCGAAGATTCTGTTTTTAGGACCCTTGGATCATTCATCAAGGATCCTGATCATTTCCAACCATTCAACCTCTTAGATCAGAATCCTCGAGTATTTGTCACTTTGTGTCTTGTTGAAAGTAGGGCTTCAGCAACAAAAGGAATCAGAAAAAATAGTCATTGACATGAAAAGAAACTAAGACTGAATTAGAGGAAACAGAAATACCAGAAAATTATTCGAAGATGGAAAAGAATCAAATGTGACTATAATGTACTGAAAAGAGAAACTACGAAATTTGGTTATTCAAAACACTAGTGCTAATTCTGTTATATGGACTGATATTTGTAATGTCCCATGATATTTGATATAATGAAATAAGTGCCAGCGAAAATGATATGATGCTTATTAAATATAAATATAATCATCTAGAATGTCAGAGAGAATGAGAAAAAAATAGTTAAAAGATCAGCAACTGCAGTGTCACTTACCCTTGGAGTATATGTATCACCAGGCATAAAATTCATATATGGTCTGAATTTGTAATCCTCCTCATCTTGTATTTCATCATTATATATTGAACGAGCAGCATTGTCCAACTTCTCATCCATTCCATCTGACAATGAATCAAAATCTCCGCCTAAGCCATTGCCAAATTGGGAATTACGACCTTCGTTCCATCTAGAGCCCATTCTATTTCTTCCAGCCCTCTCTAGTTCGTCAAGCTTTCGATAAAATGGGTCAGCTTCCTTGCTGTCTTCTGAATTACCGAACAGACGTTTTTCAAGTTCCTCTACAGTCTCAAATTGATCTCCACTTTGTCCAAAATTGTCACGACCTGTTCAAACCAGACACCCCTCACGTTGATGAAAAATTGCAAATCATAACATTAAGGAGATGATGGAAGCATACAACTAATTCAAATACACTTAATCAGTCCTCTACTTGTCTTACATACAATGAAGCAAACTGATGATATAATTCACCTATTACATTATGTGATCAAAACATTATTCACAGAAAGAATGAGTTATGAAAATAAAAATTGTGATATGGGCATCTAAAATAAATTCACCACATAGAAGCACAATTATAAAGATAGTAAAATGAAAATGATCAACCTATGAGAGTAAAAAGTGACTCAGAAATTATAGAACAACTTTTACAGCACAGGAGTATCTTCCCACGAAGAACATTTTCTTGACGAGAAATGTTACATCATGACGTTATTAAAATCCAATCAAAAGTATTGCATGAAGCTGTATTAATAACCATGAGACAAAGAGACTGATGATTCAGGACCCGAGCTTACACAGGAAAAGTAATATGTCAATAGTTTTCAGCTATACCAAGTCTTCATGGGCTGTGAGAATAAAATTGTTTCGTCCCAAATTGTTGGTTTCTCATAAGTGAAAGATTATTCTCTTCAAATCATCTGCAACTATTTTTTCTCTAATGTGTGTGTGAGAGAAGCATAAATAATCCAAAACTTCCTGTGATAATGATAAATGAAGAAAATACATGTTGTCACAGCACGCGAACCAGTGCTTCAAATGTACATAGTTCATCAACAAGTATGAATACCCCAAACGAAATAGATAACGAAATTAAAAAAATAAAAAAGGTGTTATTTTCATATATGAGCTGCTAGATACTGCTATCCTAACGCAAATGGAGGAGGGGAAAACGGCAGAATTGGTTGTAAACTTCGACCAAAAGGCCTAAAGAGAAACAGAGTGACTATACACTTTACACTGCCGATCTCACCAGTTTCAGAACTATCGTGGCAACACATAGGTTTCGTCAACCGCCGCATGCATCCAAATGAGGCTTCTTTCCCTTCACCAAAAATCTCCAGGGAAAAGAACGGGGAGAAAAGGAGGAAGATCTTTAACATTCTAAAGATCGCTACGATGGACGGAGGGTTTACCGGTGTGGAAGGCGCCGTGGAGACGAAAGAGGGAAGCCGGAGAGATGCCGCAGGGCGACGCGAGAGCACGGGGCAAGCCCCGGCGATGGAGCAGCAGCGAGGCCTTCAGCGCCATGACTCGATTCGCAAGTGAACGATGCCGCCACCGGAGGCAAAAACTAGAAGGGGGAGAAGGGCGCTTCAAACGCGACTACGCGAGCAAGATGGACGCCTCATAAGGCCCGATCGGTTCAAGTATTAGACCAGTCTGTCAATCCGGTTTGGGCCCACTAGTGCGAACCGCTAGTCCTAATTGTTCGACCGTCTCCCAGTGTTCGCATAATAATAAATAGGGTTTAATTCACATGCTACCAACTTATTAAGTTGGTTGCTACCAACGATCTGGGCCGTCGGATCTTGGATCCACGGTCCAGATCGTGGTAGCATTCTCGGCCATGCGATCTAGATCGACGGTCGAGATTTTTTTACTTTAATCACCCTCACCTTGATCTTTCTCTCCCCTCTTCGTCTCCTTTTCGATCGCGTGCCGGCGCCTCCGATCTCGCTCCTCCTTGCCGCCAGCGTTCCCGGGACCGCCTGCTCCTCCCGATCGCTGCCGCATCCAGATCTGGGCCGCCAGGCTGGGCGACGAACGACGCCGCCGTGCCCTAGCGCCGATCGGTCTCGCCCCACCGCCGCCGATCTCACCCCCCGCCGACGATCTCGTCCCCCCACCGATGATCCCGTGCCCCGCCGATGCTCTCACCCCACCGCCACCGCCGATCTTGCCCCCCACCCCCCGCCGACGATCTCACCGAGTCCACCGTTCTCCCGCCCCCTTCCGTCGCTCCGACGCACACCGCCGTTCTCCCATCCCCTTCCGTCGCTTCAACGCATGCCCCCGCCCACCCCCGCAGCCGTTCTCCCCCCTGCTGATGATCCCGCGCCCCGCCGACGCTCTCGCCCCACCGCCGACGCTCTCGCTCGGCGCTGCCGATCTCGCCCCCCCCCCCCCCCCCCCGGTCGCTGATCTCGCCAAGTCCGCCGCTCTCCCGCCCCCCTCCGCTGCTCTGACCCACTCCGCCGTTCTCCAGCCCCCTTTCGCCGCTCCGACGGACACCCGCCGCTCTCTCGCCCCCTTCCGCCGCTCCGACGCACGCCCCTGCCGCCGCTCCGACGCACGCCGCCACTCTCGCCCCCGCCGCTGCTCTTTCGCCCCGCCGCCGCCGCCCTCGCCCTCCTCGCAACCGCTCTTCGCCCCGACGCCGCCACCATCGCCCCCCTCGCAACCGCCGCCGCCGCTCTCTCGTCTTGCCTCCGCCCCTCTCGCTCCTGCCGCCGCCGACCGAGGATTGTGCGGCCGTCAACCTCGCCCGCCCACTGGCCCCGCCACTAGAAGCTTCGGATAATTAGTAAAATTTGTAATTTTAATTAATGATAATTTTGTTAATTTTGTGAAGACTAAGTGCACTTTAATGTGGTTCAAATGTGAACATGATTGTATTTCATTTCATTTGTCGTCAAAGAATTTGTAATTTGTATGCATTTGTATGTGGTTCAAACTTGAACATGATTGTATTCAATTTTATTTGTCGTCAAAGAATTTGTATGTAGGAGGATGAATTTCATTTCATTTGTTGTCAAAGAATTTGTCAGCACTTGCACTTTGATGTGGTTTAAGTGCACTTTGATGTAGTTTCTTGTATACGTTCTTGAACATGATTGTCGAAAGATTGAATTTCATTTTATTTGTTGTAAAAAAATTTGTATGCACTTGCACTTAGATATGGTTCGATTTTTTCTTCTATACGTACTTGAACATAATTGACAAAAGGTGAATTCCATTTCATTTGTCGTCAAAGAATTTGAATACATATGCACTTTGGTGTGATTCGATTTTTATATATGAACATGATTGTCCAAAAGGTGAATTCCACTTCATTTGTTGTCCACATATCGCACATCAAATTCCGTTTGTATCACATACTCGAATCGACGTCGAGCTCATAACTTTCGGAATGACTTTTGTATCTCGAAAGACGTCGAGCTCATAACCCTCGGATCGACGTAAGTTTGTATAGATTACATCGTCAACATGAATCAATTATATTCCCAAATTATATTTTTCATGAATCTACATTTCTTCGACATGAATCAATTACATTCTCAAATTCCATTTTTCGTGAACACATTTCAGAATCAATTGCGGCGGCAGCGGGGGCGAAACCAACGGCGGAAAGGGACGAGAGAGCACGGCGGGAGGGGGGAGCGGCGGCGGGCAAGAGCGCGGCGGAGGCGGGGCGAGACCGGCGGCGGAAAGGGGCGAGAGAGCGCGGCGGAGGCGGGGCGAAAGAGCGGCCGCGGCGGGCGAGATGGTGGTGGCGGGGGCGAGAGTGGCGGTGGGTCGAGAGCGGCGGCGGGTCGAAAGACCGGCGGAGGGGGGCGAGAGAGAGCCGGCGGCGGGTCGAGGACCGGCGGCGGGGTGAGACCGGCGGAGGAAAGGGGCGAGAGACGACGACGGCGGCGGGCGAGAGCGCGGAGGCGGCGGCAGGGAGCAAGAGCACGGCGGAGGCGGGGCTAGAGCACTGCAGCGGCGGGCGAGAGCACGGAGCGGCGGCTGGTAGAGAGACCGGCGGAGGGGGGCGAGGACTGGCGGCGGGGTGAGATCGGCGGAGGAAAGGGGCGAGAGTGGACGGCGGCGGCGGGGCGAGACCGGTGGAGGAAAGGGGCGAGAGAGGACGGCGGCGACGGGCGAGAGCGCGACGGCGGGGGGCAAGAGCACGACGGAGGCGGGGCTAGAGCACTGCGGCGGCGGGCGAGACCGGCGACTGGTCGAGAGACCGGCAGAGGGGGGCGAGAGAGCGGCAGAGCCGTGCGGATCTGGCCGGATCTGCGTCGGATGCGGCCGATCTCGGAGGCGGACGAAGAAGAAGAAGAGAGAGAGGAGAGGGATCTCGGATGCGGCCGATCTCTTTTTCGATGGCGGAGGTGGACGGCGCCGGACGAAGAAGAGAGGAAGAGAGAGAGAGTCGGACAAAGAAGAGAGAGCGGAAGAGAGAGAGGCGGACGAAGTCATCCAAAGAAAAAAGAAGGTAATCTTGGCCGTCGATTAAGCATCGGATGGCCGAGAAAGATCGACATTTGTAAACCGCGGATGAATGATCCGACGGCCCAAATTTTAGTAGCATCGTGCTACCAACATATGAATTAAACCCTAATAAATAATCGAAGCAAGGAGACCCGAATCTTTCATCGGCGGCGCGATGGCGGCTGTCGTCGTCGTAGAACTGGATCCTGTCAAAAACTGCGAGGATTTGGTGGAGGAGATCGTGAGAATGGAAAGAAGGATCTTCCCCAAGCACGAATCCTTGTCCAAATCCTTCCACGAGGAGCTCAGAAAGAGGAATAACGGGCTGATATACGCCAAGATCACGGGAAAAGATGGAGGAGGAGGAGGAGGAGGAGGAGAGGAAGAAGAAGTTGTTGGCTACGTGATGTACTCTTGGATTTCTTCTTTGTGCGCTTCCATCACCAAACTTGCAGGTGACCAGACGTACTGCTGCCACTTTGGATTTTTATTTCGGCCATTCTGGGAAATGCTTGCTTTCAATGCCTTGTTTCCTTGGAATTCTACTACCATTTGTTTTTTTCATGAAAATTTTATGTTCAGAATAATCCTGTCTCATTTGGTTTCTTCCTCCCTTTCTGTTATTACTAATCGTCTCATTTCTCTTTTCAATGTAAGATTACCTACCTTGGCAATGTAGGAATTCCTGTTGTCGATTATTAGGGAAAAAAAAAGATCAAAATTTTGAATCTTCATGGATATAATTTAGGACCACCACTCTGATTTATGGCTGGAGAGCTTCTACATACTGAATCATAAAATATCAAATGAAAGGAAATAAATGACTGGTTGCAGAGGAGGCTACTACTTTGATCTGGTACCCAGAACTTCCATTATCGGAAGTTTTGTGTTTGCATAGTAATTCAGTGAATTGTGGAGAGAAGTGTTCTTGTGCAAAGATGCTAACCAAGCAGAAATATGCTTTCTTCATTTTCACTTAATTCTCTGTGTAAGGTTGAAGTGTTTGGATTCTGGGGCTGAATATGACCTATGGAAGATGTTTTGATTTCATAAAACTAAGTTGTTTCACAAGTGTAATACAATAGGATAGCTGTTATATGTGAAACACCACTACTATTCCCCGGGGTAAATTACATGAATAGACTTCCAACTTTGAGTCAATTTTGAAATAGTCCCCTTTGCGCGATTAGTCTCCTTGACCGCTGATAATGGGTTTCGCGGTTACCTCGTTTACGTGGCCACCATGTGGAATTTTTTTATAAATGTGTAATAAAATAATATTAAAAATAAAAAAGGTCAGCTGGTCGAGCTCGCCGCCCTTTCTTCTCTCGCCGCCCCCCCCCCCCCCTTTCTCTCTCATGCGCTCGCCGGCGTGAGAGAGAGGAAAGGGGGGCGTTCCATTTTCTCTCAAGTTTGATAATTTTTTTCCTCTTCCAAACTCGGAGGGAGATAGGGAGGGAGCGTGAGAGAGAGAGAGATGAGGGAGATCATAAGCATCCACATCGGTCAGGCGGGCATTCAGGTCGGCATCGCCTGCTGGAGCTCTGTTGCCTTCAGCTGGGAGCTCTATTGCCTTCAGCTGGGAGCTCTATTGCCTTCAGCATGGGATCATGCTGAGGTCTCTTCATTTCTCCTAAACATCAATTATCACGAACATTTCGCATCATTTTGTACAAGGAAAGGGGGGATTTTTTTCTGTAATTTTGGTTCATTTGCTTCTCACGACGATGCACATGAGTTTGGCTTATTTTTCTTCTTTCACTTCGACTAAGTAGTCATTTGTTGTGTTTCATTTGGAACAGACAATGTCACAAACAGTTTGCACGCCTCTGGTTCCGGCTTGATTTCGGGGAGAACACTGACTAATTTTACGTTTGTTGTGGCTCGATTTTCCAATCTATTGATATTTTCCGGATCTTGTTTTGGGGTAGTGATTCGTCGGTGGGCATGGCGACGGACGCCTTCAACACATTCTTCAGCGAAACTGGTGCCGACAAGCACGTTCCCAGAGCCATCTTTCTTCTCTCGCTGACTGCGAGGAAGAAAGGGGGGGCGTCGGCCACCCTTTTTCGCACATCGCCGGCGAGAGAATAAAGGGGGGTGTCGGCCCCCCTCCGCCGGTGCCTGCGAGCTCGACCAGCTGGCCATTTTTTTATTTTTTTTAAATATTATTTTATTATATATTTTATTATTTTTACATGACGTGAATGAAAGAGAAAATTCCGCGTGGCGATCACGTAAGTGAGGCAATCGAGAAACTCACTATCAGCTGTCAAGGGGACTAATCGTGCAAGAAAATTAAAGTTGATGAACGTTCTAGTTACAAATTGAAGTTGGGGGACTATTTTGAAATTGACTCAAATTGGGGGATTATTCATGTAATTTATCCCTTTTCCTCAGAAATACAGAACATAAGTAAATATAACAGGGAAGGACCCATGGTCGGGTCGGGTAGGGGTCGGAATTTTCTGACCCGAGTTGGCCCGACCCAACCTTTTTTATATTTTTTTAGTTTTCAGCCTATATTTTGTACTAAAAAATTAAAAAATATTAAAATAAAATATTTTAAATGTGTAAAATAATATATAAATGTTTAACAAATTATTCTATGCTTTTAAAATAAATATTATATCATATTTTTATATAAAATAATAGAAAAGGTAAGTATAAAATTTTTAAAAAAAGAAAAAATGGTGGTCGGGTAACCCGACCACCTCACCCGAACCGGGTCGGGTTGGATCAGATCCATCCCTCCAAAGTGGGCTGATCCGACCCGACCCATGAACACCATTTATTAGCAATGGAGCTGAGGGCCTTCTCAAAGCATAACAGCACATAATATAATAATAGGATATCAGTATCAGCTGTAATTAGTATTCTCATTTTCTATAGCCAGTGGATAGGATTGCCTTTTCCTTTGTGGAGAACTGGTTCAGAGAATCAGGGGATGTAACTGTTGAAGAGAATAAGAAATGATGCAAGTTACAGAATTGCAGTGCTTACAACATATATAAATTTAAATTACAGCCAGCTATGACATCTGTAGGTTGTAGCCAACATTTGGATGCATTTTTCTGTCCAAGAATGTCCCAACGCTATGCAGATTGGAAGATAACTGAAATATCTAACAATCCCTCGAGAAATTATTTTGAGCTTCAGGGTTCTATACAGAATTATTATAATAGAATATGTTGTTCACTTCCATAACTGGAACATATGTATATGTCATGAATTATTTCATCTTTCTGGACTTTCATGTAATTTACAAGTACATGTGATATGTTCATCTTTGACAGTCAAGGAAAGCTACAGAAAGCAAGGATATGGAGAAACTTTAATGAAAGCGGCTATTAAAAAGTGCCGAACAAGAAGAATTCAGCGGATATGTCTTCATGTTGATCCTACAAGAGTTGCTGCTGTTTCCCTTTACAGAAAGCTTGGCTTCCAAATTGATGAAATTGTTGAACGTTACTATTCCTCGGAAAGAAATGCTTACCGAATGTACTTGGAATTCAATGATTAAAGTTAGTCAGCTAAGTCTATTACTGATTATTCTCGAATGCATACACATAAATGTTATGTACTTGGAATTAAAAGATTAGAGCTAATAAGATATTACTGATTACACGTGAATACATATACATAAATGTTATGTACATTGTAATCCATGTAACAGAAGTTATTTTCACAATTTTGTCATGTTGAAGGGTCACTTCTGATGAAAGAAAGAAATAAACCTCTGTATTGAGACTGATAAATGTATAAGAGTTCATATGTTGCCAAGTTTATCTTTATCAGCTTCTGCCCTGACTGTTGTTTTCTCTCTTTCTCAAAGCTAAAGATTTCAGTTACTACTCCTGAATTTTCTTACGATTCTTTTGCAGAACATTCCACTTTTGCAACTCCTAAGCAAAACTAGTTACCGAAACTACGCTGGATGCGTCGTCTGCATAGCGGCAAGAACCTGAGTTCTGTAGATTCATACACACACAATGCAATAACCCACCAAGAATTTTACCAGCTCAAATTCCAAACCAGAAGGTGCCCGGAATTTTGGTTAAGATAGCAACATGACCTGATTGCGTAGATGCAGCTGATGCAGAGATTTAGTTAAAACATGAAAAACTTTAGATTGAATGGTGGCTGTATTACAATTTTAGCAGCGGCAGCAATAGTTTTAATGTAATATTTAAGACTTGGAAGCTTTGTCTGCTGCCAAACAAAAATGGCAACTTTTTTGAAGGTGAAATCGTAGAAGTTTAATTATGAGGAAATTTAGATAGATTTGTTATTTTATTTAAAATTTTTAGGACACATAATATTACTTTGTTTGATTATCGATAATTTTAATTATACCTCATTGATAATCCAAATAAAAGACAATGAATGTGACTTTTTAAATTATCCGTTGCTTAATATGCATTTTGACAAAAATATTCATTTCAAAATTTTTTAAAATTATATTATTAAATAAATATCATTTAACTGCATATTTTTATTATTGAAATATTTTATAAATAACTTATTTTTTACCCATCTTATTTTTTTTATATCCATTTTTTTACTTAACATGTAAAATAATTTTTGAAAATATTTTGATAATTTACTCTCTAACTATTTTAGTCATTATTTATGTTATCAATATTTATTAATTATTATAATGTGATATTATCAGTAATTTAAATAATAATAATATATTTAAATGGTGATGTAAATTATCGATCGAATCAAACGGCCTAAGAATTTTAATTTGAAACTGAAAACAATAAAATCTTTAGACAGTAGAGGAAAATTCTTAATCCTTTTTTAAGAGTAAAATTGACTCGTTCATCCAAACAAATTAACAAACCGTTGTCGCACTCGAAAAAGGAAAAGGTAAAAAAAAAAAATAAAGATACTGCGCATTCATTCAACAGCGCTCAACAATGCTTTTATACTTTATACATTTTTACCTTTTTCCTCTATGTACTTTTTTATCTGTTTTTTTTTCTTCTCACGAAATAAACAAAAAATGATATATTTATACTTGAAAATTTGATGACATAATATACCCAGAACAAGATGGGAGGCGACAATTTTATATTCATGATAAACTTTTTTTTTTTTTGTATTATTTCATATGAAAGAAAGATTAGAGGCAATAGCAATCAATTCAGATTTCAGAACCATGGGAATCCAAAGTAGTACAATTACAAAGCCTACATAAATAAAAGTTGTCATTATAGGGCTATGAGGCAACCTCAAATCCACGCCGTCAATTCCAAATTCAAAAAAAAATGTCTTATCCTCTTAAATTTGATATTTTTCCCATCACGGAGAAAACTTATTTGTGAAGGCAAAAAAAAAAAAACCTTTTTTTATCATGAAAACCTTTCTGTTCGTCCCGCTCATTTTCTTCTGAAAAGTTAGGATCTTGATCTGGTAAGAAATCAGGATCCGGGGAGAGGATGGGGAGGATGATGAGAAGTTGCCTGCAGTCTGTGCTAAAGCTGGTGAATTCCGTCATGGGGTTCGTTGGGGTCGCGATGATCCTCTACTCCCTCTGGATGATCAGGGTCTGGTGCAGGCAGGGCCACGGCTTCTGGCCTTTTTCTGATGATCCGATCCACCCCTGGTATGTTTGCAGCAGCTCTTTTTTCCTCTATCGATTCCCTGAATTCCTGATTTTTTTTTTCTGAAAATTGGTCATATCTTGTATATGGTCATGGACGTTTAGATCAATATCCCTGTAATTACGCCTAAAAAATACTCGTTCTTCCGGATAAAGGATGTATGTTTAACTTTTATGGATAGTGTGTTGAGTTAGTGATTGAAGATATTGTTGGATTCAGAGTTGTATTTGAAAAGATTCTGAACTCATACATTTTTGGCTGTTTACTTAACTCATACATTAATCTCATTTAATGTTCTTAAGGACAATTCCAGGTTGAACTAGTAGTTGCGATTCAGATATTTCATGTGCCTTTCAAATTAGCAAAAGATGTTCAGATGTTTCAACAGCTTCTCTTTCTAAGTCATGAATAATTCTTTCAATAAGAAATCCTTGTACTTAAGTTTTCCCATTGCCAGATTGTTAGAAAATATCTTTGTTAACGTTAGCTTAGGTGAAGATCATGGGTTTTCTGCCCTTAAAGAAAGCATGACCTTCCTCTAAAAAAAAAAAGGACTTTTTCTCATAGAACATTTTATGGATAATTTCGGATAGAGTATCTCTTTCATGCAAAAACAGACTGGTTAAAAAGTTATAAGTTTTTTTCTATATGAAATGGCCTATATTGAGATGAAAGGCTTTTCTTCATGAGTATGTAATTGATCTATTTTGTCATGGTTATTCAATCATGAGAACTACAAATGCATGTAGGCACCCCAAAAAAATTTGGTTCAATTGTTCTGTGAAACTTTATAGAAGCTTGTGTTACATGCGTATGAAATGTGAAAAGGAATGACATTAAATATTATTGTTCTTTTGGTTGACATATCAACTTTATGGAACAATTAGCTAGGCATTCTTTTATAGGGCTGGTAGTATGATATTTGAATCATTTTCTTTTGTATCATCATATTAAGTATTGATATATGAAACATTTTATTATTCCATGTGCAGGTTCATTTATACATTTCTTGGGATAGGGTTCTCTTTGTGTTTGATAACGTTCTCTGGACATATCGCAGCAGAGACAGCACATGGACACTGCCTTTCTTGTGTATCCTATTTTGAGGAAGTGAAATAAGATTCTTCTGAATGTTTCTCATTCATTAGATTTACTTTTTGTCACAATAGCATTATCAAATATCTCCACTAGGCGGTAAGGTATTGGTTATCTCAGCTTACAGGTTTGAACTAATCAAGTCAATTGTCAATCAGATATCAAACCAAATATTTCTTGGTTCACAAGCTTTATATTTCCTTGGAGTTCTTTTTCCTGAAAAACATTATTGTTGACTCGGGCTGTTCTACTAAGGGGGATTCATTCTAAAGCCATATTTTGAGAAGAGTGAACTCTACCTCCATTATTTTGTACTGTAAATAAGAAGTAGACCTTCTCTCTCTCAAAATATATATATATATATAAACAAATAAAAGAGGAAGTAGACCTTGATTCAGATATAAATTTTAGTAAAATGAGTTTGAGTTCATTAATTATTATTATTCATTCCGCACAAAGTTTGTAGCGGTTGCATATATAACTGTTGCACACTTAAAATTATTTTGATTGTTGAACTCCTTGCTTACAAATTGGTTTTTGTTACATATGCTCCCATATCAATATTTTCATGCAGTGTATTGCTTTTATTTTTCTTGCTGGCATCTGCATTGCATAGTAGAGGTTGTATTTTTTTCCCCTTGTATGTTTTGAGTTTAATATAATGTCTACATTGTTATCCTTAAAGAAGTTATACAGTACATGATTTTCACCTTTTTACTCGTTATGCTGGAGGCTGCAATTACAGCAGATGTATTTCTGAACAAAAACTGGCAAGAGGTATCACCATATTTGATTCAGTAATTCTTTAACGAATGAAATTCCGTTCAATTTAGTAGTTTCATGTTTCTTTCTCCTTCATGATCATTCCATCAGGATTTTCCCGATGATCCAACTGGGAAATTTTCTGACCTAAAGGACTTCATCAAATCAAATTTTGACATCTGCAAATGGATAGGATTGGCAGTTGTTGCTGCACAGGTATCCCTAATTTGGTATTGAAATTAGTTATATTTTTCTCCCCTAGATATTTCCTTAAAATCAGGTTGGACTATTTTTTTTTTTTTTGAGGAAAGATTGGGAACAGTTTTTATCCTTCTTCTTTGTTATTTTAAGAAATATATACTTGTCATATGGAATTATCAATAGCTTTTTGTAGTCTTGCAATTTGAGAGAAGTCCATCAATAGCGTAACCAGGAACTCCCTAGAATTTTTAAGTTCTCAAGCCCAATTATTTAGTTGTAACTCAACATCTGGTCTAGGAACTATATGTGGCCATCTACAATAACAAGATCCAAAATGCTGCTGCAGTGGTTTATGTTTTGTTGTTTAAGTTTCATCATGCGAGCTCCTTACGAACATGAGATGCTGGTCTATAAGCTACTATACCTTCCATACTTCATGTAAAGTGAACACTTAGGCCCCGTTTGGATCACTACTTTTCCACAGGAATCAGCTCAATCCATTGTTTAAAAGTCTGAGAGTGGAAACTTTTCGTTTTTGTCGTTTGGATAACAAAATAATGGATGAGATCCCTCAGGAACAGAGCGTTATCCGTTGGAAAAAAAAATTAACTCTGATCTCTGTTTTATTTCCTTTCGTCTGTTGCGTGACTTTTTTTTCCATCTCTCTCAAGCGTTGCCCTGCACTTCTTCCTTTTTTTTTTCTCTTCCCCATCGCTACCTGGTTTGATCTTCACTTCTTCCTTTTTTTTTTCTTCCCCGTCACTAACTGGTTCGATCTACACTTCTTTTTTTTTCTCTTCCCCATCGCTAACTGGTTCAATCTGCACTTCTTCCTTTTTTTTTCTCTTTCTTCCTTTTTTTTCTCTTCCCCATCGCTTGCAAGCGAACTCTAAAACATTTCTTCTTGTTTTTCTTTAAAAAATCTTTACTTTTTCTTTCCTTCAATCTTCCCTCTTACCTACATACGTGTCACCCTCACTGTCTTCCCTTCCCTCACCTCTCTCTCTTCCCTTCCCTCACCTTTCTATAGACCCAAAATTGTTATTACAGATTTTTCAATTTTATGAAAAAGTTGTTATAACGGAATTGCCAAACATGCAAAAGTTAAAAAAACAATGTAGAAAGAAAAACTGAAAAAGTAACTTCCTTAGGAAAAAATTCATACCTCCGAATTTTTCTTTATTTGCCAAACGGGTCCTTACCTGAAACTGAACTTCTTACACAGCATGGATTCTTTCATTTTATCATTTTATTGTGTTGGTCCCAATAGTGGATCGCAGGTTGCTCATGATGACCAGGTCATTTTGGTTTGTGTTTAGGCAATGTCCATCTTTCTGGCGATGGTCCTCAGAGCTCTTGGTCCACACAGTGGGAGTTACTATGATAGTGATGATGATTATACACCTGAAAGGCTTCCTCTCTTGCGAAACCAAGCTCAGCCGAACCCCTATGTCGTCGATCCCCATGCTCCATATAAAAGCGATTCTTGGAATGTAAGTTATACAAGTGAAGGATATAGAGTTCTGATGCTAAATTATGATTCTCCATTAAGGCATTTGGAAAATTATTGTTGCATATTAATGTTGTCCTTCGGCTGCCATTTTACAGGTCAGGTAAAACCATTGGTGATCACAACTGCCCTCTGAAACTATCAAGTCCTGCAGCACTTATGTATCAGGCCATGCACTAGTCATCATAAATTCGTAATCAATATAAGAAAGCTTGTAAATCACAGAAAGTTTAAGTGACGTTGTGTACAAATTTGTTTGTTGGCAGTGAAGTTCTCTCTGTTTGCTGAAATTATTACCAACTTTCCTGCTTCAGAAGTAGTTTATATTAAATTGTCTAAGAGATATTAAGAGGTAGGAACATATCGTCTTAACTTTTAAGAACAAAGGAGGCTACTATTTTTGTCTTCACACGTCTTATATGGAATAAGGCATAAAACTATTGAAGTCAGACTCAAAATTATGTAGAATTATATAGCTTTTTTCCTTTTTTTGTATAACAATGCAATTTAAAAATATAATTGGAGAATAAATAAAACAAAAAGTTCACATAAAAAGACTTGGTGGAAATAAGTCCGGGGAGGTTATATTATAATTTACACATCAATATTTCAAAAAGACGAGGTAATAAGTGAAAAGAAAAACACAAATTCGAAATACTAATATACTAGATAATATTATAGTTGTGGTATTATGTAAGTACGAAATAATCCAAAAAGGATATTGATTAAGTGTTTCGAGCTGAACCCTTTTTTTCTAATATAATAACCCAAAAAGAGGACAAGAGTTCGACTCAACATATTGAAAGTAGAAGCTTTTGAACAAATAAATCGAATGAACTCTTTCTTAAGGTATTCAAGTAAGAACTTTTAAATGGACACAGTCTTTGCAAACCTTATAGGTATTAAACTTTCTGCTCTTAACGTGTTCAATTAATAACTAATAATTTTTAAGCATATAGAGTCATTTCATCTTATAGGTATTAATAATTCTCAAAAGGATATGGATTAAGCTTATAGGAATACACATTTCATCCTTTATATTTTATGTTAAAAGGGAGCAGAAGAAATAATGAAACAAAGTTCCAGCACAAGTTCATGAAGAGATCATGAGGGGAGTGAGCTCCCTAATAGCACAACGTTCGTACTGTCTCTCTGCTCTTTCCTAGAGGGCCTAAAGTAACTAAAGAATTTTCAATTCATGCAGGGTTTGTTACTGTCCAGATGCAATTCAAAATGATGGAAGAGAAGTCCATCTGATACTACATAGAACAACAGAGTGGAAATAACAAATCACCCTCATTCCCCCTCCACAAATTGTCAGAAATCGCCCAAAACCTTGTTTACACAGAATCAAAAGAATTAGCAGCAGAAAGGACATTGAAGCTCAGCAGAAGCCCCCCCTACTCTTCCTTCTTCACAGTGCCTGCACTCTTTGATGCCTTCCTCTTCATGCGGCTGAATGGTCCTACTGTCTGATCCATGATGTACATGTAGATAACCTGACTCCAAGACCTGTATGACTTCAAATTGTTGTAGTACTCCGGTGCAATCTCCTTCACCTTGTACAGCTTGCTCCCGGGTATTCTGGGGAAGTCATGGTGTTCGTTGTGGTATCCGACGCTCCATGTCATCAGATTCAGTGGTCCATAGTAGGAATAGGTCTCCTGGTCTGGGTTGAAAACATAATGTTCAGAGATGAAATGGCCTGCCATGGGGTGCATTCCTCCTCCAACAAATGTTGACAATATCAGATAACCCAGGGACTTCCAACCCCAGAAGTAGACCAAAGATGCATCGAGGGAGAGCTGGATGAATAAATTGGTGAACTCCCACAGACCAGGAGGCTTTGGCTTGAGAAAAAGTGGCCTGAGAGCATAGAAGAAGAGCTGGAGCACGACCCACACAGATTTCGCAATGGCATTCGTCACAACGTGGGCCTCGACCTGGCTAGGAATGTCCATATCGATGCCATCGACACCTTGAAAACGATGGTGTTCCAAGTGATACTTTTGGAACGTGACGGACATGGGAACTCCGATCGGAAGGTTGGCGAAGATCCCCAACCAGCGGTTGAAGGACGGAGTTGAGAAGGCCAGATTGTGGCTAAGCTCATGGATGGCGAGGAAGAGGTTGTGATTGAGGAAGGACCCAAAGAAGTATGCAACTGCCAGTATTTTCATCCAGCTAGCATTATGGAGGAAGGTAGCAGTCCCAAGCTGAAGCATGACCACTGCAGTGATCTACAGTATAGTTCCAAATGGTAAGTACTAAAAATATCAGAAAAAATGGAGGTCACTAAAGGCTAAACATAAGGAAGCATTACTCATTCGGGAAGCTAAACTTTTTCAGTCTAAAACAAGAAAGGAACGGTGTTATTTGAAATTGTTTCAGGAATACTTTTTTAGAGGACTTTCAGTAACAAATTCAGATACCAATCATGGTAATGTTCTAGTAATTTGATTGTATCTGAACAATTTGTCTGATGCAATCCAATAAATACATCAGAGGAGTCATCCAACAAAGCACTGTCAGATAGAAATGGAACTTGTGACCCTTATTGAGATCCAAAGACGAAAAGAAGCCGGAAAGAGTTAGAAAAAAACTGAAATGCAAACAATTAACCTCATAAAAAAATTTGGTGTGCTACAGGTAGAAAATTAACTCTAGCTGGTTCTACAGTTATTGTAGACAAGCAGAACTCAATATAAACCATCATTCATTTTCTTGATAAAAAAATATAAAGAAAGGTAAAATATGTACAATCAATTGGAAATTCTCTATTTTCTTGACATTCTGACAATTTATCTTCACAAACGCTCATACATCAGCAAGGTTAAAAAAGAAACCTCATAAAGGTACAAGAACAACCGAGAAAACAAGGGTTTTCTGTTGTTATCAATATATGAGTAAACTCTACCAACATAAATGAACCATTAAACACCAATTCAGAATAGAATCAAACAATCTCATTCTCTTCTCTTTAGAAAAGACAAATTTCGAAGTGCAGGTAGATGTTTCAAAGAAAAGAGTAATAAGAACATATGTAACTGAAGAAAAAAATGTAAAAGAAGAAAGAAGAAATTTTGAAAACAAACTGCCGACAAAATCACCAAGGCCTGATTTATGTGGTTGTAATCAAGTCTACGCAAGAAGGATAAGAAGAACTCTTTATTTGCGATTTCTCAAAGCCTCAAACTTCTAGAATTGTGCAAAAGTTAACCGTAAACAAGTAAGGAAACAACAAAAATCAAAACTTTTTGACAGGAAGAACGAAAATAACGATCTGTAAGCAACATTGTCAGAGTCCATCCTCCAAAGCTGAAAAAAGGCACCATCTTTTATCACAGCGATCGCCGATGAAATAAATTTACACAGTTAGCCCTTTTCGATCCAACCGCACATGAAATAAAGGAAAACTCACCCGCCCAAAAAAGATCGCATCTTTTCTCCACGAAAAGACAAGAAGTGCAGGCAATGCAGCAAAGAAACACCATAAAAATCCAATCTTTCTCGATCTAAATGCAAAGTCCAAGCGAGATCCAATCTCTGAAGCATCTAACGCCGGATGGAAGAGAGAGAGAGAATATTTCACCTTGAGGAATGCCAAGGGGTCGGGGCCGAAGAGCTCTCTTATCTGGGGGTGCTTGGCGAGGATCTCCCGCCGGCGGGAGGCGTGCGGCTCGTCGGTGTAGGACCAGAAGAAGTCCGTGGCCATGACCCCTTCCTGCTTCTCCTCCTCTGCCCACACCATTGCTTCTCTTCTTCCCCCCCTCACAACTCTCTGTTCCTTCCGACACGTCTCGGCTCAGGCAATGAAGGGAAGGGATTACAGAGAGAGAGAGAGAGAGGAGAAGAAGAGGAGAGGGAGGGGAAGGGAAGTGCTTCTCTCTCTCTCTTCTGCTCCTCTTGTGCTTATTCTATATTTTTTTTTTTGGATTTTTATTTGTTTTTGCGTTTGGATCTCTTGTTCCTCTTCCTCTGCTTCGAAATCTGTGTGCGTTCACTCACAGGTATCTGTCGATATAAATACTCGGCGATCGTTGTGGAGTTTGGACCAACGGTGCAGGGAAGAGGCTACGAACGAAGGAAGGCCGCAGGTTTTGGTTGGCTTGGGACTCCTCTCCCTCCCTCCGTCTCTCCCCTGTGAAGGACAACCCCCTCCATTATTGGAATTTTACAAATTAGGATAATCAATTCTGACCCCAAGATAAATAATAGTAATTCAAAATTTCACGAAATTAGATAATTTTTTAATTGTTTGAAAAAAAAAACAAGGTTGTAGTGTGAGTGGAATTCGCAATATAAAAAACAACGCTTTAATTTATTAATAATCTTGAACGCCCAAGACCTTTCGTAGATTTATATTCACGTATTAAATATCGAATTATCATCAAATTCAATTAATCTTAATCCATCCCACCTTCTATTAGTTAGTGAGATAATAGTAAATTAAAGCCTGATTAGAGTCTGGTTCCGTTGTATTTAATCTTAGCCAAGTATTTAATTTTAATGTATATATGCTTGGCCTCCCTGAAATTAGAGTCTGGGTTCCATTCCTGGCTAAGATTAAATAAATAAATAAATAATGAGCTGAGATATTTTCTCCCCGGTTTCAACGATATATTATTTTAGAAGAAATAAGTTCATTTATTTTTTGCTGAAACGTGATTATTGTTTTTCACGTCTACCTCGTAACGACGAAATATATCAAATATCTTCCAATTCTTTTTGCGCATTTTATTTTATTTTATTTTATTGTTAATTAATAATAATGAAAATAACAATAATGAAAAGGTCCCCCCCCGTGCATTTTTAGATCAATCGTCCGACAGAGCAGCAGCACGTGAAGGGACGGGACCCTCCACGTGATTCAACTTCTCATCTCGCAGACACTCTCTCTCCTCGCACACACGTGAATGATCTTAAAAATATGAGATTATTTAGGGGTGAAACTAATTGGTCGAGTCGGGTTCGATGTAAAAAAAAATAAAAATCATTCTTTAATAAGTCGATGTTTTTGGATGATTTTTTTATAGACTTATTTTTATATGATTATATTTTAAATATATATATAATAAATTAAAATTAATATAAAATATATTACTAAAATTTTAAAATTATCAAATTAAAGTTTGATAATGTGATAAAAAAGTATAAAATTTTATAAAAAAATACTATATTTATAATAAAAGAATTGATAACATATGTATTAATTATATAAATAAAAAATGAGCTCCACTGCTCACGATTTTTTCGAGTGGAATTTTAATTTTAACGGATGAATTTAATTTATTAAAAAATATTTTAAATTATATTTATACTTTTAATTTTTTATTTTTTTGAATTTGATAAATTTTTCTGAGTGCGTCAAATTTTTCTTACACTCCTACCGTCTTGTATACCTAATCATAGTAAATAAATATCCAATAAAAATTTTATTTCTACTTAAACGAACAAGCGCGAAAAGATCTCCATTACATATGTCAATCGCGTATCACAATAAACATTAGTTATTTTTACAAAGAAAAATAAATAAATCTACTTTTAGAACTTGGATGTTTGATTGATATGCTGGTTGGTTTACACTTTACACGTAAAATATAATGTAACTACTAAGTATTTATTTAAGAACCCATTTCTTATTTATAAAAATTATTAATTATTAATCTATGAGTATTTTTTTATTATTAATATAATATGTTTGTATGTTTTAATATTCTTCTGTTACATTATGAAACTCTTTATGTGATATATTTTAAAGTTTAGCGTTAGATTTTATATTTTCCTTATAGTATAGGATTTTAATGGGGTGCTTCCAGCTCCCATATTTTTGTCATCTATCATCAAGGGCTAATAACGCGTGCGATTTCGCAGTCGTCCGATTCGTGTGTGATGATTGCAGATACGTCTGTTATTTTTTCACTTCGTCACCCTTTCCTCTCGGACGGTGACGATAGCGGCGAGGGGTGGCGAAGGAAGCGGTGAAGGGTCGCAAGAGGAGGCGACGAGGGGTGGCGAAAATGGCGGCAAAGGGTCATGAGGCGACGACGAAGGGTCGCGAGGCGGCGGCGAAGGATTGCGAGACAAATGAGGGGTGCCGAAGGCGGCGGCGGCGAGGGGTCGCGAGATCAAAAAGGAAGTTGTAGTGTGCGGCACGAGCATCGACAAGGAGGATCTCGAGAGAGGTCGACGGCACGAGCGATGGCGTGGGGAAGCGGCGACCTTCGACATGAGGTTGAGAAGTCGGACGGCGAGGAGTGAGAATGCGGAGGAGGTCGAAGGATCTCCACCATTGTTTTCAATCCAACAATCGTGATCGGGTATCTGAAGATCCGTCCTTGAAACTCGATCGTACAGTCCAAAATTTGGAAATCCTATAATATAATATGTATTTTATTAAATGTAATATCATTTGAATTTTATAAAATAATGCTAGAGAATAATTTTTTATTTGTTTTAAAACAGTTTTGAAGTTATTTATATTTTTTTCCCTAAATCAACTCGAAAAATAACCTTTAGTTTTTAAAACTGAAAACTGGGTATGACCCAACTCTTATAATAAGAACAGTACATTATCACATATTAAAATATAGGAAATAATATTGGGACACTCGTTATTTTTTTAGCGCTTGGCACACAAACCACCCGTTTTTTCTTTCTTTTTTTATTTTTTTATCTTTCTTTTTAAATTCTAAGTTGTCATCACTAACTATTATAAAAAAAGGTCATTGAATCTTATGAAAATCTTATGAAAATAATTTCCATCTTTAATAGATGATGCACTCCACGGTTCAATTAATGAAAAGAAAAATATAAACTTAGTTCCTTTGACTTTGTCGTATAATTTAAGTATTAAATAATTAAATAATATAAATTATTATTTTTTCATATGTGAATGAGACAGTTTACTTCATCTCCTTTCTTTCGGAGCTAAATATTTTTCTTCTCGTTGTTAATTTCAATTTATTTTATGAATGAAAAAAAGTAAATTAGCATTAAAACAAGTTAAACATTAATTATAAGGAGGGAAAATATAAGAAGCCTAGTGCCAAATTTTTTTTATTGAAAGATTATTGTTATCATATCTAATGTGCAATCCAATACTCTTAATACGGAATAAAAATATTGTAATATGTAGTGTATGAAATTCTTAATGATAGTTGGTTGTATTCGAAAATATTTTTTTTGTGGTGCTAATAATTTAATAACTATTTTGTAGCTTCAGAATGTTTTAATTTATATTTTTACCTATTGTCTGAATATACAACGCTTTCCTTTTTACATATTACCATAAACATCAACTTGAAAATCACCGAAAAAAAATAAACATCAACATGAAAAAAAAAACTTGGGCAAAGCAAGAACCGTCAAATTCTTGTGCAAAGTAAAATTAATAAAAAAAAAAGAAAAATTTTGATTTCACGATCTCGGATAAGAACAATCGAGTTCTTATGCAAAGTGAGAACTTTTTTCGAGAACTTAGAATTTGATCGGAGCTAAAATTTTTATGAGGTTAAAAAAAATTTGAGATGTGTTTGACAGAAGTTATAGATAAATTCTAACTCAAATTCTAATTCTAATGTCAAACTCTGAAATTACATATGCAATTAGAAGAGAAATATATATATATATATATATATATATTGTGTTTTCACTCGGGTGGGTCAGGGTCAGGGTCAGACTCTGACTCTGCTGGACCCGACCCTCCTTTCGTTGTTGGACATGACCGCACGGAATGACGTCACCAACGCCGGGCCAAGCCTGCCATCTCCATCTCTCTACCTAATATAAGAAAAAAAATGAATGTATCCCAATCAAATTCCCAAGCCACAAAATATAAAAAAAAAATGAAAATATAACAAGTTATATTATTATTTTCTGTGCCAAACCTGTCACACACAATGCATTGGCACTAGAGGACAGAGGAGACATTAATTATATTAAACGAGGTTAAAAAGTCTGAAACCCAAAATAGAGTTTACTCTGCTTTCTAATACTAAATAAATTGTTTAAAATGCTAACAATTCTAAACGATCTAAATCTAAGATAAATTCACACCGTACCATAATATGAATATCCTCCTCAACCCAGTGCTCACAAATCCTCGTGCGCATTTATCTGACCGTACAAACAACCTCACCGATCAGTCAATTGAATTGTCGAAGCACCATCGTGATCCAACAAACAATCTAAGTTAGATTTCAGATTGGTGATTTGCAGACATCGCCAAAGATTTACCCACAGCATGCAACAAACCTCACCCTTGATTGTTTGAATGATTGAGATGCTTTAAAATATTATTATTACTGTAATTTAATTTACAATTCTTTTTCTTTAAGAGGATATTTTTACTTTTTTTTAATATTTCTAACATGACAAAAATCAAAAGTAAAAATAAACTTAATCATTAACTCAGATTTTAAAATTAGACAACATATTCGTTTTTTTTTAAATTTATTTATATTTATAAATTAAATATTTTAATTTATTTATATTTCTATATTATTTTACTATTAATCGGTTCGAAGAATCAAACCAGATTCTCACAACATTGCTGAGAATGCAGTGGAACAATGCCAACTTCATCCTGGAACAGATGCCAATGTGCATATTACAAATTGCTGGAAAGCTGCTTACGCGCCAGCACTGGCACCACCAATGGCCCGTGTAGTCCAATTGTTGTTAACACCAAAGACAAATCTCTTAAACAAACTAACTGTACAGGCAATTTACATAATTCAATTCTAGGTCACAGAACTCCAATCTAGTAGAGAGCCCCTGTGGAAGTGAAGTCCATACACTGCTTCAAAAGTAGCAGCAGGTTGCAAATTGGATACTTGGAGAGAACCCCCCTCTCCTCTCCTCTCCTCTCCTCCTCCTAAGCCTAAAATCAACTTTAAGGCCTAAAATCAACTTTAAGGATGATGATGAATTGATAATGGTGTGCTGTGGATAGTCACAAGCTTAAACGAGGGGGCCGTGTCGTACGTAGACCAATCCGAGGACCCCAAATGCAACTCATTTGACATGGGAATCATATGATTCAAAGACCGTGTCAGGAACAATCAGAGGCAACTTCTCTATGTACATGAAGAGCCGTCGAAGATTCTCCTTTGTGATGGTTGCCATGTCCACCACATCCCTGCTATCCGTGTACACCCACAAATCGACAGAGTTTACTCTTTTGAGACTACCACGGCAGAACGGACAAGACTTGGATCGTGAGTTCCTGCAATGATGAACACAACGAGATGAAGAATGAAAAAAAACGATGACCTGCAGATCACAAGGTAACAGGCGAAAATGAAGGAACTTGTAAGTTTTCAAATGAACATACAGAGCAATAACACCTAAAATATTGTAGGGGACACCAACTTATCATGAATTGTAGGCAACTAAATGTGGAGCTTTCCCTGTACTGGAAAATAAGGAGCTTTCCCCCTTCCATTTCTCCAATCACACCCAAGTTAAAATTAACGTGATAACAAAAAGTGCAACAATAAAGAAGCAATTGCAATACTAAGATATTTTTTTAGAGAAATTTCAAGATATATAACACCATCAAGATTACAGCCTTTCGAATCTGGAGAGCTCAAGTTAATGCTAACTTATAGAACAATCAAGAAACAATGCTTTCCCACAGCCATTTATTGCACACCACAAAGAGAGGGAAAAAATCTTTCGTTTTAAAAATGTTTGAACAGAAAAAGAAAACTTGCATCTTCGTTTGAGAATGACAATATTTGAATCTGAACAAAAAATTAACGAAGACAGACCAGTGTGCAAGTATTACTTCAATGCAAAAATAGGTTTTATCTCAACAACATAATTCAACAAATGATGGCAAAGTTTAATCAGTAAAAACACGTTTCAATGAAGAATAAGTATAAACTTTCATGTATACAACACAAAACAGAACGAAACAATATTCATAATATCCTTATGACCATTCAATAAGTCACACATTGTGCTTCTTTCGATCAGGCATAGTTTTTCAGCTGATAGAACATAGTTCAGTGATTCAAACACTTCATGATGAATAAACCAGAGAACTACACAAATATATAATATCCTAATATCTAATGTTATGCTTATTTGATTTTTTCAAGCTGAAAGTTCGATTTGAATGAAGAAAGAAACAGGACAGGAAAGTGATGAATGGTTATGGATTATTAAGCAATGCATTTAAACTCCTTTTCTTTGGTTGTCTCACGGAATTTTCCAAGATCATGGAGGATCTCTCAAATAAAGAATTATGGAAGTAGGAGAAATAGTCAGTTTTAGTGGTTCAGACTTCAGATTATCAAATAATCCAACGTAATCCAAATGCTCAAATCAAACTCCCATCTTAGAACATGCAATTCAAAACCGATCATGGACTGAAGCTAATACACCATCAATAAATACCACGTTGAGATCACTGGAAACAACAATGACTTGTAGAAACAAACTTATCCTAGAGAAAGCGAAACTAGTCTTGTTCGACCTGAGTTTCAAGAGAGAATTTATGACTCAAGACAGACTAGTTTAGAAAAATTAAACCTGGTAGTTCATGCATCCTCTCAAAAAAAACAAAGAACAGATACTATTGAAAGCAGTAAGGCGAATGGTGATTGAGCTCAAGTACAACTCTAATACTTGAATGAGCAATGATGATATCCTTTAAAAAAAAAAGGAAGCAAACAATGATACGACAAAAATGGGCAACTCTGAAATCTGGAAGATACCACATACCAAAAAAGAAAAAAAAATACATAGCTAACATCAAGGAAAAAAAAAACAGTGATGACAAATTATCACAGGGGAACATATACAAAACAACATGACAGAACATAGAATGGAAAACCAATGCCATCAGAAAATGAGTTGATATCTTACCAATCTCTGTAGCATTTCATACACATTGCATGGCAACAATCAGGTAACACAATCTTGCTGTTTGTTTCCATGCAAATTCCACATTCATCTTCTCTTTCAGCATCTATATCAGACAGCTGCGTCCTTTCTTCATCTCTTCGTCTAAATCTTTCCAAGCATAGAGCCTTCTGTTTCCTGTCATCCATATCAGTTATTCCTCTTTGTAGTTGCTGCAAGGAAGGGAATATTACGGCTGCAACAAAATTGAAAGGAAAGGAAGGTAAAAACAAGATTAGCAATCAGCAAAAAGAGGAAAATGCTGCTCAAACTACACTTCCGATTAGATACTAACCATAGAACTCTCTAATGCTCGCTTTTCTTTCGTGCGTGGACATAGTAGTTGTTCCATCAACATACACCTGCACATTCCATGGTACCTTTATGAAAAGACATCAAACTGAAACATGCACATTGCACGTCCAAAAACATAGTTAAATAATGAGGCCAATTATAAAAAGTACAGACCTTATAAATAAGAATTCTGAGGAGTCCAAGAGCTCCTGCAAGGCTGCAATCTGTCCACTGAACTAGAAAAAGAAACAAATGAGCAGCCGGACTATAGGACATTCGCATCTGAAGACAAGCTCCATCATAATCCCTTGAAAATTCAGAGGCCCTGCAAAATGCAATTGAAAACCAGCAACGTCAGAATTGGAGGAAAGAATCTGCTCGTTATTGTTAGTTAAGTGAATGGGTCCTGTCCCTGATCAAACAGGTGGAGAAACTGCGGGAGCAACATATAAAATGTTCAACATGAACCAAGTAGAGAATGCAGCATGTGAGGTACATTCTACCTACGGCAGGCGTTCCTGTAATTACACGTCATGCAGAGAAATAACATTTTTTTTTCTTCCTAATTACTGAAAGCACGAACTTTGACATAAAAAATGGACAAAACCCAGCTGATTAAAACAAAAAGAACCAATAGTCTCGTGATAGATCTAAAGGGATGGCACAATCGGAGAAGAAAAAGATGCATTATATGTTTCCCTCGACTACTCTCAAGTTAGGAATGCAAAAAACCTAAAACCCTGGAGACACATACCAATCAGTCATGAACGCAATTAAAAAACTGAAACTGATATGCCAAGCCATCTGAGAACACTCTTTTTTTTAACTTTCAAACGTTGATAAAAATAGCTGACTCCCATAAAATAATCAACTTTTTTCTCTGTAATCTTCTCGCGGAACACACAAATATACTACAAATCCTCGTCCCCGATGATGGCTAAACCACTGTTCTATCGTACAAACACAAAAGTTCCCAATGAACTCGTAGCGAACTAAACATAAAACCACCAAAATCACTAAAAAATGAGCAAACAGTCACACGGCATGTACAACACCGCTGCCCAACCCAATCAACCCCCCAAAAATTCACAACTTCTCCCAGGAATTCCAACCCACGAAAACAAATTTCCGGCCGATTACAAGGGAACTCGCAAAACCCCGCCGGCCCAATCACTCCAACCGCCGATTCCCCTGAACCCGTACGAAAGCATGGAAACAAAACCATGAGAAGAAGAAGAAGAAGGAAAGAGATGGAATCAAAATAGAAAACATAGAAATCGAAGGACTTACAGGGTGTTGGCGTGCTGGATGTCGGCTTCGAGCACCTTGAGCGAATCCTTGAACGATTTGCGCATGGAAGGCGACAGCATCTCCGGCTCCAATCATCCAAAAGCCACGAACCCTAGAGAAGACTCCCTCCGACCTCCCTCTCACTCCCTTCGCCGCCAAAATCCCCAAGGAACAACCACCTCCAATCTCGTTTTCTCCTGTAAGATTCTTGTTGTCTAATAAAAAGTTGCCACTTTTAATCCTCTCTCTGCTCCTGGCCTTAACTCGCAGTTGTTGGTTGCTTGGAATAGACATCCATGGGAAGCGAACTCTAGAAGGCAAATTATCAAGTGAGCCCTTCTTAAAATAATAATAACAACATGGAACTTTTAGCAAATAAACCCTTCTTATGTGCTAATATTCAGAAACGATTTTTTAATATATTTATTTACAGGAACGAAAACTCTAAATATTACTGTAGTCTCGATATATTATTCTTATTTTATATTTTTAACGAGGTTAATAAGTATACATAGCACTACATCTTATTATAGAACGTTTATTTCTCATAATTTAATTAATTTTATAATCATAATTTATGATATATTTAATGATATATTTATTAAAATAATTTGATAATAAATAAGTATCGTAAATAAATTATAACTATTGAATTAATCATATTTATTGAAATAATTTGATGATGATTATCGAATAATTCGATAATCTTGATCTTAATCATATTTATTATTTATATATACTTTAAATTAATATATATTTATTTTATTATTTTAATAAATAAAATTAATGCTCTACAATCGTTCTGTTCTGTCTCAAATATTTTACAAATACATTTTCCTCTTTTTAAATCGTTAGTTTCTCAATTTACATGATTTTCTCACTTCCTTTCATTTTTTTCGTCTAAATCGATCGATGTCCAAGACTATTAGCATCCGACTAATCTAGTCCGGGACGAGAGCGATAAAAAATAAATCTCTGGCCAACGCGACAACTCTAGGATTCGAACTCGGAGCTACTAGCACCCGTCGAATCATTTGAGACGTAATCCGTTTTGGATTGTACCAACTGTCGTTGGTTAGATCAATTTGTGAGATTTTTTTACTGTAATGTTTAATAAAAAAGAAATATAATAAACCGGACAAAACCCACTTGGAGAATGAAACCCAAAAAGTTATCCTAAAAATGCATCCGTAGAAGGTCTCTAAAAATAGAATTGAGTTTGTCGCAATTAAATTAATGTAAAAAAAGGTGAAAGTTATCAAACCGTTTAAAGAAATTTCACAATTAATAAGTAGTAGTCAAGGTCTGACGTGTCACAACTTTTGTCTAGGAAACTTAGGTGATATTAATATTATTATAGTTTATTTATATTTTAGAATCATAAATAATCAAGTAACATTTATTTTATATTAGAGTTACTCAGTAGAATATAGGTGCATTTTTTAAATAATCTTTATTGTGGATAAAAGAAATTCAAAATTTTTGTAACTAATATTATATATATGTGCACCAATTAAAAAATGAATAAATAGTTAATAACTGTACGTACATTGATCATTTTGTCCAATTAGTTCACCAGTGACATGATTTTTTCTTGTAGGCCTTCATTTATTTAACAAATTCAATCAACATATAGTTTGATGATGATAATAATAATAATAATAATAATAATATATTTATTATTTGGTTGTCGTTTGTGTAGAGATATTTATCTTGCGGCCACTTCTTCGAGTCGGGGGTTATTTGCAAAAAAGGAGATCTGAAAGACACGTGTACGGTGGAAAATGGTCGAACGCATCGATACGTGGACCGGACGAAAGGGACCCACGAGGGGGAGGAATCAGAAATATCGCAAACGCCGCACACCTCCTCCCTCGGGGAGCTCACGTCGCTGCGGTCGTGGGCCCCGCCCCTCCCCCCTCCGTTGCGTACAACTGAGGGGTATATTTTCCTGGTGGACCCGTGGGATTCGGCCGCCGTGTGGGTGGGTTCCTTATCCGCTCTCTCTATTTGCACCCCAAAAACTCGCGCGCAAAGTCGCCGCGCCAGACAGAAATCCGGGATCCCCCACTCCTCCACGCGGGACCCACAGGTTTCCTTAGGTCAGAGGACACGGGAGTCGAGTTTTGGGTGTGTTTCGATCGGTTTCCTTTGGAGTGTTCTTTACATTATCCACTTAGTGGGCGTTCAAACGAAATCGCCACTGCGATGGGTCTTATTTTACGAAAAGGCCATTCGAACTGAAACCGGGTGCCCGAGCGTGGATTTGGTGGCGTCTCTCTCTCTCTCTCTCGTTCATTTTTGGAATTGTTGAGCGACATGTTGTTGTTGCAACTGAGTGACATGTAATAAGTAATAAATTATTTATTAAGATAAAGTTGCCAAGCATGATTGAATCCGAGGCAAGGACGAGGATTTTATCACTTTGTTAAATTTATAAAAATGTTTTTTGTTATAGGATGGGCTTAATCATGCAATTTAATAGCTGCTTTTTTATTATTTTTAATTTTTTTAGTACGATGAAATACAAATTCACTGATGATTTTACATTTTTAAAGTTTTAATTTGTTAATGTAACGCGTGCAATCTTTAAACAAAGAAAATGTTTCGATATGTGAAATCAATAGCAATTAATGAAATTAATGGAGAAATTCAAATCGAATTCAGATAAAAAAAAAGAAATGGGGAAAGAGGAAACGGCCTCCCTCCCCTGATCGCGCCCCACGATCGGCCGGCCGCCGATGCTATAAAAGAGGACGCGAGGACAACCCTCGTGCCCCTTGGACTCTTGCCCGACCGACGCCCCACTCTCCTTCCGTCTCTCCGACGATCGACGAGCGACGCAAGAACGAAATAGAGCAGGTGCGACTCGACGGCTATCCGGCGTGCATCTACGATCCATCGACACACATGGACACTCCATCGACGTTCGCTTGAACCCGGTGCACCTTTCTCTCTGATCAGGAACGATCGGCAAACGTGGGATCAACGTACGACTCGTCGGTGAACTCGAATCGTCTAAAACAGAGATACCTTATATTTAAATCCCCATATACGAGGAAATATAGATCTAATGATGTGCATAAAGATGTCATAATGATCATGAATGTCATAGATTTATTTTTTATATTGTGATCTACTCTATTCGACGGCCGAAGGATCGCCGAAGATGGAGAAGACGATCGGCGCAATTTCTGTGTGATAGAACTCGGCCCACGTCATCCATGACTTGGCCCGAGTCATACCTAAACGCGGTTCGAGTCTACATCGACCCGGACCGAGTCATCTCATCGACAATGTTGCGAGAGTGCGGCCAGACACCCGACCGGGTCGGATATCAAACCGGCCCGATTCTTAACAAATCGGATCGAGTGTGGATCCGTATCGATCAATGCATTGTCAACGACTCGGCTTGAGTCGGATCTTAACTCGGACCGGGCCAAGCGCAGCAATTCCCTGACAGATACTCAGCCCGAGTTCTCCTCAACCCGGCCCGAATTTTGTCGGTCAGAAAAGCAGACTTTTCCGTTGAATTCAATCCTTCGGAAGTTAGGTCCAATTGTTCATCAGAATCGTTAAAGTCTTATTTAAAACCTTAAAGACCACAATGAACCTTGCCTTGTCCTAAGGAAGATCTAACCTTTTAGAGAAAAGGAAATTTCTTCCCATTCTGATTTTGAACTTTCTCAAAAATAATTAAAACAAGTAAAGTAAAGATAAAGATGTGAGATTGTTATGTGCCGCCCCAATGTATAGAACAAATATCATGGTATTGTACAGAGAGGGACAGGTAGTTAGCTGAGGAGACAACAAACCTACTGGTCTTCAATGACCACTGTTCTTGATATTTCAGGTCCTCTCCCACCTATATATCGAAGAAGGGTGATGCAATGGTCACACTCCTTCCTCCAGAGAATATAGTATTGAGTCAGAGGGACAAGTAGCTAACTGAGGAGACAGTGGACCTACAGGTTCTTAAATGACCACTGTTCTTGGAGAGTAGGTCCTCTCCCACCTATATTTTGAATTGGGTGATGTAATGTCAAACCCCTTTGCCTTTATGAGTTTACTGGCTTTACAGATTCAGAGAGGCACATCTGACATCACAAAGTTAATAAAGTCAAGTTCGCATAAGACAACTGACTTTAAGGATATTATAGTAATGTAAAAAATGTAGCGCAACTCACAGTACAATAAATGCAAAGTAAAACATTGTATAGTATGGCATAGAATATGATATAGTAAAGTATGAAACATTATATGGTAAATATAACGTAAAGTATTGTAAAGATAAAGTATGATTATAGTAAATAATAGAGTACTGATATGGATAATGTTAAAGTATGATGTGTGACTCTTTATAGTAAAGATATATAACCCAAGGTATACAATTGTTCATCAATGATATATTGTTTCTATGATCTTCATTAATTCTTATTTCATCGTCTATATTTCTATTGTACTGGACATCTTTGCTCATGGGTATTCGATTTCCTTTCATTGAGATTTTGCAGGTGAGAATGCAGCTTGATGAGGGTGAGAGTATTCAGAGCTTGGAGAACGCTGCACATGACACCAACTATTGCTACAAGCTCTTGAAATATGCATTTACGTTTCAGCATGTTCTCTTCTGTTGATAAACAACATGTTCTTCCGCATATTGAACATTTCCTTTTGATGAACTTGTTAAGTTGTTATTTGCTCTGCTTTGTTACAGACCGCATTATCTATCGATGTCTCTTGACATCCCAATGTTTAAACATCCGCATTAAAGTCTTTGCTTATATTTGATATTACATTGATATCACGTATGCTATTTTGTTGAATGGTCATGGTCAATAGTGTAGTAGGCAGTGTAGCGCTTCCAGAATCAACCCGATTGTCTACGTGACAGAAGAGACGATTTTAAGAGCGTTACAGTTAAAATGTCATAAATCGTTTATACATGTGAATCATGTTGAATTATTTCACATAGCATTTTCTTTTCCATTCTAGTAGTCACTTCTTCCAGCAAAGTCATTGCCTGATCAGAGAAATAAATTGATTATTGTAAGAACGTTATCAACCACCAAAGAGTTTTGGGGCGAATTGTACTCGTTTAAATAAAAATCTTGTTATCTGGATATAGGAATTTTTTAAAGTCTCGAATTAGTATTATATGTCGTTATTATACAATGTCATCTTATAATCTATTGACAATAATACAAAATGACTACTAACATTGCGCAAATTGAACCATCTGACTCAGACACAACATTGAGAGTTGGCTAAAAGAAGAAGGTTACCGATTTGGATCATTTGCGATTAAAACAAACAATATCGGAAAATTTGGAAGTCGCCCATCGGATCAATCATTCGTTGCTCATTATTTTAACATATTTGGTAAGGCCGTAAGGGAGGGGTTGCGTTGACCAAGCGTTGCTTGCAAATAGTGTGCGAAAGAAATATGTAATGAATTGAATAATTAATTAATCAAATAAATAAATAAATATCGTTCTTTAGGGTGGGTGAAAAGAAAACGATGTAGGTGATTAAATGCACAATTCAATGCAAATTGGGGGGAAAAAAAAGAGGTGATCTTTGGTTGCAGATATCACACGCAACAAAACAAAGTGATCCGTCTTTTTCTCTCACTTTCCAATTGGACTTGTCTTCAAGGGTATAAAAGGAAATTTTCGCTCATTAAAAAATCATGTTATTTTTTAAAACACTTCCCTAGTAATTTTTTTCTCACATCCTAAGCTGACAAATTTCATTTCTGAATTTGTCAACAAGTTTAACATTTGCTTCAATTCTAAACAATTATAAAATATCTTTTTGTTTGCTCTTACATCAGCGATAAAAAAATTTAAAATAATCAACATGAGTAAAAAATGTTATTTAATTATTATTATTATTTTTTTGCAATGTCATTGATATTTTATAGTTTATCCTTATCTTAAAAAAATGAAAATGACATTTTATAAATAAAAATTAATATTTTAATAAAATCCTGGATTGAACTTAGTGAAAGAATCTAATTATTAGATTTAAACAAATTCAATAATTAAAATTTACATATTTATAGTTCGGGAGTGTTAATGAATTATTCTTTTGTTTTGTTTTTCCTTTTACTTGCGCATGTTGTGCAAATAATATGCTCTAAATTGATAATTCACAAAGATGATGAGAAGCTAATTATTTTGATATATTAATTATTTGTAAATGATTTGAACTTGTTTCATTGGCCTCAAATTATTGCAATTACCTTGTCCAAAAAACCTCTCAATTTCATTGCCATTTTGATTGGTTTTCTATCATGATTAATTTGTGCATCAGATCACTGCCATTTGGATAAGATATTTTGAAGGCTCCAAGTATTATGGATAATGAACAAAGAACAAGTGTGCATGTGGCCTTCTGTGTGGCACAAGATAGTGGTCAATCAGAAGCAGCAATAAATAGGCATGTTACATGTTACAGTAACATGCACCATCTACCAGAATGGTGTTTGGCTGATATATCAGGGAAATATTTGAATAAAAAATAGCCACCATATCTTATCATAATGCTATGTGGATAAGGCATGGTGGGCATTGGTACTATCTATATATATCATGCACCTTGGTAGGTCTATGTGAAGCTTCAGGTTTCTGTGTTTGCATGCACCTGGAAACTACCTGTCACTGTTCTGAATAGGTTAAACATGGTTGTCTTCTTTCTGTGTTCTATTCTTCCAGACCTTGGAGGTAATTGTAGCTGTACTACTATCTCATTTATCATAAGCCTACTCCATCTTTTTACTTTGGAACTGTTAGTAACACCTAGCGATTACAGTTTCTGAATGAAAAGTAGAATGAAATACATTTTTATTTCAGGAATAAAAAATTACTGAATCCGCATTAATGAGAAAGTGTGTCCACTGCCAATTTGAAGAAGGCTTTCCTTTTTCCTCCATTCTCTTGTGAATTTCATCAACATTTGTAGGATATAATTACTTACATTAATGACGTACTATGATAGTAACGAATGCTATTAAACCTAGCAAGTTCTTCATGTGGTATGTACAAGGGCTTCTCTTGCATCGAATTTAATATGATGGGTTTTACTTTCCATGAATCAAGACATTTTACTACATATCCTAACTTAATTATACATTTTCCCTACAATTTTCCGGGTTTGGCACATTTTGTTCAACATTTCTATGATTTATTTTTGAATTTTTTCCTCTAACCTCTCTTGAATTATAAACTTTTTCACGTCTACTAATGACTTTCAAATATTTCACGGCTCTCTTTAAAATTATGTCATTTTTTCCACTTAAGTTCATTTTTTAAAATTATTGGTAAACGTGAAAAAAGTTTATAGTTCAAGAGAAATTAAAGGAAAAAAATCCATTTTTCATTTACTAAACGGTGCTTTTAACTCCTATGACTTAAAAATATTATAAAATGACAAACCTAAAAATTAAATAGCATAATGCATATAATTGTATAAATCTATACTATTTTTTAAAAGTATATTAGCCGGACAAGGGTAATTACAAAATGGATTATTTTCATAAACTATCCATAAACTATCACGATCTTTCACATCTAATATCAAATTATGAACTTATTTTTTTATCCTTAAACTATCACGAATTTTTCAATTTAATCCTTCCGTCGGCTTTCATCAAATTTTTTTATTAAAATCATTTTTTTTATTTTATGAAAAATCTAAATTACCCTTCTGTCATATATTCTAATATTTAGATTTTAAAATAAAAAATAAAAAACACACCCTCATGATCGCCCCATGATCTCGTCGACGAGGAGATCGCAGGACGGCGATGCCTCCCACAATCTCGTCGCTCCCCTCCGCATCCGGTGACATGGAGCGAAAATGGGGAGACCCCCCCTTTTGCTCCATGTCGCCGAACGCGGAGCAGGGGGTGACGAGAGCATGGGAGGCATCACCCTCTCGCGATATCGCCAACAACCCCCACTTTAATCCGTGTCACCAGATGGGGGGGGGGGGGAGGGGAGGGGGTGGTGGCGCGAGCTAGCGAGATTGCGAGGGCATCCCCCACCCTTTTGCTCCACGTCACCGGATGTAGAGCAGGGGGGCGACCCATGTCGTCGGACGTGGAGCATGACACTCCTTTTTCCCTTTTTATTTTTATTTGAAAATTTTAAATATTAGAAGAGATGAGAGAAGGGATAATTTCGACCTTTCATAAATGAAAAATCGATTTCAACAGAAAAATTGACAGAAGCCGGAAGAAGGGTTGAATTGAAAAAATCGTGATAGTTTAAAGATAAAAAAATAAATTCATAATTTGAAATTAGGTGTAAAAACTAATGATAGTTTAAGAGTGATTTATGAAAATAACCCTTACAAAATATCAAAAAAATCTTAGAGTTAGACGGAAGGTAAAATATGACAAGTTGGAAAATTTTAACAGAAGGAAGTAAATGATTTTGTAATTTAGAGTCATAAGTGAAAAAGAACAGATTTCATTTTTCATGCGAAAGTAGGAACCAAACTCGTACGTACGAATGGGGCCCAATACTAAAGTGAGCCTGGCAACGGTATCATAATTGTCACCAAAAATTAAAAAAAAAAAAGAGAGGAAGAAGAAGAAACATTTCTTATAGAAATGCAGCCCAACAATAAAAGAAGGCTGTCATCAGAGTCCAATCAGATTTGGGCTTTTGGGCTTGGATTTCATATTCTTGAGGAGTTTCCAAATCAACCGGTCGTTGAACCACGCCAAGTCGTCGATCCGTCATCCAACGGCAGAGCGTCCACCTCATTTTAAAAGGGCGAACGTCCATTAAATTCTATATGTAAATTAGCTACTATTTAAGTTAATTTAATCAAATGATGAGAATTTGGTTATTTAACTAAATAGTCGCGCTCTTTTAGTGGGATATAACTCGATGTCTCAGATATATATACATTTTACTATTAATTTTAAAAATGCAATTAGGTCAATAAAAATACAACGTGCTTGAACAAGAGTCTATTGCACAATGACAAATTTCATTGATCAATCGATTTTCTCTAAATGGATTCGAAACTTTAAAACATTTTATCCATTGAATAATTCTCAATTTCATGATTCGTTGTTTAACATTATTAACAGTTTGATAAGCGAATAACGGTTTAACTAGCGGATAATAAATTAATTAGCGAATAAGGATGATTAGCGGTTAACAAATAAGTGTTTAGTAAATTTAACGGTAGAATTAACTGATGAATATAAAATAATATAATTGAATATATGACAAATTATTTAATTTAAGTAATTATAAATTGTATTATAATACAATAAATTAAATATTTATATCCTAATTAAATAATATAAAATTGCACAACTAATTTTTTTTGTTAAAATAATTTTGTATTGACAATAAATTTTATATAGTGCAACCATGATATAAAAGTATTAATTGTGAAATTATTTTTTATTTATTGTTAACATATAAATAATTTGTAATTAACTAAGCATGAATATAAAAAGAAATATAGTTAAATGATTGTAAAATAAAAATGAGAAAATAATAAGATAAGTTAGAAAGAAATAATGTATTTGAATAAGAGTAAAATTGGAAATATTTATAAAACGCTAACTTCTAAATACTAAACACCAGTTGAAATAGTTTTTCAATATTTTTATATGAAACACTAAATACTACTTACTTTTGTTATTTATCAAACAAAAAAATTAGCGTTTGAATCGCTAAACGCTATTTAAAACGCTAATTTTAGTATTGTGAAAGAGAGCTTTATAGCCATAAATTATATTATCTTTTTTATTTAATGCATTTACTTTTTCTTTACCATGAATCTACGTTCAAATAACATAAGTTCATGATAAATTTAGTACTTGAGGTACGATTTTTTTTACTATGCTTTCTTGCCAATATATTGATTTAGGGATCTTCGGCATTTATGCTTTCATGAGTTTAGCCTGCTGCTGTTGCTCTTGGTGACATCAAGAACTTGCATGTCTCCATGCAGCAGCATTGTTCTTGATTTGAAGTACTGGACACTAAATTAGATCCGGCCGCAGTCAGTCGGATCTGGCCGGCGGCCGCCTGTTTGGTAGGCAAAGCAAGTCAGCAACACAAGTCTTCCTAGTTTTGCATGAAGTTTGCTTGCAGTCCCATGCTTCAAACTCTTCTACTCATGTCCTTGCACAGATACGTTGTTTCTGGTGACTGAGATCAAAGATATTAACCTGTGGTCCTATTGCATGTTACTGTCTGCTTCAGAGACTGTATCTGAAAGAAAGGGCATTTGCAATCCTTCAGACAACCTGCTGCCTTTTGGGTGTTTCTGAAAGATTTTCCATCTCCAGATGCCCTGCATCTCTTGGAAGAATTCAGTGAGATTGCATTTTGTACCACTTACAACAACTCTTTGCGGTGATGGAACAGTTGCAATTCAGAGAAAATAATGGCTATCCATATCAGTGGCCATCTCGGAAATGCATGCAAAACAATGCAGAGCCTCTTTATCCCTTTTATCATCCAGGATAAGGCTGACAGCTGATTCCATTTCCAATTCAATCAAAGCCATTTTTTTTTCTCTTCTCTTCTTTCTTGATAGGAATGGACAATCTTTAACTTCCACTAGGAGTTCATGTGAGGTGTTGGAATGACATTTACACCAACTGCCCCCACCAGCAGCCAACACACCCACCATTGATGAGCAGCAGCCATTCCTCTTCGGAAAGACATCATGTGCCCTCTTGGCAGAGGAACATGAAGTGACACCAAGACATCCTCCTACACAAAATATCAACAAGGAAAAGAAGATGGAAGAAAAAACAATCTAGTCTTTATGCAACATGTGACAGCCAGTTTGCAAAAAAAGTTCTAGTTACAGATGGAACAGCTTAGTGCACATATTGGCAGAATGAACAAAGGTGTTGGAAAGAGAAAAGAGCGATCGAACATCAATTTATTCAATGAGAGGGCCAAGGTACATTTTATTTTCGCTGTCGGCGAAAACAGCAAGGTTTTTGGACCTCCTCTACTTTTAAGCTTTCAACTCAGATATCAAATGAACAAACAGGCAAAACAAAGAAACAAACAATGGCGCTCTCTCTCCTTCGGAGAGGGCTACAAAACCTACAAAGGAAACACAGAGACACAGCACAATGCTGAGCCCTCCAATGGCTGCAGCATATACTTGGAGAAAAAAGGAAAATCAAAGAAGAAAACATGTAACTGTGCGATCACTGTGATGATTCCAAACTCCAAAGCATGCTGGAGCTGCCTTTGCACTCCAAACAGCTGATACTCTTAAAGTTTTTTTTACTGCTTCTGGTGATGGTAGTTTTACTGTTATTGGCTGCATGCATTCCACGAGTTTAATCAGAGGAAGTTGAGACGAGAGGTGTAGGTGGCCCTGGGCGACCAGTTCTTGGGGATCACGTCCCTGGCCGAGAGGGTCATCCGGCTGGTCAAAGTGGTCAGTTTTACTGAGAAGGGCCCCTGGAGAGGTCCCCCGATGATGCACCAGTTCGCTCCCCATATGTGCTTCATCTCAAGCCATTCCACAGAGTTGGCCTGCAAGATACATCATACATAAAAAAAAATATACATTGCAAAACATCATACTTCAGAGTCCAATTATAACCCCTACACATGGCATTCAGATTGCTCAGATTTGGTCAGTCACTAATGTGATCAGGTAAGATTAAAAAAACTTCGCCTTTCAGTTGTGCGAGTGGTTGCATGAGCTGTTAATATGTATTCATTCAGGCTTTTATGATATCTGTTAATTTAAAGCACTGGGCCTGTCTGCATGCACGTTGTTATTGCAGCAATAAAGCGCAGCACAGAGGGTGGATCGGGAATCTTTGAGAGCGTGCGCATTTCTAGTTGTTTGGTCCGAGAATCATGACCAGGAATTTTATAGGAAAAAAAAGAGGAAAAGAAGTTGAGCAAAAGAAACCTTTTAGCTTGCTACAGAGAGAGAGAGAGAGAGAGAGAGAGCTCTGATGCATGTAAGTGTGATCAATTATAAGATTTCAGAAAAAGTCTAGTGAAGGAAAAATCAAGGTCACAATTATGTTTTTTTTTTATTTTCTGAAGTTTCGATTGCTTGCATGCAGTTCAAATTTGATCCTGAATCATGAATTGCCTACAGAGTAGTGGAAGAGTTTAAGAAAAAAAAATTACCTGTCTTATTTGCATTGATCCAATGTCGCCATCGTCGTCCTCAAACTCCACGAGAAGTGACAGCCAAAAGTTGGTCGACCCTTCGTTGACATGGAACGCAATATTCTTCCCTCTGTACTTGCATGGCGTCCTGAGACCGGGAAAAAAACAGAGAGACATATAATTCTAAAATTGTTCCACGAGAAGCAAAAAGATGAATCTATGCTTCATGATTACCTGTGGAAGACAACGGAGATCTCGCCCCAGTCACGGAGCTGGGAGCCGCGGCCAGCGACGGCCATGCGGCTGAAAGCGGCGCCACTGAGGTCAAAGTGCGTCCGGCCAAAGGCGCAGTAGCCGCCGGGGCACTCGTCCGTGACGATGACCATGACGGCCCGGCGCGAGCAGATAGAGGGGTCGAGGCATCGCACTTTGTAGCACGCCCCGCACCCTTCCCCGCCCTTGAACAGCACCGGGCTCACCGCCCCCACCCGCGCCCGCAGCGGCCTCACGTCCACCAGTGACCCGTAGCCGCACGCGCCACCTGCCAAGATCCATTCACGTATTAATTATTATTATATATATAACACAAAGATCAATTGAATAATTACTTAATTTATCTGTGTAACATTGCAGTTAGTAACTATAATAGTAGCAGTTTGGCAATAATTCACTCAGATGGTAAGCTCTCTCTCTGACTCTCTCTCTCTCCCTGTATATATTATATATATCATCACTCTCTCTCTCTCATGCGTGATCACACCGCTACTTTCTTTTGGTTGGTGCATGCACTCAGTCGTGTCTGTTACTTTGGAGTCCAGGGATGGAGCAAAAGGAAGTTGGTAAGTGCTGCATGAACCAGAAAAAGCTCTGCGGTCTCGGCACTTCTGTGTGACAGGAAGCCGAGAAACCTTGCTAGGAATGGGATGAAAACATGCAGAGCAACAAATTATAACATCGATATACCAAAAGCATGAAATGGGCAGTTGAACGCCCATATGACTAGTTGACCAACTGAAAGCTGTTGGGAGTGAAAGCAGAGAGAGAGAGAGAGAGAGAGAGAGAGAGAGAGAGAGAGAGAGAGAGAGAGAGAGAGAGAGAGAGAGAGAGAGAGAGATGTGGGGAGGACAGTGACTGAGCTGACACCACATGCAGCACAGAAGACACAGGCACACAGCTACGGCCGCTGGACATGAACGCAGTGTGCGCATTTGCATGTGCCTATCTCTCTCTTCTCTCCTCCCTCCCTCAGGCCAGGATCAGCTGCGATGCCTCTGATTGTACAATAATGCTCTGGGCATATCATCATTCGACATGTTTCCAAGGATCAGGGTGGGGGCCGCACCCAAAGGACTGATCGACCAAAGGTTCTAGGAAGTTTTATTTACTGGTGCCGTAGATCTTCTCTCTCTCTCCTCTCCCTGGTCCCTGCTGCTCAATTAAACTCCTAAATTGACTAACAAAAATTATTATAACGCCTGAAAGAAGAACGAGCGCAGCATGCAGCATTTTTCCAAGCGTTACTAACAACTTGCAGAAACACAACAAAAATTGCCATCTACATGCACCTATCGCAGCAAATGTTGGCCAGAGGAGAGAGAAAGAAATGTGCAGTCTAAGGTAGCAGGAAACCTACTCAACATACAGCGAAAAGAGCAATGGAAGCGGCAAGACCAACAAGTAAAACATGCAAGCAGTCTTTGACTGAAGAAAACATAAATGAAGCTACAAATTAAGCTTTCTTTCCTTCGCTGCCATGCATGCTGCAGATGCACAAGAACAGTGGGACAAGTGTAATGAGGAAAAAGTAAAGGCGACCAATGCATGGCATGGCAGCATGCGACAGTGTCACTCGGAACTGAGAAAGGAGGCAAAGCATAATACCATCACTGCCGTCGCCGTCGGGGGCTCCGTACCACGTCGCGGTGGCCGGGTGCCACTGCGGGTCGGAGACGGGGCGCTGGGCCGCCGCCAAGGCGAAGCAGAGGAAGAGGAGGAGCGAGAAGTAACAGGAGGAAGAGAAGGCTGCCATTGTGCTTAAAAGAAAGACTCTTCTTTTGTTTCTTCCTCCTTCCTCTCACTCACTCACTCACTCTCTCTCTCCCCCTCCCCTTCTCTCTTCCGAAGACCACCCAAAAAAGTATCCGTTCCAGTGTCTGGATGCCAATGTGCAAACGGCCACCAGAGTAGGGGCTTATTTATATAGAAACCATAGCGTCAAAAGCTTCTCCTAATATTTTATACGCTCAAAGTCACCTTCCACCTCAAAAAAAAATATTGGAAGATTTATTCAACTCCGGCCACATTTCTGCAGTAAAAACAGGTAAAAAAAAGGGAGAGACAGAGATGCATGCTGTGTGAAAAATGCCCAACATTAACGGCCACTGCAAAACTCCAGAAATCTGAGTTCATGAGTAAAAAGTTTAATGTTTACAAAACGTGGAACATGAAGTCTGACAACATGTTTTCTTTGATCAGAAAAAAAGATGCTCATTTGACCCTCCAAACTACTTGCAGCCATTGCTGAAATTTCCAAAGCAAGAGGTGAAAAAAAAAACAAGAGACTACGAGTAATGTACAGAACAGAACTGTGGAGATTTATGAGCGTTCATAAATTTCTGATGGGAACAAGATCGGAAAGGCATTTAAAAAGATCAATTATGAAGGCAGGAGGAGTAAAGTGGAGTAAATTTTGTGTGTGTGTGAGTGGAGTGGAATCTGATATTGTATTATTTGCTTTGTTTATTTTGGGACTGTGAACAGGATCAGAAGGTCCTCTTGTTGTTCTTTGTGTTCCAATTGCGCTGCCATGTGCACTGCCCATGTCATGCAGGCTCTCTCTCTCTCTCTTACACACACACTCTCTCTCTCTGCCGACAGTTGCATGGTGCTATGCCCGGCAGCCATTGTGGACTACCGTTATTGTGTCATGTTAATGATTTGATTCTGTTAGTTGACGGGTCACTTCATCAATGAGCTTTTCTTTTTCCTCTTCACAGAATAATAATTCACAGTGGATCTGAGCTGAGCTGAGTGATTTAGTTTTGCAGTTGCAGATTTGCAGGTCATTTCTTTGCTGCATTTGCCTTGTCCAAGATGTCTGTCTTGTTTTATTATATCTCACTAGTTTCTCATAATGAATTTAATTCCATGATCTATCTGTAAAATCTATACGTTTCTCATTCTTCACAATTAATCTAAGATTCCTCTGCCCACAATAATTTATGCTACTGACATGTCATGTAAGATCTCAATTATTGGGAGGGAGATACCTAGAAATTTTGATTCCAATATCTCTGCTCTCATTTAGTACATGGGCCCTGGAGAGTTCATGATTCATGACACAAGGAGAAGATCTTGTGAATTAATTGATTAACGAAATGTACATTTAAATTTTTAGGTTCCAGTCTCGAATTGGATTGACTAATAATCCTCTTAACCATAAAGAGCTTATAAAAGACTGCATTTTTTTTCTTCAATGTTATCAAATGATAAGGGAAAAAAAAAAGGAAGTCTGTATGTGAGTGAAAAGGACACAGCAAATGCACATGGACAGTTTGGCACTGAATGCAGTAATTATAATAATGTTCGTGTGGCGAATGCGTCAAAACTGGAAAACTAATAGTTAATTGGCAACTGGGATTAAACAAAGAAGCACCAAGATCTGCTACAATTTCTCCATTCATATATTACTCAATGGCTTCTGTGTTTTCTGATGTGAATAATATATGGAGACCCCCATGCCGAGTTCAGAATATTAGTACTTCACTTTCTTCAACAAATACTCATTTAATCACATGTTCTTTTTTTTTTTAAAAAACTGATCAAGTCGCTTATCAATCTGTGAAACTGATAAGATTAATTAGCAATAAGCATTTGCTGATATCACCCACTATACACTTTTTGTGCCATGCAAATGCCTTTAAAAACTTTGAAGGAAGAACACATTGACACACACACACACACTAGTTAATTAGCACTGGGTGTTAACATTACATGGGACCATTACTGGTACTTGGATTAATTTTTTGGACTCTAAACCATGAGATTAGTCATAATTTTATGAGTAGGGAGGGCAGTAAGCAATCTAAATAGTCCTGTACTTAAAGTAAAATATTTTTGCTTGGGCACATGGCACAGTTTGTCATACGATTGAAGTTTGATGTAGTTGGTAATGTTTGGCACTGAAAACTTGATTTTTATATAGTTCCTGAGAATTAACTGATTAGATCTTTTAATTCTGGTTTTTAGTGTTGGTATAATGATGAAATCTAATGGTAAAAAGAATAGTTCTAATGAGTGTTTGGTTAAAAAAATTCAAACTAGAAAGTGTAGAATTTAACTATTTATTCTGTACCTGGTTCGAAATTTCATGTTGATAAAATGTTTACAATATGTTAATATATCTCTGTCTGCAATTTCGACTATATAATAAAAAAATTGAAGTAATATGATATTATAAATTATGTTTATTAGTTTAAACACAGAAATACATTCACTTATTTGCATAATAAAAAATATTAATTATGCTATTCAATAAATTAAAAATAATAATCTGAATGAAAAATAAAATCTATGATAAACTATTCAATAAATTAAGTCGATGCCATGCATGACCAATGCATCTCATCACAAGTCATCGTCTGTTGCGCTATCTAAGTGCTCATATTCAGGAATATAAAAAAAAATTAGGCGGAGATAAATGTGGGATTAAAAATTTATTATTGACCTCATAATTATAGGTGGAGATAAGAGGTGTCGTTGTTATTAATTCGCTTCATAAAGCTCGAGTTCAAATTACAAATTCTTATTGACCTTGAAAGAATAAAAAAAATACTATATAATTATTATGATCATTAATAGTATTGTTATTACTTTAAAATACGAAATAGAAATGTCTTAGCAGACATTTCATGATTGGGAGGTCCTCATCGAGGAATTATTGGGACTTTTGACAGGCTGCTCAAAGTTGGGCTTTTAGGCAGGATGATCTGTTTTCCATGTTACCTAAATAACTTTTTGGTAAACAGTTAGTATTATTTGTTTATTAATTATTAATTATTTAGATGATATTTAATCTATTTGATAATTTAAGACTTCCACTTCTTTTCCCCCTTTATTCCTTGTACTTGATCTTGAATAGAAACTTGTTCTGATGTTTTCTGATTTTTTTTGTGGTTAAAAAATATTGTTGAAACTAGTTGTTTTTTTATTTTTATTTTATGTCAATATTACTAAATAAAGCCCAAAACTATTTGAGCTTTATTGTATAAATATACATATATATGGGCTTTTCTTTGTGGCCTTATAGCATGCGTGCAACAGCCCAGTTTGTTTAGTGGGGTCGATATAAGAAAATTAAAAAACTAAGCGCTTTCATATGCAAGAAAATATAAATAAAAAAATCTGACGCATATAAAGGGGGTTTTCTACCGCCGCCGCCTGTCATCCGCCGGCCGATCGGAGCGTACCACCAGTAAGGAGAGTTCATCGGGGGAAAGGAGTCACCGAGAATTTACGTCACGACTCGATCCAGGACGGTCGCGCCATCCATTCCACCTCCGGCCGCTCTTTCCATTCCGCGGCCGGGCCGTAAGTTCGCCTCCCCCCGGTCGTTCGTTGCCTCGTCGTCATTTGATGGTCTCTGCCTTAGAAGTCTACTTCGCCGCAGTCGTTCTCTTTCGCCGTTGGTAGTTAGCCTCCATCTTCCAGCCTGGCTGCCAGATGCCCAACCCTAGAGGCTGAAAGTCTACCTTACCATCGTGCCTGGAAGTTTCTGGATCGACGTTCCATTCTGCACTCTGTCACTGTATGATAATCGCCTCTTCAACTTTGTCTGGAACTTGAACTTAAATTTATATTTGAACTTGACTTCAAAAAAACAAGAAGTGTATTTGAACTATGAAACGTATCGACAAGTTTGAGACAATTTTACGTTTTGTGCTTTGCTGGGGCGAAAATAAGTAAACATTCAATTATGTTTGCATTTTCAGATGCCTTGACTATTTTATCAACCACGTAGATGCTGCAGTAATCTCATGCTATATTAGTGCTTTGAGATATTTATAATTTCCAGTTCTAATCTGGATCTTGGGTACCTTGAATTTAAAGAGTTTGTATGCCTTTATATATATGGTGACCAGTTGGGCCGATGATAAAGATGTAAAGTTTATTTTGGAATCATTGTATTGCTAGCTAACTTTGATGTCTAGTTAATTTTTTTTTAAAATTTTGATATGTATCTGCTACAGTTTACTCTTATCATGCTTTCCATATGTTGAGAGAGGGTCCACATAGCTCATGTATTGTCATATCTTGAGTTTTTGTGCTTGAACTTATGGTGTCTTAGATGTCAGTATCATGATTCTTAAATTTTGAGTTTAAACTTAGATTGGAACTTATGCTTCATAACAGTTTTTATAGTTCAAAACTTGCACAAACGTAATAATTTTATAATTATTTATTCGGGACATAGACTCTATGAATCGAGTTTATGGGACACAAAATGAGATTACATAGGCTCTTGATGTTGATAAGTTTAGTTTGAAGCAACAATTTGCCGTCCTTCCGGTCAATATTGTCAAAATCGCGTCTCAACACATAAAATCGTATGATTTTATGATTTCAGCGATCCCAACCTTTTTTTTCCCGCTGATTTAGAGGGTCACGTGGTGTGACCACGTGAGCGCAAAGCCAAAAGGAAGAAAAAAAAAATCAATGATGCCCTAGTTACCACTTGCTGCCGTGGCTTGCCGCCGTATTTTCCAGCCGTCTGCCGCCGGTTGCTGCTGCTGCCTCTCTGCGCTCCTGCCGCCGTGAATCATCGGTACTCCCATAGTCCCCTTCTCCTCCCTCCCTCCCTCGTTCGCCGTTCTTTTTCTGGCGCCGTCCTGTTCACCGGTCTGCTCCTGCTGTTGTCTCCCTCCCTCCCCACGTGAGCAATGGAGACCTCGGCACCTCTCGGGGCTTCCCTGCTCCCGAGAGGCGCGGGGGTCTCCCTGCTCGCGAGCAGGGAGGCGTCGAGGTCTCCCTCCCCTCGCGAGCAGGGAGACCGTCGAGGTCTCCTCCCTGCGCTCGCGAGCAGGGAGACCGTTGAGTTCTCCTCCCTGCGCTCGCGAGGGCAGGGAGACCTCGATGAGGACTCCTCCCTGCGCTCGCGAGCAGGGAGACCGTCGAGGTCTCCCTGCTTGCCCAATGCAGCAGAGAGCCAGAGAGGCCAGAACTTTTATAACCTAAGCTAAAAATTAGGATTATATTGTATAATGTATCATGTATGTATAAACTATAGATAATAGAATGTTACAAATATGTTAGTATTCCAGTCACAGATTTAGGTAAACAAAAATGGCATCTGGTTCGGGTCCAGGAGTTGGAAACTCAAGTGCTGCTGCCCCTGAAGGTGGAGGTGCTGGAACATCTACAACTATAAAAGTACTTGGGAAAAATGCTCCAGGGAATAAGAGTGATCCAGATAGAAGCATGGTTTGATAATAGATGGAGATAACAGGAAAACTAAATGCAAATATTGCTTTGACATGTTTTGGTAATTTGGAATTTGGTATTGATCCTTTGACAGGTTGCTTAATATTTGATAATTTGATGAAAATTTTGCTTTATTATAATATTATATTCAATTTTGTGCTAATTAATATATTAAAAAAATAATCTGGTAGCATCGGCTGTATGGTGTTAAGTGTTCACGATTTACGTTTTTTCCCGGCCCTCCGTGTCGTGTCCGTTTTACGTGTTTGACAACATTGGTTCCGGCTTCAATTCAATGTGGGTTAGTTCCTCTTGTTGTTGCTGAAAGCGAGATGCAAGTTTTGATTCTTTTTATTCCTTGATTAGTGGCCAATCTGTTAGTTGCCGTGTCTGACCGCCCGCACTCCGTCCCACAACCCCAACTTGTCTTCCAGGTCAGTGAGTGCTGCTGAGAACTTATGGTTTTCCGGATTGGTTGTGGGTTTTTATGGATAAGAGTATATGTAGATTAGTTGGATTAGTGTTAATAATTATCATGCTAACAGCAAAGGAATAGATTCAGAATGAAGTTAATAATTGTTTTAGTAGATATAGTCACGTTAGTTAAACAATCATGTGGAGCCATGTATGCTAGAAGGTAATTAGTAATCTATATTAAAGTATAAGTGTTAGATGTGTGATGGAATGAGTGTGTGTGAGGAAAGTGTTATTGCTCTTAATGACCTTTATTGTTTTTGTTGGTATCACTCATATGAGTTTGATGACTCAATTTATAGATCTGATGATTTGTTGCTTTGTATCATTATATAGAGTGCGTGGCTCTATGTGACTCTCTTGTGAGGACATATGATGGAGCATGTGGCTCAAGGAGATGCGTTGATTGTTGGATTGAAACTTACTGTTTTGGACACGACTCCCTTTTTTTTATTTCGTTGATAAACTGTCAGTATTGCTTACATTTATAAAATGATTATGATGTTTTTGAAATATAATAAAATTTTTTGAAATGATAATAATCTTAAATGTTTTTTTAAATATAATAATTTGTTGTATAGTATGCATTGGCATCTTCACTGATATGTCATGTCAAAGTTTTTGGAAATCCAAGAGTTGGTTTTATGTTGAACGCTAATTTGGCCTCAAATTCATTTCAAATTAGTTTAGATGTTTTTAGGTTTCCATCTCTTGTGGCAATTACCATTGAAGTTGGTGTAACAAACCGTCAGTAATTAACCAGAGGTCCAACTCTCTCCTCAAGTTTCCAATAAGCCATCGACCCACTATCTGCCCATTCGATTGCTCTCTTTGGTCACTGGTCATTGTTCTCTGCTAGCTGGATGGTAACCTTTTAATCTCTTTATCTTCTTTGTATCTTCGTAGTTGGGTTCATGAGCTTTGAAAATGACTGTACTTTGAAGAATGGAGAACAATACAGAGCAAAGCAAGGAACAAGGGAAAGAACAGAAAATAACAGAAGGTGTCGAGGAGGAAGTAGAAGAGGAAGAGTATGTGCTGCTCGACCTGGATGATGTTTTCGTCGGCTCAGATATCGTTGCAAACATTCCCTATCATCTCTCTGTAAGCAAAATGTTGGCAAAATTTCTGATAGCTTCCAGAAGTATGATAAAGAAATGTCAATTTGCGAACCTTTCTATTGCTTTCAGTTGTGCATAAAAAAATACATATTATCTATTTTCTAGGGCTTTTCCCAGTATTCAGTATTAATCTCAATTAGTTTGTAAAGAACGGATGATAGGTTCAAATCCTCTCAGTAGTACCACATCTCTCTTGCTTCCATGACCCGGTTCACTTTTAAATTGTGTGGGCATTATTTTCTAATGTTAGTCAGGTTAAGTATATGATGTACATATTTTTATATATGAAAAGAAATTAGAAGTCTTTGCTTTTCACAAATTTTTCATACGGAGCGCTATTGTATATGCTGTGAATGCTTGAAGAGTAGATTGCATTTCCATTTCAGAATGTTTGATATGGTTGTCTTACTTATATGGGGAAGCTGTTTTGCATTTTTTCATAAGTGATCTGCAAACTTGTTATTACCTGACAGTCCATGACTTAAGATAGTTAATGTCTGTCCTTGATAAGTTTATAGTGTGGATAGGGACCATAATATGTGAGGATGCCAGCACTTTCTTTCTATCGGAATCGTGTACATATCATAATAATGTGAGAGGACTAACATAATTGGAGAATTTGTACCCTATGAAATATTTGAATTTGTGCAAGTGTCGTTGAAAGCATTGCACAATTAGGAACATCTTTTTGTCTATGTATTACATTTTTGAGAAAGTGCGCATATGTATTATGAGTTGCGGGATATGATCACCACCGGGCACCTTTATCCTTTCTATATTCTCATGTTCAATGAAACTAAATGGTATTTTTCCATGCTGTGTAGGGTCTGGACACATCCACTCCCATATTGACTATTGGTCATCAAAAGTTCGTAAGTTGTTTATTTTTAGAATCTCAATGTGTCAATTTGATAAAATCCAGTGGAATGTTTGTTATTAGTCAATATGAAATTGGTTGCTGCTGATTGAGAAACTTTGCAAGTTCCAAAGTAAACAATGAAAGTACCACTGCCAGTATTGCCAGTTTCATGGATTAAACATAGTATCACTAAAAGTGTTGAACTTCTATCAAGTAACTAGTTTGTCCTTAATTGGTGTGTTCTTTCTTAAGTGCCCCTTCTTAAAGTTGTAATTCAGTTATATACTTGTGTAATGATAAATGTTGGTTTGTTTCACCTACTATATAAGTAGCATATTTCAACTGTTTTGCTGGGAGGTTTATTTGCTTGATTTATTCAATATCTTCTTCCATTTGCACACTTATTTTTCTTGAATTTTCACCTTGTATATGCACTTTGTGCTTATTTCTCTAGAAGAAAATGTTGCGCCCCATGCATTTGTTCAATTAACTTTATGTATTCTCTCTCTCTCAAAAAAAAAGTTTCTTTCTGTAGTCCACCTTGCCTTGATCTGTTTAGTCTCATGTGTACATAATAATCGTCACCAGAATTATTAGTAGATATTAATCTTCAATGCTTCTAATTTTCATTTAACTTTGCCGCTGCCATCTTTTCAGAATCATCATTCAGATAATCTTTTCTTTGTAGATTGGCGAATATCAAGAAACTATTGGCACATGCTACGTATTCTCAGAAAAAGGTACTCTTTTGCTTTCACAAACAATCTTGATCCATCCTTTCTGGAGAACTTTGTCTTGATTAATCAAATGTCAATCAAATGAAGTAAAATGCATTTCTAGGCCGAGCTTCTCCTCTATGGACATCCTAATGCTAGGGGAAATCTTCATCTTCCAAAGTTTGCCATAAAGAATTTGTGATGGGCTCATCCAAGTATCAACGTTTGTTCTCTGGTTAATTTTTTGTCATGGCAGGGGAGGATGCATCTACGAAATTACCACCAGAAGATTGGCCTTCTGAGGTTGTTGAAAAGAAAGATACTTCAGACAGTGATCAAGTGCCATTAAAAGACATTATGCCAATGACTAGCCTCCACAAGGTTCTCAAATTCCGGTCGTTTGAAGACTGAAATGAATATTACGTTGCTACAGCCTTTGGCTTCGGGCTAACTTCAATTCTATATGACCTTGGCAGTTGAGTTGGCCTTTTTTTCCCAAAAGCAGGAAAGTCACATGTCATTGTTTCTCTAGTCCACTACATTTAGTGTTTGTGAACAAACAAGAAACAAAAACCCAATTTGTATACTCCTCCAATGAGGCCAATTCCATGCTCCAGCATTAGCTTAGCAATATTCTCTTTGAGTCAGAAAAAAATGATGAGTGACACATGAACTTGTAATCTATCTGTTAGGCAGTGCTCTTGTATTTCACAGGGAAAAGGGTGACTAATTTAGTGCTACATGCACATTTCAGTTTTAACTCTTTGTGCTTGATATTATTTTTTAGTCTTGAAGCACTCATCTTAATCTGAAATTCTGATATGATTTCATTTTTAACTTGTAAACTTTGATAGTGAAAATTCTAATGGCTTTTGACTGATTTCGTCTTCTCCCAATAGTTAAAATTTTCAAATTTCCATCGCGTAATTTGTCTTTACCTTAGTTATAGATCTAATACTTTTTTCTTTCTTTCCATCATGTTTAGATATTTAAAGTTATAAACATCTTTTTCCTAAGCATTCTGTTGTGAAAAATCTTGGACATAATGCTTTTCACATTGTTTTGTCTATTGGTTATGGAAAAAAAAGGGAAAAAATTGAGGTGACCTAATTCATTGCATATGTAAGAATAAAAAAAACGAGAAACCTGCCATCTTCAACTTATTTTATTCTGTATATTTATTTTTCCTCGTGGACCCTGTTGTCCGGTGGCTGACTAATTCACTATTATTTTTTTCAGATTGAGCTAATCCACTAATTAATTTGTCACGGTTTCAGACCCCAACATAAAAAAATAAAAAGCGGCCATTTCTCCGAAGTATATTATTTTCTTGGTAGGCTGTGACAAAAATAAATAAATAAATAATTTTTTTCTCTGTACCATTTATTTGTTTATAGTAATTACTTTGAAGTACTTTTATTCGTTAGATTTGGTTGTCTCTCCAAAGTCTTATATCATCTTAATTAAAAAAGCCAAACAAATCCAAAAAGAACCCAGAGTCGGATTTGGTCGAAGGCATGCAACTTTTTCTTGTCTCTTTAATAATAATAATAATAATAATAATAATAATAATAATATATTTATTATTATAGTCATATTATACTATTTCTAGATATTTTTTTGGGTAAAAAACTTTACTCTCTGCCCTTGGGCTTTATTAGCAACTCAGATTAGAAATTTAGACAGCGACCAGCAGAAACAGAACTCCCTCTCTTTGTTCGTGCTTCATCGATTATTCTCGCACGCCCTCTGTTCTTGGTGTGTCCCTGTCCCCCTTCGCGCCGCGCCCTTTCCAATCACATGCTTATCTCGTCCGGTTGATTTGTTCTCGATTTGGCTCGGTATGATATGTATATGATTTCTTGTTGCATGGTGACTCCTTGATGTTCGAATCAGATGAGATTTCATGACCTGATCATGGGCATTACGCAGTTTCTGTATCATCGGAGGCTGCGCCACTGATTCGTTGATTCCTGTTGTGGCAAAGCCTTCATGTCAAGAGGGTGAATGTATTGGCAGAGGAAGGTCTCTCTGATTTGTGGTATTGTCAGGTTGATTTCAGTATAGGAAGTCCCGATAAAGGAAGCTGTTCAAGTGAAAGGATAATCCATTTGAAATATTTTTATGGCAGAAGAAGTAGTCGTGCTCATTTATATATGAGCTCAAATGAATGGCTCTGTGGAGGAGAATGGGTACGAGAGAGATGTTATCAAGGAATGTAGATTGATAGGTCATGATATAGTTTGGGAGAAAGTGCTGTTCTTAAGATTGCTCCCTGTTGCATCGTCGATGGGCATAATATCTCATCACTTTTTTACTTGAAAGCGTTTGCTTTAGCTTTAACTTAGAACCAACCATTTTCTTGATACCTTACTTTGCTCCAACTTATTGTGATTCCTGAAATCATTATTGCAGTTTATATGCTCCATTATGGAACAAACATAATTGAGTTCTTCATTATGTGATGTACTTCAGTAATTGATCGATCATCCATAACATGAACTATAAGAGCCTTTCAGAATATCGTTGATGTCAAGTTATTTCTTCACTATATGATGTACTTCAGTAGTTAATTGATACTCAATAACAAGAACCAACAGGGCCTTCCAAAACTTTGTTGTCAAGCTTTTGATAATGCTTCCTAATAGTTCGAAATACTCCTGTATTGCATCTTCCTGAACTTTGAGGAAATTCTCCTATTCTCCAGTTTCTTGGCTTTAACTTTTCCCAGTTTCCTGATGCTTTCATTTTTGCAGATATCATGACCTACTCCGCCGTTTTGAGACTACTGTTTGCCATGGCTGTCTGGTGCATTGCCTATACTGCAGCTGCAATTCTGCTGTGCATTCGGTTTCTTCAGTTTTAACCATTCTGCTCTTACAGAATAGTCAACAGTTTATTGCATGTAAAGCATTTATACTCGGTCTGTGCGATAGAAAGGTAGGTGAGAACATCATCATGCTGCCTTTCCTAGATGCTTCCCATTACTAATGCCTGTTCCTATTTTTTTTCCAAGTAGTTTTATTCACCAGATTCCGTGTTTTCTGCATAATGAATTATTCTTTTATGGATAATAACACTTTTTATGTTTCATCACGATGGCGTTTAACTATAATACTGGTTTAACCCAATTCCTGTAGATTGCTTATCTTACATAATTTAAACATGAAAGTCTAGCTTCTGGTTGAACCTAACTCCCTCATGATCTTGCATTGCTGAATTTCTTTCAAGAAATATTAGTACTAAATGGACATTCATAATCCTGAACCCTACAATACTGGTTCATCAATTCCTCATGTTCATTTCCAGAAAACATTGACAAATTACTATATATGCTTGCTTATGAGTGTTTTGTTTATCTCATGGTTCTCATTCTTGAGAAAAATTGGGAGAAAGTAGGTTAATGCAGTCTGTAGTCTGGTTTAAAATGTAGAAAAATCTTGATGGTATGCTTTTAGTTCAATGGGAAATAAAAACAAAATGATGAGAATGTCTAAATCCAACTTTGTTCTTGACGATGTATGCTTACCTCAAAATTGCACATTTCACCCATATAAAACCATGAGAAAGTACATTAGCAGTTTACAAGAAGTTTAATAGACTATGATTGTACTTGCAGGGGCTTTCCTTGATTAGGCACTTCGTTTCCCCTTCCAAAATGATGCTAAAGCTTTTTTCTTCAAGATCGAATCCGACTGCTACTTTACTTTATGTCAACTCTTTTTTCCCGAAAAAATGCAGGGTTTTTTTTCTGCTACTTGAGCGAATGGGCAAATTGTGCCTTCAACTCCGTTGAGTTTCATATTTTCCTGATACATTTTGACATCCCTCATAAGCAAATTCTGGCTTATACTTATGTTTGAGAATCAGCAATGTAAAATAATGTCTCTTTGTGTTTTGATGACAAGAGAAAATAAATTGATTCTTCTATGATGGTATTACAAGTAAACTACCACGCTACTTGAATAATGTATCAGAAAGATCCTAATCATGTTAAAACAATCATCTACTTGAATAATTGATTCTTCTATCAACTTTGGCCATCCATAAATTTACAGTTTGTTGATCGATGTCAAAACAATCATCTGAGACCATCTATTTGGACTGATGAGCAATCTGATTCCAGACATAATGACATGTTGTTCAGAGCAAAAGGAAGTCCTGCGGTACAGCCGCATTGTGTCCTTACGAAAGATTGAGCGCCCGCGTACAGAATCTTTCAATTGCATAAAAGTCTCATATCATCAATCATCATGCTTTCATCTGATCTGAGCTGGCCAGAGTGTATATATTGTTATTTTGCCATTATATCAAGAATAGGAATATCTATTTGCCTGTTATCATTTGTGCATTAAAATACCTGACAGATTCAGTAAGGAATATACATTGAAGAACTCGTTGTCAGAATTTGATGAATTCTATGCCTATGCATTCTGTACCATACCATATTACCACATGAAGCAGTACACTGAAGAACTACACCCAACGATCTCTTTACTTATTTTTTTCTATAAAATCTCGGCATTGTTACTGTATTACCATCATGCATTACTTCATGTTTGTGGAAACTATTTACTGAATCTGCAACAGTGTGATATAAACTTCCAGTTCCTGTTTGGGAATTATGAATCCGTAGGTTTGATACAATAAGCTGCATGCTCAAAGCTACTGCCTATCATTTGACAACTTTTGCGAAGCCTTCTTGCTGTTTGTCAAACTGAAAGTTTACTCCATCTATTTGCTTTATTTGGCTGTGACATTCTTAACATTGTCCCAAGGCTGCGGATTGCTTGCTCCCCAGCAGCCCCCATCAAGTCAATACTAAGAAACATTACATGAATGCAAAAAAGCAAAAAAAAAAAAAATTAAAATTAAAATAAAATAAAAACAAAAAAAAAGTAAACTCGAGAAACATAAGAAAAAGTGTATCGAATGACCTTCAACTTTGACGTTTGTACAACGTTATCATTCAACTTTAATTTGTAATAAGAATGTCCTTCATTTTTTACTCATTATATTGAATGTCCTTTTCACCATTGATCGCTCGTTCTTCGGTCGTATAGTTGACATGGTGATGTTCTCTCTCCTCCACACATGCACTCGTCCGACGTGGCACTGCCATACAAATTGTCCTTCACGTCAGTAAATTATTAAAAAATAAAATAAATAATAAAATAATAAAATAAGATTAAATTAAGAATATTATAATAAAAAATAAAAAGGAGGGGGCAACCCCCCTCCTCTCTCTTCGGTCATCGGTGGTGGTCGATAGAGGGGGATTGGTCGCATGAGCGCTGGGCGGCCGAGGAAGAAAAGGAGGGGGCGGCCGGCCCCACCCCTCTCCTTTCCGGCGCCAGAGAAGGGGGCAGGGGCCCCTCCATGCGCCGGCAGAGGAGGGGGCACTGCCCCTTCCAAAACCACGTCTACAAAATGCTTTACTTCGCCCCTTGAAAATCTATCCAAGTTGAGCCACTTCAAGATGCAAGGAGCGGAGCATCACACTTATGCATCTAACCTACTGAAAAACAACAGGGCGTGCTAGCGCACTACAACTTTGATGCCATCTACCATTCCAACTGCATAAAAGACACTTGACCAGCCTAATGAATTTTTAGAATAGGGTTGTGCTTTGTTTGTGCCAGAGGAAGCAATTTCTTTCTCTATAAGCTTCAATTTCTTTGCGTCAACGCATGTAGAGAAGCCCCCCCCCCCCCGCCCCGCCCCGATCTCTGGAGGTCGCAGAGGGGGGCGAGACCCCACCTTTCTTTGCACTGGTGCACGCAGAGAAGGGGGGCCTTCGTTGCGACCTCCGACGTTCGCCGGAGGTTTCAGAGGGCCCCTCCTTTCTCTACGTGCTGTCAACGACGTGTAGAGAGGGGTCGCTGCTAACGTGTGGCTAAACGGAGGGGGTAGCGACCCCCACCACCCTCCTCTCTCTGTGCATCGCCGGTGACGCGCAAAGGGGGAGTCGCCCTCACCCCTCCCTCGGGCAATGGGGCGTCACCCCCTCTCGGCAAGAACGGAGTCTTATTTTTTTATTTTTTAATATTATTTTACCTTGTTAATATTGTCACGTTCACAAATTGCTCGTGTGGTCCATAAATTGTTTGTGTGGGTGTCATGTCGACAGACGACCCGAAAATGATCGATCCTAAGTAAAAAGGGTATTTGATGAAATAAATTAAAAGATATATTATTATAAAATAAAGTTGAAAAATATCGTTGAAAAAGTGTCCTAGAGAATATTTGACGTAATTCACCCGAGAAACATATAACTTCCAAGTTTGGCATGCATCCTCCAAGCTTAAACATAGACGAAGGTGGCGCGTGTGTAGCGCACGTGCTCTCCCTAGGTAACGCTGAGAGCCTGAGACAGAAGCTTATCATGATGTCTTCTCGCTCTTTAGCGAACACGCCAGGAAAAGAAAAGAGCGAAATCTCAAAAACAGAACAACTCAGCTGGCAGACCTGTCCAATGTATTTATAATTTCATAGTCCAAGCACTGCACAATTAAACACCATCATCTCCAGACCAGGGAGGAACAGACGAAAAGCGTGTCTTTCGACAGGCCGACACAACAAGATAATGGAACTCGACCACCACTGCAATCTCTCATATTTATCCCTACTCGAGCAGACTCCTCGGCCAGATGGCTACTGCACCTGGTCCCGCAGAACCCTGAGCACGTCGGCGAAGGTCACAATTCCGATCAGGCTGTAGTCCAGTTCGTCGACGACCCACAGGTAGCTGACCCTGTGCGCCAGGGCCTGCACCATGGCCGCCATCAGCGAGCTCCCGGGGTGGCACACCACTGCCTCCTCCGACCTCCTCCCAATGGAGAAGTTCCTGGAGCGAGGCCTCCTCGGCCGCCTCCTCCCAGGTCCCCCTTCCTCGTCAGAGGAGGACGACGACGACGAGGACGAGGACGAGGACGAGGCAGACGCCGACGTCGACGAGGACGAGTTGGAGTATGAGGAAGAGAAATCTTCCTCCATCAGTTCGAGCAGCCCCTTCATGCCCCGTTCCTTCAGCATGGATTTAATCTCTCTGACGAGGAACTCTGGCGGGGATCCAAAGTAGTCAATGTAGGCCATCAGGTCGCCAGCCGACAGGGTGCCGATGGCGGCGGCCACCGTCTCGTCGCAGGCGGCAAGCGCTGCGGGGGAGATCTCCCCAAGCAGCTTCCCGTCGTCCGTGACGACGGCCACGGCAGTCTGGTCGGCAAGGGCACGACGGATAGGAGAGAGGGCGACGAGGGCGGGCTCGTCATGGCGGACGGTGAGGTCGTTGGCAGGACGGACGAGGCCGAGTTCATCGATAGTGAGAGTCGGCGCAGGGGAGAAGACGGCGATGGAGTTGAGGAAGTGGCGAACAAAGTCCTCCTGCGTCAACCAGCAGAGCTCCGAGGTGCCGCCGGCGCCGGCCTCTTGGTGGAGCTTTTTCCGACCACCAGTGCGAATGGGCACCACCAGGATAGGTGCCCCCTCGAGGATTACATCGAGAGCTTCTGATACACTGCAAGTTCGCAATAAAGATCAAAACTTTTTAAACGAAAAATCATGAAAAATATGTCCAAAGAATCAAATTCCACAATCACAAAAGACAAGTCTTAAAAGCGGAATTTTTCCCCCAAAAAACTCGAACTTCTAACGAAAAAAGAAAACTTTTTTTTTGTGCAAAAGCGAATTAAATGTTACGCAATTGCACAGAAAGAACTATTTTCAAAAGTTTATGGTGCAGAATTATGAAATATTTGCAACAATCAACGGAATCAAGCTGGACGAAGAACAAAAAACTTGCCGCCAAAATTAATCCAATGAGAAGAGAAGACAGAGCAAACAAATAATATGCACCTCGAGTGCGGCTCGACGTAGCGGACGAGGTTGGCGCCCTTGGGGAGGAGAGCAGAGGCGGGCTCGGCGAGGACGGCGGCAGGGGACCCGAGGCCGTCCTCGCGGCACAGGGAGCAGATGACGTCCGCGAAGGAGACCCTCCCGGCGGCGACGGCCTTCTTCTCCGAGGGCGAACTCGCTCCGACGTAGACGGCGATATGGGAGTCCCCGGAGCGCCTGAGGGCGAGGAGCGCCTCGGCGACGGTGGCGGAGGGCGGCAGCGATCTCAGCGCCGGCTTCCCGATGCAGAGGTCGGACACCTCATTTCCCAGCAGGCGCGCTGCCATGCACCGGAGAAGCAGACCCTGAATCAAGCGCCGAGAACAGAGCGAGAGCCGAGAGGGGCAGAGGACGAGGAGGAGGAGGATGGAGAAGAAACAGAGAGGGTTTCGTTGTATTTATAGTCGATTTATCTTTTTTAACTTTTACTTTGTTATGTTGTTAACCGGTTGCTGCCGGAACCCGACTGTACGGATTTGAGACCACGAGGTCCAAATTTGCCACCGGAGCGAAAAATTCAGACCGGGGGATACGATTTGAGAAACGAATGGCTCAGATTACTCTAAAAAAATAATTAAATGAATACTTTTATGGGTTATTTTCATAAATCATCTCAAATTATGAACTTATATTTTTAAACATAAATTATTACGATTTTTTTAATTTGATTTCTATTAAATTTTTTTGTTATATTTGATTTTTTTATTTGTGAAAAATAAAAAATATTCTTCGAAGTTGCAAAAATCGATACAAAAACATAAAATCGAAGAAAAGAGTATTTTTGACTTTTCATAAATAAAAAATTAAAAATAACTTTATGAAAGGATTAAATTTAAAAAAATTACGATAATTTAGAAATAAAAAAATAAGTTTAAGGATTTAATATATAAAACCTTAATAGTTTACGGGTGATTTATGAAAATAATTCTACTTTTTTATTTTGATAGTTTATTTTTTCAAAATGAAAAAAAAATTATAATTCAATTTGAGAAATTCTAAAGAGAAGCTTTTTTTTTTAAAAAAAAAGAAAAGTTTGGCAATATGAGGAAATGCATTTGATGATTAGTGAACAGTGATAGGGAAATATTTGAGAATTTTTTGGTTAATTTATTTAGAAAATATACGTGTATTTTCTTTTTGGGGAAAATGCAAAGGGAAAATACAATTATATAATTGTTGATAATGATTTGAATCTAAATTCAATTGTAAGTCTACGTGGACCTCTATATAATCAAACGCTTCAGCAAATATTCTTGGACAGCAAATCTAAGGGGGCATCCCTCCATGAGGGCTCCAGGGCGGAGCTCTCGAAATTTAGACGTTTTTAAAATTTCTATTTCTCATTTTGTATTAGAGTTCTCTATATAAACTTCATGACGATCAAGTTATTTCGTATACTTTTAATTATTATTATTCTATAAAAAAAGTTGGCAGTAGCCTAATTTAAGATGAACCTTATAAATATCTTGTGTATATTTATCTTCGTGCGATCTTTCTCTCCTTTCTTAACAATAATTGATGTATATAATATAATGACCATTTTCTCTATTTCTGAAACATTAATAAAAAAAAGTCTACCTTATGCATGCAGGGGGGTCATATAAGCAATTTTTTTTCTAGTTTATTTTTACCTAGTAATTAGTGTGATTAACACTACTAGAAAAATACTAATTACCGTCGGTAATCCGCTCAAAAACCGTCGGTAAGTGCGTTACCGATGATTTTTCAGTCGGAATCGATCCGTCGAAAAAACGCTCGTCGCAAATCGATTTGCGAAGGTCGAAAAATATTCGTCGGAAATATCGACGGTTCTAGCCGTCCAAAAGATCTCGGCCGACGATTCTAACCATCGGAAAAGACCCGACGGTTCCAACCGTCGAAAGTTTTCGATGGTCGCAATTGTCGAAACTTTCGACGGTCGTCGCAAAGAATTTTTTTAAAATAAAAAAATTAGCGGTCGGATCGGGCCGCGGCCAGCTCCGGCCGCGGCCAAATCCGGCCGCCCGCGGCAGGATCCGGCCGCTGGGGGCTGGATCCGAACGCCCGCGGCCGAATCCGGCCGCCTGGCGGCCGATCCAGTCACTGGTGGGTGGATCCGACCGCTGAGGGCCGGATCCGAATGCCCGCGGCCGGATCCGAGCGCCCGTAGTCGGATCGGCCAAAGAGAGAGAGAGACGTCGACGCGGGAGAGGGTCGCTGACGTCCGGTGCGAGAGAGGGTCGCCGGTGCGGGAGAGGGTCGCACGGGAGAGGGTCCGGTGCTCGCGGGCCGGGAGAGGGAGAGAGAGAGGAGATGAGGAATTATAATAGAGGTATTATATATATATATATATATATATATATATATATATAAGGGGAAAAGATGAGAGAAAGCGAGAAAAAAAAAGCGGGATAATGAAATTTTAATTATCGATGACTCCGGCCGTCGAAAACATAAATATTAACTATTTTTAAAATTATCGACGGTTGTGACCGTCGAAAAATATTTAGTTATATAAAATAATTATTTTTTATTTTACCGACGGTTTGAATCGTCGGTAATGGTTACCGACGCTCGAAACCATCGGTAATTACGATGGTTTGGGCCGTCGCTAGTTATATTAATAAAATACTCATCATATGATATTATTATACATTTACCGACGGTTATGACCGTCAAAAATTATGGCGGATTTTGCGATGGATGGATCTCCGTCGAAAATATCGACGTTCCTAATTATCGAAAAAATAAATAATAATATAATAAATTACATAATTTATTTTTTTATTTCCAATAATCGTAACAGTCGGAAAATTCGTCGCAAATTGCGACGGATGGATATCTGTCGAAAATATCGACGTTCCTAATCGTCGAAAAATAAAATAATAAAATAATAAATTATATAATTTATTATTTTCCTTTTCGACGGTCATAATCGTAGGAAAATCCATCGCAAATTGCGACGGATGGGTATCACCGGAAATATCGACGTTCCTAACCGTTGAAAAATAAAATAATAATATAATAAATTACATAATTTATTATTTTTATTTTTGATGATTGTAACCGTCGAAAAATCCGTCGGAAATGGAACCGTCACAAATTACGACTGATTTTAAATCGTCGAAAATTGTCCGTCGAAAAATGTCAATTTTTTTGTAGTGTAATATTCGTAGCTGTTTTGGCGAAGAATCTATAGATCCCATTTTATGCAACAATTATAGTAAAAAGAATTAAGCACCGCTGCTCAAGTATAATAATTGAATCGCATAGTCAAATATCTTTCTATTCTTTTTTTTTAATACCCAAAATGAATTTTTAGCCACGTAATGGCAATAAATATCTATTTTCCCATTGGATAGTAATAAGTATCTGGACGAGGAATATTATATTTATATCATAATTTTCAATTGATTCCATATTGATATTTGTTATGACTAGGAATATAAAAGAACGATAATTTTCTTAAACGATTTAATTTACATTATAAAAATTTAATGGTATTCTTGATACAACATTATAATCTTGATAATAACATATTTAGCAGACCAATGTATAATTACGTACACGTAGTTTAAACGAAAACCATTTGATGAGTTGTGAACGAGTCAAAATTTAGATCAAAACTATGCATATCATGTGACATGCATATATATTCAATATATAACTACATTTAATGAATTAGTTTGTTGTTCCTGGGGCTGGGATAACAGGTACAGGTAACCATTACCTATTCGCTGTCATAATGTTGAGGTTGGTCACTAATTAATGGCGTGTTTAATGTTTGTTTCTACTATTTATTTATTTTTATTATAAAAAAAGGAAGAGAGATCGCATAAATATTAAAGAACATGTTAAATTTATGAGGTTCACCTTAAATTGAATTACATTTTCAAGCGGCAGACTCTTTTTGATATCAAACATTGATAATTATGAGAATGCAGAATAATTTAATCATCATGAAATTTATATAGAAAAATTTAATACAAAATAGGGAACATAAATTTTATAAACATTTAAATTTCAAGAGCTCCATCTTCCGAGCCCCGCAGAAGATTTTCCGGATCCCCTTCTATACTCCTTAGGCTCAATTATAAATTATAGCTATTGCTAAAGCACTTGACTAGGGAATCATCTAAAATTATAACTAAATTGAAGATATCCAAATTAAAGACGTTAACAATAATTTTTATATTTGTTCCTTGATTTTTTATGTACAATTTTGTGGTGTATGTTTAATTCTAAAGTTTCATCTCTCTCTCCCTCCAAACGTCATATTAAAGTGCTGTCGTCTAAACCAACTGTGGTTGGATCAATTGTTAACAAGGTTGAGTCCCAAGCGTTTGTTGGGTGTTAGTAACTTTATGTTCGAGTCTTGGAATCGTCACCTTGATTAGAAAATAAATTATTTCTGTTCTCTTTTTTCGACTCCGGATTAGTCAAGTGCTAGTAGCCTTGGATACTGAAGACTTTCTGTAGACTCGGACCGGCATAAAAAAAAGTAGCTATCATCTCAAATTAAAACAATTGGGAGTTAATAGATTAAGATATAGACATTATAATATCCTTTTTTTTCTCAAAATATTCCAGTCATATGAATTTATTATGACCGACATATATGTAGTCATTTTAAAATAACATGCTTAATACTTTAGTCAATCATATTCCATCTTGATTAGGTTATATATAGGTTCCAACTTTTAGTTTTTCTTTTGTTTTAGTCGATCGATATTTGTAAAGGAAAAAACAATACTCAACAAACACACGACAAAATTCCGGAATATTTATTATATATCTACAAACTCATCATAAAATATGTTAACTATAATGTAATTAAGTTTCTTAAACTTAATATTCGCACGTACATTTAGCACCCCAAATTATGCACTTGTAAGTAATTCTAGTAGCATTCAATTTTTTTGAAAAGTTGATTAATCACACTTACTACTCAATCCACCTCTTCGATTAGACCAGACAAGGGACAACACACGGTCGATCGACTTGTCACAACTCAACGTGAAAAGTTGACGTCGAAAAATTGCACTTGCTCAATCTATTTGACAACGATTTATCACAACAATTGATCACATAATTATGCACGTATATATCAACACAAATTAAAGTTGCACCATTTTTGCGTTAAACAATAACGAAATATAATTTGTAAATTTAAATTGATTGAATAGTCATTTTTATGAATGAAAAGATTTGCTTTGATCAGACACTAAATATTATTAAGGGACCGAATTTAAGTTTTAATCGTAAATTTGTATATTAATATATGGAATTAAAAAAAATTAAAATTTTGAGAGAGGGCCAAGATCCCTTTACTCACAACGTGGGTCCGCCCCTGTCCGGGGGCCCTCCTCGAAATCGGTCAAAATTAACGAGCGAGATCGAATCAACAGTTTATGGTGATATTATTTAACAAATTAATAAAGTTTCTAAATAGAAAAGTAATCTGATTTTATTTATTAGTTTAGCACATTTTTTTTATTTTTGTTGACACTTAAATAGTTGAGTAGAATAATATTAAATAAAAATAAGATATTTAACTTTTACACCATCACAACGGTTTCATATAAGTATTATTTTTATTATTTAAAAAAATATTACATATTATTTGAATATTAAGTTCATGTGCACCCCTACCTTATATCCTACTATGTTTTTTCACCTGCCTTACCCTATTATGTTTTTTTCACTACCTTTCCTTATTTTATCTGCCAGCTCTATTCTTCTTATACATGTCACATTGTTATTAATGGTGAACATAACTATCAATTAAAGCCTCTCCAATGTCTCTCTCTCTCTCTCTCTCTCCCCGATCACAATATCACATGCATGGAACACCCACGTCCATGCACCTTGCACCTCTCTCTCTCTCTCTCTCTCCCTCTCTCCCCAACGCACTCTCTCTCACACTAACACAGTCACACACCCGCTCTCTCTCTCTCTAATTAATTAAGCCACTGGGAATGTAGTGGTGGTCAGGCTGTGGGCATGGATGACAATAAATGATATAAACAGGACCCTAAACCAAATTAAGAAAACACGTGTGTCGTTCTACATCACCCAACGCACGCATGCATGCACATGACGAACTACGTGGATATATTTCCCGTGGTGCTCGTGGCCGGGCGGGTGGCTAGCGAAAAATCAAAGACAAGGATGCTGAAAAATTAAGATTACTAAATATTGTTAATATATGTGGCTACCAATTCAAAAGTGAATTTGAGTGAAAATTAAGATTACCAAATATTGTTAATGTAGTGCTGAAAAAAGTTATATGTAATCTTTTGCACCATCCGGCCATTGAATTAATATAACATTAATCAACTTAATTAGGCATCGATCATCTTAAAAATATTTTACATTAGTTACATATATACTTTTATTATCGGTCATGAAAATATTATTGTCATTAATTTTGTTTTAATGGAGAACCAATATCCTTACTAAATATGTTAAGGCTTGAAAATCAAGTAGATAGTCATTAATTTTTCTTTGGAAGAAGGTAAGGGATACATGTTAATAAAAAAAGCTAAAAATTGACGGAGGACATATTGCTTTGGTAACTAAGACGACAAGTAGTAATCATGACACTGACTCATGTTGAAAAATCAAAATGCATTGCCCTCATGTTTATTCTCATACTAGTCGTTAAAAATTAATTCGGTCACCCTCAAATTAATTCTCACCAACTCGTCTGTGGCATGTAATCAGTATATTCCTTACCAAACTCCCCTTTTATATCCACATGATGCACCTACCTACATGTTTTGGAAAACACACTATGTTTCTCGAGTTATGTGGATATGCCGACTGCCAACTGCCAAACACCGGGTCCTGATCAAAACGGTCTGCCGGAGAAAATTTGTGGAAAAATCACATTAAGATAAAACTATGATCTTTTCACATTTTGATTAACATATGAATAACACTTTTGTTCACATGGATTTTCTTTTTAAATACCAATTCTGGTCTCTGCATGTTTTATCAGTACTGAGACAAAAATCTTATTATATTCTTTATTACTTTAGCACATGATTCACAAACTCTCGAGTTTGAAATTTAAACTCTTACAAGTTCACGAGTTTAGTCACGAGATAGAGTCAAATCGAACTTAGTGCTAAACTAGGGAAGACTCTAGTAGACTCGTGTAAATTCAAATAAACTCGATCGAGTCTATAGGTAGAATCATCTGACGCAAAAGTTAGGTATTTAGCTAAGATTTGAAATCAAAATTGAAATAAAGCATTGCATCTTCATAATTTAATAACTAAGAATACTTTACATTTTAATTTGCGTAACTCGTGGACTACTTTGATAATTTGATGCTCTTTATGTTTTAACGTATGTTGTATTGACTTATATAGTGCACTTGTAAAGTGTGATGAATTATTATATATATATATATATATATATATATATATATATATATATATATGGGTGGATTGAAATATGACCAATGAATCTATTATGTTTGAAATTAACATATAGAAATTATTTTTCACAAATATTTTATAACATATAATATTATATATATTTAATTATGTACACAAACTCTACGAGTTTACGTCTTGAATTTATAGAGCATAAAATGAGTCAACGTAAACTCTTGAGTTTAAAAACCTTGCTTTAGCATATATATATGTATATATATAGTTGGATTGAAATATGACCAATGAATCTATTATGTTTGAAATTAACATATAGAAATTATTTTTCACAAATATTTTATAACATATAATATTATATACATATAATTATGTACACAAACTCTACGAGTTTACGTCTTGAATTTATAGAGCATAAAACGAGTCAACGTAAACTCTTGAGTTTAAAAACCTTGCTTTAGCGCGCACATATATATATATATATATATATATATATATATATATATATATATATATGGGTGGATTGAAATATGACCAATGTTTGAAATTAACATATAGAAATTATTTTTCACAAATATTTTATAACATATAATATTATATATATATATAATTATGTACACAAACTCTACGAGTTTACGTCTTGAATTTATAGAGCATAAAACGAGTCAACGTAAACTCTTGAGTTTAAAAACCTTGCTTTAGCAAACAGACCATGAAGGAATATAAGAAATATAAAAAAGAGACTGATATCTTTATAAAATAATGTAGTTCCAAATATTTAAAAAATTTGATTTTTTTTATTAAAAAACGCAATTGCAAAATTGGACGCCAGTAGCCCTTAATAAAGCCCACTAAGAGGATTTTATCTAAAAGGCCGTCTTTAGGCTTCGGCGTAAAAGGTCAAGGTCTGCGAACCGCTAAGTACCGGATTGGGCCGTGATGGTCTCTTTCCCAATATCACAATACTCAGCCTATAAGAGAAGCCCACAGAGCCCTCTGTGTGCCTTCGCTCCGCCGTCCAACGGTCACATTCCCGAACAGCGAAACTACAAATATGCCCTTCTGCCCAAGATTCGAAAATTTAGATCGAACAGACGTTACTGCCCTCCATCTATCTATCGAGTTCCGACCTCTTTCGCTCCCATTTGGGTGTCTAGTATAGGAATTCCGCAACTATTATTACTTTTGGAAATGGCAGATATAAATAGGGATAAAAATGGACCGTTGCACTCGCTTTTGATTCGAATTCAACCCCCCCGCTCGCGTCGTCTCCCTGCAAACTTTTCTTCCCCTTTTGCTCGTAACCCTAATCGAGCAATCGGATCGAACCCCCCCAGTCGATCGACGGAAGCCATGGCAACGAATATTGGGATGATGGATTCGGCCTACTTCGTCGGTCGCAACGAGATCCTCGCGTGGATCAACTCCACCCTCCATCTCAATCTCTCCAAAGTCGAGGAGGTGCGCGCAAATGATCTCATCTTTTCTTTCCCTTCCGCTTTAGCATTTTCCGGTCGTATTCTGATCTAACATTTTGAGCAGTTGATTGATCCTTAATTTGGTGGGTGAAATTCGATTTTTTTCCCCTTTTCGATTCTTTGATTACTTCAGTCTTGTGGAGTCCATTTATTCATCGCGTATTTTTTTAAAACTATTTTTTATGCGTTTTGGAAGGCTGATCGATCGGGAACGTTGTGCTTTTGTATTAACTGCGGTTTGATGGCAGGCGGCGTCGGGGGCGGTGCAGTGTCAGCTGATGGACGCCGTGCATCCAGGGATGGTACCGATGCACAAGGTCAACTTCGACGCTAAGAACGAGTACGACATGATCCAGAACTACAAGGTTCTCCAGGATGTCTTCAACAAGCTCAAGATCACCAAGGTGTTTTTTTTTCTTCTTATTTGATTGATTCCATGATGCAGCTCTCGCAATTTAGAATGTTTTCAATCTCTTCAACTTCTTTGCACCTGCTGAATGTACTCTTTCTTGTATCTTGTCAGCACATCGAAGTAAACAAGCTTGTGAAAGGAAGGCCTCTTGATAACTTGGAATTTATGCAGTGGATGAAGAAATATTGCGATTCTGTCAATGGCGGAGTCATAATGAGGTAATACCTCCCTAGTCTTCAACAGAAAAGCTTGTGTTCTGATATATGTCAAGATCCCTATTTAGATTTATCTCATTCTGAGGCTTAAACCTTTATTCTCTAAGGATTACAATGGATCAAGGATAAAAATTATAATCTGTACTCCAGGAGTTCATTGGGCTTGTGCAGTATGCCTAACATCCTTATTCCATTCCGATTTCAGTTACAATGCTCTGGAAAGAAGAGAAAATTGTAAAGGAGGCAAAGAAACGAATAAGAGGACTGCGCCTTCTCAAACATCTGCTAAGACTTCCACTGCTGCTTCAAAGCCACAAGCACAACATAATACAAGGAAGAACGACAATCATGCCGGAAATGCATCCAACAAACCTACTAAAGCTGCTCCTGGTGCTGCAGGATCACAGGTTTATGATGAGCAGGTATTTGAGATCGATTCTAAAGGATTTCTCCTGTGTGTAAAATTTTGGAAAATCTAAATCAGTGAAACTGAATGCAGATCACAGAGCTGAAGCTTTTCGTGGATAGTCTTGAGAAAGAAAGGGACTTTTACTTTGGTAAACTGAGGGACATAGAAATCCTGTGCCAGAATCCTGGGATAGAACATCTGCCTGTAACTGATATACACTCTTTTACTCTTCCTCTGCCTACAAATATATGGAATTCAAATGATCTAGAACTCGGTGAGTTCGTGCAGATTGTTGGTGCCATCCAGAAGATATTGTACGCCTTGGAGGACAGCTCCTCAGTAGTGGCGGAAGCGCAAGCCATGATATTGCAGCAGAAGAAGAACGAAATGCTGCCACTCAGTCCGATCCTTGAGGCACCACTCGAAGAGAAACCGAAACAGGAAACGCAGAAGAGGAAAAATATCTCCACCTTTGAAGTTGATTGTGCAGCCAGTTCGACATTGTCACCAAGGCAGAGGCTCTCTGACGTCTCGGATGTGCATTTCTCTTGCTCACCACTCGCTTCACCGCTCACGAACTATTGAAATCTTTGACTGCAGTGTGTTGTTCTTAAAGACAAATGCCAAGTTCAAATTTCTTTTCTTTGGGTTCTTACTTGAAGAGCCGTGTCTCCTAAACTGCGTTTTCCTTGTCAGCTAGTATGTCTTCGGAGTTCAGGCCTTGTCATTCTGCATCTTCTAATGCCAAACGTGTGCTTGTGATGAAAGCCTCGATAAACCCAAAAACGTTTATACTTGCTGGAAAAAAAAAACTTCAGTAAAATTTTAAGTACCATTTTGGGAGAGGATGTTCTATGACATTTCAAAGGGAAAATTTATGGTCCATGGGATGTTGCATCTAACTATGCAGATCTAATTGACAATACTCTCTTGCGGGTTGTGTTAAAAAATGCATAGCACTTGATTTTTTTGGCTTAAAGATTTCATATGATTCAAAAAGCACTAATTTTTTGAAAGCTTCTTTTCGGCCATGTTTGATAAATGATTAATAAATTCTAGAACAAGCTTCATTTGTTCTTGTTCTTATATATGAACAAGAATGTTCTAAGGTGAGACAAGAATAATCTCCTCTTTACTTTTTTTTCAATGATTAATATGAGACACATGTTTTTAAAATTGATATTTGGCAAAAAAAAAAAAGTAAGAACAAGGTCTTGTTACTATTTTTTGTTTTGCTTTTCTCAATTTATATGAAATAACTCCGCCTATATTTTATAGCCGATCCCAAGTCCGGATAAAGGAGGAGGATTGTGTTAAGCCCCGACAATCAACATAAAATCCTGTCGAATTTTATGAACATGAATCAACGAAGCGTCGTATGATTCATGTAGCCGACCCCACCTAGTGGGATAAGACTTTGTTGTTGTTTGTTCTCAATTTATATGACAGTTGACGAAAGAAATGATATCCTTATAAGAGAAAACAATGCCTGACAAGCATGGGACTTCAGACAAGTAATGATGCAGAATTGACGAGGCAAGAAGAAACGTTAAATGACAACAAAACGATATTAAATAAACTTGAGATAACCCGTGTGCATCTTTTTAATCAAATCCAAGTGCATCCTTTTAATATTTCCTCGTGTTCACCCAAGATTGGAAACTCGATTAATCCAGCAGATATAACGAAATACAAAAGTTCTTATGGGATTTCAAGGGTGGCAAAATGGTCTTCCGGCAGAATGATCAGATGTTATAAACTGTCCGAGTGTTGATGGATAATACAGTTGATTAGTGCTGAAATAGTGGCACCCAAGTAACATGGTTCTGACGAACGGGCTTCCATAGATTAGACTGTATCCACAAAGATCTGCAACACAACATAAATGGATCAGCAGCAGTTTGAAGACCTCACCCATTTCGGATCCAGTTTACAGAATCTAGCTAATTTAGTATGTGTGCTATGGCAAAATTTCAGCAACTGATGAAGACTGACCTCTACATCTGGCAACTGATCATACAATTTCTTCTGAGGAACATCAAGTAGTCTGATTCCCGAAATTTTCTGAACCCCTAACTTAATCGCGATCATATTCTGCAAAACATTGAATAGCCATTCTGTTTACAAACTTGATGCTTCAGTGCCTATAATTATATGTAAATTATTTACGGGCATAATTATAGAATATCTGGAGGGCTCTCATCCAGTGGTGGAAAAAGTAAAATTCTCAAATGACTTTTCTTGGATTTCACAATATTATCTTAAGTTCTGATAGTGATAACCACATTTGTCAATTTACTATAGATTTCTCACCAGGCTGAAATTGATGGTGCTAAAAGCTTCAACTTGAGGAAGTACCTGCATGAAAATGCAATAGAATTTAGCCTATGTAATCATCAATGAGGAAATGAAGTTTAACTAGGGTTATCTCCATCCAAGAAACTCATCATTGCCTGGATCCATCTTGTTGGTGGGTTTTACCAGGCCAAAGTAATAATTATGACACATGCAATTATCATCTACAATTAGCACTGACAGCTAGGTTTTGGCGTTGGCCACATTTCTGTGCCCGGAAAAAAATTACCATATATAATGATAAGAAGTTACAAGATTCAATGTAAATAATGGAAATTAAGAATTAGAAAAATCTCTCATAAAAAAAGTAATAATATCTTCCATATTTTAATATCATGCTTTGTTTGACAATATTAAAATTTCATTAAAGGAACTTAAACTCTGTAGAGTTTGCAATTGGTTGAAGTATCATGAAGTATTCTTACCAGTTTCTGAATTCCATTAACCATAACAGCCTTGTCTTCACCAGCAATGCCTGGAGATATAAAGGCTTCAAAAGGGCCCAGAGTTCTATCAGTCTGGTTTGAAAGACAAAGATGTACCTAAAATAGCAAAAAAGCAATGCCACTATATCAACCGTTATGTAGAACCTAAAAGCAATCAAAACAAATAAAAAACAATCAGCTGTAATTCATGAGAATAACAAACACAATAACAGTAAAAAAGGACCACATAGTCTTTGTCCAGTAAACAGTAGAAAGAAACATCACTTAGACTTCTTAAGTTTATGGTAAAGTTTTTGTTTTCAAGAAAAGCTTATGGTAAAGTTGTAAAGAAAATTATGATATGTGCTTGTAACTCTGTTTTATAGCCTATGCTTTATAGCCGGTCCCAAGCCCGGATAAAGGAGGAGGGTTGTGTTAGGCCCCGACAATCAGCGTAAAATCCTGTCGAATCTCATGAACATGGATCAACGAATGCGTCGTATGATCCATGTAGCCGACCCCACATAGTGGGATAAGGCTTTGTTGTTGTTGTTGTTGTTGTGCTTGTAACTCTGTACATTCCTTCTTGTAACCTATAACTAAAATTTTAATAAATGGATGATTGACCCAGTGTAAAGAAAATATTATTTGCAAGGAGGTGGGGATAGTGAGGGCATTCCTAGGCTCAGAAGGTCCAACATTGGCCTTAACACAAAATAGTCATTTCTTTCAAAAAAACACAAAATGGTCATCCTTTAGAGACACTCCATTACACAAAGCCAAGGGGTTGTGTTTTCAAATTTACTAGCCCACAAATCTATTTGAGATGAATTTTATGAAAGATGATGAGAAGACACAAGTCACTTGATACAACAATGGGTCCCTTCCATAACATAAACGGAAAGAAAAAGTAAACTAACAACACAAAATAGACTTTATACTTCTCAGGCCATGATCATAGATAGAACTCAACAATATGCATTAGTTAGCGTCAAATTAGAGTAGGAACTCACTAGAAATGGTCTCTCTAAAGTGATAATTGATGGAACCTCTGTAATCTGCAAATCTGCATCCTTTTGTGGAGTAGGCTGCAAATGATAAAGAAACCTAGCTTTCTTAGACATAGTCAACACCCAAACAAACTTGTTTTTACAAGGAAAACAAATAGACAACTGAAGTTAACATAAGTATGATTCATGTCAACATTGATAATTACATTGCATTTATGACGACTGTACATGCTATAATCACAACTGAAAAAAAATCATGATCTACAAAATAAAATACTGTTCGCCACTGGTTATTACCCAAAATGGGAATACAAAAGATGAATTTGAGTGCACCTCACAATTTCATCAGTTATGCTAGGGAAAGTTGTTCTTCTAGGTTCATATAACGAAATTAAATAGCAAGTAATAGCTGCAGTCTCTCACAGTTCCATGAATTTGCTGAGTCTGAAGTCGTCCAGGTTCCCCCAAGTTTGTACGCCATGTTATTTGAAATTTTCCAAGGATACTGCCAGCATCCACTTTTGTTTGTCCAGAATCTTCTTCTGATGGCTTTAGTTGATAAAGATAGTTATATATTCCACCAGCAGCTCTGATGAGAACAGGTGGCTTAAAGATTCCTCTGTTGACACAGAAATCATGAAATATGATGTAAGTGATAAAATTTTGGAAGTTATATGAATCACTTAGTATATAACATAAAGGATAATTCCTCAGTCAATTACCTCGTCTTAGAATCAAATTCTGAAGGATGCTCATCAGGTTCTAGTCTTGTTGCAACCCATTGTTGTGTAGGTTCAAATTCAATTTGATCCATATAAAGATTTGATTTTGTATGATTCTCTATGCATGCCTCCAGGAAAGTATTATCCTGAAATGAAATATTTGTGCAAGTGGTGGCATTTAGAAATCTCAAATTAGAACCCTTCAAAAGAAATTTCAGATAGACACATCTTGTAATTTCAGATATTGTAAAAAAGTTGATAGAAGCTTTCATTAATTATCAAAAACCTATGTGATGAACCATCAAAGATGAGAATAACAGATAGATAATGTCTTTGGTAGTGCAGAAATCAATGCATAAAAACATTCTAAAGGTGTCTTTAGACGACTCACAGATTGATGCCCATTGTTATGGGTGTGAGGCGATCAGTGATATAAGCATGACAAGGACAATAAAATGAAATGCAATAACACTAGAAGAATGTCCAGCAAAAGAAATAATAAGTTCCAATACGAATGCAGTAATAATGTCAACTGAAAGTTTTATATATACGTATATATATAATTAACAGATGAGAGCCAAATATACACAGCTTAAATTAATTGGAGTTATTCGATCTATAAATTAATTGGAGTTATTCGATCTACATTGGAGTTATTAGAACTCCGCCTATGTTTTATAGCCGGTCCCAAGACCGGATAAAGGAGGAGGGTTGTGTTAGGCCCCGACAACCAGCGTAAAATCCTGTCGAATCGCATGAACATGGATCAACGAATATGAATGACGTCGTATGATCCATGTAGCCGACCCCACCTAGTGGGATAAGGCTTGGTTGTTGTTTGTTGTATTCGATCTATAAGTCAGGATTTGACATGAGCAGCCCATGTAGGCTTTAGTATGTGCTCAACTTATAACAGCAAAACCAGCCACCTCTGGCAGCAACCAATACATTGGGTTGGTAGTCATTTGGTGATTATGTATCCAGAGCATAACCCAAGATGGCATTGGAAAGTGCCACAATTAATACCAAAAATGAGAAATTACAAATGCTCCAGTATCTTTGGCAAGCTTAATTCAAGTACCAAAAACTATTGATCCACAACACCGAATACGGAAAGAAGAAAGGAAAGGTACCTATGACATCTACTTCTAGAAATAAAGTGACTGCAATTCAAACTTTCAAGTCTTTTCTGAAATTCCTCTTAAACAGCATCACTAGGAGAGCTGTTGTAATAATATTATTACTACTGTAGATGGCTCCAAGAGAGGTATAGAATGTAATCATGATCTAAAAGAAGATCGAACAAAATATAAAAAAATCTGCTCAATGTGTAACCTTTAGTCTTTGCTTCAAATAAGACATCAAAAAGAGAAGACATCGACGAACATTTATAATTTGAATAAAATATTAAACATGTTGGAATTATCAATGAGAACTTCTAATGGGCTCTATAAGTGCTGTTGTGTGCCATTTGATGTGATGGACTAATATGAAAGAAGTGCCACAGTTGGAACAAATATTGCAATACTTTTCATAGTGGCAACTTTTATTTTCAGTCATAGTAGACCAAGTTCAGATTCCAGATGATTTAGTTAAACTCACAAAACAATTGTCTTTCCTTCTGGAGGAAAACGTAAGAAGAGTTCATAAAGTTGAATTCCTACAATGCTGAAAATTTACTAAAGGCATCAAAACCAGCAGCTTCTTTGTTGACTCAAACATTAAGGCATCAAAAGAAATAATCAAATGAGGAAAGATCCTAAGAGAAGATGCTGAGAAAATGTAAGATGTGTGAAGAATTAAATGCAATAACTGTGGGTCACGTGGCCAAGGAAAAGTAAGCAGAAGAGCTTCACAATTTGAAGGTTGTTAGAGTAACTCAAACTTGCAAAATGAAAGGTTGCTGACATATTTCATACTTAGTAGAGAAATTTGCAAGCAAGAGAGTAACAACCCTACTTTAAGTACTTGCAAATTCTTTTTTGAAAGGAGAAATGTCCGCTAGGTATATTGATCAAAAGTGTGGATGTTATGAACATTTGGATTCTAAATGAATCTCTTTTCACAATTCAAAATCTTCCTTGCGTATCCAAGACCCAGTGTTAGACAAGTTCAGCAACTATGGGTAAACATACAAAATTGCTCGCTTACGGCTATGAAAAGAACAAGCAATATAAAGCAACAATATAAATGAAGCACATATAGATATGCACAAGCTACCAGGTAGAAACCCATTTTTTATTAGGATAAAATTACCACACACATCTAGCGAACAACATGAGCTGTTCTATGCAAAATGAAGAAACTTACAGCAAACAGTTCCAGTCAGAAATTGAGATAAGGCCTACCTTGACTATGCGGACCTGAAAAGATGCAAACAAATAAGTTTAGAAATGTTAGTAACGCATTTCAATAGGATGAATAATTTTCTTTATTATACAGAAAGAGAATGTTAGACAGCATTTCATCACCAAAGATATTACAACAACAACAACAACAACAACAACAAAGCCTTATCCCACTAGGTGGGGTCAATATTTGCTATCTTATCAACTATCCTATTCATTTAAAGTAGAATCTCATATGAACATTGTCAAACAATATCTAGAGCACCAAAAGAATATTCTCAATACCTTTGTTCGGACTGAAAGTGGATTTGAAACGGAAAACTTAAAAAACTGTGGCAGATACTTCCGCTCACCATCACCATCGTTGTACAATGCCGTGCAAACAAGCCTAAAAGATTGGACCACAGCATAAAATAAAAAAGATTCATGTGACAAAGGCATATCTATTAAGGTAACAGAAGAAAATTTGTTTCAGATGTGTAGCCAAAAGCAACCTACGTGTGAGGGCCCAATTCCTTGACATCATGTTCTACAATAAAATCATATCTGCCCCCAGCACGTATTGACTCTACAAGAGATTTTGATGTATCAAGGAGGAGAATTCTTTGCCTTTCTGTTTGAATTTCTGCCTGGACATAGAAAACTGCAATTCGTAAGCAGGTTTCTCGATGTTTCAAAAGAAACGAAAGTGAAAATCATATCCAAAGTATCATTAAGTACAGAAATTCCCTTCATTTGGTCAACCAGGCAAAGTACAAGTGAAATAAGTAACATAGTATGTAGAAACATGATGTCTATAACATTACTAAAATATTTTAAAGGTAAAAAAATCTCTTCAATCAGGAAGCATTCAACCATCACTCATTTAAGTGGAAACATTAAGCAAGTCCTGTAAAAAGTACGCAAGCCTTTCGGAGGCTTTCCAGGAGGTTGCAAGCCCTTGGATTTCAGTACAATGTAGAATGATTACAAAATATGCTCATGCCACCAAACTGAGAATTTCATGGAAGTCTCAGTCTCCATTCGAACAAAGATGAGGGAATTTGCAAGCTGGAAACGAAAGGTTTACAAGAGCACAGCGTATCACCTTGATTACTACATCCCTTGCTTCGTATGTTGAGCTGTTATTGATGCTGATGTAGCTACAGAAGGTCTCCCCCAAATATATCGCCCTATCGAGTACCGACCAACGCGCGCATACGTAAAATGATCAAATCGTCAGATAGAACGAGGCGGACAAGAAACAAACCCGAAGGACTGGGGGAGGACGAGGAATCCGGAGAGACCCATAGCGTCGATGGAGTTCCGGAGCTGGAACCTCTCGCGGAAGCTGAATTCCGCACCGTTCCCGCCGCCGCCGGAGGCGTCGGAGGCCTCGGAGAGAGAGCGGAACGAATCGATGGAGACGGTGGAGTCGTCGAAGAGGTCTTCAGGGGCTAGGAGGTCCAGGGGATCGACGCGGAGGGCGGCGTCTTCCGCCTGGAAGGAGGGGCGGCAGAGGCGCATCACCCGGAACGCCAGCGAGTGCTGTTGGGCCGGCACCGCGCCGGCTTGTTGGGTAGACATCGCTTGGAGCTTGGGGACGACAGATCGCCGGCGGCGGCTACCGGGCGGCGGGGAGACGGCGTCTGGAACACAATGGATCCAAAACAAGGAGCAGAACGAACGAACTACGAATAATAATAATAATAATAATAATAATAATAATAATAATAATAATAATAATAATAATAATAATAATAATAATAATAATAATAATAATAATCTACCAGTAAGACAAAGGACGGTGACATCTTACGATAATCTTAACTCGGAGGAGCGTTATGATTTTTTACGTCTAATATTAAATTATTAAAAAAATCTTAAATTATTAACGATTTTTTCACTATAATTCTCTCATTTACTTATATTATATTTTCTATTAGTTTTATTTTTTCTCGTTTATAAAAAATTAAATTACCTCTCTTCGTAACATATCAAATAATAAATATAAAAAATAAAAAATGTTCCGTGTGCAAATCCCCTCCAATCCTATCGTAAAAATTAAGTATTGTAATATTTTTTTATATTTATTATTTAATGTGTTATAGAGGGAGGAATAATTTAGTTTGTTCAAAATATTAAGTTCGTAGTTTGAAAGTAGATGTCAACGTAATAGTTTAAGAGTGATTTATATAAATAACTCTAAAAAAAGTGTTTGGGATAAATTTTGAGATAATATAATAAATCACTTACAAGTTATTATAAAGTTAATAATATCTACAAGTCTTCACATTTTTTAAATAACTAATATGGTTATTACTATCAATTCATTGAATTATTTGGGGGTATCATAAAAAACCTTTTAATGTGAAAAGTGTTTGAAACATTTATTAATTTCAAATTAATAAAATAATTAAGTTCTATTGTGCTAGTAAATTTAGTTATAAAGTAAATATATCTTTAACATAAAATAGAATTTTATGTTCAACTAATCCAAACATTTTTTTCTACCATCTTCATAATCATAAACAAGTTAAAGAGGGTATTAGATAAATAATAAAACTATGTTAAGATAAAAAAAATCAAACTAGGCTACTTTATTTGGCACGTTCAAAAAGAAAAAAATAATAATAAAAAGATCCACTTAAAATGCTATTTTAAATATTTGATAATCTATCTTTTAAGGTAGAGTTTAGAAAGAAAAAAAATCTATACCTCACTTAGTTTACTTTGCATACGAATAATGACAGAATAGGTAGATTCAAATAGGTTAAAAAAGTAGTCGACAATGCTTAGAATTTTTAAAAAGTGTTTTCAAAATTAAAAAAAAAAGGTTAAGATCAAGGATTCCTTTCATTTATTATAATACTTATCCATCTACAGCTCATTGATTTTTTTTTCATTTTATGCACTATGTAACCAAACATAAAATTTATTTAAGTTTCAAAGAATAATAAATATTACCTCAATAATAATTTTTTTAACCTCGATAATACTTACGATAGTGTTTGATGTGAAACTATCGGTCAGAACTAGAATAAGTTCACACAAACAGTAACAAAAATTTCAATGGGACTCATGAAAACTTTTGTTCCAGTTAAAGCAAAAGTTCCGAAAAAAAGTTCTGTCTCTACGCTCAAACTTTTTTCCCAGCCGAACTTCCTCCATGCTCGCGACTTGTATTCATCCAACTCCCCCTTCTCTCTTCAAGGATTTAAACATCTCGACTTTCGAACATGGCCAAACATTTTATGAGGACTTTTGTGTCAACTCATTCAAGTTCCTGGAACTTGAATTCCCAAGTTCTCCCAATGTCAAACACAGTCAACACATAGGTTATGTTTGGATAAGAACAAAATGCAAGAACTAATGTTAGTTCTGCCAAACACCAACATTAGTTCTTGTGAGCCCTACTTGAATTTAAATTCAGTCAATGCCAAACGTTCTCAAAAATTCGTGTGAAAAAGTTTTTGCTCATGGCAAGAACTTTGATAATTCTTGCTTATTAGAAAAATATTATTTATATATAATAATAAATAAATTATTAATTATTTATAATAGCTTACTTAGTATTATAGTACAATAAATTTATATAATTATTTATTAATAAATAATCATTCAGCTCATAAAATAAATATTTTAATCCTATATTAAATAATTATTTTCTTAATTGTTATCTTAAATAATAATCAATTATAATATTATATTTTTTCTATATTATAAAAAATATATTTATTCATCTAATTCTTATTTTTTATCCAAACACCTACTAAAACTTATCCGTCTAATCAACTTTTTAATTCTTCATCATTACATTTTTCATCTAAACATCAACCCAACTTTTTCATCTAATAGATCAGTTCTCGAGAATCAATAAGAACTCAAATTCTTGCATCCAAACACACCCATAAGATATATGAATATATAGAACAAGATAACATAAATTAATTAGTATGAATATTTCATGCATATAAGAAGGAATATAAGATATATGTTTTGTCTATTTATATATTTTATAATTATATACTAGTTCAATTATTACATTACTAAATAATTTTTATTCCATCGATATCGAATTGTTGTTCTTTAATCAGTCACTAAAATGTAATATGCAACTTTTTAGTTCTTAAGGATTTATAAGTTAATTGAAGTTTATGTTTCAGCCTGTACAAGCAAACTTTTTGAGTAATTTATGATTATAATATAAAAGTAGATGCAATGCTCTCTTGTTTGAGTTGTTTTCTTTAACTATTGATAATTTTTCATACTTCAATATCACTTTAAAACTATTTAGAGAAAGGAAAATAAACTGTAATGAGTGGTTTATTGGGTGATTTCGGAGTTGTTTGACTATGCTTATAAGTCATTTATAAGTTAGTTTAAAAAAATTTTAACGTTTGGTAATTTAAAAATTTAATTGATAAGGAGATATCAAAAAATAAGCAGAGGAAGAGTGCTTATTTTTTTCTAAAAAATAAGTTAATTAATTGTCTCACAACTAATTAGTTGTTATTAATATAAGTAGTTTTATTTAAACGTGTAACTGCTTATTTTTAAAATAAGTTTCAACCAATAAAAATACTTATCAATATTTTAATTTATCAGTTATTCTGTATCAGTTAAGCCAAACGGACCTTCTTCTACCCTATTTTAATATGGTATTAAAATTTATTATGTACTACGTTGGCACGAACTCCATCGTATAACAAATATCGAACATTAAATAATATAAAATTATGATACGAATAAACAAAACAAGAGACTATTTCTAAAATCTAAAGTAACAAGGGAAACAAAAGTTTTATAAATTCAAAAATAGGTTTCTTCAAAAAAAAAAATCCAAATGGATCTTAGTTTTTGAACAACAAGATCTCATTTTACTGTAATGGGTTTCCTAAGATCTTTTCGATTTAGGAGTATTTATTTACTCAGTACATTTTTAGGTTTATTTTATTTAACTTTCAATGCACCTTTTATTTTCACAACTCGGAAAGTGGTTCGAAATTTCAGTTCCGTTATCCAGTTAAATCAAGCCAACTCCCCGTGCAACATTAGGATTTTATTTGTCTCATTTTATTTTTCTTAGCTTAGTTTAAAGGTACACGAGCCTATTTCGTCATTTTATTTGACTTCTCAAAAGTTTCCATCAAAACGGATACTTTGTTCGCATTATTTTATAATCACGGTCTTCATGTACAAATGATGCGCGACAAAAGGAATAACATTATTTGTGTTTAATAAATCTCTTATAATTTCCTTTTCCCCATTGCAACACTGATGAGTCCTCATTCTCCAGCATAATTAAATTTATCATACGGATCATCTCATATTAACGTGAAGGCCCAAAATAGTACGTAAGAACAGAGAAATCATTAGAGGGTTCAATCGTCAACCATCATCTTCCTCCAAACTATGACAACAATTTTTCAGGAAGTTGTAATGAAAAATAAAGAACAAACAAAGGTCATGTTTATAGAACTATGAAGGTTTCTGTTAATGCTGGCATCTCAGGTTACAATGTGGAATCAACATCCCAATAATGCGAATGCCGTTGAATCAAAATACTATGTCCATGCAATATATTGAGAGTAACATATAGACGCCAATAATCCAAAGTTAATGTGGTCATAAACCAAGTTCAGTAGACACAGAAAAGAAAAAAAAAAGGGAAGGAAACAGAAAAAAAGAAATATCATAAACTTGACAAAAGAAAAAAAAGAAATGAGAACCTATATTAATAACCAAATTCAAATCCAATCAATAAAAGATGGCTCATAGTCTGATAAACATTAAGTGCTCCTCACCGCAGCTATACTGAATCCCGTATCACCACCTGTTCTTTCAGAATGAATATCTCAAGTTTTTCTCTGGTAGTTGCCATGGATACGCAGGAATCACACAACAGGCCCTGTTGCTGGTTCGTTGGCAGCTTGTCCTTCTACAGCAGTAGTTTCTCCTTTCGACAAGCCTGTGGTGCCGTTAGCTTTTGCATCTTTGGCAGGTGATGCTGGTTGCTTTGTTGCAGTACCAGCAGCAGCACCATCTTTGGAGTCTTTGGCATCTTTAGCATCTTTAGCTTGCTCCGGGGCTGGTGGTGGTGGAGGTTTCATGTGAGGGGGCGGAGTATGTTTCAGCTTCACCAATATTTGACGCATCCTCCCGAGATCAGTAGGCTTTCCAGGCTTTGGCCCCTGTATCACAACTATCGATGGTTTCTTCTCCTGCTCCTTCTTTCCTCTCTTCTTCTCGATGTTGGCTATCTCATGTGGAACAAGCTCTGCAATTGCTTTCCAGTACTGTTTATCCGCATTTGCATGGAACTTCTCCTGGTTGGCAAGATATAACTGCCAGGAACAAAAGAATTCAACTGAAACAATGGAAAACTTCATAGCATACTATAAATTAAATTTTGTTAAGAAGTATCATTTTTTTACCTTCTCTCTTTCTCTGTTCTGCGTCTTATTTGTTTCACAGTTCAATTTCCGCTTCTCATAGAAAGCTTTCTTGTAATCTTCAGCTTCTGTAATAATGTCATTTCGACGTTGCTTCTCATTTCTCTCCTTCTCCTCGAGAAGGATGGCATTTTGGCTGCATGTTAAACACATTTAATGGTGACACAAGAAATATTACCAAATGGAAATCGACATGAGTGGTAGAAGGTACTTAATAGTCTTCACTAGTCTGGATGCATATTCAGATTAAAGTGCACGCACACGTGAAATAAAATGAGACATGGCTAAAATATATCACTTACAAGCAAGAAATTTAATCATGTTGAACTTAATGCAAGCTACTACTCATTGAACTGAACCACAACAACAACAACAACAAAGCCTTATCCCACTAGGTGGGGTCGGTTATATGGATCATACGACGCCATTCCGCTCTATTAGTAATATATTCGTTGATCCATGTTCATGATATTCGACAGGGTTTTACGCTGGCTGTCGGGGCCTAACACAACCCTCCTCCTTTATCCGGGCTTGGGACCGGCTATAAAACATAGGCGGAGTTATTGAACTGAACCACATTGAACTAAAACCAACGCGAAAAATAAAAAATATCTTCGTTGAGACAACTTGAAAGTTTATGGCATGTAGCTGGAAAGAAATGAATCAGGAAAATTTCCGTGTTGAGAACTATACAAAAGATCATTTGACAGATAATCGATCCACTGTATGTGAAATAACAAGTTAATAATATACCATTATTATTGAAATAACATGATTTTAATAATCAATTCACTGAACAAAATCACAAGTTAGTAATCATTAAAATTCTCATATTAAAGTTATAGAAGAATGAAAAGTGAAAGGAAAAAAACGCCATGCCTCCGGCAGCTTTATACCACCTGTAACGACCCGGCCCTCTAACCAAGAAGCTTTTTTTTTTGCTCGAGCATCCGGTAGTTACTTCTATCATCTTGTCATAATTGAAACTCATATTAGATAAATCTTTGTTTGCTTTGTATTCTTCACATATAGAAACACTAATATTCATATATTAAATACTGACACTTTCAAATATTATTACTCAAAGAAAATCTCTCCATGTGCTTTTATTGTGTTCATCGATTATAAATTTTTAGTCATTTTACATACAACATGAAATTTTATGCATCATCGAATTCATAAGAAACGTTAAAAATGAATACTTGCACAAGTCATGCTATATTTTGTTTGATAATTAAGAAATTATTTTTTGATGTATGAGGTTTGTCTTGGATTAGTCCTACATGCATAAGTCATGGGTGTGTATGAAACATGTCACGGTGTGGCCGCAGACAATTTCACGCGCCACTTGAGAATGTTTCATATTAGAGCCACTCCGCATGGACCAAAAATCGTGCCAAAATGAATTCCCAGTGAATGACCAAAAATTTCTTCGAAAAATGATTCCTTTAACTCAGACTAACTCATCTAAATCCACTAAGTTAGTGCGACATCTTGTTTACAGAAATGCCAATTACCATAAAAGCTCGCAGATCTAAGCATCGATCACGTGAGAAGTCGTTGGACTAACTGGAATTATATGATAGTCAATAATTCATAGCCATTTGTAACATCATTCAATCAGATCTACTCTAATACAACCAAACAGATCTCAGAAGGTCTATTCTATGATCCGAAGATAGGAGTGTGAATAAACCTCACCGGCGCCATTCGCGAAGGATGAAGCCTTCCTCCCGCTGCATCTGATCCAGATCAGGGAGCACAGGACCGTCGGTGGAGAAGATCTCGCCGTTCTCTTCCATTCCGTAGACCTTCCCGTTGGACTCTGGCATGCCGAACGGCGGCGGCGGAGGAGAGGGAACGAAACCGTAGCCCTCCGGCGAGGCCGGGGCGCTGCCCATCCCGTGGCTGTGATGGATATGGACGTCGTCCGGGAATCCGCCGGAGACCACCGGGGGCGGCGGCGGCGGTAGGTCGTCTTCGTCGACGGGCTTGGATTCCTCATCGACGGCGAAGGAGGAGAATCCTTCGTAGCGCTGCGAAGGGAGACGGGGGTCGTAGCCGAGGTACCCGTCGTCAAAGGGACGGCCGCCGGCGCCGGCGGCGTCGGACGATGGATCGTCTCCGCCGGAGACGAAGGCGTCAAAGGCCGACGACATGGCGGTGCCGAGATCGGTAAACGGATGCCTTCGATCGAGATCTCGGTTACCTGCTCTGTTTCCCTTTTCTTCTTCTTTGCGAAATCGGAAGCGAGGGAGGTGGCGGTGTGCATTTTGTAGGGACTTGACTTAGAATTTTTATTTTAATTCCTCGCACATGTTTTGCTGCTAAATGACAAAATTACCCTCCTCATTTGGCCCCGAAACAATTAAATTTTATTTGCATGGAAATCTCCGGAATTGATTTATTTTTTGAAGAAGAAAAAAAACATGCAACAAAGATAACATTACAAACTTGTTAAATGCTCGAATGCATGCAGTAAATTTAATTTGGAGTTCGTTATTGTATTATATATAAGAAGAAGAGATCAAATTTATCATTATTTATTGTTTTCGTCTTGATTCGTGACTCAATAAACATTATTAGTTGCATGCTTATGCAAATTATTATATAGCGCTAAAAATATGTTTGACTTTAGAATTACATGAGATGATGGAGGATGATGCAGAGTTGAATCGGTATAAGTAAAAAGAACCTCCAATAATTAATGCGTTAATCCATGGTTAATGCTAGGAAACTACGAGTAATCTCTCTCTCTTTTTGGATATAAAATTATTTTTTTTTCCTTTGCTAATGCATAAATAATGATTCCTTATCATATTTTTACTTCTTAATTAATGAACAAGTATCGGGACTAAGAGTGTAGCGCAACAGTACACACATTTCACCGGTGAGACGTATGGACTTTTTTTATTTTCAATCTTTAATTTTTTTGCATTAGGTTGATATCCAAAAGAAGTCAAATTGTCCAGCTCAAGCAATTAAGATGGCAAATTCCATTTATGTCTTTCAGACCTTCTACACAATAATTCAGATTTTTAAAGCTTAGTTGAATTTTAAGTAGAGTTCGAATTGAAAAAAAAAACTGGTAGAAGAAGTTGCACAAAATATTAAAGAAACCGACAGGTAAAAACTTATCCAATTTTTTTAAAAAGGTTCTTGCTTCCACAGCAGCAGATAACTCGCATAATTAAGAGCGTCAAGCCAAAGACAGCAAGGAGGATTAAGCTAAATGAGTGAGACACCTCGAGTTATATATGATATGAAAAGAGAAGCTAACCAACTGCCAGCTCACAATCACTAAAGTTGATGCTGCTAGACCCAAATACTATGTCCACAAGAACAGGTAAAGATGTCAATGATCCAATGTTAAAGTGGTTCCAACATCAAAGATTACGAGTTAATAGGAAAAAAAAACAAAGAAAGAAAATGATGCTATACTGATACAAAGTTCAAATCCATAATCCAATTAGCATGAACAAAAGTATGCTCCTCTTTTGCGCCTGCAACTGAGTTCTATACCACATCATTGATTTCTCTTTGCCAGTTGCCATTGTTCTGTTGAATCATGCAGCTCGGTTCCTTGGCAGCTTGCACTTCTGTGACAATTGTTTCTCACTTTGGCGAGTTCGTGAAGCCATTAACTTTTCTGTCTTTGGCAGGTGATGATGCTAGTTGCTTTCAAGTATTGTTTATCTGCATTCACTTGGAACTTCTGGATTTCAAGATATAACTCAAGAACAAAGGAATAGAGCAAAGATTGATGAAATGTTCATATCTTAAACTTCTCATCATAACATGGAAACTCAAAATCAAATCTGAGAAGTAAGACCTTTCTCATCTTCTCCTTTTCTCTGTTCTGTGCCTTATTTGTTTTTTCATAAAAGACTTTCTTATATTCCTCGGCTTCAGCAATGATTTCATTTTAACACTTCTTTTCCTCTCTTTTTCCTCAAGAAGGATAGCATTTTGGCTACACACATGAAACACTGAACGTTACCAATGAAATTAGGAAGGTTACTCAATAGCAAATATTTATTTATGTTAGACCAAGACAGCAAATATTTATGGTTTACATGGCAAGTCATTGCTTTAATTATGCATTGTACTTCAATGATGTAAAATAATACTTTGTGCATTTTTTTTTTGAGGAAGGATATCTTATATGCATGCTCAAAGTTAGCATCATTCTATCTCACAAGCCCATAAATCAAATCAACCAAATTACCGAACATCTAAAACAAAAAATAAATTTTCGTTATAAACAGAAAAGGGTAAGTATTTTGCAATCAATAGTTTTACATTGCAATGATATGAACTCGAGCACACATTGAATAAAGAAATATGTCTAAAAACGTTATTAGAGAAAGCAAACTCAGGGGTTTCAGCTTGGAATGGGAACAAAAGTATGCAACCAGAGTCTAGAAGGCAAGTAAAACTGCAGGAACGGGCAAACCAGAAGATCATTCCACATTGTTTGTCAAAAAAAGAAGAAAAGATTATTCATTAATATAGCAAAAAGGACAAAGATTACATAATAAAGGATTTAGTTCTAACACAAATAAATTACAATTTAGTAAGGTGATAGAAATTCAAAGCTCAAAGATGTAGCCAAATGATTTGTATATAGGATTCTGGAAAGTTCACATATGATGAATTCCAAAAAAATGAGAGAGGTGCAATATTATAATACATTACAATAAAGAACTAAGGATCGGAAGACACATTTCCTCTTCTGGTAAAGAGGGTTAAAAGAAGCACTTTCTTGAACAACATAAACATACTATTTAAGCATCCTAAACTGCGAAGATCTAATTTAATGTCCTGAGACAGCTGTTATATGATAAAGAACCCTCCTTTGGCACATAATTATGCACTGATCACTGCACGAACCTCACATTATATGACAACAACCCTTCTTATGCACTTCATCTTTCAAGAAATGGTCAACTAATCATCCAGAGAAACAACTGCTTGTTGACTCCCATTTAATATTGCATGAAGATGAAGTTAAAATAGACCGAAGTCTATGGCATATCTCCCCTCGAACAAGTCTAGATATATCGAGTGTTGTATCAAATTACAACCAAGTTTGCTAATTAGTTATTTAAACATTTCATAATTAACCATGAATGTAAGAACTAACAAGCTATGCAACGGTATATTCTTCCTTTCTTCCATTAGCAACATTCAACATAGGATCCACAAAGAACTGACAAGCTATGCAATTGTAAATTCTTCCTTTCCTCTATTAGCAAAGGATCCACACACAATCATTACATTGGTAGTCTCAATTGATTACTTATACTTAGACAAGTTGACAGCCCGAGAACAAATGGTCATTGCCAGATAGGATAAAACATGAGCATTTTCAGACATCTCCTCCAACTCTTGAACCAGTGACAATGGAGAAATTTGTTTAAGAATATATAAAGACTGATAATTGAAAAAACAAGTTTATAAGGACATAACATACCAAATTTCACTCGAAAGTAATGCTGATATAGAATAAACATGAAAGAAGATAAAGATGCCTGGCATAAAGAAGAGCATGAAACAATGTAAAACCTCACGTTTTTTTAGATCTATGTCTAAGGACAATAGCTGTCTATACTTAAGAGTTAAGACCTTGTGATACTTCAGTTTTAACTTTTAAGTCTCAAGACACTATGTGAAGCAAGTGAGCATACTTCTTTGATGGTAAGATCATGAGAATAGTGCAGAATATATAGCAACTGCGCAGTTGAGTAGTTTCATCTTGTTGTAAACAAGTTTGTTCCACATTGCCGAGTCTCTTGATTCTTGTTAATGTTATTCACAATAAAAACATAAGAATTGAAAGCTTTATATCCTTTGAAAGAAATATCCTAATAAAAAAGGAAAATATTCCATGGATCACTATCAAACAACGTAAGCAATTTAAACTTCATTCTCAAAGATACACAGCTTCATTTGTTCTCAAATGAATGTTGTATGTTTAATGCAACAAGATATCAATATTTACTTTAGAAGAAAGAAACGTTCAAAATAGTCAAAATATCAGATAATACTACTATAAAGAAGATATGTCTTTTTTGGGAAAGAAGATACTGTGATAAGATACCACTTTGGATTAGTTAGTGGCTAGTTAAGAAAGTAGTGAGTTAGTTAGTTATATTGGTAGTTTTGCTATAGTTATAGTAAATACGTTTGAATGTTATAAACACATGCATGGGTTCTACATTTAGAGTAGTCTTTGAAATGTGTTCATCGACTATGTAATTGGAGTTTGGTCCACTCCATACGAACTATTTATTTCAAAAATTTGTCATCTCGAATTGACAAAGTTATTAGTAGTGATTGTGTTTAAGATTCTTTAACTTTTACTACTAATAATAGTTATCTTACTTTTATTTTCAGTCATATTGTTTAGTTATATTTTTAGTTTGTATCAATTGGTATCAGAGTCTCAAAGATCCTAATAGCAAAGCACAAAGAAGCAACATTCATTCAGGAGAACTCAACTTTAGACGCTACAAGGGAAAGCTCATTTTATAAAAAGAAAAGCTGAAAGTTCATATAAGTTCAAAAGTTCTCTTCTAGCTCTAAGATGGAGTTGACTAATTTTGGAGGCTTCAATTGCGCCTGCAAAATATTTTTATTATTGTTTTTCTCCGCCTTGAGGACAAGGAGAAATTTTAGGAGGCGTGTACTGATAACACTTTGTATTTGTTAGTGGCCGGTTTAAAAAGTAGTGGGTAGTTAGTTATATTAGTAGTTTTGTTATAGTTATAGTACCTATCTTTGCATGTTATAAATACATGAGCTTTACATTTAGAGTAGTCCGGTCCATACGGTCTATTTATTTCAGAGATTTGTCATCTCGAATTGACAAAGTTATTAGTCGTGACTGTGTTTAAGATTCTTGCACTTTTATTACTAATAATAGCTGTCTTATTTTTAATTTTAGTCATATTGTTTGGTTATATTTTCAATTTGTCTCATACTGATGAAAAAAGATAACATTTCGATGCCTTATAACAAGATATGGAATCATACTGTATATAAACAACATGAGAAGAAGACTTCATGAGCGGTCAATTTTTTTTATCAATGTATATGTTGCTTGTAAAATAGATGGAGCATTAACAAACAGTACGTCTTCTAAAAGGTTAAAAAATGAAAATAAAACTCAATAGAAAATTATATAAAAAATTATAAGGCAAGGACTCAAAAAAGGAAATTACTAAGCAACATGAATGAATATATGTAAAGTCACTGGATGTTTAAAAGTTCATAATCAGTCAACAAAATACCACATGATTTAGTGAACAAAATGCTGGGTCAACAACGCATAATCGGTAGCTTTATTTTACAAGCAAATTGCGTTTCAGAACGCAGCGACTTATGCACTTTTTTTTTTAAAACCACATCTAAAAGTTACCAAAATCGAGCGAGTTCAAATCTTTAGAGGCGCCAATAAATAAACAAGCTAGCTAATCCAAGCATCCAGCAGAGGGCGAAGTTAAATTACACAACATTTAAGAATTCCTAACATTTCCAACATCATTCAATCGGATCAAACCCTAAGAACACCATGCAGGGTCTCAATCTAACCGATCCATGGTAAGAAGAAGAAAGAAAGCACGCAGTTAGAAATCGTACATGTATAATCCTCACGGACATCGTTGTGGCCGCATCGAGCCCTGTTGCGAGAGATGTCGACAACACCTTCCGGGGGGAACGCATCGGTGCTGTTGCAGAGGGTTTGATTTCATCAACGTCGGAAATGTTCGGCGTTTTTAACGGGAACTAAACTCATATCAATTTCGTTAATCCAATTAGTGAATGACGAAATTGCCCTTTCAGATTTGTTTGAGATCGTATGGAGGGAATTTGTATTTTTATTTTACACTAAATATCCTCTAGCTTTAACAGCGATGTTCTCCATCTTTTAACTCATTTCACCCGATGCCATCTTTATCTGGAATAGGCGGTCTTTCGATCGTGGAGCTGACATGGCGCAAATCATCTTCTCTTCTCTCCAAGCTGATGTGACAATATAAAAAAATAAAAAACATTAATTAAAAAATACCACCTCACGTCGATCTCCCGACCCTATTGGCGCACCGGCAACCGACGAGGTCGTAGACTCCTCCTCCTCATCGATGCACAAGAGAGGGTCGTCCATCCCCCCCTCTACGACCTCCCCGCAACAAGTCACGCATCGATGAGGTCGGGTTCCCCCTCCAACCTCGCTAGCGTGAGGTGGCATTTGTTATTTTTAATTAATATTTTATTTTTTTAATATTGTCACGTCAACATGGAGAGAAGAGAATATGCCTTGTCAGCGTCACATCTATGCCACGTCAGCTCCGTGACTGGGAGACTGCTTATCCAAGTAAAAAAGGCATCGAGTGAAATGAGTTAAAAGATGGAGGACATCGCTGTTACAAAGTGAAGTTGGAGAGCATCACTAAGCAAACTTGAAAGTTGAAGGACATTTAATGTAATTTTTTCGATTTGGAATAGAAGTGAAACTTGTTGGGCAGAGCATGAACCGGACCGAAAAATACGTGGTCGATTAGGATCAGGTCTTGCAGTATAAATACTCGGCGAGTTTCGAGTCAGATCCGGGTTCACTATCTAAAAGCCCGACCCATTTTTTGACCCGAATAAATGTATTTTTATATCAAATGCTCTTAACGGGCAATCCGTTAATCTGTAAAACAAAAACCCTTAAAATTGTCTTAATTCCTATATTGGACCTAGGGGTGGATCGACCCGGTGAACTTGGAAATCCGACCCGACCACGGGTCAGATTCGGGTTGAAATTTTCCAATCCGAATTGACCCGATCCGATGACCCGATCTTTTTCTTTTTTAAAAAATTTTTAATTATTTTTTAGTTAAATGTATAGTTTTATATCATTTAAAATATAAAAAATATGAAATAAATTATTTTAAATGTAGAAAAGTATATAAATATTTAAAATAATATTTTTGGCATTAAAAAATACTTTATTTTGTATTAAAAATAAAATAATAAATACTTTTATATTAAATAAATGAAAAATAAAAAAAAGGATGGTCGAGTAAACCCGACCCGTCAACACCCTTTTTTTATTTTGTATTAAAAAAGCTACGACCCGACCCTGTCGGATTTGTTTATGGGTCGGGTCAAATCCGACTCGTCAACACCCCTAGTTGGACTTGAGTCACACCAGGCATGACCGATAAACCCCATTGATGTCCTGCTCGTCGTTGTGCGCTGCTATATTGGCATCACCATTACTGCTATCGTCATCGTCATCACACATTTTTTTGTCGTCGCCATCATTGTTGCTATCGTCGTCACCACCAATGTGTCAACTATCGTGCTGCCGCCTGTCACTCTCTGCAACTATCGTGCTGCCGTCCGTCACCACCAATGTGTCATAGGTTCTCTTACTCTCCCTCTCCCTCTCTTTAACCCTCCGTCTCTTCCTCTCACTCTTCCTTTACGGGAGCATGATTCTTTTTTCTTCCTCTCTTCCTCTTTTTCTTTATAGTCGATAGGCGTCTCTTTGATTTCTCTGCCTATTAGACTAGGGCTGAGCATGGGTCGGGTCGACCCGGCCCGGCCCGACTCAAAAAATTGGTAAAATAACCCGACAGATTAGATTCATATCGGGACCGGGTCTCTTGGCTGGAAAACCCGCCAGGTATCGGGTCAGGACCGGGTCTACAATGCAGATTCCCGACCCGGACCCGACCGTATATAAACACACTCTCTACTCTCTCCTCTCATTTCATTCTCTCTTTTTCTCTCTCCCACCTCTCTATCTCTCACCCTCTCTCTCTCACCCTCTCCTTCTCTCACGACGGCGGCGGCGGCACCGACGACTCCGGCGCCCTCTCCCTCTCTCTCACGACGGCGGCGACACCGACAACTCTGGCGGCCCTCCCCCTCTCCTAACTCCCTCTCTACTCCGGCTGCCAGGTGCCGGATCGGCCACCAGGTGAGCCGATCCGGTCGCCAGGCGGCGGATCGGCCATTGGCAGGCCGATTTGGTCGGATCGGCTCGCCTGTTGGCCGATTCGACCGCCTGTCGGATCGTTCTCCAGGCGGTCAGATCGGCCTACCAGTGGTCGATCCGATCGTCTGGCGGTCGGATCGGCCGCCAGGTGGCCGATCCACTCGTCAGGCGGCGGATCGGCTCGCCGGGTGGCCGCGTCGAATCGTGGCCGTCAATTGCGCGCGACGGCGCGATCGATTCCCGGTTGCAAACTCGGTTGCATTTCCGGATGGCCGGGACCGACTCGGAATCGGTACCGGGTCGAAATTTTTTTGACCCGACATGATCCGGATCGGGACCAGGTCCGCTCAGGCCCGGACCCAATCCCGAGTTTGCTCTGTCCTATGTTAGACGCAGCTCGAGCCCAGAGCCCCTCCTCAATTGTCGACGAATCAATAATGCCCTGATTGCTTCTTCAACATTCTCAATCAAAATCTGATCTCATTCTCAGTTTGTCAGGTCTGACACTATTTGAATTCGAAAAATTCCAACTCAGCAAAAGTCGGATAGAATCCGAGTCCACCTGGATTCGGACCGTTTCAAAATTTACTCCGTCCCAGAATTTGCCACTGTGCAATGTCTAATAAACAGGAATAAAATGTCAAAAATAGAAAAAAAGAGAAAAAAATAACTAAATTGCGGAACGAGTCACCAAAATGTAATTCCCTCGTGCAAATTACTGTCACCACCTACCACAACTCAAGTTAGAAGTTAGAACACCCGATCCAAAATACATCACGTCATCCTGAGAGCTCAATCATAGCACCAAGCAAGCGAGAAAGCAAGCAGGCAGCAGCAACCATGGAGAAGATACAGCACTCTCACCTGCCCATCCGAGGCCTCAACCTCCACGTCGCCCATGCAGGAGAAGGTTTGCTCATCCTCCTGTCGATTTGAGCTTTCCGCCTTTGCAAAGGTCTCATCAGATGCTTGCAGGGACGCTCGGCACTGTGGTCTTCCTCCATGGCTTCCCCGAGATATGGTACACCTGGAGGCACCAGATGCTGGCCACAGCTGAAGCCGGATTCAAGGCCGTCGCGCCGGACTTCCGCGGCTACGGCCTCTCCGACCAGCCGACGGACCCGGAGAGCACCACCTGGGAGGACCTCACTGCTGATCTCCTCGCCGTCCTCGACTGCCTCTCCGTCTCAAAGGTAGCGCCTTTTTTTTATCTTCCCCCGTTCCATCTTGTTCTGGATCGCTGTGCACCTTGATCTTGACGTCTGTTGAGATATTGTTGAACATATCTATAGGCGTTCATAGTTGGGAAGGACTTCGGGGCCTTTCCGGCGCACAATCTTGCCCTCCACCACCCGGAGAGGGTGCGTGGCGTCGTGACACTGGGAATTCCCTTCTTGCCGACGCCCGTCTCCTATGATCCCTTGCCGGAAGGCTTTTACATACAGAGATGGAGGGTAACTGCCATTGCTCAGCAGCTTGCATCAGTCCTAGTTTCTGAACCGATTTGATTATGGATGTGAAACAGATTAAGAGCTTGTTTTCCTCTAGGAACCAGGCAGGGCGGAGGCGGATTTCGGCCGGTTCGACGTCGAGAGGGTTGTTCGCACCATCTACATCCTCTTTTCCAGGAGCGAAATCCCCATTGCCGAGGAAGGGCAGGAGATCATGGACCTCGCCGACTTGAGTACTCCATTGCCGCAGTGGTTTGCTGAGGAAGATCTCAATGTCTATGCTGCTCTGTACCAGAATTCAGGATTCAGATTTCCTCTCCATATGCCATACAGGTGGAGAGGCTAAACCTGCTACTGTGCGCACAAAGCGAGAGAGCAGGTAAACGTGACTCTCTGATGTAAAAAGAATCTAATTTGCTAATTTTGACAGGTCGTTCCATTCAAGAGCTGTCAATCCTGATTCGAAGGTCGAAGTTCCGACATTGCTCATCATGGGAGAAGAGGACTATGTCTTTAAATTTCCTGGAATGATGGATTACATCAGGAGTGGGACGGTCAAGAACTTTGTCCCTGATCTGGAAATTGTCTACGTACCAGAAGGAAGCCACTTTGTTCAGGAGCAGTTCCCTGACCAAGTGAACCAGCTTATCATCCAATTCCTTCAGAAGCACACCTGACCTTGGATATGTAGCTTATGGATGAGGCCCTCAGTAATGTGATGCTTCATGATCAAAACCCCTTTCTTTTCTGTTCATCTGTGTCCTGCAAACGTCAGATGACTCCTGACCGGAATTTTTCGGCTACTATGTTCCTTTCATCTCTTTAGCTGTCTGTTAAATGTACGAGTGTTGCTGAAAAAAATGTATCTTGATTACATAAAATAAAGGCAAATGGAAGATCCCGTGAGCTTATTTTAATGTGTCACAAAGTTGTTCTGCAACAACATTATCATTACCAAGTTTGTTTGTGGTGATCACCTAATATAACTATTTATTAAGGATACACTTAAAATGTGGTTAAAGGCAATCTTGACACTAATTTAAGCACTTTGATATTACCAAACTGATAAAAAAAATGTTGTAGATCCAGTGATAAACAATTCTCCAACCTGATTTTATCTGATGTGCCAACTTTAAAAAATTTGTACCAGTTGTTTTTGTTCAAGATCTATGGCTTTCAGTAACTTAAAAAAAATGGTTTTCAGTATTTAATATTCAGAAGGAAATGATCCTTATTAAAAAAGAAAAGGTTTACAAGCAATCATAAAACCATCTGTTTTTGGTACCAGCTGTTTTTGGTGGATCTAAAGGTGTGCAGGAAAGGTTGACTTAAGAAGTTCTCACTCTGATCTTAACACTTGCAATTACAAGCAAGTTGGTGAACATGATAATTAATACTTAAGAGGAAAAGATAGAGCACACTACAACCCATGTTTTGTCAATAATGTCATTAAGAGTGTCCAATAACATGTAATACACATCAATCGTGCTTATAACATGCTCTTTTTTTTCCTTTCTGTCTTCGTAATGGAGTTTGGACTTTGGAGGAGAACCTTCTTTCTCCTGAAAAGTACATATCGCATATGACAAGAGATTTTTAATCTCAACTGCAAAGGTTATAAATTTAGTAATCCTTCTTGGTTCTGTGGCGTGCGAACTCGAAGACGCTGACTTCCTCCTTTTAGCCAGTTCCAGATCCACAGCGAGCGTACTTGAATTACAGGAAGGCAGCTGCAACCATGGAGGAGATACAACACTCTCACCTGCCCATCAGAGGACTCAACCTCCACGTAGCCCACGCCGGAACAGGTATCCGGTCAGTCTACCTTGTAAGGATCTTTCTCATGAATTATGTATCCGGTCCTCCTGTGCGCATGCATGCATGCAGGGAAAGTGGGTGCTGTGGTCTTCCTCCATGGCTTCCCTGAGATATGGTATTCCTGGAGACACCAGATGGTGGCTGCAGCAGCAGCTGGATTCAAGGCTATTGCGCCGGACTTCCGCGGATACGGCTTCTCCGACCAGCCGACGGATCCGGAGAGCACCACCTGGGAGGACCTCACTGCTGATCTCCTCTCCATCCTTGACTGCCTCTCCATCTCAAACGTAGCTCCATCTTCCTGTGCTCGCTCCTGCTTCTGATTCTGATTGCTGCACCATGAGCTTGATGCCTACGTACAACTGGTTCACATATTCTGTAACATAATTATAAGGCAATTACTTTGCAAACATATTTACAGGCGTTCATAGTTGGGAAGGACTTTGGTGCAATGCTTGCGTATCCTTTTGCTCTCCAGCATCCGGAGAGGGTGCAGGGCGTTGTGACACTGGGAGTTCCCTTCTTGCCGGGAGGCTTTCCTTCCGACGCATATCCGGAAGGCTGTTACATAAGGAGATGGAGGGTAACTAATTGTCATCAGTTCAGACTCTTGAATCAGTTCGAATTGAGTATGAACTCTTGAATCAGTTCGAATTAGAGTATGAACGTGAAACATAGCTTCTGATGCTTTGCTCCTTTGAGAGCTTCTTTAGGAACCAGGCCGGGCGGAGGTGGACTTCGGCCGGTTCGATGTCAAGAGCGTCATTCGCACCATCTATATTCTGTTCTCCAAGACTGAGATCCCCATCGCTGAGGAAGGCCAGGAGATCATGGACCTGGTGGACCTGGACACCCCATTGCCACAGTGGTTCACTGATGAAGATCTGAATGCCTATGCTGCATTGTATGCTAGATCCGGATTCAGATTTCCTCTCCATATGCCATACAGGTAGGTAGAGTATGCAAAAAGCATGAGAGCATCTGAGCATGTAATGGCACACATACATGCATGGCTCCTTTGATGTCAATAAACTAGTCTGTTTTTTTTTTAATAGGTCATTGCATGCAAGGGCAGTCAATCCTAACGCCAAAGTTGAAGTTCCGGCATTGCTGATCGTGGGAGAAAAGGATTATTCCTTCAGATTTCCTGGAAGGGAGCATTACATCAGGGGAGGAACAGTCAAGGACTTTGTTCCTGATCTGGATATTGCTTATATACAAGAGGGAGGCCACTTTGTTCAGGAGCAGTTCCCTGAGCAAGTTAACCAGCTTATCATAACACTCCTTCAGAATCATATCTGATCCATAAAACTTTAAGGATAATGCTTAATAATGCGCTGGAATTCATGATCCATTTTATTTTCCTTCCTTCTTCCTCTCATGTTCACCTGTGTTCCGCCAATGCCCGGATGAATAATAATGTTTCTTTGACATAAAAGAGCTAATCAAAGGGTCCAGGTGCTTCACCTTTTTGTTGCAATCTGTGTAGAAACATTCTAGTCATGACAGATAAATCAGATGCGGATGTGCAACTAATTTACCGTGTTAAATCATATTTGCTACCAGCAACGTTAAAGGCTTAAATCTAATGTGAATAGCAGCATTATTGTATTTGCAATATTTAATAGCTCACCTTTCTTAATATCTAGGTCTAAATATTATGATGATGAATGGAGGAATGGGTATTTGTATTGTGGTCTAACTTCAATTTGTAATAGGGGTAATCAGACCATCTTGTCCATGTGGATTTTTCGATTATGTTATTGATGTAACGCAATAAAAATTAATATAAATATATAATAAAATAATAAAAAAAGGAAGTAGTCAAAATTATCGCCCCTCGTCGGAACTAAAGAGGAGAAGGCAAGGGAGGCGGTCGCCCCCTCCCCCTCTTCAATGCGTAGAGGAGAGAGAAAGAGGGCTGCCACCTCCTCCCTTGTCTTCTAGGCGGAGTCCCCTCTCCTCTCTTTTAGATGAATTAATAAAAAGTAAATATTAATTAATTAATATAAAAATATTTAATCTATTAACTTTAACTTAAGAGTGCTAAGTTTAAAATTTTCAAAAATTATATACATACGGAAAATATCTATCTAAATATTATTTAAAACAATAATTTTAATTGAATTTATAGTGCTCCCCCAGCCCAAAGTATACATGGTTCATCCCTGGCTACATATCTCAGTCTTTTCCTTGGGATTGTATGATTTTTTATGATCCTGATTAATTTTTAAGGAAAATTCAACATGTTTTTGGTATAGTGTCAATGTTCTTAGAACATACATAGATAACATAGGATGGTTAAGGCCGTCGGAACTTGCGACGGAGCACGAGGCGTCGAAAGTTCTGACGGTCCTAACCATCGGAAATATTTATATATATATATATATAATTATAATATTTAATTATTTTTTTCAATTCGCGATGGTCCAGACCGTTGAAACTTTCGACGGTCTGAACTGACGGTAATTATAATAATAAAATATCACTTATATTATATATTATGATATATAAGATTATAATATTTAATTATTTTTAAGATTATCGATGGTCCGAACCGTCTGAACTTACGACGGTCCAAATTATCGGTAATTATAATAATAAAATACTGACTACATTATATATTATGATATATAAGATTATAATATTTAATTATTTTTACAATTACCGATAGTCCGGACTGTCTGAACTTATGACGGTCCGAACTGTCGATAATTATAATAATAAAATATTGACTATATCATATATTATGATATATAACATTATAAATATTTAATTATTTTTATAATTTTTGACGGCCCAAACCGTCTGAACTTGCGACGATCCAAATTGTCAATAATTATAATAATAAAATATATTATAATATTTAATTATTTTTATGATTACCAACGGTCCGAACCTTCTAAACTTGCTACAGAAAAAGAGTCGTCGAAAATTTTGACGTTCCAAACCGTCAGAAAATAAAATATTAGTATAAAAAATTTTATAATTTATTTTTTATTTTCGACGGTCGTAACCATCAAAAGTTCCGACGAATTGTTGTCCGTCGCAAAATCCATCACAAATTGCGACGAATTTCTATCCATCGGAAATTATCCATCGAAAAATCTCATTTTTCTTGTAGTGGTAAGCATGTCTGTGTATGTCCACATCATATATATTTGATTTCCATTATCAATTTTCTCTAAGGGGAAATAAGTTTTTTTTTTGCTATACATGCTTTAATTTCTCACTTTATTTCTTAAATAAATATATAATTTTTCTTCTAATTATTATGATATTTGTTGAAGGGAAAAAAACTCAAATATTTTCTTTGTTTCGTCGAAGAGAACAAATATGTTCCTTTAGTTTCATGCTACATGTGCCTTAGTAGGAGTTTAGCTAACTTATTCAATGTTTTTTTCCTACTAGTTGGGATTTTTTCTTTTGCTTCGAGTACTCGCTTTCTTTAATCGGAATTTTAGTGGGAAGAAATGAAGTGTGTCTACGGGATACACAATTCAAATTGTTTTCAAAACATGACTAAAAAGTAGTTTATGATCAAGAAAATAAGGCAATAAATAACTCCATTCTTTGCAAAACAAAAATCATTGAGTAAAAGATTCTTCGGAAAGCATACTTTTGTACTTTTTAAATCAAAAGATGAAGCAAATATTAGAAATTTGTTTGTTAAACATTAGAGGCCTCGTGTAATTATATCTATACTAAAGGATGACCTTCCATATCAACTTACATATTGAATTAGTGCTTGCATCTCCTTCCCCATCTTCACATTTCCCCTCAATGCCTTATCTCATCCATTCTAGATGCACACAGCTTCTTTCTTCTAACACTTTTTTTTTATGTTTACAAAGTATGTCCAATGAATTAGGAGAACAAACATAAATATATAGCAAGATATGGAATACCAACATAACAATATGGATGTTCAAAACATTGACATGTCTGTATTTGCAAAAAAAAAAAACTCATCAATATAAACATCATACCTTTACATTGTGGAGTTATATTTTGAAGTCCAAAGATAAACCTTTAAGTATAAGGAGGAAAAATCGGGAAATATGATATTTTATTGGTTATTCAGAAAATGTGACGATTTTTTTATGTTGAACAAGAAGTTGAAGGTACCTTGTTTAATACTTGAAGCAGAACTAAAAGGAATAATATGTAACATAATCTCAAACAACTCGACAATTTATAAACCAAAACAACAAATGTGGAAGCATCCTCGGATGATTCACCTAAATTATATGTTTGTGTGTTTTTATGTTGTACAGTCTTTTATTGTTTTTTTTTCAAAATGATTGTAGATTTGATGTATTTTTTCATACTCTTGAATGTTGAATATGAGTTTTTATATTGTATACAATTTGATTATTCTCAAGGACACATTCATAAATATTTTTTTCATTTTAATACATTTTTAGAAGGTAGAATAAACATAAACATATAACAAGGTACAAAATACAATTTAAAAATCTACATCTGCAAAAAAAGTTGATACCATTAAAAGTATAATGCAAAAAATCTAAAACACTACAAAAATCATGTAAAGAAGCAACTTGATGGACACTTACTTCTATATAATGTAGAATGACATTCCAAAGATAGATCCTTAAATATGACGAAAAAAGGATATGTTAGGTCATTATAATGTTATTGAGAAGAGTATGATGTTCGTTAAATGAGAAGAGGTTAATAATAATTTAATTACATGAAGTAGAATCAAAATGCATATATGAAACACAAGCTCAAACAACTCGATGGTTTACAAATCAAAACAACAATTGTGAAAGCATTTTTTTACTGATTCAATTATTTAAAATTATACATATTCGCTCAAGTAAAGGACTCTTCAGAAGGCATACTTTTTTATGACTTATTTCTCTAAAAAAACATATGACTATGGATGCCCTAAAAGAAAGATCAAATATGTTGAAGTTTGAAATTATAGACTCAATTATTTTTTCAATATTTTGCTTGATAATATTATAAATCTATTATTCAAATATGTGCATTGGTGTTTCCTTTTCTTAACTCTTAAACTTTGAATATTTTATTGTTATAGTGCTATATACAATTTTATTATGATCAATGACTCGATCACAACGAAGGAGTTCAAGATGTATGTGCGTGTGTATGTATATATACATATATATATATATATATATATATATATATATAACTATTATTTTATTTGAATTAGAGAACACATCTATTTAGTTATTATTCAATATGCATCATTTTTTTCTTCTTTTTTCATGTTTACAATGTACTTATTGCATATTAGATTTTATGAAAATGAAACAACATAATTATATCAAAATGTATTAATCAATGTTTCAAAAGATTGAAGTTTATCGATATATTTATATATGCTAGAGAGAATAATACTTAACTAATTCTTTCTTGAAATTTAACTAATTAATTTGATTGGCTATAAAGTAATCAAAATTGATTTTATATATTATTTTTTCAAAACATGCTAGATTACATTTTTTTCATAAATAAAATTGGGTTCTTGTTGGGGGCAAGCCCTCGTTTATTGTGTTTATTCGAGCAAGATACCATGAGTTTGTATCATGTACTCAATTTGTTTTGTAAATTCATGTAAACCTGATTTTCAAACTATTTTTTTTCTAGCTTTATAATGTATTAATAAATGTTGGTTAAGTAATGTTGCATGGAGATATGAGATGTTTGGCATGGTCAAAATCTTTAATTTTCCCTATAGATTAATTATTGTGCATTCAAGTAAGTCATTTTATTGATGAATATAACTAATTGTTGTTTTAAAAATTAGAAGAGATAAAATAAAGTACATTAAAGGAATCTTGAATGCACCATGCATTTATAGATAAAACAAGTGAACCCTCATTCACATGGACTCATGTAACAAATGGAGACTACATGTTCACATTCTAGTTTTCTTGTGATTAGTTAACGAGAATATCATATGTTGCTTCTGGTTCAAAAAATAAACAGTTTAAGATAATGTCTTGCACTCTTCAGCACATAAATAAATTATTCCAACAACAACAGAAACCACCAGATCATTTTGTTGTCTGCACCAAGCCATCAGATGAGAGTATTCTCTCTCTCTCTCTCTCTCGAAAATTCTAGTACCATTTAAACTACGTACCGAGCTAATGCTGAGAGGAATAGTGCATGGCACATATAGTATTTTGAGTTGGGAAGCAAAGTGTGTGTGCATCTGTGAGTGCTCCAAGAAGCAAAGTGGCGAGGTGTGTGGGTGGTGACATGGTGTTGGATGCTTCTTAATTTGTCATTCGTGGTGAGTGCTGTACGCGAATGCATGGTATGATCACTTGAGTGGCAATAGCCGCTTTTGGAACAGAGAGATTGAGGTGTTGTAATGAAATATAATTAAATAGTTTCAGCCAAAAAAGAAAAAAAAAGGAATATCTGATGTTTTATATCAATACTGGCCATATACTTGCTCTCCTTTTCTTAGGAACGAAGACATGGAGATCACAGATTCTGCAAACTTATTATCGACACCTCTGCTACAGTGCTTTGATATCAGAAATCTCGATGCCACTGCTCTCCTCCATATGCCCACATTAGTAGCTTCCACCAGTGTTCATCTTCAAGTATAACATTCAACACTTACATCTCATTAAAACAAGCTCATAATGTAGTGTCATTTATGCTGTAAAAAGGCACTCTAATGTGGCAGGAACTGGTTATTTTTAAGGAATTCACTCACATTTTTTACATGTGAGAAATCAGAATAACGTGCTACTAGAGAATTGATGTGGCATGCAACTTTTGCTGCTAAAAAGGCCTTGTTCTGATCGGCTAATCATAAGAACTTTTGAACTCTACACTTCCAGAAGGCAAATCAGATGGAGCAAATTTCAGGTAAGGGCAACTTGACAATTAAAAGGATGCTAATTGATGTACATTGCAAGTAAATCTTTCTGAAATGTTGCTTTTGGCTAAAACTATGGCAGTCTGAAAATAGAGAATAAACTAACTAACAAAGCCAGTAAAATTCAAATCTTGATGCAAAAAAAAAAAAAAAAACCTTTTGTATGCTCTATTTGTTTCTTAAAGTTTCTTTATTGTCTCAAGCCTGTGTAATACAATTAAGTTAAGCTAATGATTAAGAAAGGGAAATTAACTGACATCTCATTCACTTCCTGAGCCAGGAGCTCCATCCACTGCAATGCTGCCTGAGAGCACAAGTCAGATTGTGGAATCCGAAGCATTGCAGAAGACACAGCTGCGGGACAAGATTCTTGCCATGACACTCCCTTCTTCAATCTTCATCCCCTTGCTCTGCTTGTTCCAGAGATGGACGGCAAAGCTCTTTCCTCGTAGCCAACCGAGCTTCTCATCGATCCACTTGGAGTGGTTCTTGTTCTTAGGACCCGCGAACAGTTCCTTTATCTTGTTCCAGCCCACCGGATAGAACGCTGCAGGCGGCAACACCGTGAATTTAAACCCAGGTTTCGGTCGCAATCTCGACACGACCCTGGACACGAGGTAAGGGCCATTGAAGCCCCATCTGCTGCCGTCGAAGGTCTTGGAGAACTCCTCGATGAACTTGTAGACAAGGGGGTGGCTCTTGTCGAAGATCAGCACCGCATTGTTCAGCCGGATCCAGTTCCCTGTCGCTTCATCAACGCTCTGCACCCCGATGGAGTTCCTGAGGCTTTTGAAGCTTCGCAGGATTATAACGTCGGTGTCGAGGTAGACGCCGCCGAACTTGTACAGAACCGCGAGGCGCAGCAAGTTGGAGAGGTTTTGCCCGAGCGGCACCTCTCCGGGATAGACCTCTCCGCGCAGGAGCTTCCTGAACCATTGCTCTGCTGGTGTGCCCTTGAACAAGTAGTCGAAGTCGGGGGAGATGGCCGCTACTCGGACGCCGCGGTCGACGAACGGTTTCAGCAGCTTGACGCCGGCGTCCGAATCCATGGTGTTGGATACTATGAGCAGGCAGGCGTCTCGGTGGATCTTGAACAAGCTCTCCACGGCAAGCAGGTCCCTCTGGCCGAACACGCCCAAGGAAGCTATCCATGTCATAAAGAAGCGCCATTTGCACGACGACATCGTTCCGCCCCCGCGAAAGAACTCGTCCGCTCTCGCCGCGAAACGTTTCGACTCCGCGGTCGGTCGGAGGGCTTGGAGGAGGACTTGGCTTTGCTTCGGCAACCTGAAGGTACGCACTCTAGGAGAAGGAGCGGAGTGGTTGAGAAGGCCATCACTGTTTCCCGTGGTGCGAGAGAGGTTGGAGCTTTGTTTCGCCTTTGGCTTAAGGACTGCAGATTCATCGGCTGCGGAGGGCAGACGAGGCGTCTTGGAGGCAGTTGCACCATCGCCATTGCTCACGTTGAAGGTTAGAGGCTCCTCGCTCGGAGAGGGCGAAGGAGTCTGCGCAACCGGAGCAGCCAGGGGAACGCCGAAGTCGACGGGTCCACCGTGAAGATGGAGTCTTTGATCGGTTTTGTTGCTCAGGACACGGGATTCTTCTCGCTGGGAGAGCAGAGGAGGAGAACTGGCGACGGGGGTGACGGCGAAAGGACCAGAGGAGAAGTTGCGAACGGCATGGAGGGAACAGAAGCCCTTGCAGGGGAAGAGGAAAAGGGCGACAGAAGAGGCAAGGAGGGAGACAAGGAGGACGAGGAAGAATGGACGAGGCCGCCGTGACCTCTTCATCGGAGAGAAGAGAAGGCGGCGAGAAGGCCGTGAGGGAGAGTCCTCTGCTTCTTCATCTCTGCATTCTTCCTGCCACTTATACTCCTGCTGCTACTTTTCACTGTTACAAATTTCCTCTGCAACCTCTCTCGTTTCTTCGCCTCACGTCGTAGTCCTGAGATGAATCATTGCGCGTTGATATCTGTCAGGAAGTGAAAAGCGTGGGGCACGGAAGAGGAGGTATCAAAAAGGTTGCCAATGGCGGCACTGTGGAGGAAACAGAGCAACTCACCATGCAGGAAGGGACGAGAAATGGTGGTGGAAGTTATAAACGGAAGGGGTGGCAGTTGTGCGACGCTTTTGGCGAGAGGCAACTTTTCTTTCAAAGACAACATTATTTATTTACAAAAAAAAAAGGAAAAAAAGAAAAAAAAGAAAGAAATAGAGATGTAAATGAAATTATTAGCTAAAAGTGCAATGAAAAAAATATGTTTGTTTATTTTGAATTTAATTATATATATATTTGTATTTATCCTGTGGAGTGCCTATATATCTTATTTATTTTAATTTATACGTCATGATATAAATTACTGATTTCAACCTTAATTATTTACGTTTCTAAATATCAGATTTTAGCCAAAATAAAATAACACACGTAGATAATTGTTTCGTACACATAAGAATTTGACAAATTAAGTAGACGCGTAGGGAGTGAGATTAGTTAGCAAATTAGGAAGGGAAAAAATGTTGCAATTGAGATAATATTGCAAAGACATTAAAAAAATCAAGAAAGTTGCTTATTTTTTTTTAAAATAAGAAATAAATGAATGATCACGTTTTGAATAAGCAACGTCGATAGTGTAAATGGATAGATTCGATGTCCAAAAGATATCCATTATGTAAAAAAAAAAACAATAATTGTAATTAAGTGAAACTGAAATTATGAGATGTAGAGATTCTAATTTGCAGAAAGAAGCTACTTCTTAAAGTAGTTTTTTTTTAGATTTTTCATCACTTTTGTTAATTATTAACTTTTTTCACCCCTTATATCCATAAGCATCTATTAAACAAAGTAATTGAATTTTACGTGTTCAAAGTCGTCTCAAATACGTTAAAAGAGGAGAAAGAAAATTCAAGATGGGATCGTAGCTGTGCAAAACAAAATATTAAAAAGTGTTCACATAGATCAAACAGTAAGATAGGTTTTATTTAATTTCATGAGATGTGTATTTAACCCTAACATGCTCCTATTTTCTATTGTTCAAGATATATTGTCCCTCTAGAAATTTTGCTATGTTAACAAGAGATGTCTGAGCATGCTTTAGCATCCTGTGCCGCACCGCTTTTCAAACATCGAGAGCTCGCTACTAAAAAAAAGTGTCTGATTAATAAGGTGAATATTACACACTGGAGTTTACAAAAACTGTTCGTCTTGCACATAAAACACATACGTAGAACAGAACATTAATAATGCTTTTTTTTTTGTCAAGAAAAGTGAATTTAGTTTATTAAAGTGGAATACATGGGGGCAGACTCCTTCTTTAGAGAAATGTAAGACATTTTTTTAAAAAAAAGAAAGTTGTATCTATTTATGAAAGAATCTGAAATATCTTGATACAATATATGAGCTATCTAATTAGACGTTTTCATGCTTCGTACTTATTTCATGTATGAGGCCGATGGCAAAATATAATTTAATAGCTCCTGGTTTTCTTCACTCCATGATTTTATCGGTCATAAGTAAAATACAATCGATGCAGGTCATGTAGCAAAAAGCAACACAAAGCCATGATTTGTATTTAATTAGTTTTGCATATTTCGCGGTTTTGAGGAGTTAATTAAGCTTCATTGAACGATCAACTATTTCATTCGACAAAATTAGGATAAAAATGTCAATTCTTTGGCATTCATCTTTAATTGTAAAATCCAATTTTGATCTCATTTACAATCCAATTTTGATCTCATCTTTACATGTGTTATATCAGGTGGACGCCACTTTTTATCGTGGCACTGTTGGATGCGAGATCGATGGAAGCAAGTGGGGTGGTGGTGCGGTTCAGGCAAGAAAAAAATCGGCCCAAATCATATGACGATCGATAAAAAATCCCTCTACCTCTTCGATTCCGACGCCTTTGCCTTGGATGTCGCTCATCGCACACCTCGATTGCGCCAATCTCGACAGTGCATACTGCCATCTGCCATCTCGTGGATCCTCGCCAATGTCAACCCTCACTTTGGCGCCACCGTCATTCGTGCACTCATTGCCACCGATGCTTGCGCCAATCCTCACCGTTGTCGATCCCCTCATCAGTCCTCATCGCCCTCATCATCATCGACCCTCGTCTCGCCTCTGACCCTTGCGCCTCACTCGCCGTCGATGCTTTTAACCTAGATGACGCTCACCGTCGCCGACATTGACTCCCCTTTTTTATCTGTGTTTTAGGTTGACAATGCTTAATGCCAACCTTGCGAACTTGATTCCTCACTCTACACTGCTGATCATCAACCTCACATCAGATTTCGTCGAAAAACTCGCACCTTCATCTCCGCCATCGCCGCATTCGACAAAAACCCACAACCACAATTGAAGTGAACCAATCGATTTTTTCTATTTAGAATTCTGAACCACTGGGGGAACCGTGCTATAATCCATGTCATCCATTTGCATCAGACGGATGCGAGGATAGGAAGGAACATTTAATGGAGTGGATGCCCATTAGGAGATGTTTCATGTATTATCTTTTCATATTACTTGACATAAAGATTGTCACTTATTTAATTAACAACAATGTGCATTAACTTATTTATTATGTAGAAGTAATCTCTCCAACAATTTAAATAAAAATATTACTTATAATAAAATATTACCAAGCAATTCACATCTTTTTTACTACAATACTTTTTATCACTAATGTCAAGCTAAAAATTATTTAATCTAAAAAAAACTTGAACAAAAAAATTATAAAGTTAATAAAATAAATAAATATTTTTAAATTAAGACATTGATAATAAATATATGTAATATTCAGAATAGCGATCAATAATAATGTGCAAATAGTGTGAATAACAATTATTTAAATAAAGCAATATTATTAATTATGACAATAATAATGGGAATAATTTTTTATTATTATTATATAATTTTTTAATATTATTTTATATTTTATTTTTCTAAGATTGAAAAACATAAAAATGAAAAAAAGATAAAATAAGATTGTTACGACAATATGAATGGACACCCTCCTTATAATTAGGGTGAATTGTCACTTCATAAATAATTTGTATTGCTGTGCAATTTAGATTGTCGATAAATTAATATAAAGTAATATGATGAACGAAGATAATTTAAGTTCATATTATTAATAATCTAGAAAGGCTGCCCGTAAGGAAACATCCATTAAATTCGTGATTATTATGCAATCAAATTATATTTGCCCTATTCCACTCGCTTTTTCATCTTTCCATGTTTAATATGGCATTGCACTACGATTTGTGTTAAGGGAAAAAAAATAAAAAAATGATTATTTTTCTTCTATGCTTATTTCTCTTTTTTAGTAAAAAAAATTAACTCGTCAAGTTGTACGATTTTTTTTACAACTGAAATTTATTAATGTCCAATGTTATTAGCATCCGATTAAATCGATCTCCGAACGATAAGAATAAATTCTAATTAAAGTGATGATTCTAACAATTAAATTTAAGATTATTAGCGTTGAACGATCTTCCAATACAAATTGCATTATTCAATTGTGTCGGTCATCATCGTACAATTTTATTTTTTACGTAAATTTTTTATGAAAAATATTGAATTCCCGAACGCGACGCATAAATAATAAAAAGCCACGATCAAGTTTGAAACATGCACCAACCAGCTATTCATCTCCCTAATCCACTTGTCAAACTTTGTCTGGAACGAGTCACTTCATCATTTCTCAGAGGGAGAGAGAGAGACCGAGTCATCAACATCACTTCTGTTCTGTCTCTGTGAGAGAGAGGGAGAGAGAGAGAGAGCAACAAATGTGCAAGTGTTCTTCACTTTGGAGAGAGACCACCCACCACCCTTTTTTCTTGTTTTTTGTTTTTTCTTTATGGTGATGAGATAACTGCAGTGTCATGTAAATAAGAAAAATATAATATTTTTAAAAAAAGAAACATAGAATATGAAAATGATAAAAAAATCATATCTAAATTTTAATTTAAAATTTCCTTTTGTTAATCTTTTACATTTAAGCCTTTTGAATGTAATGCATCTAATCTAGTTTCACTTTTTAGTGGAATCAGGTCATTCTAAGCTTAGTTTATTTTTTTTATTTGACAACAATTTGCTTTTTCAATTTTGTATTTTTTTTCTTTTTCTTATTTTCTCTATATTAAAGTTAACATAAAATAAAATATTTATTAAATATTATATATTATTATGAAAAGGATTAATATAATATTATTTATTACTTATTATTTCATAAAAAATTAATATTCCATTCAATATAATCTATTAAAAACTTATATTTAAATAAAAAGTTTCATTTTACACTTTCTATTTTATTTTTAAAAAATTTATATTTTATATTTATAATACATATTTTTAATTTAATTACTAACTAAAATTAATACATTACATCAATTATTTCGTTTCTCATCATTTAAATTTCACTCAATTATTTAAATTTCACCGCATTCAAACATATCCCGAACTAATACATGGAAAGAAAGAAATAGGATTATGCATCCAAATGGCTGCTTATGGAAAAAGACAGTGACAATTTATTGATAAGAAAGATAAGGTAACTAAATGTCATTTAAGAAAATGGAATCCTTAACAAAATAGGTTGAAGGACGTCAGGGGGAAATTTTTGTCAAGTTTTCTGAACCAAATGAAAATTTAACTTGTTTCTTTTCCATATATTTTGTCAATAAATGAGGTACAGAAATTTTTTTTCTTATTCATTTAATGAAGTTATTATTGATAATAATTCGAATCTTATTAGGAAACTTAGCTATTGTTTAATAACTAAAAATACGCTTGTAGCCAGAGGTGTCATTATTATTTCTATATTCAAAATAAATTTATGAGAAAATATACATATAAGGCATTCGACGTGAAACCGACGTAGACATTATTTTTCATTAAATTAATTCATAATTATATATTAATTTATTTTTTAATTAAATAATGAATTTGATCAAGATTAGTGTCATTCGAATAATGGATGTTAGTCAATCCATTTTAACATATAAGACTAATTCAATCCATACGATTTAATTAGTTTTAGATGATATTTTATCAAATTAATTCTAAAATATATATTACGTCATCTAACAAATTAATATATATAATTAATTTAAAAATAAATTAAATGATAAAATGGGGTGTTGTACATATATATCCATTAACACATTAATTTAATTTCATATTCAGTGATTCACGTCCTAATTTTCTTTTAGAAACATCTTGCACAATTATATTATGAGTTAAATTTCTATTGTTCCTGGATGAAATACTTATATAAATTTTTAGAAATTAGGACGATGAGTTGTTTGAACTAATATTCTTATAAATCACATCTAGTACTATTTTATTGTCTTTGGAGAATGTATGTGCAATATCTCTCCTACTCTAATGCAGAAAAAAAAACATATTTTTCTTCTAATTTTGATAGAATGGAAGTGAACATTATTAAGATCCAAGTCTTAACTAGGTATAAAATTTTGTGAATCATTTTACAAAGATCTTAAAGATCCTATGAGATTAATTAAATATTAATTATGATCTACATTGTTGGTCTTTTGGAAGAAATTATCTTATCATTTACTTTGATACCTTTTCTGTGCCTTGTATTTTTGTTATCCTACTCTTTTATAACGATATCGAGTAATATTTCCTTTATAAATTGATATAAACTACATAATATATGTTCCGTTAATTATTCAGTTATATGTTAATTAACTACTTTTTCTATATTAGGAGACATTTATTTAATAAATAAAAGATGTAAATTCATTATCACCTGACTAATTTACGTCACCTCGGGTCGTACGCCTAATTATGATAAATGAAACTCTCAACGAAAATATTTTACCTACGACATATATTAAACTCTAGACTTTCTTGAACGAGGACAGATTAGTTTACAACCACATTATTTTTTTACCTGCACTTAAAAAAAGGGCTTTAAAATATTAGTTTTTGTTGTTCATAATTAATTTTTTGTTTCTATATAATGCAATGCATATTAAGAAATAAACGATGTAATTTAAGAAATCATTGTCATCACAAAATTCAGAGTGATCGGGTAAAAATATAAATTCATTATGACCTGACTAATTTGCGTCACCTCAGATCATATGTCTAATTATGACAAGTGGCTCTCAGCGAAAATATTTTACGTATAACATATATTAAACTCGAGACCTTGTTAAACGAGACGTTAATTACCACATTATTTTTTTTGTTTGAACTTACAAAAAGGGCTTCAAAATATTAGTTTTTGTTGTTCATAATAATTTTTGTTTCTATATTAGTGCAATTCATAATAATATTTCTATATAAGCATTGGTGTGTTTGTACTGTTGTAGTAGTAAAAGGGGCTTCTTTGGCTTAGGGGAGCTCGTTCTTCCTCTTTTTCTTCTCAGAAAAAAAAAAGAAAAGATTAGGGTTTCAAAACGGGGCCGCAACGCAACCACGAAGAACAGACAGACAGACGCAGGAAAAAGGATCAGAACAAAAGCCTTTTGATTCTTCGAAATGGTTGAATAACTTCCGTAAAAACCCTCTCGTTTTGTTTCTAAAACAATCCCAACTCGTCGTCGTCGCAGAATCAAAACCTTCGCCGCACAGCATGGAGAGATTTAAATTTGAACATTTGTTTCTCCCAATTCTGGGACTCCAGTAAGAGCAGATCTCATCCCCTCTCGAACAGTACCAGAAAGATTGGGCTTTTTTTCTTTTGAGATTTGGTTGGATTGGAAACTCTAATTTTGCCACCATTCTTTTTCCTGCTGGAAGAGGCTTCCCCTCCTTTCTATGACTTACTGACGAATTTGGGACTGTTTATGAGGAAGTTGGACCTGGATCTGTGAATCGCTGCCGAGTTGTTTTGGGGTTCGATTGGAAAAATCGGATCTTGATCTTGATCTGAGATAATAATGTTTAAATCAGCAGTTTTCCATGGGAATTCATTCATCGGGGAGGTCGAAATCTACCCTCAGAACACGAATGCCGCCGGCTCATGGATCAGAGAACTCAGGATCTCCCACTTCTCGCCGCCCAGCGAGCGGTGCCCGCCGCTAGCCGTCCTGCACACCATCGTCCCGGGCGGCGCCCGCTTCAAAATGGAGTCCAGGTCGCCCACGAACGACGACTCGCCGCTGTCGGCCTTGCACGCCGCGTGCCTCCGAGAGAACAAGGTATTATTCCCCACAAAAAGAAACAAGGAAGAACAAAAAAAAAAAAGAAAGAAAGAGAAAAGATATTTATCTGTCCGCAAGCAAAATAACTAGGACGGTTAACCTGAAAACAGAATCACTTAAAATTGCACAACTAGTGAATTGATCGAATTGGCTCATGCTTTTTTGTGAGGAGAATATGCTGATAGAACTTCAACTTTTTCCTGAACTTATTATTCCTGGTGAGATTGGTCCATTTCAGGCTGAAAATGCATGAAAAAATAGTGATGCTGAAAAACAAACTCTTTTTGTCAGAATTACAGTAGTCCATCTCAATGAGAATATTTTTCATGGTATCTCAGTGAGAATTTAGTCAGTCATTTTTTTCTGTTGTAAAAAATGCATTTAATGTAGAGAATTTTATTTGTCCTCAATTTGCTCACAGCACTAAATACATTTAAAGCTTATGCCAAGTTTCTCTCAGGCTACCACCTTTCCTTTTACCTCATTTGTTCATCATATGCTTGCAGACTGCTGTTGTTTCACTAGGTGAAGAGGAAGTGCACCTGGTGGCCATGACTTCTCAGAAGAATCCAATGCGAACTGCCTGTTTTTGGGGCTTCCATGTTGCAACAAAATTATATGATTATTCGCTTGTGTTACTAAACATGAGGTGTCTCGGTATTGTCTTTGACCTTGATGAAACCCTTATACTTGCTAATACGCAGCGTTCCTTTGAGGACAGAATTGATGCACTTCAACGTAAAATGAACAATGAGACAGATCCACAGCGTATCACTGGTATCTTGGCTGAGATCAAGCGTTACCAAGATGATCAACACATTTTGAAACAGTATACAGAGAATGACCAAGTTATTGATAATGGGAAAATGTTCAAGGTGCAATCAGAGGTTGTGCAGCCTCTATCTGATAGTCACCAAGTGATTACACGTCCGATTATAAGGCTACAAGAAAAAAGTATCATTTTGACGCGGATTAATCCATCGGTGGGTGATTGTCTTGTATGCTTGTTATTCTGAAATTTCTTTTTTTTTCCTATAAAATTTCTTCATAAATATTGGAAAAAGGGATTCCTGCAAACAAATGTTGTGTGTCTGAAGTGTCTTCTTTCAGATTCGTTTAAAAAAAAATGACGTGTAATAAATATCTATCCCCTTTCTTTTGCAAATTTGGAAGCCTTTTAATTTATTTACATACACGAGTAATGGGCTTGCTACATTTAATGGAGCGAATTTATTTACCACAAGTATTTTTATGTGTATTTTTATGTCGAATCTTATGAACATGGATCAACGAATATGACGTCGATCCATGTAGCCGACCCCACCTAGTGGGATAAGGCTTTGTTGTTGTTGTTGTTGTATTTTTATGTGTATGAATACATACTTATGAAACCAAAATTCATGTCCTTACCTTTAGATACGAGATACAAGTGTTCTTGTACGATTAAGGCCTGCGTGGGAGGATCTACGAAGTTACTTAACAGCTCGAGGTCGTAAACGATTTGAGGTATATGTTTGCACAATGGCTGAAAGAGATTATGCTTTAGAAATGTGGAGGCTTCTTGATCCAGATTCAAACTTGATTGACTCTACAAAGCTTCTTGATAGAATTGTGTGTGTTAAATCAGGTATGCTTCCATGCTCGATGTTGTTGTGTTACTTGACTTTATATGTGACCATGCAGTTACTTGTTTACATCTAATTATGAAGTATAATGGTACTTGATCTCTATATATCAGTACATCTCCCAGTCCCGGATTTAAGTCTTAGGTCGTAGCTAATTTGGTATTTAAATATTTAATTCCGTGTTGCTAGGTATGCGGAAGTCACTGCTTAATGTGTTTCAAGGTGGGATATGTCATCCTAAGATGGCACTTGTTATCGATGATCGTCTTAAAGTTTGGGATGAAAGAGATCAACCTAGAGTTCATGTTGTCCCTGCTTTTGCTCCTTATTATGCTCCTCAAGCTGAGGTACTTTGATCCTGCTTTTGATTAGTAGTACTGATGACAAACTGGTTGCAGTAATCTACTTGGACCAACAAAGGCTCCATTATGATTTGTCTTTTCTGTAGGCGAGTAACAATATTCCTGTCCTATGTGTTGCAAGAAATGTTGCATGCAATGTTAGAGGTGGTTTTTTCAAGTAAGCAGTGGCCTTTGTTGTTGATAGCCTCAAGTTATAATCTTTTAACAAAATTGAGACTTCACTCATTATTTTTATTTGTCCTTATATAAACTGGCAGAGAATTTGATGAAGTGCTGTTGCCGCAATTAAGTGAAGTCCTTTATGAAGACGACTTGAAAAATATCCAGTCTGCTCCAGATGTGGGCAATTTTTTGGTATCTGAGGTAATTGTTTTTAGGGGGATACCTGAGTTATGCTGATGTGCATTTTCTCCTTTGTGATTATATATCTTTGTACCCCTTTTGGTTTTTCTCTTTTCCAGGATGATAATTCTACTCCAAATGTTAATAGAGATCAGCAAGGTTTAGATGGCATGGCAGGTGCAGAGGTTGAGAGAAGATTAAAGGTCTCTTAGTCATATTTTCATTGAGTCCTGCATAGATAAATGTTCTGTTACTTTGATTCTTCCATTTTCACCAAAGTAACAATGTTCAATAAGATATTTGGCTTTTAGTATTCTTGGGCTTCTTTCTCATATCTCAAATTAATGATATAACGCAATTTTCTGGAATATTCCCATACAGGATATGCCCCAGTACCTGACCCAAATCCCTTTGTTTAAGTACCGCATGATTTGCATGACTGAAAACTATGCTTCTTATGTAATATATTTCATCCTTTTTTTTTGAGGTTCTCCATGTTTTAACGTCTTTGTAAACAATGTCCAGGAAGCCAGCAACATCCGACCAGTTCAATCCACCATCACCAGCTATGAGCCACGAATGATTTCTTCTTTTCAACAAGTTATGCCTTCTTCAGGTGCAGCCACAGTAAGCGCTATGCAGGTGATGATGCCTTTGTCTACTATCCAAGGTCCTCAGCCTGTTTCCTTAGGCAGATCTTTAGGTCAAGTGATTCATCCAGAGCCTAGCTTCCAATGCTCTCCTGCTAGGGAAGAGGGTGAGGTTCCTGAATCAGAACTGGATCCAGACACAAGGAGAAGATTACTGATTCTGCAACATGGTCAAGACTCAGCTATTCCTCCATTTCCTCGGGATCCTACTCCCCCATTTCCTGTTAGGCCTCCCCTCAATATCTCACTTCCATCTGTGCAACCAGCAGGATCTTGGTTTCCTGTAGAGGAAGAGATTAACACAAGACAAGTGGGCAGGACACTTAAGGAGTTTAATGTATCACCTGAGACTTCACAATACAATAATAAGCGAACTCAACATCCATCTTTCTACCGAGGTGAGGAGAGCTCTTTTCCTCAGAGAGTTCATGAAAAAAGGAGATTGCCATTCCAGGTATTGTGTGGTTTCGAGGTAGATTTTCGTCAATTTGAATTGGGTTCATTTGAGCAGGTAGTAAAACTTATTTTTCACATTTCAGTTAAATCATGGAGGAGGAGGTGATAATGAGCGAACAAATCATGGAGCATCTAGTTATAATTCCTTTCAAGGTAACTTCATATAACGAAGCTTTCTCATGTTTTGAGGTTAGGTTTGATGGTTGCCTGAGACATGATGAATTTTTATCCTCTTAAGGTCTGGGATAATTCTTCTAAAAAAAAAAAAGGTCTGGGATAATGTGGTTCTCTTTATCGTCCCATTCTCAGGGTGTCATGCTCCATTCATAATTTTTCTTTATTTTTTCCTTTTTATTTCATTCACCTGTTTTTTATACATGATCTGGTGGCAACATTACTTGAAATGCTGATGTATTCATTTCTATATGCTTGTATGAGATGACATGCATGGACCTCTCTCCTGCAATCAGATATGCGTGTTATTTTTTGTTCCCTCACGTGTTAATAGTGCTGTTTCAATGGTTTTTTCTAAGTGAAATCTTGTGCAGATAAGTGCTTTTAGTCCTTCACAAATTACAATAATATATTGGGACTAATGGATTACTCCATAACAAAATAATCTTCCTGAAGGTGAAGATACAAAGATGGGCCGAACTTTTTCGAGCCATAAGCTAAACCATTTTGAGCCCGGACAAGCTGCTTTGCAGCAGGCAGAGTCTCCTGCTGGAGCTCTAGAAGAAATTGCAGCAAAATGTGGCACTAAGGTAGCCATAGATTTGGTGGCCTATTGACACTAAGCTTTATTATCAATTTGTAATCTTTGTGCTATTATTTTACTCTTGTAGGTTGAGTTCCGAAGTGCTCTTTGTGATACTACAGAACTGCAATTCTTGATAGAGGTAAGAGAGAAATCTAATTAGAGATGGATGGTAGTAGCTCATTCTTGTAACTAATGCTTCATATACACTATGTTCACAGAATCTTTTTCCATCTTCTTTGTTTTGCATTTTGATATAAATTCAATAGGACACTGAACATATTTAATTGGAAACATTTCTCTTATTTTAATATTTGATAGTACAGAACTGCAATTGTTGATAGGTGGAAGAAATCAGTTTGAGATAGGAGTTATCTCGCTCAAGCAGTTACTGCTTTGTATGTTTTTTGACAAGAGTTGCTCTTCAGATGCGTTTTTCGATACTAGTTTATTGAACTTACTTTTGCATTTTTATGGCTCGAAAAATGTTGAAAGTTGAGAATATTTAACCGAAATAGGAGTGACTTGACGTTACACATTGATTGTCCCAATGGTGATGATACATTTCTTGTGAGGTGTGTGCTTATCACTTCTACTTCCCAGGTGTGGCTGGTGGGAGAGAAAATTGGTGAAGGAATTGGTAGAACGAGGAAGGAAGCCCAACATAAAGCTGCTGAGATCTCCCTAAGACATTTAGCTGGTACGTTTGTAGTATAGAAGTCATCAAAACTTATATTTGGATATTGCCTCGTATTTAGTGAACAAAAAATTTTATCAATAAATGATTGGTTCGATTACGGCTACATAATTGGACTACAAGTAAGGTTAAAAAATTTCAATGCTGTCATGCCCTCGTTTGGTTGTGACAAAAGTTTTGGCTGAGTCATGACAGCATGTGCTACTTGGCACACAGGTCCCATTTGCTGTGGGCACAAAGTGGTCCGTGCTCATCCATGGTCAGACCATCATCTTCTGTTGAAGTTTTTTTTATTATTTCTCTCATGATTCTAAATGACTTTCGATGATTTTAGTAGTGAACCAGTTTCCACCATCCAGAGTTTGATAATTAAATACAGGAGTCATGACTCACTGGCATGTGTTTTTGTCCCTTCAAAAGATAATAGATATGTTCCACTGAAAATGGTTTTCTGTCTACCAAGTTATCATCATAATGGTTTCTGCAATCTAATTTATTGCATAGTATTCTTTTTTATTATGAGGTTAGTGTTGGACAACATTGACAACCACAAGTTTTATTGCAGATAAATATGTTTCAAATGCTCAATCTGGCTCTAGCACTGCACAGGGAGATTTTCTTAAGCAGTCTCAATCAAAAGAAAATGGTTTTGTGAACGACTTGAGTCCTTATCCATATCAAACCTATAACAGAGGTGACATGTTGCCTGTTGCAAGCACTTCAGAAGATTCCCGCTTTACAAGTCCGAGATTGGACAATACAAAAGGAACATCTCCTGTTTCTTCTCTTAAAGAACTTGTACGTTACCTCTCTGTGTCACTGCTCAGATCCTTAGCAATGAATTATGCATTCTCTCAATCTTGGTTACTTCTTTTACTTTTGAATTCAGTGTGGTATGGAGGGGTACAGCCTAGCTTTTCAACCCCAACCATTGAATCCAACAGGTTCAATTAATAAAGGACAAGAGTCTGCACAGGTTATTTTCTTGCTTCTGGTGCTACGTGTCATTGATTTTCTTTTTTGAGAATATTTTCCTACTTGACTTTCTTGAGAAGATTTTCTTATTCAACCATTTTGTATTTTGGTTCAGAGATTTTACTTTGTATGATTCTAGTCAATGTGCTGAATTTATCTTCTGTCTCACTATTGTCATCATTATTTCTGGTTTTGCAGGTTGAAGTATCAGGGAAGGTATTGGGGAGAGGAGTTGGAGCAACGTGGGATGAAGCCAAACATCAGGTATTGTAGCATCCTTTGGACCACTATCCCTCTTGTGCTTGGTGACTGAAATGCAACCAAAATTAATATTAAGAGTAATTCAGGAACCTTTAATGTGAAGATATCGTGCATGTGTATTGTTTTAGTATTTTTCGACTTCATTATATTGTACAGTTAGCCATACAGCCTAGATATAATTTCATATTGTTTTTGCAATATAATTGGATGGCTAGCACAATTCAAGACGTCCTTTTCTTACTGGGTAAATAATTCTAGCCATCTTCCCCTAAAAAAATTCTAGCTGGCCTTCCTCATTTAAAAAGAATTGCTTATTGGGCCAAAATCATATTGCGTCTGATGCTATGTATTGATTAATAATCAGCATCAGATGCACTTGCGGATTGCCTGCAATTTTTATGCTTTTGTTTTTCAATGCTCCTTATGTCTATCCATTCATCCCATCGAATATTGACAATTTGCTTCTCAACTGAGGCTTTTGACCTCAAAAAATTAGTTTCTTGAAAGTGTGCATGTTAATATTAGTACCACATGGCAATCTTTAAGCAAATGGGAATGTTTCTGCAGGCTGCTGAACAGGCCCTTGGAGCTTTGAGGTCCATGCTCGGTCAGTTCGCTCAAAAGCAATCGAGTTCACCAAGGTGAGGTTCCTTGATCAGAGTTGATATTTTGACATGTTTTAGTTCTAAACATATTATTTTCATCTGGAAACTTTGATATAGTCCTTTTATAAAAACTATACAAGGATGCAAATGTCAATAGTAGCTCCTAAGTAGGTTTTCTATCTGTGGTGTCAATTTCATGGTCTATTTTTTAGAATGTCAAAATCACATAATGACTATATGCAATCCCAAACCACATGATTTGACAAAGTTTGGCGATACAACTTGTGCCAACTGACTTTTTGAGCAATCTTTTCACGGGATAGTAATATGCGTGTATAAGGTAGAACAACGGATATATAAACTCAGCTTAGGTTCTCATTTGTGTACAACTTTCATCACAACTTGAATATGCTCATTGTCCCGTTGTTGCCTCGCTTCTGTTATTAATCAATGTACTTTTTCAGCTACCTCATTTCTTATATGCACTTATCAAAATTTTCAGGTCATTGCCAACATTTCCAAACAAGCGCCTGAAACCAGATTTTCCTCGTGCACTACAATGAGTTCCACCATCTGGTAGATATTTCCCAAAATGAAACTCTTGTGCCTTGAGCTCTAACTCCCAGATGCTCAGCTCTGCATGGAGTTCACCATCTTTAACTTATGGCAGGCCCCTAAAGTCCGCCGGTTTTGTATGCGATGCAGCGCAGGTACCATTGTAAATACTTATACCATTGTGGATTAAGATTCTCTGGACCCCTTGCATCCATGGGGTCACTAAGCATTGTGATGAACCTTCCAAGAAGTCGAGAGCGACGAGATTTCAGCACCTGACAACATGATTTTGTTGCCACGCCATTTTTCTGATGGCTATGCATGCCACAGAAATGGTGTTGTTGCATTTTATAGCTGACAAGTTCCTGGCCCTGACTTTGTGGAAGGTGCATTGTGAACTAGTCAGCGATTTTTGGGTCCAAAATGTACTCGTCACTTGCTGGAAGGAAAATTCTCTGCTCTTTTGTTGTAACATTTTGCCCATGATTTCTTATTCAAGACGTCGCAGCTTTGGACTGCCAATTGTCAGATGGCAGTTGCAAATTAAAATGTGGTTTCTTATTTCTGCCATTTTTTTTAAAAAAAAAAAGAAGTGCTCATGCAAATTGTTAGTGAGTGAAATCAAGTGAGCATATATATATTTTTTATTCCTCATGAGATCTCACCTTCACTGATGCGTTTTGTGTACACTAGTTAAACAATAAGGACGTAATATGGCCATCTATAGGTTAATTTATTAATTTCATCAATGACATTTATAAAAAAAAATCTTTTTTTTTTAAATTACAATGAAGGCTGGTACGAGGAAAATAAATTGAAAAAAAAGAAAATAAAAGATGCAGAATCAATTCTCCTGCTACTTACAAGGTATCTTAGCAACCTTTATTGTTGCATCATTTCACATTTACAAAGAGTACACAAATAAACTTCCTATTTCCCAACAAAAGAATCAGTGTTGTAAGGCCCGGCCGGTCAGACCGATGCCCAGGGCACTAAAACGTGGTCAAAATTCGGTCATGCGATTGATCCGCTTTGACTCGGTCAAAATTCGAGTTCAATTGCCCGACCCAACAGGTTTGATCGATTTGGACAAGTCAAATTGTGAAATATATAAAAAAATAAAACATATAAAAATTATTAAAAGTTTTTAGAAATATTATTCATATATCTCTTTACTTGAAATTTATACTTTAACATTTTTTTATCATATATATAATATTTCATCGATTTTTTTATTTTTTATAAAACCTCACGAGATTTTTTTAGAAAATATTCATTCAATTAATGCTTATTTTATTATATTATTTGATCTTAATATTTTATTATATTATATTTTATATTTTTTGCTAAATAAGATATTACATATTATTAATATTATAATGATCACCTTAACTTATTTTATTTTTTTATTAATTTATATTATCCGGTCCGACCATTCGGTTCGATCCGATCCAACCGGTCCGACCTGATCCGTTAGACAATTCGGGTCGATGGATGGATCGAGCCTTACAACATTGAAAAAAATATCCTGCACGGTAAATTACATAGAAGGACGTATAGATGGTCAGATGACAAGCTTGCGTTCGAAAAATTAAATTTAGAAGCAAAATTTCTTCAGATAAATTTGCAAATGTGTGCAATTTTATGACAACTAATTGACAGTAAAATGTGAAACAGGGAGGGGTAAGGCATGTTCACATGTTATACCCCTAAGATAACAAGATCCGAGTGAGAAAAAAAAAAACTAAAACTATGTACATTTGGATACATACAGGTTAGTTCTGAATGAACTAAATAGATTTGCCACACCCCAACCAAGAAGCCGTGGATGCAAACAATGAAAGAATCTAAACTAGTACTATAACACTCTCTGACTATACACATTCACAGTAAATCCAACTGTGTGAGCGGCAGTTCTGATTTAACACTGTGATTCCACTTTCATATGCACTTTCCTGGATCGAGGGTCGAATTTCACACTCGAATCGGAAATCCAAAATTCTGAAAAGTTCTGATCCGACCATCATTGCTGGCCGTCACAATCACCAATCCCCAGGCTGACCTACTTGTTTCCATGCCACCATTACGAATGTCACTGTTGTCACTTCGAGGATTCAGCTTTCTGATGGTCACGAGCTCTTCAGGCCAGGTTGCTGTAACTCTATCAGCAAATAGATTTGAGGCTGGATTGGAATAGCTGTGAGGTTGGCAATCAAGGTGCTGGTGGGTGGGTGATGGTGAAAATAGGTTCAAATTATCAGACGTCAATTGCAAATTGGCTTGAAGCTGCTCATGTTTGTTGGAGTTCGTTCTCAACATTTCTCCCGTGGTGGTATTTGGCCAAGGAACAGCCACCGTCACCCCCTGACATTGAAAATGTTCATAGCACTGTGAAATAGTAGCACCTTTGCTTCTGCTAGGTCGAGAATCATCATCATATCTCCATACATACACATGCGAGTCCTCACTAGCAGAGATGACATGCTTCCCATTGGCAGTAAAGCAGGCTGAGATTTGGCTGCTTGTGTTACGAAATCCTGGAACACAACAGTAATTTTATCACTCAAGCAAAGCCAAATATTGAAATATTTTCTTTGAGCAGTTAAATAAAACTTTTTGGCATGTAATAAACCTACGATATTAATAAGTCAGTAGTTTGGACATAATCTAAAGATGTTCCAAGTGGAAATAGATGTTATTATAAATCAAGCCCGATAACAATCCCTTAATTACATCGGATAACCATTACTTTCTATCCTAGCTCACTGTTCGAGGCAAGACTGAACTTAAACTCTAGAAGCTTCTGTTAGAATCTAATACTATTATTTATTCTGTCACTTCCAACATTATGAAATGGATAACATATAATTTGAACATATTAGATGACCGACTCACATATATTCTTACCTTTGAATTTGTAGACTAGATCATCATCAACAATTCGAACCCGTGAATCTGCAGATGTGATTAAGACCTTTGAGGAACTGCCTGGTGCGAACTGTCGGCAAAATAATTAACTCAGATAGTCAGATTAAGATCCAGTATCCACGATGTACCACATTAAAAGAAATTACAATATATTAATACAGAGAAAAAGATCATACGACTAACATAATTTACCTGGAAACCAGTAATTTTCTTGTGCCTGAACTTCTTTTTGTTTTCTAAGTTCACTTGATTTCTCTGAAGAAGCTTATTATCTGACGAAGTCAAAAGAATAGAGATTAAAAATTAAACATGAATATAGCAAAGAGTCCAATCAACAGGATCCAGGTATCAAATGCTTCTCACCAGATATATCATACAAATGGCAACTCCCTTTATGTGATCCAACAAGAGCACCCTTCAAAAAGAAAAATATTTTTTATAAAAGAAAACAAAAATTTAATACAAGAAAAGCTCATAATTTCAGACAAATGAAAAACAGATATAACCTAAATAGGTATCAAATATTACAAACCTTTCCATCAGGTGTATAACAAGCAGAAGTGACCATCTCATGCAAATCAGTCCAGTCCACTATTTGACGCTCCGGAATATTCCATATCCGGATTTTTTCGTCAAGGGACCCACTAATAAAGTATCTGTCATCAACAGGATTGAACTGAATGCAGGTCACTGCATCATAAAAGTTTAAACTTTAAAATATATTACAGGAATAAGCTATGCTAACGATCTGCAGTTCCACATACCAAATGTGGAATGACAATAAGCATTGAAACAACACAAATAACACTCACCATAGTCACTGTGGGAAAAAGTTTTCAAGCAAGAGTTGCTTGACATATGCCAGAGTCGAACTGTTTTGTCCATTGAGGATGAAAGTAGATACTGCAAAAAGTGGAACGACGTTCAAGGAGCTGAGACATTTGAAGAAGGTACGATAAAAATCAAACTACAAGTCATTTTCAATCACATTCTTAGATGGGAACTAAAGCTATAATGTACAATCAAAACTAAAACCAGTAATGGCATCACTAGATAGCTGAGTAAATCACTTCAGAAGGTGTTATTAGGTACTGGCACATGAAATAAGCTATTTCTGGTTCTTCAGGTAAAAAATATTATGAGATATTAGAATTAAGCAATTGTTGACTCTCTATTCTACAGAAAATATTACAACAATGTGGACAAATATTACTGTTCCCATAAACTCTGAGTGCAATTTTTTTTTGAAAGGGTCACTCTAGCTCATGCACATTTAACTTCGGAGTTCTGATGGGATCCGGTGCATTAGTACTGGTATGATCGCACCCAACTTAATTTTGTGGAGATGCGAGGTATCGATTCCCGTAACTCAAGTGCAATGTTAGGATTTTGTCATTTAAAGATTTACTTTTTCAAGGTCATCCAAGGCAAAAGCACACCACATGTGGGTTCCATACTGGCACATAACAGAATTTTAAAGCTGACGCAGGTTGCTAACTGTAGGAATGTTTCCAGTCGTATATGTTATGGAAGGTATAAATGCTTCAGAATGGGACTGATTTGAGGTGAGCATGCAACATGGAAGTCATATATGCATTATCTGAAATCACAGCCCTGTATTCTACAGGAAGCAAACTAGGCAGCATGAACTAGTATGAATAGATTGGCAAATATATGTTCAAGCTAGTAAATATAACCCCCTCTTCACAGAAACTGTTATTATTCATTGTGTATTCATGACAGATTAATGTTCTCAACAAACCAAAATATTCATAGGGATAAAAAGCAACTTGAATGCACATATGATGCACCTCATAATGTGCACATTGTAGGTCAATGGTGTACCATTGTACTGCAAAGCTAGTATCCTTGTATTATGTTTCATTGGGTGAAAGAAGATCATGTTAAAGTTTCTGAAAATTTATCCATCCTTCAAAAAGGACATACTTCAACAGATCATAAACTCAATGGTCATTCAAACTTCTCATCAAATGAGTGCTATGAGCAGTATAAAATAGAAGGAAAATGTCATACAGATTCTGCATGCCTTGTATTAGTCCTACATGCATAAGTCACGGGATCGCATGAACATGGATCAACGAATGGCGTCGTATGATCCATGTAGCCGACCCCACCTAGTGGGATAAGGCTTTGTTGTTGTTGTTGTTGCATAAGTCACGGGATGCTGGATGTATATGATGATATGTCCTTATCCAAGATGCATTTTGAGAAAACCGTGCGGGCCGAGGGCCAACAACAACAAAGCCTTATCCCACTAGGTGCGGGCCGAGAGCCAAAACAGATAATATCACACGTTGATTAGAAATGTTACATATGGTATTAGAGTCACTCCGCATGAGCCTCTGGGCATGGTGGGGTACGATCGCTCAACGAGGACGTTGAGTCCCTTAAAGTTGAAGGGTGTAGTAGGCATATCTTGGATTAGTCCCACATGCATAAGTCACGAAAGAGATGTTAGATATATACGGTGATATGTCATTATCTAATACGATTTGAGAAAACCGTGTGGGCCGAGGAACACGCCGGTCAGGAATGTATATAACTAGGACATTAGTTTTCTATAACCCCATTGTGTAACATGGTATCAATTCAAATAGAGAAAATATCTTGAGTATAGATTTGAATACCAACTAGGATTCAAGTCCCTAACAGACCAGCAATTCCACCAGATATTCCTCTCACCATTAGAGCTCTTAATCAGCAACTCTAAAATGCATTGCAGTGTGTATTTGCTCTTCAAATAAGTAACTATAGAAGATGCTGAACTGTACAATAAATAATTGTTGGGAAGTGCTTTTGGTCAACACAAGTTGTCTTTATAAACCTTTTTCTGTCAATGTATTTAAGAATGCATATTTTATATGTGCACTTCAGAGATGCACTTCAGCAGAACTAATTGCAAATCCGCATTTTTTTTGGTGTTATACTGTTTTACTGATGAATTTATTTTGTACTTTTTGGATCAGTTATTTTCAGATCTTGTACACATATAGTAGATATCAAAGAACGCAAATTTTGATATTTACCTTTGACTTGGACCAAGAGAGATCAAGGACATCACCTAGGTGACCTTTGAAGGAGCAAACAGGCCTCTCTAACAGAGTAAACACATGCTCGGGCAACATCAGCGGCTCCGAACTCACAGACTTTCGACTGCCAGTGACTTTTGAGTTCCGCTTCTTCTCTGGGTGGCTTCTTTCTGCACAAGCCAATGCCAGTGGTGGCTCCGGCAACCCGTCAGTGATTGCCACAACGAAGGGATTGCAAACGCCATTCCCGTCGGAAGCCATCTCATTTAGAAATCCAGTCCCCCTATCAGTTTCCGAGACCTCCCATACATTGATGACGCAGTCCTCCCCTGCGCTCGCCAAGTACCGTCCATCCAAACTGAACTTGATGCTCCATATTGGCCCTTTATGAGCTTGAATTTCCTGGCTCAAGTACAGACCAGTGAGCTCCTTGTGAGACTTGCCATACTGTCTCACGTTTATCCTCTCAAAGCCATGCTGCGAAACAACATCCTGGCTATCGTCCGTCGCCGAGCTCGAACGCCCGCCCCCCTTCTCGGACGACGTATCATCGCTACTCTTCCACTCCCGGTGCCTTCCGCCAACCATGGTATCCGTCATTTTTCGAATGCTCCTGAGCCAGCCACACCTCTTCTTTGACTTCGTCCCTCCGCTAGAGGCATTGCCGGTCCTAGCCCCGTCGCCGGCCCCATAGAAGTTGCCGACGTTTGCCGATTTCTCGAAACCCTGCCGCCGCATTAGCTCCTGCACGATTGGCGATCTCCCGACGCACATCTCGAACTCCTCCATGGTGAGCTGCCGCCCGGTACCGACCTCCCTGAGCTTGTTCCACGTCCCGTCCTCCTCGAACTCGTTCACCACGAACTCCCTTCCGGTGTCGAGATTCTTGATCAAATAGCGAGGGTCCCCGGAGAAGTCTTCCCTTTCGTCCCGAAAGTTTCCTCCAGCTGCTCCATCGCCGGCTTCGCTGTCGGGGACGTCCAAGGTCCCCATCGACAAAGTCCGAGATCTCGCGCCGAGCGGGGGCTTGCTGGAGACCGGAAACTGGATCGACCGCTGGTACTGGTGCTGGTATTGTGGCTTCGTCTTGCCGGCATTGGTATTTACAAATCCGACAACAGCGTCAGATCGAGATGGAACCGCCTCAGCGCCGGCAACGGACAGGTGATCCTCGCATGGGGCGGATCTCCCAGCGTCCGCCTTCCCGGAGGCGTCGGCGGTGGAATCGGTGACGGAGTTAAGGCGGGAGAGTACGGGGTCTCCTGCGAGGCCGAGGCGGTGAAAAAGACGGCGACGGCGCTCGACGACGGAGGCGGGCTCGGAGGTCCAGATGTCGAGCGAACAAGGGAGCAGCAGGGAGGAGCAGGAGGAGGAGAGGCAGCTGCGCCGGCGCCGGAGGTCCCCGGTGGCGGAGTCCTCGTCGGAGGCGGAGGCGGAGGCGGAGGTGGAGGAGCAGGAAGTGGAGAGGATCCGGTCGAGAGACTCGTAAAACACCTCGTCACCGCAGCTGGCGTCGGAGTCGTCGGCAGTCATGCCAGCATCCCGAGCAGGCGCGCTGCCGGAAGCGGCTACCTGCCAGAGCAAGGGCAGCGCGCCGGAAGTAGCGGTCTGGTGGTCAATTACAAAGAGCTGGGGATCGAGTGTCGTCTCCGTCGTCTGGCTCCTTAAAAAAATTTTTGAGAGAGAGAGAGAGAGCAAAAAGGAGAGAGAAAGGAACAAAAACCGAGGGGATTTGTTCTCGTGTTGCATTATTATTATTATTATTATTATTATTATTATTATTATTATTATTATTTTATTATTTTGTAGCAAAGTTAGCATTTTAGCGGTGGCAATTAAGTTAAGTAGTAAATAAATCCCGCCCAAATAATATTTTATTAGCATTACATATTATAATTATATATTATGATAAAAGACAGAATAATAAGCATTTATTTTTTAGCCAATAACTTAAATTTAATATTTGACAGAATAATGAACAACTGCTGTCTCTCTCTTTTTTAGCAATTATGAATTATTAAGTAGCAAATATCAGATTGTGACCTGAGAGCAATTGGAATAAAATGCCAAACGCAAATGATAGTGTGGTGAAAAGTAGCATTGGCTGATATGACCAAATACCTACCATAATAATATCGTCGTCATTAATGATAAGATTTTCAAATAGGGCTGACCTAGGATAAATTATTTGAATAGTTCTCCACTAATATGCAGTAACTAAACCATTCCTCATTTTTAATTTATAATTATATTATCCTCAAACTTCATTTTTCTTTCGCTCAAAATGATTTATAAATAATTTTAAATTTTTTATTTGATAATTGATAAAAATAATTAATAAACACTTATTTTACTTGCTTATAAATTAAAAAGTAAATTGTTTATTTTATGTGAGAAAAAAATTGATCAATTTGATAATGAAGATATTATTTTGCCATTAAAATACACATAATTTTTCTTCCTATGACTTTTTAATTATTTGATTAAAATAATAATTTATAATTTTTTTATTATTAAACACGTAACTATTTAGTTTAAAAAAATTAATTTTAATCATTAAATTATATATTAGCACTTTAACTTATCAATTAAGTTAAGCAGACTTAATCCTCTTGATCATCTTTCTCTGTCACCTCGCTCATGTGGCAAAAAATATTAAAAATAAATAAATAAATAAATAAATGTGCGAGAGAGAGAAAAAGAGGGGTCGACATTTCCTCTCTCTCGCATGTGCTTACCGAGAGAGAGAGAGAGGGGGGCATCGGCTCCCTTTGCATAAGGGGCTAGCGCCCTCTCTCTTGCGCGAGGGGGGCATCGGCGTGACCAGGGAGGACAGTACATCAGCCATCTTTTATTTTTTAATTATTTTATTTTATTATTTTCTTGTGTCACGACAATTGTGTAATCAGAAACTTGGTTATTGCAAGAAAAAGAAATTTAGAGAACATTATAATTATAAATTTAAGTTGGAATCGTCCCCCTAAGTTGAGGAATAATTGATGTAATTTACCCCGTGGACTTCTATCCTACTTTTGGTTATTCAAGGATAAAATACATATTTTAAGTGCGGTTTGTTAGGTTATTCATAGTTCCTTTTTCTTTTTTATTTTTTGTTTGGTTAAAAGAATAGATAATCTGTAAATGAGATAAGTGTTTTTAAAATCGGACTCATCATCGAATCGGTCGGCCAATTGGATCATGGTTCGATCGAGTTCGATCAGATTGAACCGAATTTTTTATTAAAATAATATTATTTTATTATTTTAGAATAATATATTACAAATAAAAGAATAAAAGGTAAAAAATGAAATAAAAGTATATTAATCATCATTTTAAATTAATCAAATATTATTACATTTTAAGAATGTATATTATTTATAATTAATTAATTTTATATGTAATTATTTAATACTTTCATGAATAATTTCCTTTTTTGGATTTCCATTACTATTATCTTGCCCTCATTTTATTTTTCAAATCCATATTTTCTTTCCATATTATTTGATTTATCGTATAAATTCATCCTATAAAATTTAGTATATTATTATGTTTCCATTTTCATATTTTATTGTATAATATTTATATAAATTAAAATTTTGTCATCTTTTCATTTATGTTTATGATATTTTTTTCTTTTTTTTCAAATTTATCTTTATTACTATCTTTCCAATTTCATTTCAAATTCAAATTACTTTCCTTATTATTTACATCCATTTATTCTTTACAACCAAATCACTTAATTACTCCTCCTATTATTCCAGATTCCCTATTATCATATACTTTTCTTCATTTCTTTTTTTTCCATTTATTCACCTCTCTTCATTTGTTTTTGAAAAAAACCGAACCGATTTTTTGATTTAACCGAATTTTGACCGGATTAACTCGATTTTTTGCAAAAATGAGTTTTACACACTAACTGGACCAGACCGATGACCGATTCACGATTGAACCAGTCGAACCGGTCTAGTCCAGTTTTAAAAACACTTATGTAGATTAGTTATTCTTGCTGTAAAAAAGAATAATAAAACTGATTTAACGCACTCTTTTAGGGCATTGACCAGGGTTGTTAGTTGTTCAGATTATTTTTTTGTGTTTGATGATTTTAGGGTGAATATTATATATATATATATATATATATATATATAATGCTTTATTCATGCAATAGTAGTGGATCGGCCAGTTGCATTGCATCCCGTCCCCCACGCTGACAATATCATGCGGAACGTCAACACCGTTGGTTGACTCTCTCTTTGTGCCGAGTTGACAATATCATATGCAGAACGTCAACGCGCACACACATTGACGATATCATGCAGAACGTCAGCAATATCACGCCATCGATTGATCAACCCCCCTGAAGCAGTGAGGTGCATCCTAGTAGACAGTGAGAAACAGTCGAAAACCCTAGGAGGAAAAACAAATTTTGGATACATCGTTATGTAGCGTTTATCTCTTTAAATATTATATATATATATATATGTGGAAATAAATATACATTATATATATATGAGTTTAATGAGCGTGCAACTCCCAAATGGTGAAACGCAGTGCAACACCTAAATCGTAGTCGTCCATTTGATTTCGATGGCATAAATCTCATGCGAAGAAAACGCCTCTCCCGATCGATGGCGGCGGGATCCTGCAAGTGCGCCAGTGCTCCCGACCTCTGCGTTCGTCGCCCTCGAATCCCACGAGTGCCGGATGGAAGCCCCCATCGTCCTTGCCCGAACGAGCACCAACGGACACCCATCATCCCCAACCCGTGCGACGTCCCCTTCCCCTTGTCTTCCCCTTCGGTGCCCTAACCGGATCCCGCGAGCGCCGGGCGACAACCCCAATCCTCCTCACCCCTCGCTAGCATCAGCCCCCCCCCCCAAATCGTCCCTATGAGCATCGGTGGTCCCCCATCGTCCCCGACCCTCGAGCGCTGGCATCTGAGAGAGAAGGGAGATGTCAACGCCATCAATCGTCGAGAGAGAGAGATAAGGGAGAGAGGTGTTTCACTTGGGAGAAGGGGGCATCACGACGCGCCAACGAAGGACGCCTGAGTTCTGATTGATGATGGTGATTGATGACAGCGAGCTCTGATCGGCGACACATGCGGCGCTCGCAGGGATCTGGACGACGCCGAGGATGCTCGCAGGGCTCAACGACGATGATGGAAGAGAAGAACGATCGGCGACCTTTCTCTTCTCTCTCTCGACAGTCAACAGCGCGGATTTGGATCGGCGATGCGTCAACGTGGGCTCGACGATGGCAACGGAGGGGAAGACGAAAGAAAAAGGAGGGGAGGTCATGGGTGCGACGGTCATAGGACAGAGAGAAGGGGATAGGGGGCGACGGTCGCAGGCGAGAAAGGATAATCGCCGGTGCTCGCCGGATGGGGAGGTCGCAAGTGATCGGCGACCATCGATGGGTAGGTCGACATCAGCAGGCAATCGGAAAGAGAGGCGAGCGCTCACGGCCATTCGATGCGACCAAGGCGATTTCATCTCGACCATTGGATTAAGTGTTACACAATGCTCTACCAAATGGGTGTTACACAATTATTAAACTATATATATATATATATATTGCCAAATAAATACACTTTACATTGTAAATAAAAGTCGTGTACCGTTTGCAGTAAAAGGATCTAATCCATTTTTTAAAATATAAATCTAGCTACTTTCCGGGTGTCATTCGATCGAGTTAGCTATTAATTTTTTTTTTAGAAAAAAAAAAGTTGGTGAAAGTTTTGGTTTGATAGGCCTGCAAGATGCACGAAAGATGGTGGTAGGGGTGAGCGCCATTGTAATACATGGCATGTGGAACCACATGCACGACCTGCTTAAAATTAAATTGTATACAAATTGACTAATGGAAACATCCATCCACTTGTAAGAGCCATGCATATATGCATGTACACACGTACATTATATATATATGCTTAACTAATCTGTCATTAATAGTTTTTTTTTAGAAAAAAAGATAGGTTTTATTCTCGAATGCTTCATCAAATAAGAAATGATTTGACATTGATTAAGTTAATCCAATACTAGAAGAAGAAGAAGAAGTCCCTTGAGACTCCCAACAAGATAACACTCCCCACAACTATGTACGTACCTCATCTTCTTTCTTTTTGCATACCATGGCCTTAACTTTTCAGAACAAAAACGTAGTAGTATATATAGCTGCATTATATATTAGCTAACCTGTACATAGATAAAAGGAGAAGTCAATTTCTGAGGAAGAAAGAGAGGAGGGCGAGGATGGAAATTGGAGAAATGATACGGTTGGCACATGGTGGAGAAGAAATCAATCATTAAGCATATACAGGTACGTATATTACAGCTGATCACAAGAATCTCTAATTCCATTGCCCCCATCTATATCCATATGACTCACAACGTGTGTTTGTATGAGTGATCACAGAGAGAGAGAGAGAGAGAGAGAGAGAGAGAGAGAGAGAGAGAGAGAGAGAGAGAGAGAGAGGTTCCCGCCGGCATCCAACCTGTTATGATCATTTATTTCTTCTTCAAGGCACGGCACGGAGTGTTGGTTGGTGCAGGCCATGCATGGGGCAATTGCACGTGATCCCCTTAATTAAATTAAATTGCTCGCCTTGTTAATTGCAGCACATTAACCCTCTCTCCTTGTTTCTCCCTTTCTCTGTGTTTTGCCCTAACAACATTTTCCAATTTGCGGACATCTTGACTGAGTTATAAATCATTAAAACACTAGTAAGTTGAAGAGAGAATTAATGACACAGAATAAGTATGTTGTATGAAAGCTGACTATTTCGATCTACGATCGATCAGGACATATTCGATCTGAATAAAGAGAATCGAGTCACTCAATGACATTAAGATCCAATTCATAATGTGTTGATGTGATTGCAAAATTACAGCTTTTAATCACCGTTTTTTTTTTTGGTCTGGCCTCAGTGTTCGGAGTTAAAAGCACAACGCAAATCCCATATAGTCTGTTTAGTTTAGCTAGAAACTACAAATCACAAACTATCTAAACGGTTAGGATTTCTGCACGAGAAAAATTATGTATCGCGAAAAAATTTGAATTTTTTTTAGGTGACACATGGTTTTATTAGATGGAAGAAACATAAAAGAATTATAAGATCATATTAATTTCTCTTTGGACTCATAAGAAGTTTATATAGACACTCCCTTTCACAGATGATAGAAATTACAGATGAAATTTCGAATTAATCTCTAAAAATAAGACACATATCTTGTGATAAGGAGATAAATAAAACACTTATCTATTGAAGCGCCTAACTAAAAAAGGGGACCATATAAAGTTACAATTGGATTCAGATTCAAAGTATTATCAACATAAACAATATACACATCTAGCTAATTTCGTTTAATTTAGTTAGCTAGAAATTGGAGACAATGAAAGTGCAGTTCATGTCATTCAAATTTCGAACCTTTGTGGATGCAAAAAATTCTTGTTCCTAGGGCGACATCAGAATAGTCAGACTCGATGGTGGGCCGAGACTCCAGCTTGTGATCAGTGCGCATAACTCTTAGCGGCAACTGGATTGGACGATCAACGCTGCTTCACACTAGAGTGACAACCGGAAAAAATGTCATTCAAATTTCAATCAATTCAGCCCTTTGCATGGTACATAGTCCTTGTTGGCACTAATAATTCTATGGAGGTTCTCAAGTAGAGATGTTTCATCTGCATATGTTTGTCCTTAAAATCATAGTTTGAAAGTGACTTGGCAACAAACAATACATAAGCCTTTTTATCACCTTGATAGAGGATCTGAACTTGTCTGGTGTTTCCGTACCACACATCCAAAGAGACTAAACCACTTTCCAATGCATCTACCTTAATTGTAAACTACGTTCATATCAATTATTAATTTTTTTTCCTGTTATACATAAACTACAACCGTTCTACATTGAACATATGAATCAGACCAATGCCTTCATCTAGGAAACTGTTTGAACATGAAGGTCATGATAGCAGAGCACAGGTCCAGTTCGCCACTGTTAAAGCACATTATGTTTTAAATGATGACCTGCATTTCATCATTGAATAAAATAATTATCCATGTATAAATCAGTCAGCAGGGTGCATGCATTTGCTTACAATTGATCTTTCCTACAGGGGAAGGGAAGAGACATAAAAAAAAGTAAGACAATATTGTAACAATTAGCAATTAATAAAAACACCATAGGCATGTAGGGAATCAGGGGAGAGGGACCTCTGTGCTATAATGCTACTCTTTCCTTTGAACGAAAGAAGCATTGAGGTGTGATGAAGTGAGACAAAATGTGGAGGTGGACTGGTGGGTGGAGGAAATGCAATGAGTTGAGATAGAGAGAAAGAGAGAGGGAGGGAAGGGAGGGGAGGATGAAAAAGATGGTCAATATTGGCTAGTTCTGATAGGTGGTCTAAGAAGAGACTGGTAGGCAACCAATTTTGATTTCAGGGATCCCATCTGCCTGTTTCTTTTCCCTTCAGCATGCATCAAACATTAGTGGCCTTGTGTTTGATTAATTTAAGTTTTGATTCCGTACTGTTGAGGGGGCAGCTAATACATCACAATAATCACACATCCCTCATCTTCCATAGAAGCCTAACTAAACACCACAAATGAGTATCTTGATCAAATTGGATTGGTGCTACAAATTTGTTTAGGAACATGTAGGCATAGTGGAGAAGGATTGTAGCTATCACAAAGGTTAAACCTTTGAATTTGTCATCAAATTAAGTTAGGCATGCATGTCATCTTATGTTTTTACCTGTATTTTTAGTTAATGACATAACATGTTGATGCTACTATTTAATCAGTTTCTAGGGTATCAGACTTCCCCTCACATTATTCATTCCATGATCAGTTTATACATTGTCTCAACTCAATTATTTCAGTTTTGGATGATCCCTGGAACCTGCAAAAAATGAAAATCATACAACTAAATAAGGGAATCTTATACCTTTTCTTTTGCCGATTCAATTCCTTGTGCCTTATTTCAGTTTTGAATGATCTCTTTTTGAGGGGAAACATCTTGATACCTTCAGCTTCTGAGAAAGTTTACATTTGCAATTTCTGTGGAAATGAGATGCATGGTGACAGTTTTTTTTCTGTATTCATTTACAGTTGGAGCATCATGATGCATTTTTCGAACCCCTACGGCGAGTATTTCATCAGTTATTTGCTGATTATTTATCCTAAAGTGTCCACAACACTTGAATTTGCAATCATTAAGCTTAGAAAAACATGTATAGTTGCCGTTAAGTGCATCCATAAGGACTAGTGACAGCATCAGTTCCTCCTTTTGATCACATTTTGGGTCCTATGTTAATTAAACAGTTTACAAAGGAATCCTTGGCCATTATGACTGCATCTCTCACTCTCAATCAGTCAGTCTCGCAGAAGAAAAGAACCTCCAACTCTTTACTTGCCTTTAACCTTCGCATCATCGACCCAGGCATCTGAATTGTCACTTGTCCTTCCATTTCTTTAAAGCTCATCCTTTCCACAACTTAAATTTTTGCTGCATGTCATGTCGTACTCAAACATCTGTTTGCGGAAGAGAACCTTTGCATCGATCACCTGCACTGACTTAATTTTCAATACTTGTCCGCTTTTCTGTAAGGTCATGTTCTCCACAAAATTTTCGGTGCACGCCATGCATGCAGCGCTCGAAACGAAACACAAGGAATGGCTCAAGCTTCCGATCCAAATGAATAAAAAGTAGTGGTGGAAGCTTTGCTCAATCATATGCACCTGTGGCCATCCAGAGTTGAGCAAGGACTCAAAAGTTTAATAGTTCAGACTTCAAATGGAGTGGACGAGTGGAAATGGGTCCATATATCCATGCACGGGAACCAAAATGTTTGGATCATAGCCCCAAAAAGACAAGCGGACGCGACGCCTGTAAAACGAATATATCCTAGATTATCTAAGTGAGAGAGGATCTAGGCCGAGATCTAGGTGTGTTACTGGCTTCTTTAAGGTTGTTGTTCCTGCCCTCTTGCCATCTAAAAAGTAGTTTGTTCATGACGGGCTGGCAAGGGACATCACCACCATTACTGCTACTGCTGTTGCTGTCACCGAGCTTTTGGTGCCATGGATTCCTAAGCTTTTGGTGCTCCTGCGAGCACATGTATCAGTATGCACGGGATTGTATGCGCACTGTTAGAGGAGGATCCATCTCTATGCAGAAGAAGAAACAGGTGGCGTTCCTTGAGGGAGGAGGACCGTCGGCTGTTGTGTCTTTCTGGGCAGTAATAATGTGAAGAGCAGACTCGAATCATGAACCTTATAAGACAACCCGACAACGCATGCATCGTTGTGCAAGATTAGATAACAAATCAACAACTAGTCCATCAAAGGCTTTTGAACAGCTGGGGGTCATCTGCAAGAAAGAGCGAGGGCTTTGCCACAGAACTCAAATAACGAATTAAATGAACACGCATGTGGCGAGTTGATGCAGAGCTCAAGGTCTTCAATGCAATGCATTGCTGAAGTGAGCTGTTTCAAACTTGTGTTTTCAGAGGATTGAAAGGACGTGTATGTCTTCTAGAAATATGGATAGTACTCTTAGGCAGTGTTTGGGAGCTAGAACTATCTTTGTTCTAGTTTGTTCACCCAAACACTAATAGCAAAAAAAAAAGTTAGAGATGAACTCAAGTTTTGATCAAACATCATGTGATCAGAACTTGATTCTACAGCTTTGAGCAAGAACTTTACTTGATTCTTCCAGTGATGTATTTTTTTTTTAATTTTTACATGTAAGCTTAAAAGAAGGTGGTGCTACTTTTAGGTCTATATATAATAATAATATTTAGTTTAAAAAATATATATTAATATATTATTAGAAATAATTTTATTTGGATCAAATAATTAAAAAATATTTTATTAATTAGTTATAATATTTTGCTTAATATTATAGTATAATAAAATTATAAAAATTCGTATTAATTAACTAAATTGATGTAAATATTATAAGATATCTAATTTATATTATATTTAGATCTTAAGTCATTCTTTACGTAAATTACAATATGAATAACATAAAAAAATAATTATAATTAATATTAATATATTATGACACAACTTATTTTTTAATATAAATATTTCTTGTATATCATAAATTATAATATTAATATAAATACTTTCATAAAATATTATTTTCATTAAATAATTACATAATATTTTAATTTACTATAATTTTATACCTCATAAAATAATAAATTATATTCTTAGTTCTTACTTTTTATCCAAACACATACAAAAACTTATCTATCAAATCAATTTTTCAAATTTCCATCATTACATTTTTCATCCAAACACCAAACCTAAACTTTTCTATCAAAATCGATTAATTCTTGAAAACTAACGAGAACTACAAGTTGTCATGTCAAACATAGCCTTAAAATAATGTGTGTACCCTCTCTTCATAAATAGGAGTATATAATGTAACACTCACAAAATCATCCCTCTTGTCACGTAGGTAGTCAGGTTGACTCCGAGGACGCTACACTACATGCTATATTTTTTACCATACTATGACCTTGACTATTCAATAATTACAATACGTGGCAAGAAATATAATAATAATAATAATTTAAATAAGATCTTTATTAGGAAAGATGGAAATGTTGGAATATCAAAAGACGTCAACATCTAATGAAATCCATAATGAGAAAAGACAACAGCATCCAATAGGCCCAATCAAATGACCATGTATCTAGTTCCAAAAGAAAAGACCAAATTATCTATGTAATGTGAAAACAACTTATCAAACTAATGCAAATGAAAGGAAAAAACACTATTGGACTTGATAAGTCATGTGTAGCGATCATTGAACTCTGCGTCCTCCAAGAATTCTCATTTGTAAAATTTCAAATAAAGGAGCATCGAATACTCGTGAGCGAAAACGCCTAGTGCCATAGAAAACATAAGCTATAAATGATAATCAGATCATGCAGAGATTTATAATGGATAGGCAATAAATTATTCCTTGTCATAACTATACTTTAATCTTTGTTATACTCGTGCTCTGTTCTTTACTGTAATAATATTTTGTCTTTACTATATCATGCGATGTGCTTTACCATGTCATACTTTACTATATTATACTTTGCCATGCTTTATCATACTTTATTGTATCATGCTTTACTATACTTTACTTTGTAATGCTTTACTTTACTTTATAATGAGTTGCACTACATCTTTTATATTACTATGCAGTTCTTGAAGTTCGTTGCCTTATGCGAGTTCGACTTTATTCGGTTGAAAAGTTAGAGGTGCCTCTATGATCTCTTTGAAGTCCGGGATGTCCACTTTGGGGGAGGTGTAATGCTAATGCGTACCCTCTTCGAAATACAGGTGGGAGATGACTTGCACCCTAAAAACAATTATCATTAAAAATTCGTAGGTTCACTGTTTCCTCAACTAAGCTACATGTCCCTCTGGCACTATAATCCATGTAATCCTTATTATGCTCTCTTTGGGGAAGGAGACATGTCAATGCATAATCATTTTTGAAATACATGTGAGGGAGGACCTGTACCCTACGAGCAGTAGTCGTTAAGGACATGTAAGTTCAATGTCTCATCAGCTAAGTTATTTGCCTCTCATCTGTACTATTATCATGGTCTTTACTCTGTACTTTGGACGGCACATAGTAATTCCGTGATTTTATTTTTGCTTTACTTATTTTGTTTATCATCTGTGGAATTTAGAATCAATAGATCAGAGAAAGGGTATGGTCAGATCCATTTCTCTGAGGCAATAAAAATTATACCCTATTGTTTTATTCTTTAAGCCGAATCTCGACCTGTCCTTCAGGTGGAAAGGGCACATTAGCTTCTTTACAATGTCGGACATAGTCTCTAGTGGGCTTGTCGAAAGCGGGGTCCAATTGGAAAAGATCAGACCTAAACAAAAAAGGTATCTATCCCCTATTCGACAGAACCTGGGCCGGATTTCTGTCACGATTTAACACGCATGACCCGAGTCGAGTCGCATGCTGCACTGCCACGTCACCCCGACCGGAATTGTGTCGATCCGATCGCGACTGGTCAATGCGACCCGGATCGAGTCTAGGTTTGACTCGGGCTGGGTTGTTGTTCGATGATTGTGCGGGAAAAAACATGCGACTCGGGCCAAGTCCTTTGAGACCCGAACTAAGTCCCGGTAGGACCCGGGCTGGGTTCCTGATGCGTAGATGTGCGTCGGTCTTCTTCTTTTTCGGCCATCCTCCGACCATCGATTCGTGACGATCATAATACAAAAAATATAATTCATAATATCTAGATCACTATGGAGTCATCACACGCATCATATGATTAACGATTTATAGGCTAAGGGGATTAGACATCTAAGATACCTTTTTCCGATCGTTGAGTTCGCCAGAGGCACGTTCGTCATCGTTTCGGGTTCCGGTCGCTCCTTGGCCGGCGGAGAGTGCTCTGGCCCTCCCGAGTGCGTCGAGGAAGAACATGCGTGCGCCGGATGTCTGCCGGTCGTGCTCGTGCATGCACAATTCGCTGGCCAGCAGGCATTTCTTATGTGCCATTGCATCCGCTGACTTGCGGTACTTGCCAGGTCAAAGAGTAATCTTTTTTTTTCTGGTGGAACCTTTACCTCTGAGCCAATTCAGTTCAAAACAGATCTGGAGTTGCATGGAGTATTAAGCTATTTTTTTTCTCTCCTATTTTGTTTTTCTTCAAGACTCCAGAGAAGGACGGCGATTGTTTAGCTTAGGCTTCTCTTTGTCAGTTCTAAACTAACAGAACCTTTGCACTGAAGCAACAAATTACTGATAACTAGATACATTAGTTCATCCCCCTTGAATCAAATGAATGTATAGAAATGAATGTAATAGAATGGGCTCACAAATATTTTTGGTTACTTATCTGTTAAATGCTATAATGAAATGTTATTGTTAATGTACCAATTTTATCATGTCTCCAATGTGATTGTTAATGTGCATGTCCTCCTTTTCTGCAAAACAAGACTTTTCTCAAGTTTGGATACAATTTTCTGTTAAGATGATTGTTAATATGCATGTTATTAATGTACCTAAATGTGATGTTGGGCAATATGTCCGGTCCCGAGGGATAATGATAATTCTCAGAGTCTTAGGAATTAGTAAACATGCAGCAAATTCATAATTTGCCAAGCATGGAGATTGAACTTTCTCTTCTGTTCTTGCGAGTCCATAATTGCAGGACTCCAGTTAGTTGTATTCCTAATTTTCAGTCATTTCCTGAAACAATGAACAATCTTCTTCGGAGGAATCGTTGCTTGAGTACTACATTTTGAAGACTTCAAGAGAAAGAAACTAAATAAAGTTCAGAGCAATATGAACTTTATTGAATCTTTATGAAACATATGCAGTCGCATCTTTCCTGAGAGGAATCCCTGCAAAAAATCAAAAAAAGAACAAATCCGGAAACCAAAAGTTTCAGTAATCAACATAACGGTGACTTAATAACTTTCTTTTTTCTTATGAAAAGAAAGAAACATATGTATCAGCCTCTGGGCTAGTGAATTCAAGTATTCAACAGAATTCATAAGTCGACGACATATCAATGATGTAGCGAAGACAATAATCTGTGTTCAAAGTAATGTTAGTTTGAAAATCAATGTTCTGCATTCAATCCCAAATACCATTCAATGATAATAGCCCCGTGTTGTAATGCATCGAAATTAAACGAATTAAGTAGCAAGTAAGAATTCATAGAGGTACCGCAAATAAAACAGAGGCTTATATTGATAGAATACACCTTTTACATATATGAAGATGAATTATAAAAAAGGGAACATTTCCCCTACAAGGAAAGCTGGTAAGGCAAGCAAAGATTACACCAAACCTTATACATGGGGAAAAGAAGAACTCAAAATTGTCTCCTTTCCTGCATGAATTACCTCTAAAGCACCCACTTTAAGACACACAATTACTCTATCATAAACAAATTATCCATCCAAATGCACCAGAGAACACCTATAAGCTTTTGTGGTAAAAGACAAAGGGCTAAGAATTTGAAGTCCAAACCTATGTAGTGTGACATCTGAAACTTAAAAGCAACGAGCCAGTAAAAGGGAAAGCTGAGAGCAAACAAGAAAGCTCCGGACCATCTGCTCTGTCAGGGCCTGAAAAAATATGCAGCCAAGACAGAGGGCTTCCCTCAGGAATCTGTGTAAGGAATATAATGGAGCTAAGTATGAAGTGCTCTGAAGTAACATATGCAGCTCAAATCACCCTCAGCATGATGCAAAGGAAAAGATATTAAACCCTAAAAGTCACAGGCTGTCCAATAAAAATCTGCAACCAGTGAACTCAAGATATGATGCATGGAGTGCGTTTGAAAAGCTAATGCATGTCCTAAATTGGTGCCAAGGAATTCATGACGCATGCAGAGATATGAGCTTGAACTATCTCTAGAGCATTGGTCTATAACTACTAACTCAATCCTTCCAAATAAACCAGGAAGGGGAATGAGAAGCGGAGGTATACGCAGCGGCCGTCATCTCCTGGCCGAGGCCCCCAGGTGCCGACGTCGGCGCTGAGGGCGCGTCGTGCGAGCCGTCTCCGTCGGCCGCCTCGGCGATGCTCGTGAGCCGGGATTGGAGGAGCAGGTTGTTGGCGCCGTCTATGTCGTCCCATACCGAGCTCCCGGGGCCCCATGTGCTGAACCAGGCCTCATCCGCGTCGCTCCATACCATCTCGGATGGCTGCGCCGCGGGCGTCATTGCTGCTTCCATGGACGGGCAGTCGAGAGTAACCGGAAGAGGACCAGCGACTGAGGTGCCAGTGGAGGGGCTCGGAGCGCTCGAGGGTTGCAGCTGCGGAGGATGACAAGGCTCGTCCAGATGCTGTTTGACCTGTGCCTCATCGGGCGTGGGTGGAGCAGAGGACGAGGAAGAAGAGTGAGAGGCGCCGTCCCTGTTGCCTTCCGCCGCATTCTTACCCAGAAAGAGGTTGGGGAAGTTGAGACGGGCGTTCTCGCCACGTAGCTTGAAGGCCTCTCTGTCGTACGCGAGAGCGGCATCCTCGGCCGTGTCGAAGGTGCCGAGCCAGAGGCGCGTCCGGTTCTTCGGCAGGCGGATCTCCGCAACCCATTTCCCCCAGTGGCGCTGTCGCACGCCGCGGTAGAGCTTCGCTGGCGCGGGTGCCGGTGGCAGCATCGCATGCCCCCCGCGCCCGGCCAAGCGGTTGATCATCATCATGTGGCCGCGGGGGCTCAGGTTGAGCGCCTCGCTCCAGTAACGCAGCAGCTGCGATTGTTGAAGGCTCATCGCGGAGTTCGCCGGCTCCCCGGTCAACGAAAACGCAGGCATCGCCGGATTCCCCGCATACCGGTACGCGTTGCTCTGTCCGAACGATATCATCTTCTGTCCAACCGCAGCCGGGGGCTGCTGCTGATGGCACTGATCGGCGGACCGCAGCAGGGGAAGCAACAGAGGGCGGTTCCCGACAGCCTGAGCACCGTCGCAGGCGAAGGGAAAAACGGGCCTGGAAGCGGCAGGAGGAGGAGAATGCGGCGAGGACGCCGGCGAAGCCGGAGTCGACGCAGGATACCGCGGCCAAAGCCTATCCGGGCTCTTAATCCTCTTTAACGGCCGAAGAGCCACCGACGGCGTGCCCTCGGCCGGACCCGCGAGATGCAGAGCTTTCGGGCCCTTCCCCTTACTATGCGCCCACCTGTCGGAGCTCCCGTCATGACCCTTCTCTGATCCTTCCATGCCTCCCAGCCACAACGGGATGGCCAGACAACTCAAACACGCTGGCGTACCGGCCGCTCCGCCACAGACAGAAACCAGACAGTCAACAAGTCAAGGAACCCCAACGGAAGCAAGAATGAACAGGGATCTACTGCTGGCGCTCCGATCACAGGTCTACGTATCCATCAAGAACGGAAGCGTGCACAAAGAGCGAAGAGCGGACGGCTGCGGGGGAGGAGAAGTTTCGTAAGTTAAGGACGATGGGATTCGCGCATGCGGGGGGTTTTATTAGGGGAGAGGGAAAAAATATATGAAAAATATCCGACGGAAGGGTGAGGGGGCCGGGACTGGGAGAAGGAAGGATTAGATTTTGGTCTGCGAGTCGAGGAATGAAAGGTTACGCTAAGTGGGCGGTGGGCGGGAGGGGACCCACACGGGGGATGTCGATTTCGAGAACTTAGTAAACCCAATAGGAGGGAGACGCGTGTCCCTAAGGAAATCTTAGAGTGCACGACCGTCGTCACTACTGTCGGGGTCGTGATGTCGTGAATTTTATCGGCATGTTTTTGCTGTTTGCTGCCCCTGCCGCCTTTTCTTAGCTTTTGTTTGATTCTTTCCTTGGATCTAAATCATGCATCCATCATCCTTCCTAAATCCTAAGGTAAATTACGCTAAATATTTTTAAATTTTAATATTTTTTCAACGTTATTTTTAAATTTTACTTCATAATCATATTATTCATCATCTTTTTAACTCGTTTCACGTGCTCCCCTTTTCACCACGATAGTTCATTTCTTGGTTACTCAATTGACATGATGATGTTTTCGTTTCGTCACACAGGAGATCATTCAACGTGTATATTCTGACACATCAATAAATTATTTTAAAATAAAATAAATATAAAATTATAAAATAATTTTTAAATAATAATATAATAATAATTTTTTTAAAAAAAAGGAGGAGGAGATCACCTAACGTCCTCACCAACAAAGAAGGCATTGACACGAGGGTGGGGTCGCCTGAATGCCAATGGCCGAAGGAAGAAGACGAGCGGTGAGCCCCCCTCCCGCGCGCCTCGCTGCGACCTCGCCACAGAGAGAGGGGGGGGGAGCCCTCCCCCACACCCCCTCGCAACCTCGCTCGTCGGTGGGGGAAAGGGGGCCTTGCCGGCTTGCCCCCGAGGTCGCAGAGCATCAACGAGGACGAGGAGGAGGAGGGTGGGGGTTAGGGGGGCCTCCTTCTCCGGAGTCCTATTTTTTATTTTTTAATTATTATTTTCTTAATACTGTTACGTCAATAAAATTGCTTATGTGGAGGAGAAAGATCATGCCACATGAGCAATGCGACTTTGAAACGACCTATAACTAGAGAAAATGACATTTTGTTCGACGAAGATGGAGATCATTCTTATTACAAATTAAAATCGAAAGATAGTCAAGGTTGGACATTCAGCCTATGAACTCTTCTTCTTAGTTATATAATATAATATAATATATAATCATATATATTATTAAAATGATTAAATTGATGTCCAGAACTGCAATTATATTCCTTTTACTCATCAAGTCCATAACTCATACTTAAAATATATAAATAACTAAATAAGGATGAATCTACCTCTCTTCTTCAGCGCAGAGCAAGAAATAATTTTCAATGTTCTATATAAACTTTCAATCTACCAGCTAAATGTTTTTTTTTTTCATCAGCGAAATGTTTTCAGATCACTCCCTGTTAATGAAAACAAATATAAGCAATAGATGCATGAAGCCAAACTTTTAACTCTCAGCTGCATACATCGTTATAATTGAGGACAATATGGAGACGAACTTTTGATGTTGAAACGATCAGGAAGATAAAAATAAAAAATGACAAGATCAGGAAGTGCTTCAAGACGGCCACCACCTCCACCTCCCTTCTCCTTTCGGCAGGCACCAAACCGGTGGCGGGTGCCGGACGCCAAATGGGTCGGTGGCACATTTCCATGCATGGTCCACCGGCCGCCGTCACCGTCGACCTCATCATTATTATCAACAGCGGTCACACGTCGCATGCATACTTCCTCATGAGAATTATATAACAACTACGTGTTGACATGTCCATACAAAAATATCATTTCATAGATCAATTAATTAAAAAAAAAAGAAGTATACTTGAAGAAATCTCACTCTCACGTGAGTGATAATTAGAGTTCATGATATTTAGAAAATGTAATATTATTTTTGTCATCTCATCAATGTATCCATAACCTATTAACTTATTTTGTGAATTAAACAATAAATCTGATGCTTAAACTATCTAAATATGATTCTGTTATTAGAATATTTTTTACCGTCCTTACATACTATTTTTGTTGGTTCATTAATCTTTAGTTAAACAATAATAAGTTTAATTATGACTAAATACGTGCGAAATAATCTAAACAAATGATATTATTCTTGTCACAACTTTAAATCAGGAAGTTTCAATCATTCATTCAGTATATGTTCCAAATTCGTTTTTTATGTTAATGAGAATTCTTAGTGCTCCTTTATTATCTACTATACATGCATTAAAGTATTAATCTCTTTCACGAAAGAAAAAAAGAGAAAGAAACCAATGAAATAAAAAAAACATTAAACTAATTACAATAGTTTGGAAAATCACGTTAAGATAACATATATAATAAGACTTGCCAAGTGATAAATATCTTAGGGATCGATCACTATGATAATACTTGTCTAATTTAATTAATTAATTAGATGGGAAATGAGGCAACTAGCAAGCAAACAAGCGACGACCTTATCAAGATTTCCGCCTCAGGATATTTCTAAGTATTTTACATGGGAATAATGGATGATGACAACATCATCAATCAAGATTAATCAGTATATAATTGATGGACTAAAGATAAGTTTTTGACTCTTGGCTCTAGATAATCTGTTTTTTTTTCTAATCATGTCTACCAACCCTACCAATGTTCCATTGTAACATTGTTTTGGCTAGGGGGGAAGCTTAGGAGGAATTGGAACATTGGTTTGGCTAGGGGGGAAGCTTAGGAGGAATTAGAATGGTGAGTGGATGGGACTTGAAATTTGGTCAACCATAGTGGCACTAGTAGTCTTGTGATTGCAACATTATGTTTATTAATTAGTTTGGTGTCCTTGGTCAGAACATTGTGGTTAGTGGTGACATATCCATCTCCAACATTGGCACTGCTACATCCATTGGATTGACATTATGTTTTTACTATTTGTTTATTTGTAAATATCTGTTCAGGTACTATGAGTTCATTGAACACAGGCTTACTGAAGTGGAAGCCAAAAAGGAGATGCTGCTAAATATTTGACAGTGACACATATGAGCAGTTGAGCGCCATTGAAATGTGAATTGCAATATATATATAAATGCAAAGTGTAGAGGTTTCTATTATTGTATAAATAAATAGATATAGTTGCCACAAACATGAGCAAACCGGTTTAATTTTCATACATAGATTACTATGAGATAGTAAATGAATTAGTTTGTAGAAATAAAGTTAACATTCTTCATTTTCTTGGTATGCCTTGTTTGTTTCTTCTTCCTCTCTGACAGGCTTTGAATCACATAATTAATGCCAACAGCTTTCGCTAGATAGAAACGTATTCCAACTGCTTCGTTCATCTTTATCTCTTCTTTTCTTTTCTTTTTTTTGCTCCTACTTTTTTTAAATCAAAATCTTATCTGTTATAATATTTCATAATGTCCGAGTAGATAATATTGAGGACCTCCGGAAGAAGGGACTCTGTCCAAAAAAGTGTCAAAAAGAGTCAACCTTCCTCTATTAGCCAGGAAGTTAGATGACAAAATTACATTATCTATAGCAACGAGTACATTTGAAAATTTTAAAAATTGAGATGAGAAAAATAATTTCAGCAAAAAAGTGTCCATAAACGTTAAGGATATTTTGATCGCTTGTTGATAATGTCCAACAAATTTGATGAGTCCACCTCAAGCCAAACTCTTGTAAGTTCTTGGTCGGGACAGCACCTAAGACCAGCCAATGCACCTTTCAATTCAGCTTTCAGCACATTGTCCACCGAATAGCTAAGCGCACCTGCCATAACACAAAATTCGTAAGCATTGCGAATAATAAATCCCACACCCCCTGATCGTCAGGTTTAGTAAAGGACCCGTCCGAGTTCACTTTCACCTAATTATGCGGTGGAGTCTCTCACCGGACCCGAATAGGGTCTTGGGGGTTGTTTGCCTCAAAAATGGTGAGTCCGACAAACTCAGCTGAGCCAGCCAGAGTCCGTCTCCACATGACTGAGATGGTTACCGATTTGAAAGCATAGTGGGCATCGTTACATGCTAACCAGATTCCCCACAAATAAAAAATGATAAGAGACTGAAATCTAAACACCGAACGAGGGTCAAGGTCGCGACCTTCCAAGATCCTAGTGCCAACTAGCAAGGAACATAAAGTTGTAGTTAAGATCATGTTGCATTAAAGACCACAAAGCATTAGCAACCGAGCAATCAAAGAATAAATGCTAATTAGTTTCTACAACAGTATCACAAAGGGGGCATTTAGTATTAATATTCAAGTTAAAAAAAGAAATCATGTCAAAAGTAGGCAATTTAGAATGGGATAGTTTTCAAAGAAAAATTTTAATTTTTGAGGGGACATTGATGGACCAAATATGCTTCCAAATAGGTCGTCCGAAGGTCGGCAATGGATTAGGTAGGTAACACAGAGAGTAATAAACAGAAGAGGCCTTAGCTTCACCATGTGGATTAGCAGTCCAAACCCACCGGTCATCACCGGCATAAACATAAGGAGGCGGCAGTGAAGTGGCAATAATAGCATCAACCAGAGATGGTCCAAACAAATCTTGTAACAGCAATAAATTCCAGCCACCATCTATAATTAAACTATTAACCTATAATGAATCCAAAGTTACCTGCACATTAATATAGGTTGATTTATGAGATAAAGGTACATTAAATATCCAAGGATCCATAATAATTGAGGTAGAAAGACCATTGACAATGCATTTATGCAAACCGAATCTAATTTCTTTCATTATCATATTAATCATTTTCCAAAGCCAAGAAACATTCCTACAAATGTTATCATTCCAATGCATTAGATAATCATACTTATTCTTTACTAATTGTGACCAAATGTCCTGTGCACCATTCAGGGACCTTCTCGCTTAGCAAGCAGTGAGGATCGGATTCAATGAAGATTACGAATGCCCAAGCCACCAAGGGATTGATGAGCTTGAACTGTGTGCCACCCTACAAGATGCATTCCAACTTTGTTTCCATAGTTAGACCAGAGAAAGGATCTAGAGTACTTTTTCAGAGAAGAGATAAGATCCTTAGAGACATATACAAATGATAATGAATTGAAGATAGACTTAATAAGTACACTCTTGCCAGCAATGTTAAGTAACTTACCTTTCCAACTAGCCAGGCGTCAAGATGCTTTATCAATTATAACATGTTGCTACATTTGTGTAATATACTTGTATGAAATTGGGACACCCAAATAGATGAAAGGAAACTTACCTTGCTTGATGCCCAGAATATCAAGGATTCTATTTTTCCTGATAGAAGAAAGCTTAGCAAAAAAATAGAGCTCAAATTTATCATAATTTACAATTTGATTAATAAGATTACTATAAAGATTTAAGATGCCTTTAATAGTCTTAACATTTTTAGCAGTGGCCCTAATACAGATGAGCAAGTCATCAGCAAAAAGATGGCTAAGATTGAAATTGCCAATGTTAAATGGAACAAGATGACTTAATCTTACTTCATTATGAATAAGTGAAGAAAGTAAAGAGATAAGGAGAAAGGGAGTCTCCTTGTCTAATGCCCATATATAATGAAAAATAGGGGGATTATTCTCCATTAATATAACATGTAAATCTAACTGATTGAATACACTTTTGGATCCAAAAGATAAACTTATCAGGGAAGTTCATCATGTGCATTGTAGTTTGGATAGCACACTAAGAAACTTTGTCAAATGTTTTGGCAATATCAACTTTAAATATGAGATGCTTCTTTCTACCAATGGAGAGAGAGTGAGCAATTTCCTGGACAACTAGGATATTATTTTGAATGAAACGACTAGCAATGAAAGCAGATTGTCATGGGTCAACAAACTCAGGAAGTGATGGTTTAAGTCTGTTAGCTATAATTTTAGAGACTACCCTGTAAATAACATTGCAAAGGTTGATTGGGCTGAAGTCATTTATAGTTTGGGAGAAGGTTTTTTTAGGAATAAAGACAAGAGTAGTGTTCCCCCACTCCCTAGAAAAGATATTATGGTTGAAAAAATTCTGAATGGAGGAGACCACCTCCTTGCCAAGGATATCTCAATACTGTTTATAAAAATCCAGAATGAATCCATCAGGTCCAGGGCCTTCCCTAGGGACATGGACCAAAATACATCCTTATCTCTTTAGTAGTTACAGGAGCCGAGAGTGATTGATGCCAGGAATTGTTTAATATTGATAAAGAAGGTCAGGTCCTGGGGTCAACAGAAATATGAGCAGGAGCCCAAAGAATTTTATAGTGGATCATAAAAGAGTTAAAAATCTCTCAAGTGTTCTGTTTTAATTGGCCATTATTGTCGTTGATGTTTGTAATCCTATTCTGTTTATGCCGAGTTTGTGGTGCTTAGATGATAAAACTAAGTGTTTTTATCGCCATTAGTTATCCAGTTGACTTAGGATTTGCTCTACCGCTTTATACTAATTTGTCTTAGGAGAGCAGCATGCTTATGGTAAAGGATACGTAATTGAGTAACTTCATTATCATTGAAGCCCATAGAGTCATCCCTACACTCAAGAGTCTGGATATTAGTTAAAGTAATCTGAGCTCTAACTTCAAGTTTCTCGAGGTTTTGGGAATTCCACTTAGTGATTTTAATCTTGATTTGGTGAAGGAGCTGACTCAGAGTATCTCTAGAATGCCTATTGTTCCATACTTGTTCAACTATATTCCTGACTTGAGGATACTCAAGTAAAAAATGCTCATACTTGAAATTATGTTTCCTTTTTTGTATCCGAGTAGTTTGAAATAGAGGGGAGTGATCAGACACCTAGATAGAGTGATGGTAAAAGCATAGGGATATTTTAATAACCAATCAAGATTGACAAAAATTCTATCAAGCTTATTAAAAATCCTAGCATGTCCAATTCTATTATTACACCATATGAAACCCGAGCCAAAAGGAGGTAAATCAATTAGACCCTGAGTTTGGATAAGATCACGAAAGGCAAAAGATGAAGGAGAGTTGCGAAAATGGGAGCCACCTCTTTTATCATATTGGAATAGAACATTGTTAAGGTCCCCAAGTAACATTCAAGGATAGCCCTCTTGTGGCGATGCATTATCAATTGTTACTCCTTTAACCTTAAATCTCGTATTATACAAATCAGTGATTCAATTTAATGCATGAGTAAATCAGGACTATTATATGACTGACAAATACGAACTCATTAAGCCCATTATTAATGCTAAAATCATTTTGCCCACATATGATGGAGGAAAAATGTGTACTAGAAGATGATGAATATAGAACACAAGATGCATTGAAGTTCCACCATAAGATTATTAATTACAGGTAGAGCACATAAAAGGAATAATTATTAATAAATTAAGATGAGCGATCAGAAATAGTTCAGTTACAAGCATCATACTGAAAGAGTGTGATTCCACAAGGTCTACAACTCATCTCCTTCTTTCAAGCCCCCCGAAAATTACTGAGATGCTATTATGTTTTTACCAGGGGTAAAAAGGATCATATACCTAACAATTTGATTGACAACTATTAAACAACTTCTTTATGTAGCACTCATATACCAACTCCACAAGTTAATCACAGAGTCAACAATCATCCAGGAGTGATGCAAATTTTAATATGAGCATATATCACTTGGAGGCTAAGTGCATACAATGTAACAATATCCAAATTAGAATCCCGAAATTTTAATATGAACATATATCATTTAGAGGTTAAGTGCATATTATGTAACAATATCCAAATTAGAATCCCAAAATTTTGATATGAACATATATCATTTGGAGGCTGAGTGCATACTATGTACAATACCCAAATTAGAATCCCAAGTTTCAACATATCGGCAATCACGCAACATCACCAAGAATTTGTATAACCAAAGAACCAAACTAAGTTTTTGGCCTACGTATTGGCATATCCATCTAGCTGTAAGAACTCATTCCAACTGCACTACCATAGGCCAGCCCGGGGTCCTGAGACTTGCTGTAGAAGAGGTAGTACATCTCAGATATTATGCAAGTGAAGAAAACAAAGGCTGCACCAGCGCCAAAAACTCCTTTGCGAACAGTCTCGCACGATGGTGGATCACTGAAAAAGAAAGTGCGGTAGCGAGTGTGGTAAGCATTTCGGACAGATCCAGCCAGTAAGCATGCCTCTGCTATTAGGAAACTCACCCTGTGTGCAAAACCAACCTCATTGCATCAGTGCTAAAAAATAGTTAGGTTCTTGTTAAAATTTCATAGGCAGTATATCAAATGAACAATACTTTATTTTATAAGGTAATTGTTGATGTTCTACACCAACAAGAATATCCAAAAAATAGCAAGTACTGGTAAACTCCACTATGGAAACATTTAATGAGACAACTGACTTGGAAGTCAAATAACAAGACTGATCATATCAGCAGACACATATCATATATGTCTGATATGGAAACAATCACGTATTTTTTTCTCCAAATATCCTTGCTAAGGTTGTATCAGATACATTATATCAGCATTAATACTGGGCTCAACAAAGAGAACATGTAGGACTTCAGCTGAAAAAAAAAAGAGAGAATATGTACGAGACACTAACAGAAGATCTAACAATATGCTAATATCCAGAAGCAAACATACTGCAGGTCAGCAAAACTATCTCTGGATGCACACGAGATATACAATATGTAGATCCAATCTGGATTTCACATTGGACAACCTCAATCAATCAGCCGACAGCTCAATCGATTCAATTGGCCTACTTGGTTCAGCCGAATGAGGCATCTCCTGCTGTCATGTTTCTACTTTGATGATCGTGAATCTACATACTGGAGATCTTATAGCATCATTTTTTTCTCAGATAAAATGCATAATTTCACTGTTCGTTCATCATGCATTATATTTTTCGACATCACAAGAACAAAAATATTAAACTTTAAGTGGAGTAAAAAGAAAACGTTTGAAATAAATGACCTGCAATATGTCAAACACGTCGGAGTCAACACATTGCCAACTTCTATTGCCGATAATCAATCGCCCACATTTCTTTCTTTCTTTCTTTTTTTTTTTTTTTACTTTTCAATCATCTGCAAACTTCAAATTTATTATTAACATTGTGACTCCATTTGCATGGCTTTTAAAATGATTTCTTTAGCTCAATCTTCGAATCCGGATCTAGACAACGGTGCTTTAAAGTGTAAAATGAGGACCGGGGAAGTGGGGAACTGGCGGGCGACCACCGCTTGAGGGAGGAGGGAGGAGGAGAATGGAAGGCGAGCATTACCAGCAGATCAAAAAGAGGAGGAGGGCGAAGGCGCGGGAGCCTCCAGGGCGGAGTGGGTGGCCGCAGCAGAAACACCTGCTGGCGAACGCGATGACGACCTGGCTCAACAGCAAAAAGATCAGCGCCCCGACGCCGTATCCGGTGGCGATGTCCGAGTCGTAGACGCAGTAATAGTAGTTCTTCTCTGGGTCCGGCACCACCGTGGCCTGCGCATTGTGCCGTCAAATCCGAAGCCAGGACGACGACGAGGCCAATTAGGTAAGAGGAGAAAAAGGGGGGAGTTTAGCTCACCTTGCTGCGGCGCTGCTCTGCGGCGACGGCGAGTCCAAAGGCGATGAGGTCGAAGACGAGGACGAGGACAATGACCAGCTTGGAAGCCATGGCCGGCGAACGCATACGACGAGATCTCGAGTTCTCTCCAAACTGCTTTAAGCTGCTACTTGGTGGAGACGTCGCCGTCAAGGCGAAGAGTTTAGCGTGTCGAATTAAATAATTAATTAATCATTAGATATTTTATGTTTTCGTAAAATGAAATTATAAAGATTATATTGTTGGGATTGGGTGGAGATAAAATATTAACTGTTGTTTAAAATATTAAATAAGCGAACTTTTGAAACTAAATTTTAGATTTTTCTTGTCACCTCATATTTGATATCCGAGTAATAATCTTAATATTTTCAAAATCTTGCTTAGGTATATTGTAATTTTAGATTATGGTATATGTAAGAAATTATGCGCAAAAAAATTTATGACGACGTAAGATTTTATTATATGAAAATAAAAAAATACAAATCAGATTGAGATTGTTTATATAAGCACTCGAACTTTACATTAATTCATAAAAAAGAATATGATATGAAAATAAATCAATTTTCGTAACGTGGGTGTCTCATTTATTCCAAAAATGTTAGAAAAGAGTTTAAGATATTATTCACAATATTGAATTCATTTTTTTATGGTTCAATGATTGATTAGATTGAAACCCATCGAAAGATTATTAAAAATATAAGCATAAAGATCTGATTTTGTATGCTATCAAATTTGATTTCATAATTTATCTAACGGAATTAAAATGATAATAATAATTGCTTTTACTTAGTTGGTGCATTGCATTGAACTTAGTTTTTTTTTAAAAAAAAATACAGTTGAATTCCAACAAAAAGAATTATCTCAATTAGGAATGGCACTCGACCCTGTTCGGAGCGGAGAACACCACCCCCGCCCCCGCCCCCGACCACGAATCCTCGATCTGGGGATCGAGGCCTCGAATCTCCGCGGGGACCTCGAATCCCCGGACCGATTCTAGTTTGGACCGATTTAAATCAGATCGAACCGATAAAAAATCGATCGAGTTGAATCGTATTTTTTGGTTTAGTCAAAATTTTTTATTAATTTTTTTACTAAGAGATATTTTGATAAAAAAATATTATTATAAATTTGAAAAATATTCAAAGTGGACTTTCTTTATAAACATTCAATATTGACACATTAATCTCCTCGTTCATTTATACTTGTCTCTTTACCCCCACTTTTTTATTACTATCAATGTGTGACTATTATTGTACGCTCACTTTTTTTTTGAGTGGGGGGATTCGGGACCCCGTGGGACGGCGGGACTGGGACAACTCCCCCGTCCCGATTCCCGAAAGAGGATTCGGGGATAATTTTCCCCCATCCCCGACCCCGCGGGGAAAAAATTTTCAGAGTTCGCGGCCCAGCAAGGAGCGGGGAATATTGTCATCCCTAATTTCAATGTGGAAGTCCAACATGAAAAGTGTATCTTTATGATTCCCTGATATAAATTGAATTGATCAAGATACGGAATAATGATAGTAAAATTAACATCCAAAATATAAACATTATTATTATTATTATTATTATTATTATTATTATTATTATTATTATTGATCTAGATTAAGATCTTCCGAACCATTCAATTCTTAAAATAATAGGTTTTTAAAAGTTCAATTGAATATACAATTTGCCTTAATGTTAATCTAAATGGATCTTCTCATGGATGCTATTTGACTTATTAATTATATTGTATTTCATATTATCAGATAAAAGATAGTTGTGATATTTTATAATTAAACGTGATATTTTTTTGGATTGTTAAAATTTGAAATAAAATAATCAATAAATGAAAATGATTATGAAATACCCAAAATTTAATTACTCAGTTATGTCCAAACAGTGCAGTATTAAAACTTGTTCAAATAATTTTTTTTGTATTGCATCAATGACTTGATGACCAAAGCTGGGTCCCTTTTTTTTTCAATCCCTAGAAAAGCGGCGTCGACGGTTCATGACGACGCTAAAGAATGCATTATCTACAAATTGAAGATTGTTATTTCATCAAGCTTAACTAATTCGAGTAAATCATTCATTATCAAGCTTAATTAATTAGATTAGATCATTCTAGATCGGGTACTTAACATTCTCAACAAAAAATTCTACATCCAAAATGATTTGAATTCAAGATCTTAATTAAGCGAGAACGAGAAGTCGCTTACCACTTCAATTGTTATTAGGATGGTGAGAATGAACTAATGAGGGGATGAAATGGAGTGGTGTAGAGAGAAATGGAATGATGATGCGTGTTATTAGAAAGTTTATGTTTACATAATAAGTTGCAAAAGTTGATGATATGGAAAACGTGAGTTTTATTTATTAAATTTTTTTACCCTTTATTATATATAAAAATTATTTATAATAACTAATGAGCAATAGATATTTATTACTTTAACACTTAATTTATTTTTATCCTTTATTTTTTATTTTGCCTATGTTTTCTATTTTTATTGTATTCTTTATTTTTTTAAAATTATTTTATTCATCTATTTTTAAAAGTAAAAAAAATGATAAATAAACATATATTCATATAAGAGAAAAAGATAATTTGAAATGAGAGAGGGGAGAGAGATGAGTGTTTAATTTAGTAACAAGTGATTTTATTTGGTAATAAAAGAGAAGTTATTTTGATTTAAAATTATCTATTTTTTTTATTTCATCAATTTGATAAAATATAAAATATGATATTTAAAAAATTAAATATTATTTCATCTTAATTTAAATAAAAAATATACACTCCTTCCTATTCCATCTCACCTCTTCCAAATCTTCAATCCAATAAGACCATGAGGTACACCAACCTGTTCGAGATTGAACCAACAATTAACTTTTTTTTATTCATTAAACAAACTTGCAACTTCTTGTATAAATAAATATTCCCCAAACTTTTGAAGCAGACCACACAAAAATGGTTTCAATAAAATTGCTCTGTCCAAAAGTCATGAGCCATAAGTTATTTGTCATTAATAATGTGCACCACATTAGACAGCCATATTAGCCACTCATATTTAACAAAAAAAAAACAAATTTTTTCTCTGCCCAAGAATGTTTTGATAATAATAATTTTGGGGGAAATAATATCTCCATCAATATTTGGATCAATAAAATAAGATGCATATTTGATTGAAAATAAGATATACCAAAATAAGTAACTCATTATATAATGAAAAAAAAAGCTAAAAGAAATATAATTTATGTGCATACTATGGGGGAGGAAACTCTTCCTGCATTTCCTAAGAAAAATAATTTTCTCCTTTTAGAAATTGATATAATAATATCTATGTTAAACTCCGATATAATTTTCTCTTTTTTTTATATATTCCAATAATATTGTACTATGTTTCGATGTAATATAAAAAAAGCAAAAAAAAAAATGTCAGCCCATTTAAACTATTCACCCACGAGGCCCAACAAAATACAAAACTATTTTAGTCATTTCCATGCCTCAATTCTCTCTCCTCTTTCAGCTCCGACTCCCGATTCCGATTCCGATTCCGACTCCGACTCGGTGGCGGCGCGCACCGTTTTCCAATCGCGACTCGACGCGACGCATCCCATCGCTTGCGTAATTACTATCGCTGTTCGGAGTCGGTTTCCGTCTCTTCTTCGCTCGCCCTCCTCACCCTCTTCCTACGAATCCATGTCGAAGGGGTCGGCAACTCACAAATCTGTCTCTCATCGTCTTGAATTCGTCTCTGTGGCGGAGCATTAGCGTGCAGATTGCATCCTGCGAAGCCAAGGGTAAGGGTCTTTGTCCTTCTCCCACTTCTCTTTTGTTCGCTTCATGGTTTGGGGTCTCGTTTCTGTAGATGTGTTCTCTAGAGGAGGTTGGGCATTGGTATCTTGCCGTCTCGTTTGCTTGAACTGAGAAATAAGAATTGATTTTAGGGGTTCTTGCTGGCATTGGCTAGTGGTAGTGGTTTCTGTCGTCTCCGGAGTAAAAGATGGATTTTGGTTCCCCTACCAGTTTAATTGCCTTATTCTCGTGTTTATTTATGTTGTACGGAGTTCTGCAACTTAGCGAATCGGCGGAAAGAATCTTTCATCATTTGTAAGAACTGATAATCTCTGTGGTACTGAAAGGGTCCTAAGCCTGAGAGTTCAGGGAAAAATTAAATGAGGGATGCACCAGCCATAGTGCTTTCGAAGAGAAAGACCGCTCATTGCGGTGGAGGTCCTGCTCGAGAATGGTAGTCTTCATGGCGAGCTTAGTGATCCAGCCAACACATGATAGCCTCACATTGGACATGGTTGAATTGGAGGTGGAGCATGTTTTTACACTATGGGGGGCATTTCGGGCATTCAGTGGAGATTGCTGGTTCGCGATCCCTTGAGATGCTGCTAGCTTGTTAGAAGCTTATCATTTGCTGGAAGCATAGGAAGCCTTGGATTCTTTGGGGGCCCTTTCAATATGAACTTTGTTTCCACAGGATGCCTTTGTGCTTCAAGAGTTCCAACAGCCACGAAGTTATCTCCAGTCATTGTTGGCTGGATGTTGGTCAATGCTTGTTGGCTGTGATGTATCTAATTAAACTCTCTGTCAATTAATGTATGTATGTATGTAGGAACGAACCCATATGATTAGCATATGAATCGGTTTTGTGAGGACATGATTATTGATTCCATTTTGTGATTAAGTACCTTGCTAACATGTGTACATAAGTAAATAACTAAAAAATTTGATTAATAATTAGGGTATTGATCCTAGTAATAAAGAGGAGTAACTCATTACCTTCTGGATGGAATTGGTATAACATGGGCATTCTTCTTAGCAAGAATTATAGCAGTAGGATAATAATTAGGAAGATTTGGAAGGCGTTATGACATTATGAAAAATCTAGATCGGATGACTTAACACAAGGTCTCCCAAAAGTGGAAGAAAGCAACAGTCACAAATTTGTATCCATTTTTCATGGGGCAAATCGAATCACGTGGGCAAGAACTTCGTAACTTTTTATTGCATATCCAAGGATTTACTAAATAACTTTCATAGAAATTGATATCATTAAGGCTTAGTTTAAAGGGTATTAAACTGATATAATTTTTATATACTTCTAAGATTAATCAGGGAATTCATTTGTTGAATATAATTTGTAATACTAGTAGTGTTTATATGTAAACGAAGATATGGTTGCTAAGTATTATGTATTCATAAGTTTAAGTTAGGAATTAAAGTGTTGAACAAATTTTGTAGACGAGTCATGTATTATGTTGGAATAATCTGAATGTAGCGATCGATATATGAGCATGTATAGGTATTTGGCTAAAAATTGTTCAATTGATTTAGATCTGGTTAATAGGCAATACGAAGGATAACATATAATAATTTAGATATGATTAGTAGGCTTGTTAATTAGGCAGAATTTATAGCTGGAATTAAATTGTAGATGTTAATATATTTCTATGTGTTGCCAGATAACTTATGGGATAAATTTAATATTCTAAATACTAAGGATGAGTGATGGATAAGAATGTTCTGGTAATTATAGAAGAATAAGCACAAACTGCATATATAAGTGAATTTTATTAGATTACCGAAACAAATTATTTTGTAATAAAGATAATACTCCATAATTTCATAGTTTAAATAAAATAATTTTCGGATTTTATTTTGTACAAATATAAATAAATTGGGCATATGCATAATATGGTATAAATATTCTGAAAATAGTATAAGAACTATAGTAAAAGTAAGGCTAATAATAATGATCAGAATAATAGTGCTAATAATAATGAAGATGGATTTCATATGATTGTGAAGATTTCGGCATAAACGTTAGTTATAATTGTGAAGTTCTGAAAGAACTTAAAAAAATGTGGATAGGTAGTATGTTTGATCAGATTCAGACCAGAGGATTATATAAGACTTGATGAATCTGAGCTTAGGGGACCTTGCCTCAGATGATGTCAGTATTGATTTTTTTGGAGTGACAGTTCCCATGCACGTTTTGATCATCCATGTCAATCATGTATATGTAAATTGAATGTATGCTATCAATATAAATTGGTGTGATGCATTACGAAATGATGTTGAACTCTCTTTGATTGTGATTAGTTTATGCTTTATGACATGATGCTGGATTCACTTCAATTATGTTAAATGCATGCGTTATGAAATGTCACTTTCTTTGATTATGATAAATGTATGCCTTCTCAGATTTTAGTTTCTATCTCTCGACTGTATATTGAGAGATTTGCTCTGGGGTTGTTGTGAGGTTCTCATTGTTGAACAATTTTGTTCTATGGTCGTGGAAAGAGCCTTGATCTGGCATTTATTACATCTTAAAATTGAAAAGCAGGAGAAAAATTATTTTTAGCTTAGATTTATCAATCTTCCCTATTTTCCTTGGGTTAGACATTCATGTCAATTTTCATTGCTTATTTATTTCATTTTTGAGGAGTATATTATATTGACTTGAAAAATTGTCTCATTGCATCCTTTGCTTGAATATCTATCTCTTAGAAAAATGCCTCGAAAGGTTAATTATGGGCTCGACTATGATGAGGAGGACTATGATATGTATGATGATTACGATGAGTATGACTATGAGCATGAAGCAGGAGAGGACTATGACAATGATCAGCGTGTGGAAGCAGATGGTGAGGAATTTGCTTTACTTTCTTTTGATTTCTCTCTCTTTTGTTTATTTTTTCTTATAATTGATACCCTTTTCCATTAATACTTTGTACTGTTCCTTTCTTGCCTTGTTTCCAGAAACAGAAAGGCTCTCTCAGACTAATAAGGCAACCACCAGGCTTGGCACTTGGCATTGCTTGATTTGCACATGCATTAATGAAGATGCTTCCTTGTCTTGTGACATGTGTGGAGTCTTCCGAGATTCTGCTATCAAACAAAGTGAAGAAAAAGGTCAAATAGCTTTTTTTTTTCTTTTCGAACTTTTTATGTAAGAGATGGATGTTTGGTATGGAAGAAGATAATATTGTGACTATTCATAATCACCAAGTATTTTTTGAATCTTCATGTTGTTATTCCAACAATGGAGCATGATAGAGTTGTAATCTTTTTCTTCAGTTAATGGTGCAAAAGAAGTTGAAGCGTCTGCAGTGAGCAAGTTTCTTCCAAAATTCTCTGTCAATGCACCCAAAATGAATGTAGCTTTTGATGACCGTTCAAAAAAGAAAGCCAGCAATTTGCATGACAAAGACATTAAAACTTCAACTTACAGGGTTTCTGGAGGTAAATTATATATGAATAACGGTATATCTAAATTCATTGGAAACCACTGAATATTTTCTTTAGGATTTACTCATTTGTTTCTAGTCAAAATGAATGCTTAGCTATTGAAAACCACTTCATCATATAATATTTATTGATGAACAAAATTAAAATAGATCGTGGCATTTTCATGAATTATTCTCCTAAATTACTTGTTTATTCAACTATTCAAGTGACCTCTTGTCACTACTTCACTAGTAGATTCACAGTCAACATCCATCAAGACTGCATCTAGCATCAAAGAGAAGGAAGTTAGAACCTTGCCTTCCGTAGATAAGGCACCATTGATGAAGTCATTGAGCAATAGGACCAGCAGTTCAAGGGCGAATGATGGTGGTTCACAAGTCCTGACCAACAATCTTCATCAACTGAAGCTCGAGAAGAAAACTGTAGTTGATAAAAAGCCCGAGTCACTGCATGATTACAAGCCAGAGAACTGGATATTATCTGATCAAGAAGGATCTCTGAATCAGCTAAATCTGGCAATAGTAAGCAATATATTCCCCGAAAGTTTCCTATTTGGAGGTTTATTCTTGTGTTTTCTGATAATGTGTTCTTAGTTATAAACTCCATTTAATAACCTCTCAGGTTGGTCATGTGGATTCTGGAAAATCAACACTCTCTGGTAGATTGCTGCACCTTGTTGGACAAATATCAAAGAAAGCAATGCATAAATATGAAAAAGAGGCTAAAGAGAAGGTATGTTTATCATTTTCAGAATACTTTGCAAGTCGAACTTGCTAGAATGCCTCTTGACAATCTCCTTTTCACATAATACATGGTAGATGATTATCCTATTCAATTGGCATCCTTTCCCTCCTAAAAAAGGTCTTTTTAACATACATATGAAATTTGTAAGGAATGATGGTTGCAAATTCCTGCGTTCTGGCTGTCCCTTGATAAAAACTTCTGATATTTTATGCAGGGAAAAGGATCATTTGCTTTTGCATGGGCAATGGATGAAAGTTCTGAAGAAAGGGAAAGGGGTGTAACTATGACAGTGGCTGTTGCTTACTTTGACTCAAAGAAATATCGTGTTGTTTTACTTGACTCACCTGGTCACAAGGACTTTGTCCCCAACATGATATCAGGTGCTACACAAGCAGATGCAGCTATTCTTGTCGTTGATGCCACCAAAGGCTCCTTTGAAGCAGGCATGAATGGCAAAGGGGTTGGGCAGACCAAGGAACATGCACAACTTGTTAGAAGTTTTGGAGTGGAACAAATAATTATTGCTGTTAATAAGATGGATGTGGTTGGGTATTCAAAAGAAAGATACGAATTAATACAATCTGAACTTGGTTCTTTTCTTAGATCTTGTGGATTTAAGGATTCATCAGTGAAGTGGGTTCCTCTCAGTGCCATGGAAAACCAGAATTTGGTTGCTCCTTCTTCCGATGCTCGGTTATCTTGCTGGTAGTTTCTTTATCCACGTTATTTTTTATGAATTATTGTTTATATTGCATGCCGACCCCACCTAGTGGGATAAGGCTTTGTTGTTGTTGTTGTTGTTTATATTGCATACTGCTGCTTATTTTGATTATTCATGTTCCTTAATTTACTGTAATGTTGACTGGAAGCTTTTCCTCTTAAAATAAGTGTTCAAACTTCTCCCGAAAGATATCAGAATTGAAACATCAACCATATCAGTAAAGTGCTCAATATCAGTTTTGGAAATTATCTTAAGTGAATGCTTTTCTAATTGCTATGAGGTATCAGAAAGTTTTGCATTCAAACTGACACATTTTATTCAATTATGAGATATTGTTCATTGTTGCGTGTAAATCATTTAATTATAGTTTGTAATAAGATGCCAAATTTATTATACGCCCTTAAAAAAATGTTTAACTTAGACTTAAATTCCCTCTGTCATTTTGTTGCTACACACACTTGGAAGGTCCTTTTTTGAATATAATATACATGGATGACTAATTAAAACATTTAGTCCTTTCCCATTTTGGGAAAAAATGGTTTTGTAAACGTTTAATTCAATCTTTTGTAGATGTTTGGTAAACTAATGAATTGGATGAGAGGCATGGGTATGCCATGCTTTTTTGCCTTAAAGAGAAAATCTGTTAATTAAACTTGCTTTAGCTTTGAGTATAGATTAGTGTTGCAGCTCACATCATCTCTTTTTGCAGGTATCAAGGTCCATGTTTGTTGGATGCGATAGACTCTTTTGAGACACCTTCACGGGATGTGTCAAAGCCTCTTGTTTTACCCATATGTGATGTTATTAAATCAGCAATGGGTCAGGTTGCTGCTTGTGGAAAGATAGAGTCTGGAGCTGTTCGAAATGGTTCAAAGGTAATATTTTGAGGAAATTGTATACAGGTTTGACATTGTAGAAAGTAAAGAATCATTATAACTAGTTGTGCAAAATAGTTATGTAGTTATTCCAATTAAAGGTCAGTTATTATATCCTCATCAAGTCATGGCATTCCTTTGTGTCAAAAATTAATCCTGTGTCTAGATATTTCTAGTGAGCAATTAATTAGTCATAGTTCTCTAGACAGACGCTCTATTGTTTTCTTTATACTGGATATTATATTGATGTATCTTTACTGTTGATTGAACTTTATAGGACATGTCTAATGTTTTAGACCTTCCTTTCCTGTAATTATTCTATTTGTTCTTCTAAATGTTTATATTAAACAACAACAACAACAAAGCCTTATCCCACTAGGTGGGGTTGGCTACATGGATCATACGACGCTTCGTTGATCCATGTTCATAAGATTCGACATGATTTTATGCTGGCTGTCGGGGCCTAACACAACCCTCCTCCTTTATCCGGGCTTGGGACCGGCTATAAAATATAGGCGGAGTTTGATCATAACTGAAACAACTGACATTAATTGCATAATAGGTCCATAGTCATTCCATTGCTTTGTTTGGCATAACATAACATATTTGTTTTATTACCTATATAATAGCTCTTACAAAATTTATGGAAACTTATTTCATCACTACCAAGCCATTAGCTTAAGGGCAGAAAGGTTATAAGTTAATGTTTCCTATCACTTAGTTCATCATTTCACTCAACCGGATAGTCATGCAGAAATGTGTGAGGATGCACACGTAACTGTGAAAACTTAATCGACATTCTCAGTCTCACGTCCTCTTTCAAAGAAATTTCCCTTTTTTTCAAAACAAAATTCCCCTTACAAATAGAACTTTTCAGCATTCTTCATACTCCCCCGACTTCCCAAGCAGGAATATCGTGAGTAAACCAATTATCGCTATCGGTTTGGTGCACTAGCATTATCCCATTTTCAACAGATGTCTAGAATGCCCACAAAAATTGAATCATCCTATACTAGTGAATATCCTTTCTTAAAAAAAGTTGATTTGTGGCACTCGTATTCCTCCAACTCTTTCAACCTACGTTGCGAATTCAATGAATCAAGCAATGCAACAAAATAAACCAAAAACTATAAGAATGAAACTAACACAAGTTTGAAGAGGGAGTGAAGAAGCGTACACAGTATCAGTGGGAATCACACCAACGGCACCTTCCTTTATGAGCTTGATTACGGGCTCAAGCCTCCACGTCTCCGTCCCCATCGGGTCCATCTCCACGTACAACATCGCGTCTCCGTCCCATTTCTTCTAAATGTTTATATTAAAATTTGTCATAATTGGTTCACTCTTATAGATGGTACATGCTTGTTTCATTGCAGGTTTTAGTTTTGCCTGTAGGGGAATTGGCTGCGATACGAGCTATCGAGCGAGACTCTGACACTTGTAGTGTGGCAAGAGCAGGTGACAATGTGGCTGTCAACCTACAGGGGATTGAGTTGGGTCATGTTATTCCAGGTGGGGTACTATGTCATCCTGATTTCCCCTTGCCTGTGGCCACTGGCATGGAGCTTAAGATCCTTGTCTTGGATATTGTGACACCTATTCTGATTGGACTACAGGTCTGACTTTGAACATGCTAATATTTTAGTTAGATGCAAATCCCATTAACAATGTTAACAATAGGTAAATTTACAGGTCGAGTGTCATGTACATCATGCTAAGGTAGCTGCAAGAGTGGTAAGGATGTCTGCTCTGCTGGACCAGAAGACTGGAAACATCTCCAAGACAACACCGCGAATCCTTAAAGCAAAACAAAGCGCCATTATAGAGGTCAATAACATTATTGAATATTTCGTTTTTCAGTTAGCTTTGTGCTTCCTATGGAAATTAACATTACCAAGCTGCATGCTGTGGTTTCAATGTTTTCAGGTTGAATTAAGCGCACCAGTCTGCGTTGCGGAGTTTGCAAAATGCAAAGCACTTGGAAGGGTATTCCTGCGGTCTTCAGGAGATACAATTGCTGTTGGCATCATAACCAAGGTTTTTGAGCGAGGATCCTGACCTTCGGGGGGGGGGGGGGGGGGGATTTCTGAGTATCACTACAGTTATATAAATTCAGTTTTCTACCAAGAAGAGCTACTCAAAACAACAACAAAAATTGTGGCCTAATGTGGAGACTTAAGATTGTCAATGTGTGAAGGAAGCCTCCATGAGACCCCAAAAAAAAAAAAAAAAAATGGCTACAAGCAATTTTGTCGCAATGTGAAATTTGTACATTATTATGGAATCAAGTGTAGTTCCATTTGAGTTATCCATTTTTTGTCATTTAGAGTTAGATAAGGTGGTATACAACTATTCCGAATTTTGGGTCTCCATATGCGGTGTGATGCTTTGATTAAGAAGAAAAAGTTTCATGCAGAAAGTGTGTTATTTACTGATATGATGAAAATTTAAAAGTAAAATCAAACCGCTACTTTTAAAATGGAAAGGGCAAACATGATTATCATTTAAGATATTAATAAATAAGAGTTTAATAAATTTAGCGATAGAATTAGTGCATGAATATAAAATGACATAATTAAACATATAATAAATTATTCAATTCAAAATTTTATTAAAATTTAATAAATAAACCATTAATAATTTCAATGAAATAAAATAAAAATTCACAAGTAAATTTGCTATGAAAATATAAAAAAATATATTTACAATACATTTTATATAGTTCATATATGATGTGGAAATAGTAATTATTAAATTAATTTCTATTTGTTAATAAATAAATAATTTGTAATTAATTAAATATGAATATAAAAGGAATATAGTTGAATGTTGATAAAATAAAATTGTAAATAATAAGATAAATTGAAAAAGAAATAATACATTTAAATAAGAATAAAATCGAAAAAAATATAAATATCTAAACACTAAAAGAAGTAATTTTTCAATATTTTCATTCAAAACACTAAACTTTACTTAATTATATCTGCTATGAAACAAATAAAATAACGTTTCAACCGCTAAACACTAGTCCAAACGTTATTTTGACATTAGCCTTCCAATAAAAGCTCATTTTGGTAATGCAAGATAGCGTTTGATTTTTTTCTCCTAACTTCTATTAATATTTAGTGATTAGTGGGTAGAAAGTTCATATATATATATATAATTTATGTTTATTCAAAAGTATTATTTATTTTTCATCTTATTATTCGTTTCATTTTTATTTTATCATCACTCAACTATATACTTTTATACAACAACAACAACAAAGCCTTATCCCACTAGGTGGGGTCGGCTACATGGATCATACGACGCCATTCCGTTCTATTAGTAACCAAACCTTTCGGTATATTATTCACCAATAGATCTTGCTCTATTAGTTCGCCAAGTGTCCGCCTTGGCCTCCCTCTCCCTCTTTTAATCGGACTCCAGATTATTTGATCTACTCTTCTTATTGGCGCATCTAATGGTCTTCTCTGAACATGACCAAACCATCTCAAACGATTCTCTACCATTTTCTCACTAATAGGAGCCACTCCGACTCGTTCACGTATATGGTCATTCATAATCTTATATAATCTTGTATGACCACACATCCATCTCAACATCCTCATTTCGGCTACCCCCACTTTACGTTCATGTTGTCCCTTCATAGCCCAACATTCACTATCATATAACACTGCTGGTCTTATAGCAGTACGATAGAATTTTTCTTTAACTTTATTGGGTACTTTTCTATCACAAAGAACTCCAGTAACTTTCCTCCACTTACACCAACCAGCTTGAATTCTATGATTAACATCGTCATCAATCTCACCATCTTGTCTTACAATTGATCCTAAATATTTAAACTTTGTCACTTGAGGAATTATATCCTCCCCTAACCTAACTTTCAAATCGTCTCTAAGTTGTTTATTTGTGAAATTGCTATGCATATATTCTGTTTTATCCCTACTTAAACGAAAACCCTTTGACTCCAACGTATTTCTCCATATTTCCAATTTTGTATTAATCTCTTCTCTTGAATCCGCTAAAAGTACTATATCATCCGCAAATAACATGCACTTAGGTACCTCCTCTGTGATACTCTCGGTTATAGCATCAATAACTAAGTTAAATAGATACGAGCTTAAAGCTGATCCTTGATGTAGGCCAATTCCTATAGGAAATTCATTTGTCTCACCTCCGGGTGTCCTAACCCTAGTCAATGCCCCATCGTACATATCTTGTATTACCTTAATGTAGGCAACACTCACCCTCTTCTTTTGCAAGGCTTTCCAAAGTACATCCATTGGTACCTGATCATGCGCATTCTCTAAGTCAATGAAAGCCATATGTAAGTCTCTTCTCCTACTTCGATACTTCTCCATCATCCCCCTTAGTAAATAAATCGCCTCTGTAGTGGATCTTCCTGGCATGAACCCAAATTGTCTCTCAGAAATACTAGTCTCAATTCTCAATCTATGCTCAATCACTTTTTCCCATAATTTCATTGTGTGACTCATAAGTTTAATCCCTCTATAATTTGCACAATTCTGAATATCCCCTTTATTTTTGTAAATATGAACTAATGTACTTAATCTCCAATCATCAGGCATCTTTTTTGATCGTAAAATCTCATTAAATAATTTACATAACCACAACACACCTTTTTCTCCTAAACATTTCCAAACTTCAATCGGCATACCATCCGGTCCAAAGGCTTTACCATTCTCCATTTTCTTAAGAGCTTCGCTAACCTCCGAGACTCTAATTCTACGATAAAATGACATATTAAGCTCACATTCGCTAATTGTCAAGTCCTCCAATTCATAACGGGAACCTTCACATCCATCATTAAATAGCTTATAGAAATACTCTTCACATCTGTTCTTAATATCTCCTTCAGTAACTAAAACCTTGCCAACTTCATTTTTTATGCATCTTACTTGATCCAAATTTCTCGACTCCTTCTCTTTATTCCTTGCAATCTTGTAAATCCTTTGTTCACCAGCCTTTGTCCCTAACTCCTTATAAAATCCCTCATATGCTTTAGCACGAGCATCACTAACTGTCTTCTTAGCCTCCCTTTTCGCCAAACGATACTTTTCCCAATTGTCAGAATTATTGTGCAAGTGTATCGCCTTGATTAACTATATACTTTTATATTATTACTTAATTAGTTACAAGTTATTTATTAATCATGGATAAAAATTAATTTAATAATTAATATTTTCATATAATATATACACTATATATTGTTAATATATTTTTTTATATTTTAATAAAAAAATATAAGTTATAGTTTATTGTCTATTGATTAATTCTACCATCAAATTTATCAAATAACTATTTATTAATATTCTAAATAAATATACAATCACTAATTATCATCGATTATTTATTACTTAAACCATTATTCACTATCTAATCATTATTCACAATGCCAAACACTCGAATATCAAATTAGGTTAATAATATAAAAGAATAAATATATGATCTTCATATTAAGTAAAATAATAATTTAGTTATTGCTTATTGGAGAGTTTTTTTTATTACGCTCTCATTTCTCTTACTTTATATATGTTGTTACCTTGTTTATACCAACATAAATATAGCAAGACTTTTAACCATAACTATGGCAACAACTTATTCAACTGAAAAAATAAAATCGATAATAATAATGTTTCAAGGAAAATAATCTTCTAATCGTTTTAAACATTTTATTGATTGATAATTCATCTGGATCGTCTGGTAAAAGTTAATTCTTTTTCTTCGAAAATTACGAAAATACATTTTTCTCCACCACTCCTCTCCCATGTCATACACGAAATCGAAATTTATATTTTTACTTACCTTTTAATATCAAATAAAAATAGTCCACTAAATGTGCTAATATTAATTAATTATGAAATTATTATGAGTATATACAGCACACTTCAAGCTACAGCTCACTATTTTGGACCCTCCGATTCCGATCGGATGGTGCTGTCTTTTTTTTGTTAATTTTTTCTAAGTTGCAGTAGAGTAGACCCTCTTCGACTCCCATCTTTCTCGGCCCTCGTCTCCACCGCCGTCCCCCTCGTCGAACGCATCCTGGACCTCTTCGCCGCCCTCTTCTCCCTCCTCTGCTCCGGCCGCCTTCCATCCTCCGCTGCCGGCGCCTCCTTCGACCACGTCACTGAGTTCCTCTGCGTCTCCTCCTCCCAGACGCCTCCATCGCTCCCTCTTCACGTTCCTCAGCCGTGACGGTCCCTCTGCCCTCTCCATCGCCGCCTCTCGGTGTGCCCTCCGGGAGACTTCTCACTTGCTCCAAATCCTTGCCTGAAAGTTCTCTTCCTTCCTCGTCCCCGTCGTGGCCTTCGTTCCTGTTGTCGTGACCTCGGCCGTCGCGGCCGCCGTCGCCGTAGTAGGACCACGATGAAGTTCCAGATCGAGGATGTGACGGTGTACTTTCCGTACGATCACATCTACCCGGAGCAGTACGAGTACATGGTGGAGCTAAAGCGGTCGCTCGATGCCCGCGGCCACTGCCTCCTGGAGATGCCAACCGGCACTGGGAAGACCGTCGCTCTCCTCTCCCTGATCACAAGCTACGCCCTTTCGAAGCCCTCCGCCGCCCTCAAGCTCCTTTACTGCACCCGCACCGTCCACGAGATGGAAAAGACTCTCGCCGAGCTCCGCCTCCTCCACGCCCATCTCCCCCCGTCTGCATCTGCCCGCTCCCTCGCCCTTGGTCTCTCCTCGCGCAAGAACCTCTGCATCAACCCCGCCGCCCTCTCCGCTGCCTCCCGGGACTCCGTCGACTCCGCCTGTCGTCGGCTGACCGCCTCCTGGGTTCGCGCCGCCGCCGCCGAGGCCCCGCCGGGCACCGTCCCCACTTGCCAATTCTTCGAGGCCTACGACCGTGCTTCATCAACCGGCGGCCCCGAGTCCATTTTGCTTCCTCCGGGTGTCTACACGCTTCAGGACCTCCGCGCATTTGGTCGGGAGCGAGGCTGGTGCCCATACTTCCTCGCTCGGCAGATGATCCGTTACGCCAATGTGGTCGTGTACAGCTATCAATACCTCCTTGACCCCAAGGTCGCCAGCATCATTTCAAGGGAGATGCAGAGGGAAAGCGTCGTGGTGTTTGACGAGGCACACAACATTGACAATGTGTGCATTGAGGCGCTAAGTGTCAGCGTCCGTCGTCAGACGCTGGACGGGGCCACTAGGAACCTCAATCGCATGTCAAATGAGATCGATAGGTATTTACATATGAATGGAGCATACTCTTTTCTTTTTGTTGGTAATTTGGAATAAAAATTGAATCTTGGAACTAAAAATCAAACCTCCATCTTCGAAGTAGTATGTGGTGATGATGAGAAGGTAGTGCTTTTTTTTTGTTTGTTACCTTGATGTAAACACTGAAGAATGATGTGCTGAGCATATTGAAGTAATTTGTTCTGCCAGATTATGTATTTTGATCATTGTATTGTTTACAGTTTCAAGTGGAACTTGTGTTAATGAATACTTAATTTGGTAGGAAGGTTAAAGGCCGTAGATGCTGGAAGACTTCGTGCGGAATACAACAGGCTTGTTGAGGGCTTGGCACAAAGAGGAAACTTAGCTAGTAAGTGCACTTCCTGTTGCAGTTTGTTTTCATGAGCATTGGTAACCGTCTGCTGATACATTTTTTTACTTGTACTGTAGTAACTGATGCCTGGCTTGCGAATCCTGCGCTGCCTGATGATATTCTGAAGGAAGCTGTGCCTGGAAATATACGAAGAGCTGAGCATTTTCTGTCTGTATTAAGGAGGCTGGTGCAATATCTGAAAGGACGATTGGAAACGGAGAATGTTGAAACCGAGGGTCCTGTTTTGTTTGTTAATAATGTCTTGAACCATGCTGGAATAGATCAGAAAATGCTTAGGTTCTGTTATGATCGTTTGCACTCTCTTATGCTTACGCTAGAGATAACGGATACAGATGAATTCTTACACATCCAAACAGTCTGTGACTTTGCGACATTGGTCGGAACATACACACGGGGTTTTTCTATAATTATTGAACCTTTTGATGAAAGAATGCCTCATATTCCTGACCCTGTATTGCAGGTTAGTTAGCCTGTTTTAGTCGATATACAGAATGAGAAATACTACTCTAGCATATGTTTAATTACAATAATTTCTAATGCAGCTCAGCTGCCATGATGCATCGCTAGCCATAAAGCCTGTGTTCGATCGATTCCAGACAGTTGTAATAACCTCTGGCACTTTGAGCCCAATTGATCTCTATCCTCGTCTTTTGAACTTTAATCCTGTCATAAGTCGGAGTTTTACTATGTCTTTGACCAGGGATTGCATATGCCCAATGGTTCTGACTCGTGGAAGGTATAACCTAGGCTCTATATACTCTTCATATAAATTTGATTATACTTTTTCCTGTTTTCTGGATTTGTTTACATCAAAACTTTCTCTTTGTTTACACACACTTATCCTATGGGTTAGGAGCTCAAGTGTCTTGTTTATTGCTATAATGCCAATTTTCTTATTCGTTACATGATGTTATATACTTATATGTGTAAACGTGAGATGCAATAACACATATCTGAGTGCATGACTTCTCATCTTCCAGTGATCAACTTCCTGTAAGTACAAAGTTCGACATGCGTAGTGATCCTGGTGTTGTGAGGAATTATGGACGACTTTTGCTGGAAATGGTTGCTGCTGTTCCTGATGGCATTGTATGCTTCTTTGTCAGTTACTCCTATATGGATGGGATTGTTAATAGCTGGAATGAAATGGGAATTTTACAGGTGATTGTTTATCTTTTTAATGGGTGAAGATCCACCAGAACAGCTCAATGATTAAATACTCTTTTTGCAGGACGTGATGCAACATAAATTGGTTTTCATTGAGACCCAGGATGTGGTGGAGACTACATTGGCTCTTGATAACTATCGTCGGGCTTGCGATTGTGGGAGAGGTGCCGTTTTCTTTTCCGTAGCCCGGTATGTTGATATCTATCTGATCTTTTCAATTTTATCTCATTTTATTTTGAACACTTCAACGCAAACTTCTAATTTTCTAATCTGTTTCCCCAACGAATGTTTTATTCTACATTCTTGGTTTCATACTGCACTTTTGTTGTTTACAGTGCTTCTAACACAGGACTAAAATGCCAATTACATACTGCCTAGAATATTTTCTCTAAGAAAAAAAGATACTGCCTTGAGTGACATGTTGTTGGAGTCATTATATAATCTCTTTTTAAGTGTATGGGTGAACTCTTGGGATGTAATTCTTTTGTACTTGCCATGCTTGCAGGGGAAAGGTGGCTGAAGGTATAGATTTTGATAGACATTATGGGAGACTGGTCATAATGTTTGGGGTTCCTTTTCAATATACACTAAGCAGGTGAACATAGCATTTACATAGCTGAGCTTGAGTGTACATGGATCCTAAATGGAATTAAGTTGTGCTTCTACATAATGCATCATGATATTTTTCCTTTCTTCAGAATTCTGCTTGCCAGATTAGAGTACTTGCGAGAGACCTTTCAGATAAAGGAAGGAGATTTTCTCACTTTTGATGCATTGGTATGTTTTATTGTTCATCCCTATTGATTATGACATGCTAAACTTGTTCCAGTTTGCATTCTGAAAGCACAATATTTTTTTAGACCAAAAAATGATGATTAACCAAGGTGTTAACAATCCAAAGCCATTGACTACTTTTGTTTGTTGTTAATAGAGGCAAGCAGCACAATGTGTTGGCCGAGTTATTCGCTCTAAAGCAGACTATGGGATGATGATATTTGCTGATAAGAGGTATTCTGTCTGTTATATTATATGAAGACATCGACATGTATCATTAGTTGCTTTGCAACTCATTGCATGATAGCTGTATCACATGTATTTTTGTTGGATAATGTGCTAATTTCAGTTTTTTTACTTTAAAAAATGTTCAGTTTTTGTTCTGGTGATCTTCACATAGCAGTAAAAAAAAACAGACTTTGATCTTGATGCCATTTTTTATATTAATATTCGTGTACACCCTAAAAAAGTATTAATGATGCAGCATCAAGTGTGTCTTGCAACTAATTTCTTCTTAATTAAATTATACAATATGTTATAAGTTTTTGTTTCGTTTTCTCTTTTGCCACAAAGTATTTCATTTGATAGCAAGCTAATGTGCACAAATAAAACTACCCCAAGTGTTAATTCAACACCTTGAAGATCTGAGTGGTGTTGTTAAATGAAAATAAATTAAAGAAATGGGTTGCAATGTGGAATCTTTACAATACAGAGGAATTATATTTGTGAACAAGTAGATGAAGAAGACGTCAAAGATTTGAAAATAGTTTCATCAATGAATATCATTTTTTAAAACATGTGGATTGTTTATTACCTGTTTATTAACAAAGAAAAAAGAATCCCCTTTAAAAGAATTTCTTGCTTTTTCCATCCCACCTTTGTCTTAAATTTTGTGTAAGTCAATTGATGCTTGTATCTCAATTTTGGAAACTTTTGCTTGCAGATATAGTCGTCATGACAAAAGGTCTAAATTGCCTGGATGGATATTATCACATTTACATGATGCACATCTAAACTTGAGCACGGACATGGCTTTGCACATAGCAAGAGAGGTATGCTGTTGTCTCCTCTCTTAATATTTTACTGTCAAGCTGATCGTACTTTGTCATTTTGTTTTCATGTTATCTTGCTCAATCACCATACCATATAAGAAAGAAATAAGTTGATCTTTAAGCATGTCTTATTGGCCAGTATTTTGTCCTAGATATTTTTCTAACGAGATGAAAGACTTCTAGGAGCACAAGAATCGGTTCCTTTGTTAAGTTACAAGTTCTTCACTACTAGGTTGTTGGGAGCACTGAGCACTGCATACTATTTTCGTGAAGTTTTAAGATACCGGGTTAATTAATATGCAATTCTGACGCCATAAAACCCATTCTCAATGTTTAACCATGGTCTTTGTACTTCGAAGTTCCTCCGAAGGATGGCCCAACCTTACGATAAGGCCGGCAGCGGCGGGAAGAAGACACTCTTATCTCAAGAAGATGTTGAGAAAATAGCAAAGGGGTTCATGGAAATGCTCTGAGCCTGAGTCTGTGCTGCTTGTGCCTTCCGACAGCATTCCGTTAAGAGTTCCATGCCCAAACGCTTGCATTGCCGACGTGCCTTTTTGCCTTCGAATATGTATTCTGTCATCCCTTCTTTTGTTGCGATTGTTCTTCAAATATGACATAATATATATATCACTTGCAACGGATTCAACTTCTGTACATTATTATTAATTATTTGGTCAACGATCAAGATTTTGCCCTCTCCTTTGGTGTTCTTGCCATGAATGCTTCTGCTTTTTCTCATCATCCACATTTTGCAACGATGAATAGAAATGTCTGAATCTTAAAAAAAATGACTTTTGTATATTTTTTAGTTTGACCAATACTGTGACAAGCTTTGTCCAACTTTTACAGTAGTAGTAGTAGTAATTGGTGTTGCATTTCGAGTTAGTCGTCCTTAATTAATTATTTTAAAACGGTTCTTTTTTCCAAAGCAGTTCGGATTGCATGCAGTTTAATTTAAAGTTTAATGGTTGTGCAATTTCTTTCAAAACATAGCAGACGTTCGTAATTTTTATGATCTATTTATCTATTATTCATCAGGACTTCAATGGTAACCATGAATTCAATGGCAATCGACGAATATCTCATTGACATAATCATCTTTTTCTTTAATTTATATCTTACAGCTTTTATAGTAGTACTCCTGCCAATTAAATTTCTTTCGTCTAAATTATAGTAGTAACCTAAAAAAATATAAACCCTGAACCCTAAATTTTAAATCTTAAAATTTAAAATTTAAAATCTTAAACTCTAAACCATGTACATGATTGATGAAGTTGTTTGATCCATCCCGTCTTGATACTAACACCTTAGGGTCTCTTTGGATTGAGGGTTATGAAGGGGTGGAGTGAAATATGAGAGAATGAAATTAGTTACACTATGTTTGGTTATATTTTTTATTTAAGTTAAAAGATGTGGGATGGAATAGCTAAGTCATTTAAACATCATATTTTTCATTCCACCAAATTGATGGAAAGAGAAGGGATAGATTATTTTAAACCAAATTAATTTCATTCTCTTTTTTATTACCAAATTAAATTATTTCTCTTCTTATCAAATTAAATCACCTCTTTCTCTCTCTCCTCTTCTTTCTTTCATTCATTGATATATTATTTTTTTTTCTAATATGAATACATATTTATCTATAATTTATTATTAAATAAAGTTTTTTAGTAAATATAAAATTTCATTCAAAATAAACATAAATATATTATTTAAAAATAATTTAATATTAATATAATATATTCAACCGGGTCGGGACGTAAAATCCGGATTCGGTCCCGACCCGGCCGGATGTTAAAGAAATGAGATCTGGTCCTAATCTAATTATTCATCGGGTTGAAAAAATTTTTAAAAATATGAGCCGGTGCGGACGAGGGCGACCAGGTCATCCCGATTCAAAAAAAAGAAGTTCATCAAAATGAAATCGTCTCGATTCATGCTCACCGTTAATTAATGATTATAAATACTTTAAATATATAATGAAGGATAAAAGTGACTTTTATACAAATAAAACATTCATTACCCCACTCATATTTTATATAATTTATTATCCAAACGTGGAATTTCTAATGACACACCACGTCACCCTACCCATCACTCACCACACCACCACATCTGATACCTCCATTAGTTATTTGTCAAACAGACCCTTAGAGGATCGTCGAAGTTTCTAAACAAAAATATTAATAATATTTCTTTGCTAACGCAAATGAATTCCAATCATAAATGCAGATCATCACGAGAATCATTTTCAGTTATCATTCGAATGGATTTTATGCCCAACTTACAAAAAATGAGGCGCAAAAATTTGCCCATTTCCGCTAATATATGCATCTACATAATCTTAATTAGAATATTAAAATCACGTATGAAGAAATTTGTTAACACTGTTTTTTTATTTACTTTTTGCATTTTTGAATAAATATGGAGGACGTTGGAGTCGTACCATGTGAGGAATTTGAACTCGTTTTATGAGCTGCCAGAAATTGGCGAGTACGTGCGGCCGAAGTATTTTTGTGAACTTATGATTTATTCAGTGGACATTTAAATATTATACTTAATTGCAACTAATATTGAAATCAATTCAATTTTTATTTATAAATTTAGGTTGGTATAAATTTTAAATATTACCTAATATTATAAATTATAAACTTTACTTTGAAATATTACATAATTTAGGGATAATCAAGCATGTCACACGAAATCATGGACAAAAATTAGGAGTGGGAAAGTGATTTTTCTGGAGAAGTGGCGTCTATTTTTTGGAGAGGCTTGGTTGGCTGGATCGAGAATGAAAAGAAAACCAAAACGATTCATATAAAAAATACTGATTCAAATTCACTTCAATCTCGACCACTAATTAAAAAACACGACAATCCAAAGGTGTGGATCAATTGGTAGCAGCCTATACCCAGTTTTTGTGGTTGCAAAAACTCATCTGAATGAATGTTTTCACTACAAGAACGTCGGCAAATATCCTTCGGAACTACCGAAGGAATTTTCGACGGATTAAAACAATCATCGTAAGTATAGACAACGATATTTTCAACAATTACAGTCGTCTGAACTTCCGACGGCTGTCCAATCGTCGAAAGTTCTGACTATTACAATCGTCGAAATTCAGAGGGATCAATATCTGCTGAAACTTTAGACGGTCGTAATCATCTTTTCTCTCTCATGACAGCCACGCTTGGGCTTTAGAAAATCATCCAACGTCCATTTTTAATCCCACGGTAGAAAAAATAGGGTCATAAATTACAGCTCAAGTTATGAGTTGTATACTCAGTGCCCCTTATATATATATATATATATATATATATATATATATATATATATATTTGGAAAGTTAATCATGATATGAATGAATGTTTTCACTACAAGAAAAATGCTATTTTTCGATGGCAAATATCCTTCGGAACTATCGAAGGAATTTTTCGATGGATAAAAACATTCGTCGTAAGTATAGATGGCGACATTTTTGACAATTACAGTCATTGAAACTTTTGACGGCTCACCAACCATCGAAAATTCCAACGATTACAACCGTCGAAACTTTAGATGGATCAATATCTCCTGAAACTTTAGACGGTCGTAACTTCAGAGGGATCAATAACCGCTGAAACTTTAGACGGTCGTATCCATCGGAATAAAGTGTTCATATATTCCGACAGCCCGTCGCTTCTGTTGTGGCCCCATCCGATGACGCGGGTACCAGTTTCGACAATTCCAACCGCTGGCGGCCAGATCTGACTGGTTGCGGCCGCGGGCGGCCAGATGCGACCGCATTTGAATTAGTGTCATTTCATGTATGTTTATCTATTTGCATTTGACTAACAGGAGTTTGAGCCCTCGTTTCATAATCATTGTGCACTTTCTCCTCGCGGCATCTTCGAAAGTGTAAGTATGCTATTATCTTGTTATATGACTAATCATTTTCATTTAGAAATTTGTTGTTATAATCATTTTCATTTTCATTTACGAATTTATGATGTTATTTTCAAAATAATCTTAATTTCAAAATAAAAAAATAAAATTATGAAATATCAAAATTAAAATAAATTTTCTTAATAAATTAAAAATTAAAATAATAATGCATTAGAAATTTTAAATTATAGTGAAATTAATTTTCCCTTTTTCAAAAATTTTTATATAATTTCCAATGGCTCAGACCGTCAGAACCTTCGATAGTCCAAGCCGTCGAGTGAACCTTTGGATGCCTCAAATCATTGAAAACTTTCAACAGCTTGAGTCGTTGAAACGTCGACGGCTCAAACCGTTGTAAGTTTCAACGGCTCGAGCCGTCAGAACTTTTTGACGATTGGGTCGTCGATTGTTTCGGTCCAAACTATCAGAATGATCGTCGAATGTTCTGACGGTCATTCAATACCCGTCGAAATAAATTTGTGATGCCTAATTTTGGCATGGATTTTTGCCGGCGATCAACCCATCGGAAATGTCATTTTTGGACGGATTTCGCCTTATTTTCGACGGTCGTGGCCATAAAAAAATGGTGTTTTTCTTTTAATGTTTGTTGATTCACCATAGTATAAGATACCGAGCAACTTAATGACATTATCATAATAATTCCATAAATTTTGGAGTGCTAAAAAGTTTTATACTAAACATTACACACACACACACACACACACATATATATATATATATATATATATATATATATATATATATATATATGAGAACATCATGGCATAGGAGTGATAACTATTATATTCTAACTTATTAATATTCTAACCGATTTATATTTTTCTTTTTATCGTGTCCATCCTTTGCCTATACCAATTTGTATATACTATTACCTTTGGTATCTAATTATTTCTTTGAAAATTTTGTTGTAACCAAATTTAATGATAGACTTTAATATTATATTTCCCTTCTAATCTCTCACTTACCAAGTATTATTTTTTTATAATAGATACTTCCATCTCATCTAACTAATTTTGAAAAATATCACTATGAGAAATGTTCATATCATATTCATGATAAAAAAATGAAATCAAAATAAAAGAACATATGATTCTAATAATAGTAATTAGATTTATATTTGTAAAAAATATATTATTATTATAGTAATTGATATGTTTGAGAATTTGGTCCTACTAATCTTAATCCTTTCCTCTTCTTCTCCCTTCTTCATCTTCCTCTTTCCTTCTCTTCTCTTCACAATGGTGGCTCTCTTTCCCTCTTCTTGGCTGCTGCAGGTGAGTGAGGAGAGTGTGGGAGGGAGAGAGGAGAGAGGGATGGAGATGGGAGAGAGGAGAGAAATGAGAGGAGGGTAGGTGGCTTGAGGAGATTTGATGGGTTTAGGGCAAATAAAGTTATTTATACTTTAGGCTTAGGGTTTAATCAAGGTTGATAGGACTTTATGAATGAACCTTAAATGAATTTAATTTTTTTTCTTTTATTTATTTATTTTTTCTTGAAGAATATTACAGGACGAGTGTTGGCGAACGGATTTCTTTGAGGTTGAGGGAGAAGCGCCGACGAAAATCCCTCGTTCGATCGACGGCGCGGCAGAGACAGTGGCGAGAAGATCTCATCGCAGGTGAGCCTCCGTCGCCTGGTGTTGTCGCGCAGAGGAGAGGAGATGTGTAGAGAGGGGGGAAGAGATGTGTAGAGAGGGGGGAAGAGATGCATAAAACAGGGAGGAGACTTGCAGAGACGCCGCAGAAACCGCGAACCGCTCGAATCCCGGCAGATTGGATGCTCGAACAGCTGTGAATCGCATGCGCCTTCATCTCGTTCGTCCTAGATCAATTTTTTGTTTTCATAGTAGACTTTTTGGGTTTCTTTCTCGTTGTAAGAAAATGTTCAATTAGCTACGATAAAGTCTAAGAAACTTCAAATGTGAATATTCAAATTTAAAGCCATTAATATATGTTGATAAAAAGAACGGTTCATTAACAAAATTTGCAGCCAAAATTCAAGTCATAAGCAAAGAAACCGTATAAAAGTCAAATTCTCTGAAAATTTTCATTAGCAGGCATACAATCGATATCAGTCAGAGGTGCAATAAGAAAAAAAAAAGGAAACAAAAAAGTTGTCATGCATGACATGCATATGATGATGATGATGATGCCATGTCATACTATGCCAATATTAATGCAGCTGCAGCCTCTAAAGTCTGTGTGGTATATTAGAGCGGCAAAGAGGGCACTGCGCCTTGCGTTGCAGCCAGCGCTGGAGGCAATGCGGGTGGAAGGCATGCCGGCATGGCGTCAGGTTCACTTCTTCGCCATCCTCAAAATCTTGCAAGCAAATCGGACAACTCGCCTCCAAAATCTGCGCCGCCGCCGCCGCCTCGTCCTCCACGTCGTTCTTCTCGCTGCCGCCGTTACTGTTCCGATAGGTCACTTTCCTGAGCATGAACGGAAGCGTGGCTGGAGGACGAAAAGCTGCCTGCTCATGCACCTGCAGGTACGCGCGGATCCGGTAAACTGGAACGGTGTGCTCAGGCACTCGGAGCCTCCCTTCCATGCGGTCGACGACGTACACGTCGACGAGGTCGGACAAGAACTTGAAGACGTCATAGTCGTCGCCGGCGCCGATGACCATCTGGTCGTAAAACGGGATGGAGAAGCGGATCAGGTGTCGGAGCTGAGGCAACCGGGTCAAGGGGACTTCGATCGGCTGGTACCAGCGGCCGTCACGCGGGGTCCTCAGCAACGACGTAGGCGGAGCGTTGACGTTGAGTTCCAACCGGACGAAGGCGGCATCGCTGGACAAGTAGTGCGCCGGGCGCATCAGGAGGAGGAAGTCGCCCTGAAGTCTCAGAGAATGACGGCCCCTAGAAAAGACGAGCGGCGACGGCGTCGACATGGAGGTAACTGGCTACGAGTCTTGGAGTGGGAGCAGAGAGGAGAGAGAGTGTGTATATATAACATGTTCGCTTACGTGTAGTTTAACGACTCCAACTCAAACTCGGTTTCCTGTTCCGAAACCCAACCGGAATGGCAAAAATGTTCCGGGTATGGATTCAAACTATAACCTCTTACTATTTTTAACAATAATAATGAAATTAAACTATAAATAATAAAATTAGACAATTAAAAATAAATTAATAAATTACATAATATAAAATTAAAAATGTCATTACTTAATTAATCTTTTGCATGTACTTATAAATTAGCATCCCTATTCAATTAACTAATTAATCAAGGTACCATGTGAGAATTCGTAAATTATAAAAAAAACGTTAGTGCTAAACTTTATTTCAGATCATTAACTAATAATAATTAATTTCTCAAAAATATATATTAAAGAGCCATAGATACCAGTGGAAATAAATAAAACAAAATAGGAATAATAAGATCTTTTCAGTGAAGGATAATTTACGATCTAATGGTTTTCTTCTGCATTTTAATTTTTTAATAAAAAGAGAAATGGTATCCAGATAAAATCAAATGAGTTTCAAGATCACAAAACCAGATTTTGCACTTAATGTTGGAAAATATAAAAAATAGTCATGTGAAGTCATTTATAAAAAAAAGTTGTTAATTTAAATAAGAAAGGTGTTATTTTTATGTAATTTATCAATATATGCATATAATATTATATATATAATAAATAAGAATATATTTTTTGAGGGGTCAATTGACCCCACATGGGACCACGTTGGTCCGCCAGTGTTTGTCCCCCTACTTAAGTAGAGGGGACTGTCCACGCCGTCCGATGCACATCGGATGGCAGCGCACAGACACATTGCTCTTGTTGTGCTGTCGTCTGATGCGCATCGGACGGCTGCGCATAGACGCAATTTTAATAACAGAACGGTTCATAGATAGTTCCGCATGGTCAGTTAAATACTTCCACTTTATCTAACTAATTTTGAAAAAGATCATTACGAGAAATGTTCATATCATATTTCATGATAAAAAAATGAAATCAAAATAAAAGAGCATATGATTATAATAATAGTAATTAGATTTATATTTGTGAAAATATTCTTCATAGATGGCGTAGGCATAGAACCAGGAGATTTGGCCAAGAACAACATACCTATCATTACCCCGGCCGCGAACTAATTAACTCCTTTTTTGTCGCATGTATATCGACACTTTGAATTGGTGGAGAGCCTTTGTGTGTGGATAATGCATCATACTGCACAAAATGTGAACTCTACATATCTTATACCTCAGGTCGGTGTTCATCGGCACAACTTTGTTCCCAACGGAGGCATCCTATTTGGTACCAAATGAAACTTCCACCTGCTTGGTGACTTTTTTTATTATGTCATATTGTCTTCTATTTGTCCTATAATAAATATATTGCAAAGCACATGATCATCTTTTCATCTAAAAATTTCTTTTGGATGTCACGATGGTTCCAAACAGGTTAGGTGATCAGTCGTCAAGTTCTCTTATTCTTTCTTGCCCTTCACTTCCGGTTCAAATTCCTACAATAAGAATATACAACACAACAATTTTGGTTTTTCTTTCTTCTTCTCCATCGGATTATCAATTGTTGGATGGTCTATGTACACAACAACTTGGAATAAATTAGATATGATTGGAATTTATCAAAATCATAAATGTCAGCTAAAAATTCCTTCTCTTTTGTTACATAATTGAGTTGTGCTGGTTCAGTGTGCGGCTCGCGGTAGTAGAGAATGTGGAATGATTTCTCCTTTCTTTGTCCAAACATAGCTCCTATTGCTCCATCGAGCATCACACATCAACATGAAGGGCAAACTCTAATATGGTCCTACTATCACAAGTACAAAAATCAATCTCTGTTTCAAGATGTTAGATGCATTAAGATAATGAGCATCAAAATCAAATTTAACATTTTTGAAAAATAGATAAGCCAAATGTTATGCTGACTTAAAATTTTAAATTTAATTTTAAAATAGTTTATCATATATTTTTAACAAAAAAAAAATAATGACGATGAAGAAGCCCTAGAAAAAATGAAACAAAATAAATGATGGAAGGAAGAAATGAAAATTAGAGGAGATTTAGAAACTGATGGGAGATAACAAAGGAAACAAAAGTGAATAAGAAAAGGAAATAAATAAATAAATAATTGTAAAAGCAAAAAAGGAAAAAGGAAAGTAAAAGAAAGGAAAGATGGACAAATAGAAAGAGATTGGAGTAGGTGTTCACGAGTCGGATTTGTCCGACCCGACCTCGGATTCGATCCGGCCATTCGATTTTGATCGAATCTAACTCTTCAAAAGAGGGTTAGATCCGATCTGAGTCGAGTTTTATCCGACCACCATTTTTTCTTACTTTTTTTTATTTATTTAATATAAAATAAAAATATAAAATAATGTGTTAAATATTATTTTACATATTTAATTATTTTATTTTAATATTTTTCTATTTTTTTATACAAAAAACATAAATTGAAAACTAAAAAAAATAAAAAAGTTAGGTTTTTTGAGTCGGGTCGAGTTGACTTGAGTCGAAAAATTTTGACCCGTCCTCAACCCGACCCAAGGTCAGGTCAAGACTGGGTTGGATCCGACCCGACCCGACCAGTCAGGTCAGGTCATCAGGTTCGCGGGTTAACCCGACCCGCTGAACACTTCTAGATTGAAGCAAAGAACTCAACGTGATTTTAGCTAAAATAAATAAATAAATATAACTGAACACTTGGGCTTTAGAAAATCATTCAACATCCATTTTAATCCCATGATAGAAAAAACAAGGCTGTAAATTACAGCTCAAGTTACGAGCTTTACGCTCAGTGCCCCCATATAATATATATATATATATATATATATATATATATATATATACAATCGTCGTAAGTATAGATGGACGACATTTTCGACAATTACAATCATTGAAATTTCCGACGATTACAATCGTCGAAACTTCAGAGGGATCAATATCCATTGAAACTTTAGACGGTCATAATCGTCTGAATAAGGTGTTCATATGTTCCAATGGCCCATCGCTTCTGTTGCGGCCCGATCCGGCGGCGCGGTGCTAGTTCCGGTCGCGGGCGGCCAATTTTGACAGCCGACGGCCAAATTTGACCGGTTGTGGTCACGGGCGGCCAGATGCGACCACGTTTGAATTAGTGTCATTTCATGTATGTTTATCTATTTGCACTTGACTAACAGGAGTTTGAGCTCTCATTTCATAAGCATTGTGTACTTTCTCCTCACAACATCTTTGAAAGTGTAAGTATGGTATTATCTTGTTATATAACTAATAATTTTCATTTAGAAATCTGTTGTTATAATCATTTTCATTTTCATTTACGAATTTGTGATGTTATTTTCAAAATAATTTTAATTTTAAAATAAAAAATAAAATTATAAAATGGTAGAATTATAATAAATTTACTTAATAACTTAAAATTTTAAATAATAATGCATTAGAAATTTTAAATTATAGTGAAATTAATTTTTCCTTTTTTAAGATTTTTTTTATATAGTTTCCAATGGCTCAAACCGTTGATTCGACGGTCCAAGCCGTCGAGTGAACCTTTGGACGGCTCAAACCATTAAAAACTTTTGACGGTTGGAGTTGTTGATTGTTTCGGTTCAAACCGTCAGAATGACCGTCGGATGTTTTGACAGTCATTCCATACTCGTCGAAAAAAAATTGCAACGCCTAATTTTGGCATAGATTTTTGTTGTCGATAAACCCATCGGAAATGCCATTTTTTGATGAATTTCACCTCATTTCTAATGGTCGTGGCCGTTGAAAAATGGCAATTTTTTCTTGTAGTATTTATTGATTCACCATAGTATAATTAAGATACCGAGCAACTTAATGGCATTATCATAACAAATTTTGTAAATTTTGGAGTGCTAAAAAGTTTTATATTAAACATTATATATATGAGAATATCATGGCATATGACTAATAACTATTATATTCTAACTTATTAATATTCTAACCAATTTATATTTTTCTTTTTATCATGTCCATCCTTTGCCTATACCAATTTGTATATACTATTACCTTTGGTATCTAATTATTTTTTGAAAAAATTGTTGTAACCAAATTTAGTGACAAACTTTAATATTATATTTACCTTCTAATCTCTCACTTACCAAGTATTATTTTTTTATATAATAGTTAATTCCATTTTATCTAACTAATTTTGAAAAATATCACTATGAGAAATGTTCATATCATATTCAAGATAAAAAAAATGAAATCAAAATAAAAGAACATATGATTCTAATAATAGCAATTAGATTTATATTTGTGAAAATATATTATTATTATTATAGTAATTGATATGTTTGAGGATTTAGATCTCCTCAAACATAAAATTTTACTAATCTTACTATCTTCTTCTTCTTCTTTCCCTCTTCTTGGCTGCTGGACGCGAGCGAAGAGAGAGTGGGAGGGAGAGAGGAGAGAGGGATGGAGATGGGAGAGAGGAGAGAAATGAGAGTAGGGTAAGTGGCTTGAGGAGATTTGATGGGTTTAGGGCAAATAATGTTATTTATACTTTAAGCTTATGGTTTAATCAAGGTTGGTGGACAATTACCAATTTGTATATATTATTACCTTTGGTATCTAATTATTTCTTTGCGAACGGATCTCATTGAGGTAGAGGGAGGAGCCCCGACGAAAATCCCTCGTTCGATGGACGGCGGCAGAGAGAGTGGCGAGCAGATCTCATCGCAGGTGGGCCGCCGTCGACGCCTGGTGTTGTCGCGCAGAGAGGAAAGGAGACGTGTAGAGAGAGAGAGAGAGAGAGAGAGAGAGGGGGGGGGGGGGGGGGGAGGGGAGGGGAGAAAGAGATGCACAAAAACAGGGAGGAGCCGTGCAGGGACGCCGCAGAACCGGCGAACCGCTCGAATCCCTGCAGATTGGATGCTCGAACCGCTGTGAATCGCACGCGCCTTCATCTCGTACGTTGGTACCAGATTAATTTTCTTTCATAGTAGATTTTTTGGGTTTCTCGTTGTAAGAAAATGTTCAATTAATTAGCCACGATAAAGTCTAAGAAACTTCGAATATTCAAATTTAAAGTCATTAGTATACGTTGACAAAAAGAACCGCTCATTAACAAAATTTGCAGCCAAAATTCAAGTCATAAGCAAAGAAACCGTATAAAAGTCAAATCCTCTCAAAATTTTCATTAGCAGGCATACAACCGATATCGGTCAGAGATGCAATAAGAAAAAGGAAACAAAAAAGTTGGCATGCATGACATGCATATGATGATGATGATGCCATGTCATACTATGCCAATATTAATGCAGCCGCAGCCTCTAAAGTCTGTGTGGTATATTAGAGCGGCAAAGAGGGCACTGCGCCTTGCGTTGCAGCCAGCGCTGGAGGCAATGCGGGTGGAAGGCATGGCGGCATGGCGTCAGGTTCACTTCTTCGCCATCCTCAAAATCTTCCAAGCAAATCGGACAACTCGCCTCCAGAATCTGCGCCGCCGCCGCCGCCGCCTCGTCCTCCACGTCGCTCTTCTCGCTGCCGCCGTTACTGTTCCGATAGGTCACTTTCCTGAGCATGAACGGAAGCGTGGCTGGAGGACGAAAAGCTGCCTGCTCATGCACCTGCAGGTACGCGCGGATCCGGTAAACTGGAACGGTGTGCTCAGGCACTCGGAGCCTCCCTTCCATGCGGTCGACGACGTACACGTCGACGAGGTCGGACAAGAACTTGAAGACGTCATAGTCGTCGCCGGCGCCGATGACCATCTGGTCGTAAAACGGGATTGAGAAGCGGATCAGGTGTCGGAGCTGGGGCAACCGGGTCAAGGGGACTTCGATCGGCTGGTACCAGCGGCCGTCACGCGGGGGCCTCAGCAACGACGTAGGCGGAGCGTTGACGTTGAGTTCCAACCGGACGAAGGCGGCATCGCTGGACAAGTAGTGCGCCGGGCGCATCAGGAAGTCGCCTTGAAGTCTCAGAGAATGACGGCCCCTAGAATAGACGAGCGGCGACGGCGTTGACATGGAGGTAACTGGCAACGAGTCTTGGAGTGGGAGTCGAGAGAGGAGAGAGTGTGTATATATAACATGTTCGCTTACGTGTAGTTTAACGACTCCAACTCAAACTCGGTTTCCTGTTCCGAAACCCATTATTATTCCGAAACCCAACCGGAATGGAAAAAATGTTCCGGGTATGGATTCAAACTATAACCTCTTACTATTTTTAACAATAATAATGAAATTAAACTATAAATAATAAATAAATTACATAATATAAAATTAAAAATGTCATTACTTAATTAATCTTTTGCATGTACTTATAAATTAGCATCCAAATTCAATTAACTAATTAATCAAGGAACCATGTGAGAATTCGTAAATTATAAAAAAAAAGTTAGTGCTAAACTTTATTTCAGATCATTAGCTAATAATAATTAATGTCTTATATAATAAATATTATATAAATAAGGATATGATATTATATATAATAAATAAGGATATATATTTTTTTGGGTGTCAATTGACCCCACATGGTACCATGTAGGCCCGCCGGTATTTGTCCCCCTATTTAAGTACACTACAAGAAAATCGCGATTTTTCGACGGGCAATTTCAATGGTTCTAAATTCATCGCAATTTGCGACGGATTTTTCGACGGTTATGACCGTCGGAAATGATTTATATTATTATTTAATTTTTTGACGATTAAGAACGTCGATATTTCCGACGGATATCCATCCGTCGCAATTTCCGACGGATTTTTCGACGATCGCGATCATCGGAAATGAAAAAATAAATTATGTAATTTAGTATATTATTATTTAATTTTTTTGACGGATTTTCCGATGGTTACGACTGTCGAAAATGAAAAAAAAATTAAATTATGTAAATTTTTATATTATTATTTAATTTTTCGATGATTAGGAACGTCGATATTTCCGATGGATATCCATCCATCGCAGTTTTCGACGGATTTTTCGACGGTCGCGATCGTCAAAAATGAAAAAAATAAATTATATAATTTGTTATATTATTATTTAATTTTTTCGGCAGATTTTTCGACGGTTACGACCGTCGAAAATGAAAAAAATTAAATTATGTAATTTTTTATAGTATTATTTAATTTTTCGACGATTAGGAACGTCGATATTTCCGACGGATATCCATACGTCGTAAAAGCCGCCGCAATTTTCGACGGTCGTAACCGTCGGTAAATATATAATAATAACATATAATTAATATTTTTACAATTAAATATTTGCGACGGTCACAACCGTCGGTAACTTTAAAAATAATTAATATATGCATTTCTGATGGTCAGAACCGTCGGTAATTAAAATTTTATTATCCCATTTTTTTCCATTTTCCCGCTTTCTCGTCATTCGAAATCCAATATATACCCTCTCCTCTCCTCTCTCTCTCTCCCTCCTCTTCTCTCTCCCTCTTCCGGCCACTCTCCCTCCTCTCCTCTCTCTCTCCCTCTCCCTCTTTCGGGCGAGCTTCTACCGGACGTCATCGACCGCCGGCGAGCCTCTACCGAACGTCATCGACCGTCGGCGATCATCTCCCGCCAGCTCTCTCTCTCTCTCTCCGGCCCGGACCGCCAGGCGGCCGCTTCGGGCCAGATTCGGCCGCCAGCGGATCCGGCCCCAGCGGTCCGGATTGGGCGCCAACGACCCAGATCCGGCCCCCAGCGGCCCGGATCCAGCGCCGGCGGCTAGATCTGGCGCTAGGAGGCGGATCCAGCCCCCAGCGGTCGGATCCGGCCCCCAGCGGTCGGATCCGTCGCCTGGCAGCCGAATCCGTCCCCCAGCGGCCGAATCCGGCCCCCAGTGGCCGGATCCGTCGCCTGGCGGCCGAATCCGGCCCCAGCGGTCTGGATCGGGCGCCGACGACCTGGATTCATCCCCAGTGGCCCGGATCCGGCGCCGACGGTCGGATCCGACCGCGGATAAATTCGACCGCCAGTCGGCCGATCCGGCCGCCAGCCTAAAAAATTCTTTACGACGGTTGCGACTGTTGAAAGATCGACGGTTGTGACGACCGTCGAAAGTTTCGTCAATTGAGACCATCGAAAATTTTTGAGTTCGAACCGCCGGCCTTTTCCGGCGGTGGCAGCCATCGAAAACTTTCGACTGTTCGAACCGCCGGCGTTTTCCGGCAGTTGCAACCGTCGGAAACTTTCGACGGTTCCAACCGCCGGTCTTTTCCGGCGGTTGTAATCGTAAAGTTTTCGACGGTTACATTTTCGACGATTCTGACCGTTGATATTTTCGACGAATTTTTTATCGACCGTCACAAATCGATTTTGCGACGAGCATTTTTTCAACGGATCAATTTCGATTGAAAAATCGTCGGTAATTGCGTTACCGACGGTTTTCGGGCGGACCGTCGGTAATTATCATTTTTCTAGTAGTGATAAGGAGGACCATCCCCTGCGCGCGGCCATCCGATGCACATCGGACGCAGCGCACAGACACATTGCCCTTGTTGTGCACTGCCATCGGACGGCTGCGCATAGACATAGTTTTAATAATAGAACGGTTCGCGGGCGGCTTCGCATGGTCAGTTAAATACTTCCATTTTATCTTACTAATTTTGAAAAATATCATTATAAGACATGTTCATATAATATTTCATGATAAAAAATGAAATCAAAATAAAAGAGCATATGATTATAGTAATAGTAATTAGATTTGTATTTGTGAAAACATTCTGCTTGGAATTCATAGATGGCGTAGGCATAGAACATGTGGTCAATAACAACATACCTATCATTACCCCGGCCACTAACTAATTAACTCCTTTTTTGTCGCATGTAGATCGACACTTTGAATTGGTGGAGAGTCTTTGTGTGTGGATAATGCATCATATATTGCACAAAATGTGAACTCTACATATCTTATACCTCAAGTCGGTGTTCATCGGCACAACTTTGTTCCCAACGGAGGCATCCTATTTGGTACCAAATGAAACTTCCACCTGCTTGGTGACATTCTCGATTATGTCATATTGTCTTCCGTTGGTCCTGTAATAAATATATTGCAAAGCACATGATCATCTAAAAATTTCTCTTGGATGTCACGGTAGTTCCAAACGGGATAGGCGATCAGTCACCAAGTTCTCTTAGTCTCTCTTGCCTTTCACTTCCGGTTCAAATTCCTACAATAAGAGTAGGGCTGGACAAGAGTTAGGTCGAGCTAGGCTTCCACTTAAATAGGCCAATCATGTTATAAAATAAAAGTATTTAAGCCTAACTTATAGCCTGTAACAAGTCATGAATATAAATTTAGCCTGACTTGTTTGATTAACTTTTAATGTCTGGCCTAGCTTATTAGCTTGTTAAGTCAAATATATATTTTTTATGATCTACTAGATTACATATAATAAATCATATTTATTTAAAAAATAATAGATATAAAGTAAATAAAAGAGGCACTGCTAATATATTTTTTCTCAACATATAACAAAAATAATAATATTGAACTCAAAATTAAAGATTTAAAAGATGATGGATTAAAAATTATATATATAATATATAACATATTAATAAATTTTGACCTAATAAGCTATAAGGCTAGGTCAATTATTAAGAGACTAAGCCTCTTTAAGAAAATAGGCTTTATTTAATATTTTAGCCTGACTTATTTTGATAATAGGCCGAGCTGAGCTAGGTCAAAAATAGGCCGAGCTACGAGTTGCTCACGAACGACTCGGCTTATTTTGCAAATGGGGCGAGGCCCGAAGGCGGGGGGACATGTGGCACATCCATTTTTTTATTATTTTTTAATATTTTAAATTCGCCATATCGACACCTCAATCGGGAAAGGACCGATCATAGCTTAAAACAATAGTTCGTGAATAAGTTAAAATGAAGAACAATCTAATTGCAATGCAAAATTGAAAAGTAGCGTTAAAGTTGAAGTGCATTTAATGTTATTCATGTCGAAAATATGATTACCATATCTATCTATATCTATCTATGCCCATGGTTTGGGGGATGGGAAAAATCCCAATTCAATCCATTTTTATTTTTTAAAAGATTAAAAATAAAAAAGAAATAAAATAAAATAAAAAATATATTAAAATAGAATTAAAAAGATCTTAATAGAAAAAATTGAAACAAAATAAATGATGGAAGAAATAAATGAAAATTAGAGGAGATTTAGAAACTGATGGGAGATAACAAAGGAAACAAAAGAGAATAAGAAAAAGAAATAAATAAATAATTGTAAAAGCTAAAAGGGAAAAAGGAAAGTAAAAGAAAGGAAAGATGGACAAATAGAAAGAGATTGAAGTAGGTGTTCACGGGTCGAGTTTGACACGACTCGACCTCGAATTTGATCCGGTCATTCGATTTTGAATGAATCTAACTCTCCAAAGAGGGTTAGATCCGATCTGGGTCGGGTTGGATCAGGTCGGATGGTCGAATTATTTGATCATTATTTTTTCTTATTTTTTATTTATTTAATATAAAAAATATCATAGAATATTTATTTAAAAAGTATAAAATAATGTGTTAAATATTTAAATATTATTTACATATTTAATTATTTTGTTTTAATATCTTTCTATTTTTATACAAAACATAAATTGAAAACTAAAAAAAAATAAAAAGTCAAGATTTTTCGAGTCGGGTCGAGTCGAGTTGAGTCGGAAAATTCTGACCCGTCCCCAACCCGACCCAAGGTTGGGTCAAGATCGGATCGGGTCCGACCCGACCACTGACCTGACCCGACCGGTTAGGTCATCAAGTTCGCGGGTTGACCCGACTCGCTGAACACTTCTAGATTGGAGCAAATACCTGAACGTGATTTTAGCTAAAATAAATAAATAAATATAAGATATCACAAATGAATATTTATAAGTTAATCTTGAAATATATCCTCAATTTTAATTTTTTATGTAAGAATTATTCGTAAGGTATTCTTGAAATTATTATTAGTGGATTCAAAAGTGAGAGAAGAAAAGGAACTAAAGTAGAATAAAAGGAAAGTTGGGCATCATTTGAAGAAGACGATGATGATATATTGGGCATCATTTTTTTTGTAAAAATGCAAAAAAATTGTTTGCAAATGGGGAAACTTTGAAGGAGAAATAATAGGCAAAAATGAACTTTAGGAAATAAATATGGGGGAGAATTAATATGAAAGAAATGAAAATAGGAAAAGGGAGGTTGGTGAAAAGAAAAGAAAGTAAACTAAAGGAAGATTTAAGAGTGAATTATAGTAAACTAAATTAATAATATTTTTGTTATTGTTCTTTTGAATAAGCATTACCCTTTTAAAAGATAATACATGACATTTTCATGTTAATCTGTCATTACTAGTGATCTATTATTACTTCTATATATTATATAATACTGTAAACATTATAATTAAGATTATTTAAAGATAATATAATTTATTTTGATTCGATTAAGCTCGATTTATGCGCTCCGTTTGACAATACGAAAATTAGTGTTTTAAATAATGTTTAATAATTCAAACATTATTTTTTGAGTAATGATAAAATAAGTAGTGTTTAACGTTTCGTAGGGAAATATTGCTATTTCTACAAACGTTTAGCGATTATAAATTTTTGCCCCGATCTTGTTTTTTTGTAGTAGTAGTAGATTTTTTGAATTTCTCGTTGTAAGAAAATGTTCAATTAGCCACGATAAAGTCTAATAGGAAACTTCAAATGTGAATATTCAAATTTAAAGTCGTTAGTATGTTGATAAAAAGAACGCTCATTAACAAAATTTGCAGCCAAAATTCAAGTTATAAGCAAAGAAACCGTGTAAAAGTCAAATTCTCTGAAAATTTTCATTAGCAGGCATACAATCGATATCGGTCAGAGGTGCAATAAGAAAAAGGAAACAAAAAAGTTGGCATGCATGACATGCATGTGATGATGATGATGATGCCATGTCATTCTATGCCAATACTAATGCAGCCGCAGCCCCTAAAGTCTGTGTGGTATATTAGAGCGGCAAAGAGGGCACTGCGCCTTGCGTTGCAGCCAGCGCTGGAGGCAATGCGGGTGGAAGGCATGCCGGCATGGCGTCAGGTTCACTTCTTCGCCATCCTCAAAATCTTGCAAGCAAATCGGACAACTCGCCTCCAAAATCTGCGCCGCCGCCGCCTCGTCCTCCACGTCGCTCTTCTCGCTGCCGCCGTTACTGTTCCGATAGGTCACTTTCCTGAGCATGAACGGAATCGTGGCTGGAGGAGCAAAAGCTGCTTGCCCCTGCACCTGCAGGTACGCGCGGATCCGGTAAACTGGAATGGTGTGCTCAGGCACTGGGAGCCCGAGCCTCCCTTCCATGCTGTCGACGACGTACACGTTGACGAGGTCGGTCAAGAACCTGAAGACGTCATAGTCGACGCCGGCGCCGATGACCAGCTGGTCGTATAACGGGATGGCGAAGCGGATCCGGTGGCGGAGCTCAGACAACTGGTTCAAGGGGAGTTCGATCGGCGGGTACCAGCGGCTGTCATGCGGGGGCCTCATCAACGACATAGGCGGAGCGCTGACGTGGAGTTCCAACCGGACGAAGGTGGAGTCGCTGGACAAGTAGTGCGCCGGGCGCATCAGGAGGAGGAAGTCGCCGTGAAGTCTCAGAGAGTGACGGCCGAGAGAAGAGACGAGCGGAGACGGCGTCGGCATGGTTGCAGTAGCAGCAGGAAGGGGAGGATGTTGCAGCGGCAGGCGGCGGACGCGGAACTGTCAACGAGTCTTGGAGTGGGAGTCGCGAGAGGAGATAGAGTGTGTGTATATATAACTCGTTCGCTTACGTCTAATTTAGTAATTTAACGACTCAACTCAACTCGGTCTCGTGTTCCGAAAGCCATTATTATTAGGAACAAAACTTTTATTATACCCTTTGGATTGTTGTTGGACGAAATTTAAGTTCTCATTTAGTTTTTAAAAATTATTTGATTAGATTGAAAAATTTTAATGGGTGTTTGATGAAAAATGTAATGGTAAGAATTTTAAAAATTAATTTGATAGATAAATTTTAGTGGGTATTAAGGGAAAAAAGTAAAAATTAAGAATATAATTTATTTATTTTATGAGTATAAAATTATAGTATATAAAAATATTATATTTCTTTATTTATTTAAAATTTATGTAAAATTTAAGATCCAAATATAATATATTTTTTCCTAAAAACAATTGAACATTTTAATTAATAAAATTCCACTATAATAAATAGAATATTATACATAACATTTAAATTATTTTTATTTAATGAATATTATAACTTAATTAATATAATTTTTACATCAATTCACTTAATTAACATAAATTTTTAATAATTTTATTATACTATAATACTAAGCAAAATATTTTAACTAATTAATAAAATATTTTTAAATTATTAGAACTAAATAATTAATAATTGATAAAATTGAATAATTTAGTTAATAATAATGTATTAATAAATAATATATATATTAAAAATAAAAAAAAGAAAAAAAATCCAAAATTCTACTCAAATTGCGCCATCCTAATACTCATTTGAAGTCGCCAACAACTTTCCCATCCCCTTTCTTTCTCTAATGATTTTGGGCTCTTTATCTTGCTAATCCAACAATTTTGGACACAAGCCGCTAGATTTTGTCCATTTTTTCTCGGAGCGCCTAGTATTTCTGCGTGGTTTCTCTTTAATTGAATAGTTTTATGTGAATAAAACATGGAAATAATATGAGATTATATTCAGCTATCCTATGAAGACATTTTAAAAGGATATATGGATGTGTAAATTCAAAAAGAGTTTAGATGTATAGATTCGGTTGAATCAATATTTAATTATCGATGTTCTTTTAAATTATTTGATGATATCAACATCAAATAACTAAAGTTATCTTAGCTTTTTATATTAAGACCCATCATAAGATTTTAATCCAAGAGTTTAAAAGTTGGGACGAGTTTATTGTATGCCAACACTAAACGATACCTCAACTCCTTCAACTATTTGACAAGTAGTTTGAGCGTTAAAAATTTGGCGAACCTTGGCAATGTTGTTGCCAAGTGTACTACCATCAACCAAAGGAAGGTTTGTCTTTTCTCTCGGCTAATGCCACGAGTAATCAAAGCGGCATCCAAGATCGAAGACACGACGTTATTCCTTCGAACGGAGATGGAGGTGAAGTTGAGAGCTTTTACCATGAGTTCTCCAACATCAATCTGCTTGCTCTCAAGCGGCGCATCTTTATTAGCATGCTCGTGGATCGGTTAAGATTTGGAGCGTCTACTCTTCTGTAAGAGTAAGTTGTCCGGTAGATAAGTATGCTAAATGTGCATGATCTTTGTTGACAAGTACAACAACATCACTTTGTTCGAAGTATGGATGGACGAATACCAAAGGTGCATCATCTTTATTGACGAGCAATATGTCCATCCATACCCAATGGTATTGTTGAAGTTTCAAAGGAGGTCCCAGGATCGGAAGAAGGCATAGCCTAAGAAATCCTGCAAGATGTGATGTGCATATAGTGGCGATGTCATCACAACAATGTGGCATGTGGAATCGGTGATCCCATTGAGATATGGGACGAATTCAAGAAGCTCATCAACTATTTTTGCCCTGCCATGTCAGGGATAAAGGCTAATATTACATTTTTAGGCACGTTAAAGGAGTATATGAAAGACTTCACCGAGCTCCGCTTATAGAATTTCTAGGTAGACACACATTGTTGACAGTCTTCATCAAGGGGTTGAAGCCTTAGGTTAGGATGGAGTTAGAGTGATGAATTTGCTTTAACCTTCGCTCGCTAGTCGTCGCTGCTAAGTTACTCATAGAGCATGCCACAACAAGTGCCACACCACCAAAAGCCTCGAACAAAGACAATGGTGGGGGAGAGAACTTCAAGTCGCAAGAAAGCAAGCTAAGTTATCAAGATAAAGACAAAGAACATCAAGGCAGGAGGATCGAGTCAAGTCAACAACGAACATGGGAAGACTCATCGCTCCAACAGTGAGTCAAAGTACAAAGATGTCCAATGGAAGAACTATGTTCTGCTTTGAATCGTCGAAATCCCAAATGACCATAAAGGACTAGGTCGTCCTACACTCTGCATTTGACGGAATATCATAGTCATCTACAACATAGAAGCATTGAGTCAAGTCATGCATAGTAAATGATAAGACTCTCATCGCGCTCTTGTCATGATCCCACAACAATTGTTCCCCCAATCTACTCATGAAGTCATCTAGGAGTTGTTCATCCACAAGAAGCCAAACCAATGAGTTGACGTTGCGTAAGTCTAGAAAAGCTAAAGTTAATAGAAACTTGATGGATGAATAGTTGCTTGATAAAGTCAAACTACTCATATGGCGAACTCTTTTGGCGCAGCACAAGTGATGACTTCTGGCATAGTCTGAGATAGGAACCCTTAGCGAGTCTTCAAACGCCGTGGACATTCCTAACGCTACGTGACTCTGATGAAGTAGAAGTTAAGGTAGAGAAGGCGGACTCTAACTAGACATGTGAAGTCAATACTGAAGACCAAAATCTTGAAAAAGCCAGACAATAGTGTCGGGAGTATCGTCAACTTTGGTGTGGGAGAATGTCACGAGGCATTTTCCCGTGACACGATGCTCAAAATCTCGTGACACCAATGTCGCTCAACTCAAGCTTTCAGACGCTCAATGCCGCACCAAAGATCACATGTAGTTATTCCGCACTGCGTAATATTACGAGTACCAAGTTATTCGCTGACATTATCTTGTAAGGTCATCCTTATGAATGACCACGTTATCTGTAGAGCATGTCTTTTACATTTTCCCTTTCATATAAAGACTCCACATTATCCCTTTCATACAAAGACTCATTTACTTACCGTATGTTAGGGAGGAGTTTACTGGTGCATTGTTAGGCCCATATGTATTATATGTTTCATTATATATAATACAAACAAGATTTTATAATTCTAGTGTCTGATCTTGAGCGTGAGGTGACAACCTGCATCGATGACTTGTGATTTATTGGCTTCAGACGTTAAGTGCTCAAGCGCCTGCATTAGTGCCTCATTGCACTAATGTCACGATCCGAGGATGAGGCGTTGAACACTCTTATCATGCTCGTGATTGAATGCCTATAAGTTGCGACTCTCGATATAGTAGTTTTGTCCATAAAACTTTCGCTCCTTATTCAAAGCAAGTTTAGCTAGGTACTCCTTCACCTAGTCACCACACATCATCTTATGTTTGAAAATGTCCCCATGACACGTGTGAGGGAGAAAAGGAGGGTCGATGCATCCCTTTTCTCCCTCTCTAGGGCGACGCCTCCCTTCCCCTCTTTAATCCAACACCGAAGGGGAGAGGAGGAGGGAGGCGCTGACCCCTCCTCTTCGATGCCAGTGTGACAGCATGCCACCCCTTTTTTTTATTTTTATTAATTTTTATTACATCACATCATTAGTGTATACAAGAATTGATTATTATCGGTTAGGAGGACGACGCGTGCAAAATTGAGGATATTTCAATTACAAATTGAAATTAATGGATCGTTAGTGCAATTTATCCGTGCCATCTTATTATCTTCATTTTAATCTTTATGGTTTTGACTTCCTTTGTATTGTAGAAAAAATTAAAAATGTAATCTACTTTGTTTATAAATAAATTCCAAACCAAACTACACGAAGAAATTAGAACGTCCGTCAACTTTAAATTACATGAATAGTCCCTCATCTTTGAGTCGATTTCGAACCTAGAACGTCCGTAAATTTTGATTTTCTTGCACGATTAGTCCCCTTGACAGTTGATAGTGGTTTCCCGATTGTCTCACTTACGTGACACCACGTCGAGTTTTCTCTTTCATCCACGTCGTGTAAAAAATAATATAAATATATAATAAAATAATATTATAAATAAAAAAATAAAAAATGGCTAGCACGATCGACCACGCCAGCACCAGCAGAGAGGGGCCGACACTCCCTTTCCTCTCTCACCGACGCCGCGCAAAAAAAGGGGGCTGGCCCTTTCTCCCATGCGGCAAAGGGGGCGCCGGCCCCCTTTCCTCTTGTGCACACCGACGAGCGTGCATGGGAGAGAGAGTGAGGGGGCGATGACCCCCTCTTGTAGAGCTCATCGATGCCCCCCTTTCCTCTCACGCATTGGCGAGAGAGGAAAGGGGGGAGGGGTGCGGCGTGCCCTATCTCCCTCGTGGCCGGCGTCTTCTCGCGCATGCTGACGAGCTGACGAGAGAGGAAAGGGGTCGCCCACCGCAAGGGAGCCCCCTATCCTCCCTCATCGGCACCGCACGAAAAAGGGGACCGGCGCCCCCTTTCTCCCTTGCGGCCGGCGAGGTGACCGCGTGCGGAAGAGAGAGGGAGGGGGTCATATCGCCCCTTTGGCGCCGACGAGCTCGACCAAAGGGGGGCCATCGCCCCTCCCTCTCTCTCCCGCGCGTGGTCGTCAGCGCGTGAAAGGAAAGGGGGGCCGGCCTCGTCGGCCATGAGGGAGAAAGGGAGGCGTCACCCCCCCTTTTTCATGCAACACCGACGAGAGAGGAGAGGAGAGGAGAGGAGGCTCCCTCGCGGCAGGCGAGCCCCCTTTCCTCTCTCGCTAGCTCATTGACGCATGGGAGGAGGCATCGTTGGTCCCCCCACTATCGAGCTCGACCAGAGGGGGCCATCACCCCCTCCATCTCTTTCCCGCATGCGCTCGTCGGCGTGCGCGAGAGGAAATGGGGGCCTCCCTCGCCGGCCACAAGGGAGAAAGGAGGGCGCCAACCCCCCTTATTCGCGCGACGCTATCTAGAGCGGAAAAGGGGGTGTGGCCCCCCTCTACCGACGTCGGCATGCTCGACCAAGGTGCTGGTCATTTTTTTATTTATAAATATTATTTTATTATTTTTTACATGATGTGGATGAAAGAGAAAACTCCATGTGGCGGCCACGTAAGCGAGGCAGTCGAGAAACTCACTATCAATGATCAAGGGGACTACTCATGTAAAAAAATTAAAGTTGACGGATGTTCTAATTACAAATTGAAGTTCGGGAATCGTTTTGAAATTGACTCAAAGTTAGGGAATTATTCATATAATTTATCCGTCTGACAACACATTTTAGAGTAGCTTCAAAACTCTGCTTAACATAAATTTCTATTTCAAGTAAAATATAACTTTTTAGCTAGTACAATTTACCCTTCTTCATTTATTTAAACAATTATTTTGCATTTCTCTCTTTCATGTAATAAGATATTTGATATTTACTTTCATATTATTTCACATCTCTATAATTTTTATCAAATTAAATTCCATAATTTTATTTTAGTTTGACTAATACTGTCTTCAGTTTTGCAAAAAAAGTTCTTTAAAAAATAAACAGATATATTCCAAAAGCAATAAAATATACTAATTATTATGATATAATAATTAATTTTATTGTACTAAGAATATAAATCACATGACATAAATTTGAACGTTCATTTATATCATTTTATAAGTTTATTGGTGTCAAATAATTAATGCATTCTTTTATATTTATCAAACATTTATATTCAATTTATCAATCAAATTGTTATTCATTATCCATCAATTGAGTTGTTATTCCGTCGTGCATATCAAGACAAATTCGGATAAATAGGATTAAGTTATATTATTTATTATATTGACGAACGATTAAAGTACGTTGAAATAAAAAATTCATTTCTCCACGTCTACACATCAAAATTGGATGAGTCCACTTCTCATTGAATCTTTGTGAAGTCTAATTAAACATATATATTTAGTTTTATCGTAATTATACCCTAATTTACAAGTTGGATTTGTCTTTGACTCAGAACAAAGTGAGTGACTTAAAATGCTGGGTTCATAACTTTCTCTACAAAAGTCTTTTTTATATGATTCTTGTGGTCATGAAAAGCTAACTTCGAATTGATGAATCACATAAAATTTTAAAATTTATGGATAACTAACCATGAAAAAACGATCTCACGATGTGAGAGATCAGTTTTGGATCCGTAGATTCCTTTTAACCCAGCAAACTTGCCGAATTTCTTTAGGACGTTCGGCTAGGGATTGGATATTGAAAAATTTTTGGCTTGCTGAGGATATGAATAAGTGGTTTATATATTGTTTTCAGATTTTTAACACGTCATATGGAGGTTTAATATTCTAAATTGAATAAAAAATATTTTTTTCTTAGAAAATTGGCAACTATCTTGGTCTCATTTGTAGGTGTGTCTTAGCTTCCATCAAGTTAGACACATAATCGACTACCACTAAAATATATTGATTATTATAGAATTTAGGAAATGGACCCATAAAGTCAATGCCCCACACATAAAAAATATCACACTGAAAAATATTTGTGAGTGACATTTCATCATTACGAGAAATATTACCTGACTTCAACACTTACAGTATTTTCTTGCATATCTATAGATGATTGATCAGTACAATCCACATTCGAGTACAATAGCTACTATTCGATTAGGTCCAAAGTGACCTCCAATTTGCCTATCATGGCAATGGCTTAGAATATTCTCAATCTCATCTACGCGGACACATCTTCTAATTACTTGATCTGCACATAATCGAAAAAGGTAAGGGTCTTCCCGGTGGTAATTTTTTGTATTAGATAAAAAATTCCTTTTCTTGTGTGTGATCATGTCCTTTGGAAGGTAGTGTCCTACAAGGTAATTAACAAAATTAGCAAATCACGGTGTAGTGTCAAAAATTTGAAAAATTATCGAAATAGAAAAAAGTTTCTTATGTGAGAAATTTTCAAATGTTAGTGTCTTTTCTTGTAGGCAGACTCTGCACGGGATTTTCTTGTAGGCAGACTCATCTAACAAATTTTTTTTTGCCCCTTCCTTTGATATCGAACTCTTGCAAAAGTAATATCCATCGAATCAATATGAGTTTTGCATCTTGTTTATTCATCAAGTGCTTGATTATGCATGATCTGTGTAAACAATATCATCCAATGGGCGTGATTGTAATATTAGATATATATATATATATTTATATCTTCTGAGTAATTTTCCGATGTTTTGAAAATATGACCAGACCCCGATCCCCGGTATGGACGAAAAAAAAACACAATTAATTTGGATTCAATCTTATTTGTATTTTTAAAAATAAAATGAAAAGGAAAAATAAAATAAAAATATTAAAATAGAATTAAAAAACTCAACAGAAAAAAAGAGAAAAAATAGACGATGAAAGGAAGAAATGAGAATTAGAGGAGTTAGAAACTGATTGGAAATAACAAAGAAACAAAAGAATTGACCAAAGGAAGAGGATAAGAAAAGGAAATAAATAAATGGAATAAATAATAGCGAAAGGTAAAAGAGGGACGGGAATTAAAAGAAAGGAAAGAGAGGCAAATCGAAAGAGAGTGGAATAAATAATTAAGATAATAAAAAGGAAGAAGAATAAAAAATTGAATGTGACACTACTAGAAAAACACTGATTACCGACGGTACCGTCGATAACGCAATTACCGACGGTTTTTTAGTCGGAATCGATCCGTCGGAAAAACGCTCGTCGCAAATCGATTTGCGACGGTTGAAAAAAAATCGTCGAAAATATCGACGGTCAGAACCGTCGGAAAAGTCCCCGGCGGTTCGAACCGTCGAAATTTTCGACGGTTGCAACTGCCGAAAAAGTCCCTGGCGGTTCGAACCATCAAAATTTTCGACGGCTGCAACCGTCGGAAAAGGCCGGTGGTTCGAACCATCGAAATTTCCGACGGGTGCAACCGCCAGAAAAGACCGACGGTTGGAACCGTCGCAACTTTTCGACGATCGCAACTGTCGAAACTTTCGACGATCGTCGCAACCGTCGATCTTTCGACGGTCACAACCATCGAAATATAAAAAATTAGCAGCCGGATCGGACCGCGATCAGAGAAATCCGGCCGCCCACGACCGATCCGGCCGCCAGGCGGCCGGATCCGAACGCCCGACGGCCGATCCGACCGCTGGAGGCTGGATCCGGCCGTTCGAGGCCGAATTCGGTCGCCTGGCGGCCGATTCGGCCGCTCGAGATCGGATCCGTCACCTAGCGGCCGATCCGATCGCTCGAGGCCGGATCCGGCCGTTGGGGGGCGGATTCGGCCGCCAGGCGGTCGATCGACCGCTGGGGCCGGATCCGAATGGCCATGGCCGGATTTGGTCGCCAGCGGCGAGATCCGGCCGACAATGGCCTCTGGCCGGAGAGAGATAGAGAGAGAGACGCCGGCGCGGGAGCGGAAGAAGCAGACGCCGGCGCAATCCCTTTCTTGGCCGGCGCGGGAGAGGGTCGCCGGTGCGGGAGAGGGTCACCGACGCGGGAGGGTCGCCGGCGTCCGGTGCGGGAGAGGGAGGCCGGGGCGGGAGAGGGACGACCGGTGCCGGGAGAGAGAGAGGAGAGGAGGGAGAGAGAGAGGAGTGGTGGGAGGAGGAGTTATATATAAAGGGAAAAAGTGGAAAGAAAGCAGGAAAAGGGAAAAAAAGCGGGATAACAAAGTTTCAATTACCGACGGCTTCGGCCGTCGAAAACGTAAATATTAACTAATTTTATAATTACCGACGGTTGTGACCGTAAAAAATATATTTAGTTATATATAATATTTATTTTTTATTTTATCGACGATTTGAACCATCGGTAATCATTACCGACGGTCAAAATCGTTGGTAATTACGACGGTTTGGACCATCGCTAATAAAATACTCTTTATATGATATTATTATACATTTACCAACGGTTATGACCTTCGGAAATTGCGGCGGATTTTGCGACGGATGGATATCCATCAGAAATATCAACGTTCCTAATCGTCAAAAAATTAAATAATAATATAAAAAATACATAATTTAATTTTCCATTTTCGACAGTCGTAACCGTCGGAAAAATTAAATAATAATATAATAAATTACATATTTATTTTTTTATTTCCGACGGTCGTGACCGTCGAAAATCCGTCGGAAAAATTAAATAATAATATAAAAAAATACATAATTTAATTTTTTTCATTTCCGACAGTCGTAACTGTAAAAAAATCCATCAAAAAAATTAAATAATAATATAATAAATTACATAATTTATTTTTTTATTTTCGATGGTCGTGACCGTCGGAAAATTCGTCAGAAACATTAAATAATAATATAAAAGAATACATAATTTAATTTTTTTATTTTCGACGGTCATAATCGTCGGAAAAGCCGTCAAAAATTGCGACGGATGGATATCCGTCAGAAATATCGACGTTCCTAATTGTCGAAAAATTAAATAATAATATAAATCATTTCCGACGATCATAACCGTCGAAAAATCCGTCAAAAACAAAATCGACGAAAAATCCGTCGCAAATTGCAATGGATTTAGAATCGTCAGAAATTATCCGTCCGAAAATCGTGATTTTCTTGTAGTGTGATTTTAGCTAAAAAAATTAAAATGCTTTTCTTTTTCCTTTTCTATTAGTGTTGATTTTCCTTTATTGCCATAATATAGATAGTAAGATTCGAGTATATTCATTATTCATTCATGTTTTTAATTATGGGGAGGTTGATGGTAAAAATGGTGGAAAAATATATCACAAACAAAATTCAAGAATGTTACCAGCAAGATTTGCATCCAAAATTCAAGTTATAGCAAATGAACCTATGAAATCCAAATTCTCTCAAAATTTTCATTACAGATGGTCTGGCAGGCATACAAATACAAAAAAAAATCATTAGATATCGGTCGGAGATGCAACATCAACAACAACAAAAAAAAAAAGAAAAAAAAAAGAAAATGCAACTTGAAGTTAAATGTCATGCATGCATATGATGATGATCGCCATATATATGCCAATTCAGCTGCAGCCTCTAAAGTCTGTATGGTATATTAGAGCGGCAAAGAGGGCACTGCGCCTTGCGTTGCAGCCAGCGCTCGAGGCAATGCGGGTGGAAGGCATGTCGGCATGGCGTCAGGTTCACTTCTTCGCCATCCTCAAAATCTTGCAAGCAAATCGGACAACTCGCCTCCAAAAACTGTGCCGCCGCCGCCTCGTCGCTCTTCTCGCTGTCGCCGTTACTGTTCTGATAGGTCACTTTCCGGAGCATGAACGGAAGCGTGGCTGGAGGAGCAAAAGTTGCTTCCTCCTCCTCCCGCAGGTACGCGCGGATCCAGTAAATTAGAACGGTGTTCTCAGGCGCTGAGAACCGCCCTTCCATGCGGTCGACGACGTACACGTTGACGAGGTCGGTCAAGAACCTGAAGACGTCATAGTCGTCGTCGCCGAGGATGATCAACTGGTCGAGAAACGGGATGGAGACGCCGACCAGTTCGCGGAGCTCAGGCAACCGGGTCACGGGGAATTCGATCGGTGGGTACCAGTGACCGTGACGCGGGAGCTCAGGCAACCAGGTCTGGTTGAAGTTGAGTTCCAAACAGATGAATGCGCCGTCGCTGGGCAAGTAGTCCACCGGCGGGGGCATCAGCAGGAGGACGTCGCCGTGGAGTCTCAGAGAGTGACGGCCCATCGAAAACGCGAGCGGCGAAGGCGTCGTCATGGTTGCAGTAGCAGCAGCGGCGGCAGCAGCAGCAGCAGCGGCGGCAGCAGCAGCAGCAGCAGCAGGAGGGGGAGGAAGTTGCAGCGGCAGGCAGCCGACGCGGAACCGGCAACGAGTCTTGGAGTGGGAGTGGAGAGGAGACCGAGAGTGTGTATAGGCTAATTTAACGACTCCAACTCGGTCTCCTCTCTCCTATTCCGAAAACCATTGTTATTATTATTTTTGTCGAACCGAGTTTATTATTATTATTATTATTTTTGTCGAACCGAATCTTAAAGCAGACTTCTCACCTTCCTCCTACTTTACAACGTAGTAATGAGACTAGTAAACTATCAATTAATATTAATTAATTAAGAAAAATACAAAATTAAAATAGAAATCGGTCGAATCCAACGACGCGTCCCCTTCTTCGCCCCAAAACCTCCCGTTCGTCGACTCCCCCTGTCGCCGGTCGGCGGTTTTCGGCGACCTCGTTATCGCTCTCCGGCGTATCTGATCTCGGAGATCTCACACGTAGCAGGGATGAACGTGATGCTGGAGGTGCACGAGAAGAAGACGTCCGCGGTCGACCTCTACCGCCCTTTCCGCAACTACATCGCCGCGGCCTACGGCGAGCGCGAGGCGCAGATCGCCGAGGACGACCTCCAGACCCTCCGCCAGCTCCGCTCCGACCTCTTCGACAGCCCCCTGCCGGACGTGTCTACATCGCCTGACCTCCGTCGCGACCTCCTCCTCTCCTACGCCCGCGCCCTCGCTGTCGTCGAGCCCCGCTTCCCCGTCTCACCGGACCGCGCCCACGTCAACTCCCTCACCTTCGTCTGGTTCGACGCCTTCAAGAACTCCAAGAAGGCCTCCGCCCAATCCCTCGCCCTCGAGCGGGCCGCCGTCCTTTTCAACCTCGCCGCAGTTTATAGCCAGATCGCCATCTCTGCCGACCGGGTGGACGCTGCTGGACTTAAGCAGGCATGCAACGCCTTCCAGAGTGCCGCTGGTGCCTTCGCTTTCCTCAGAGATCAGGTTGCTGGCAAGGCCGTCGCAGCTGGCGCCACCGTTGACCTCTCACCGGAGTGCGCTGCTATGCTGGAAAAGCTCATGCTCGCGCAAGCGCAGGAATGCTTCTTTGAGAAGGTGATCGGAGACGCTAAGCCGCCGACGTTGTGTTCTAAAGTTGCGCGGCAGGTGATTTTGTGTCCCTATTTCCCTTTTCCAGCTTTGCCCAGAATTGAAACTAATTCAGGCTAGTAGTAAGAAAGAAACGAGCTTTTATGCATCTCACACTGATCTTACATTGCTTGATGTGATGAAAACCACTCATGAATAAAAGATTTGGCGAAAATTATACCTTTCTTTGTGAGAAAATACGTTTCAGGTTGGGCTCTACTACGAAGAAGCTTATGCCTCCCTGAGTGCTGCTCCTCTTAGTCAACACTTTGATCGCACTTGGATATCTCATGTACAACTCAAGGCTGCCCAATTTTATGCAGATGCATGCTATAGATACTCCTTGGAGCTTCACCAAAAGGATGAAATTGCAGAGGAGATTGCTAGGTTGAGGATTGGTTTAAGAGCCCTCGGAGATTCAAAGAAAACTGCCAGGGGAGTTGCCCAACCTCTCCTTGACGCGGTTAACAAACTGGAAAGCAACATGAGCCGTAACTTGGAGAGAGCTGAGAAGGAGAATGATCGGGTCTATCTCATGCGTGTTCCTGCTGCTACTTCTTTGGCGGCCTTACCTGCAGCGTCTCTCGTCAAGCCTACTCCCTTGGCAGAAGCTTTAGATGCTAGCAAGGAGAGGTTATTCTTGAACCTTGTCCCAGATAACAGCACAAAGGCTCTGTCCAAGTACACTGATATGGTTGACAACATCATCCGGACACAAGCAGAAAAGCTGCAGGAAGGAAGCGAGATAGCAAGAGTTCGACTGAAGGAGATGGATTTACCAGATTCTATATTGGCATTGGAAGGTAATTTAACTTTGCCTTTTGATCTTAAGGAGGATGTTGAGGTTGTACAAATCAGTGGTGGACCTTCTGGGCTGGAAGGTGAGTTACAGCAGCTGAGGGATTTGAGGAGGGTGAATCAGGAGCTATTAGTTCAGACTGAAGGGCTATTGCAGAAAGAAGCAAATGAGGATGCACAATTCCGAACCCAGTTTGGGACCAAATGGACTAGACCTCAATCCAGTACATTGACGAAGAATATACAAGATAGGTTGAACAGATTTGCTGCCAATCTGAAGCAAGCAAGCGAAAGCGATGCAAGGATTGAGCGAGCTGTCAAAGACAATTCTGAGTTCATGGCAATCCTTGACCGCAGACCAGTAAGTTCTCTTCTATCTTTTTAAAATATTATTTTTTATGTCCCTTCAGAGACATCCGATAAAATTGGAACGATATAGAGAAGATTAGCATAGCCCTTCGCAAAGATGGCACTCACAAATCGAGAAATATTGTTTTTATAGCAAATATAGTTATGTTTTTCATAATTGTTTATGTATATAGGGCATTCCTCTATAGTGTTAGTCTTAAGATCTATTATGTATGTTAAATAATTCCAAAAATGTAGTATATTAAATTAAAAAAAATAGTAGTCTATTTCAGCAAATAACATATGAGCATTTATGCAGTTTTATTAAACAGATTGCGCCAAAGATATTATCTACAAAATCTAGAGGATCGAAAACTTTAGTTGAGTATGTGTATCAATCAATATAAGAAATCAAGATCTGACTTCCTTTGGTATAGTAATATTGATACTGTTGTATGACAAGAATTCAAAGATCAAACAGATGTATTGCAGATCGCCTTCTGTTTTTTTTTTTTTTGGCATAATATGGCCGACCCCACCTAGTGGGATAAGGCTTTGTTGTTGTTTGTTGTTTGGCATAATATGAAAGAGCTCACAAATGATAACAACAACAACAACAACAACAAAGCCTTATCCCACTAGGTGGGGTCGGCTACATGGATCATACGACGCCATTCCGCTCTATTAGTAACCAAACCTTTCGGTATATTATTCACCAATAGATCTTGCTCTATTAGTTCGCCAAGTGTCCGTCTTGGCCTCCCTCTCCCTCTTTTAATCGGACTCCAGATTATTTGATCTACTTTTCTTACTGGCGCATCTAATGGTCTTCCCTGAACATGACCAAACCATCTTAAACGATTCTCTACCATTTTCTCACTAATAGGAGCCACTCCGACTCGTTCACGTATATAGTCATTCCTAATCTTATCTAATCTTGTATGACCATACATCCATCTCAACATCCTCATTTCGGCTACCCCCACTTTACGTTCATGTTATCCCTTCATAGTCCAACATTCACTACCATATAACAGAGTACGATAGACTCACAAATGATAACAATTAGCAAAAATTTTTTAGCTTCGTTCAATTGTTGAAAGCAATCAGCTTCTTTTCATTGCTATGTATGGACATCTATTTTGTCATAATATTGATACTGTTGTATGACAAGAATTCAAAGATCAAACAGATGTATTGCAGATCGCCTTCTGTTTTTTTTTTTGGCATAATATGAAAGAGCTCACAAATGATAACAACAACAACAACAACAACAAAGCCTTATCCCACTAGGTGGGGTCGGCTACATGGATCATACGACGCCATTCCGGTCTATTAGTAACCAAACATTTCGGTATATTCGTTGATCCATGTTCATAAGATTCGACATGATTTTATGTTGGCTGTCGGGGCCTAACACAACCCTCCTCCTTTATCCGGGCTTGGGACCGGCTATAAAATATAGGCGGAGTTTCACAAATGATAACAATTAGCAAAAATTTTTTTTAGCTTCGTTCAATTGTTGAAAGCAACCAGCTTCTTTTCATTGCTATGTATGGACATCTATTTTGTCATAATGAGTGAGATTAAACTGCTTATGTTGTAGCTTTTTTCTTCGTGAATGCTATATAATTGTTTCTAGTTCCAATCTGGGTTGATTTCCGTGTCACTTATCCAACGTGCATTGCAGATTGAATCAGCCCTTCCAAGTCTTGCACGGCCTATTATGTCTTTGGACGAAAATGAAGATGCTATTGTGGGAGTCCTCAAACAAAGCTTGGTAATGTAGTGTTGATGCATCATGTTTAGTCTTCATGGTATCTTTTGGATTTCTTGTACCTGATATTAAAATTTTTACAGTTATTGGTCTTCACATCTTTCTTTTTTTCCTGAGGGAGTCTGCAAACCACAACTCCGCCTATGTTTTATAGCCGGTCCCAAGCCCGGATAAAGGAGGAGGGTTGTGTTAGGCCCCGACAGTCAGCGTAAAACCCTGTCGAATCCCATGAACATGGATCAACGAATATACGGAATGACGTCGTATAATCCATGTAGCCGACCCCACCTAGTGGGATAAGGCTTTGTTGTTGTTGGAGTATGCAAACCACCTCATTTACTTTTATTCCTATTTTATGATTGATTTCTTTTATGTTATGTAGTCCTTTTCTTCTGGTATTAGCTTTTATCTGGTCATTTGATCATGAATCTTTATTTTTCCTACAAAATGAAGTTACATTTCACAGTGTTCCAGTTTTTGTTCTTAACCTGAAGAGTTTTGCCCCTTTCACCAAAAAAGACTTGGAAGAGTTTTTACTGCTGTAGTTGAACTCGATAAAGTTCATTAGTTCAGTACATCTACAAATGAAGCTTAAATGTGCCTCTGGGTAATTGGTTGCAACTAAATCCCAAAGGAGTATTACCATATCAAAGAAAAGGTTGGTCACTGAATAGAGGACACAGTCTCTTTATTTAACAAGTTGGAAGCTCACTTCAACATCCATAATTTCTGGCCCAAAACGTCAGCTTATCTCCAACTAAGCAAAATGTTTTGGATAAAAAAAATAAGCAAAACGTTGAAGAACCATGAGATAAAGTCTATTGAGTTTATTAGGTTTATGCCTTTTTTTGAGGGGTTTCTTATGTTTATGTTGTGAGCCTGCTATTATGCTTCTGACACTTTTTTGGTCAATCAGAGGCAATTGGAAAATCTTGGGGCACAGAGGGCAGGCCTTGAAGACATGCTAAAGGAAATGAAGAGGAAGGTGAGATTTATCGGCTTTCTATGTAATTCTTGTATGTTACTTTTCACACTGATTGTCTGATGCTCATGCTCTATTAATTTGTGTTAGCTATAATGGACTTATCCCTTTAGCCACAGTGTAAATAGTAAGACAAAAATTATGGAATAGTCGTCCATTACATGGTATCCAAAGTCAATTCAAGATGTTATGTGGAGAATGTTGTTTATCACATTTTGTTTTTTTTCTCACTGAGTACTTATTCCTTTAGCCATAATGTAATCAATTTTGAGGGAGAAGTCATAGTGTAATTATTATCAATGCAAAGATTACAGAATAAGTGCCTCTACATTGTCTGCAAAGTCAGTTTAAAATGTTTTATGGAGCATGTCATTTATCACATTTCCTTTTTGCCACTGACGGGAGTGATTTTGTCACCTTTTCCCTACTTGCCCCCATACTTTTCTCGACTTTATACCATCTAGATGTCTAGTTAATCTCCTATAATCCTTTTCCATTGGTGTGTATGTATGTCTGGATAGGTATGTAACATATCCTGCTGACTAGGACTAGTAGAGTACATGAACCTGAAGTTGTAGAATAAGTACATTATGATGGGACTTTTTATCACAATAAACATTTTTTTTATGAAGGGCAGAGTACACAACTTAGGACTAAGAAATAAGTCACCTGAGGGGCAGAACTAATTGCAAATGTTTAAATCTCAGTTTGGTAATTTGTTTTGTAGTTTCTTTTCCTATGCTATGTTTTTTTTTGTAGAACTGATTAAGGGGGAAGTTTCTCATTTTTTTCTTTCCTTTAGAATGAAGGGGGAAGGTTATTTTAATTTTTCTCTGTGGGTGTGCTAATAATAAATTCCTAAGACTGAAGATGCCTCTGTCTGTAGGATGATATACTACCAAAGTTGATGGTAAGCACAGGATCCCAAGAGGATCTTTTCAAGAAGGAGATAGCTAAATATGACCAAATCTGTGAAGAAATTGCTCAAAATATTGAGTCACAAGAACAGTTATTGCTTCAGATTGAGGTAGGCCTCAAAGTTTTGGGAAGATTCTTGCGATTTACACCTGATGTTCCTCTAAGGTTTATCCTGTGCTATGCCTGCTGTTAAATAACTGTCAATATATTCTATTTGGATAAGACAACTGATGTCATAGAAAAGTGTGATTATTAACGTTTTGCTGAATTTTGTAACTTTTGGCAAAATGAACATTTCGTTATCTTAGCATGCCAGAGCAAACAATCTCTATTCTGTAGTTATAAGCATTTCACTGATTTTGTGAAGCTGAAAAGATACATCACATGTATATAATTACTCCATTATTTCATTATCTTATTCCATGCACAGTGTATTTATTTTATTTCCACATCTAAAGGTCTCTATGATGACGTTGCATCACATGTAAATTTAGGTAATGATAACTGGTTGATATTCAAGCATCTCCTGAACCTGTTTTCATCCCGAAGTCAGAAACAATTGACTTATGGTATCTTCGATGATAATGTGCCTGACATTTAAAAATATATTTGCTGCATATTTATTGAAGATTTGCACAGATCATTTTAATATTTAATCTAAAAGCATTGTCCAAGATTTTCATGAGCTCTCTATGAAAAGAGGATTTTCCTGTTGCTGCGCTCTTCAAAATTGTTTTTAATAAACTACTAGACAAAAAGCAAAAAACAAAATGAATGGAAGGAATCCTATTTCTTTTTCTTTCCATTACATGACAATTTTCCTTAATAAAACTACACTTTTTTGTTTGCTTTCTGCAGTCACAAAATGAAGAATTTGCTGTCGTATTCAACCTGGAAGACTATAGAGGTTTGAATCATGCACCTCATTATTTTTTCTGATCTCAATGATCTGTTTTTCTTTTCTTGAGTGATGATATGTGATAAAATCAGTTCATAGTTGATCTTAGCCGTGAAGTGAATGCCAGCCCTGATTTTATTGCACTCATACAGTCTCCAGAATTCACCAGATGTCTGCTCAACAAATGTCACTTATTTTGACTTATCAATACTTTGTTGCCAGTTGCTCGTGAAAAGAGTTTCAAACAAATAGCTGGTGCCATAGCCAAATATCGAGAAGTCAAGGACAACATCAATGAAGGTCTGAAGTTTTATGTTACTCTTCAGGTATCGATTTCCCCTGGTATATTATGCTGTAAACATTATGTAAGCTCCAATGCATGTGTCATGTTGATGATAGCATAGCGTTAGCTGGTTAACCCAGGTGATGTTAGTTTATTGTGTTTCTTGCAATTTGTGCACAAACTGATTTTCAGCATGATATTTAAACAGGATGCAATAACAAATGCCAAGCAGCAGTGTAGTGATTTTGTTGTGACTAGGAACATTCAGTGTCGTGAAATGATTGAGGATGTTCAGAGGCAGATTGCTGGTCTCAAATTTTCATCCGACATCAAAACAGGATATAACTATCCTACTCCTGCACAACCTAATCTGCAAAATTCTACTCAGCAATGGGAACGACAGAGCACTCCATCTCCTCTACCGCAGGCACCTTACCAAGTATCACCAGAGCAGCCCCAACCTGGCTATTCTCAGCCATACCCTGTTTATTCTTCACCACAGCAGGCTCCTTACCGTGCCACCAGTGCCCAATATCAGCATCCACAACAGTCACCAAACCACGAGTATGGACAGCCAGCATATCCAGGTTGGCGGGGACCTTACAACAATGCACCCCAACAGCAACCAGGATACAATCAGCAACAGCCAGACCAGCATCCATCGTCTCCATATACTGTACCAACACCTCATCAGGGCAGTTATTATAGGTCTCAATGAAGTTTGGTAATCTGTTCTCTGTTACATAAAATGATTACATATCAGATTTATCTTTTTTTTTTTTTGGTCAATAATATAACCAAACCATATCAAGCTTGATGATTCCAGGCCGTGTGATTTATGTAATTGTCAGCCAGATTGATATCAAGTGTCCATACAGTAATTTTTTGTCTGTAAACTTTGTGTGGATACAGTACGTTAATGGCATTACAGTGTGATTGTACAGTACGTTAATGACAATACATGGTGATTTCGGGCTGCTTTGCATGCATTCCAAATACAATGTTGTGGCTGTGTAATCAAATTTCGACTGGTCAAGAGGAGCCAAACTCTCTGAGACTCTCCAGGAGATCTAGTGGACTACAATTTATGATGGACCAGATGCTAAACTGAATTATTTGCGGAGATATCTGCTGCCGAACTCTCAGCTCCTGGATGCACTTATCTGCATTATTTTCGTACATGAGCATCAACTTCATTAAGACATTTATACATTTATGTCACCACCATCATCATGATGTTCTATCCTACAAATTTCCTGTTTACTTCTTGAACTTGTTTTGTAGGTGCATAATGCAACAGATTTTTTTCTCATTCTCTCTGTTTCAAATGACAACTCCAGAGAAAGAAGTCTACAAACAAGGCAATGCATTTTAGTTCACGAAATATTGCAAGAAAATGAAATCAATCAAGCACCACATAACAAGGGACAAACAACAACTGCAGCAGCATGTGACTGACAACCACATACATTAACCAACCTTTACAAAAATTAATATCAGAATATATTAAATCTTTAATTTGATTTAGCTCGTAATGTACAGTAAATATTTACTGTAGATTATGAGGATTTCAGAGTTTAGTCATATATTTCTTTTATCAATTAGTCAAATCGATCAATTATTCGTTTATTTTAAACATCAAATTCCTTGTTTTGTTTATTCCCGATCACACAAATTCTTGGACACCAATCTTGAGGACGACGGCAACCCTACGGGAGAGAGAGAGCGCGCGCACGCGCTCTTATCCATTTGGCCCACGACGTCGAAGTCCAAACCCCGCAAGCAAACTCCCAGTGAGAGGTGTGCGCCTCTCGTTCGCTTTGCGTCGCGCGCCTTATCCACCTCCTTATCGCCCACAACGTATTCGACGAAACGCCACTGACCGCCCCTTCGTATCATTGCCGAGCCACAAAGGGAGGACAACAACTAAACCGAAAGAAGACGCGACCGAGAGATGACGGCCTCGGCGACCACGGCTGCCGCCGCCGCCCTCGCCGCCTCCCCACTCTTCCGCCGTTCCACAAGGTTCCCCGCCACCGCGGTCCCCCTCCCGCCCTCGGTCTCGTTCCCTCAGCCCGCTGCGGTCGCCACCGCGCCTGCCAGGCGCCCCGTCTTCTGCCAGGTCGCTCTCTCCACCGACGTGTCGTCGTCGTCGGCCGCGGACGAGGAAGCTGAGGCCGCGGCCAAGGTCGGGAAGAGGGTCCGCGTCACGGTGCCGCTGAGAGTCTACCATGTGCTCAAGGCCCCCGAGTTGGATCTGAATGGTTTGGAAGGGGTGATCAAGCAGTACGTCGTGGTGCACAAGGGGAAGCGGATCTCCGCCAACCTGCCGTTCAAGGTCGAGTTCCAGATCGAGGTGGAGGGCCAACCTCGGCCGGTCAAGTTCTTCGCCCACCTACGGGAGGACGAGTTTGAGTACTTGCCGTCTTCTGATTAAGCTGTGGAGGCCGAAATCCGCGTAAAGATGCGGAATGTAGTCGGGAAACCTGCATAAAGCTCCTTCCTTTTGGTTTTCTGATTACTTAGATCTGAATCGGTTGTGAGACAACAGAAAATTGCAGAAGACGAGAGCTTGTGGGCTCAAGTAAGTATCTTAGTATCTCGTTTCTGGTTCAGCTACGGCTTAGTAATTAGATCTTGTTGTACAATTGATATCTTCCCATATGATGTCTGTAATTTTCACCTCTACATGAGGATACTCGTTTAATAAGGTTTTTGATTACTGATACAAAAAAAAAAGATGATATAAAGAAAGGTTACAATAGTACATGAAAATGCATTTATAGCTGAGAAAAGTTGTCGTGCAAAGGATATGCTCCTACTATGGGAAGACAGGCTTTTGTTCCTTTTCCATGTCTGCTAGTTAGTGCAAAGACTTATTTCCAGTGAATTCTTATGCAAGCACTTTGGAGTTGTTTTCTGAATTCTAAGCCAGCTTTTACTGTTTGCAAACAACCACCGACTCCTCCAGTTCAATCTCTTTGAATGATGTGACTTTAAAGCATGATCCACATTTAACCTCCATAAATTACTAGCATCATAATTTATGGCATGCATTCCCAATTTAATATACTATTGTGAGTTTGTGTCTTTGTTTGGATGCTCTAATGCATTGCCGAGCACAAAGTCACAGGAAGCAGTGTATTAATCCAAACATTTAAGCATTACTTTCCTGAATTAAAAAAGAGAGATTACTGCATAAAAGATGATAGTGTTAATTCAGCACTTGTTGGTCCACAAGTGTTAATGAGCTCTTTTCAATGGTTCACCAGGTTTGAATAATTTGTGACTCGGGAATTCACAGGGTTCAGTGTTTGTTAAAAGTTTTTGTTTGAGGATTATTTTCTATGCTTTTTGTTTTCTATTCTTCCAAGTTGCAGGAATAAGATTGATCTTCATAGTTTGTTTACTGATAATTCTATCTTCTCTATCTGGTTTTTACCAATTTCCTTCTGCTATAACATAAACTTCATCAACTAATCAGACTTGTTGCATGCATAGTGTTTTACATGGACAGTTATCTGTGGGATGTTTTTTATGGGAACGATTTCATGTTTGGTCCATCGACACATTGAATGATTGAAGTTTAACAAAACTCAATTTATTTCCCTAAAACTCAAATGGTTGTAGTGTGAAAGAAAAGGAGAAATGCATTACCCAGTCTTCGAAGATCTAATTCAGAATCCCCGGCCACCGTCACCAGAGTGCCCACCACCTTGGCTTGGCATCTCAACTTCTTTATGTGCACCTTCTCCATCCTGCATCATTATGCATATATATGTGCTGTTAATTAGATCCATGCAAAGTAGGCTAGCTACAGCAGTGTTACCAGATCTCTATGAAGCACCTAATTAATTAGTTACCTGCATAATACTGCCAGAACAAAGGTCATAGCAGGCAGCATGTTGCTCATTGCACAGGAGAACGTCGGCGATGTGAACTTTAATCCGGCGTAGTAGAAGTTCTGGTCTATGACCGGCCTATATATATACAGAATTGAACAAATTAAGGTAAGATCGATCGGACACTGGAACCATATATGTAATGCTGCACAGATTCTGAAGCATGCCAAATAAGATAATTCTTCTGCATCTTGCGTATATTTTTCATGTGAAACTTTGCTACCAAGAACGAAAAGGAATTTTTTCAAAGTCTAGCTCAGTTTGGAGATCTGAGTATTGAGGTATCCTCTGCAATGGATTTTAACTAATTCAGTTTTCCCCGAGTGTGCATAAGCTATGACAATTCATTTTGAGAAGGTTTATAGTTGACATTCACAGATATTGTGCAACATCTTACATTCTCTTGTCCCTGTTGTATGTTAAAAAATTTCCTTCCTTTTCTTTCCTAGATCCACAACATTTCTTGTTCCATAGGCTTATCATTTCGACTGTCATTGTTTGAATATTTAATGCCTTTTATGATATCTTTTCAATTGTCATTGTGTTGAACGTTGATGTCTATTGTGATATCCCACGCTTTTAAAGTAAATCATTCGTTAATTTATATAGGACAGTGCTAATTATTGCCACCAAAAAAGGAGGTTCATGCTCTTCTTGTCGTCTATTATTCTTGTCTGGATTGGATGTTACAATTTTATGCTTTGGATCAATTATTCTCCATATACTTTCTTTGTACAACTAAATTTGTACATTTTTTGGTTGAATGAAAAAGAAATGCACTCTTCACCTCTGGTGCCTAAATTAAATGCAAGTCATAAAATACTTTGGTGCAGTACTATGTGCTGCATTTAAGCATACGGTGATAGAAAAAACATAACCTCCTGTTATCTATGCACACATCAAGTAGTAGCGTGCTACTCTAAACATAAGAAAAGATGTAGCAGAGTCATTTTTCTACTTGCTAATGAACAAGAGACCTGTGGCCAAAATCAGAAGACTCACAGGCTCTATGTTAAATCATTCCTACCACTTGATTATCTTCTGCTTCATTGAACAACTTTCAGAATTTGGAATCGGATTTCAAATCTCTTTTAGCAAATCTTGGCTTTGCTTTACATGATTGATTCTTCAATCATGAAGTTTATTCTTTATTGTATCTTATTAATATCACTCCTAAAGTCTTGACGCTATTCTTTTCCACCTCTTTTCTATATCATTTTTATTCCTATGCTAAATAATACTTTATATATCATCATGGTCAAAGTTAAAAAAAAATTATTCTAAAGACATTAAAATTTAAGAGTGGCAATAAAGACGTATTAGTTATTTTTTTTCTATCTTTTTCACTGTATCAGAAATGATTAATTCGGATTCATCATAAGAAGAAGAAGAAGATTGACTAATTCGATTCAAGTAAACTCTCGCAATGAACATGATATTTGTAATTCTCTCTCAAAGTTCATGTCCGATTTAGCTTTTATTTTTCTCTTTGGTTCTGCTTGGTTGGCAGAATTTGAGCAGAACTTGCTCAAGTTCTATCAGAATTTGTCCAAGTTCTATTAAATAGGTAATGTGACCAGAACTAACGTGAGCAAAATTCTCCTTTACGGAGAATTTTAAGTTCTCGCTTTCAACGAGAACTTTTTCAAGTTCTCGCTGGATGCGAGAACTTTGATTTTTTTATTTTGATTTTTTTTCTTTTCTTTCAATTTTTTATTATATTTTAATTAGTAAAAAATTATTAATTACTATTTAATCTTAATATTATTCATTAAAATATTTTTATACTATCTTAAATAATAATCAACTATAATATTTTATTTATTAATATATTATCATTCAACTTATAAAATAAATTTTTTAACTTAATATAAATATTTTCGTAAATTATAATATTAATAACTTATTAAAATAAATAAATAATATTTTAATTTACTATAATTTTATACTTCATAAAATAATAAATTATATCATTAATTCTTACTTTTTATTCAAACACCTACCAAAATTTATTTATCAAATCAACCTTCTAAATTTTCATCATTATACTTTTTCATCCAAATATCACATCTAAATTTATCTATCAAATCAATTAATTCTCGAAAACCAACGGGAACTCAAAATTCTCGTACCAAACACAGCTTTTGGATTCTCTTTTTTTCACATCCTTCTAACGGTCCGCTAAATCCTTTCGCCCCATGTCCCTCTTTTTTTCGCCCCATGTCCCTCTTTTTTGTAGTTCTTTTATTATTATTATTATTAATTTTTTTTTTTGCATAAACTTGCCTTTGCCATACGACAAGCAACATGGGAGGAGAGCAAAGAGAAGGCGGTCGATTCCCCTCTCAAATGGATCCATCCACATTGCAACCGCATTATGGTAGCCGTTAGAATTCAAAACGCCAACAAATCTCTCTCTCTCTTTAAGGCTCTCTCTCTCTCACACACAAACACACACGGTAGGGTTCAATTTTCCCAATCTCATCTCATTATTTATTTCCACAGCCCAACGTCTCTTTCTCTCTCCACCCCGCTCAAACACTGTTTGAGAATTTGAAAACCTTACCGTTCTTTTTCTTTCCCCGTAACATATAAAAAGCAGCAGACTTTTGCATGCTTCAAAAGAAGCATCATCAACCGCAGCAGCGTTTTTTTTTCTTTGGGTGCTCCAAAGCCGCCACCTTTGGCTTTCTTTTCATTCCATATTTACGTCGGTCCGACAAGCGTCTACAAAAAGATCCGTTCTTTTGATATCTTTTTTGGTCTCTCCCTTCGTCGAATCCATCTTTGGATCCTTCGTCTTCCTGATCCCCTCGCGTGAGAACGAAGAGATGGGCCTTTGTTTGAGCAAGAAGAAGAAGCCTCCGCTGTCGAGCCCTGCCGCCGCTCCTTCTTGTTGCGCCCATGGCGACGAAATGTTGGAGAAGACGAAAGAGACCAATAAGAAGGTAATGGGGACGCCTGAGAGGAAAACAGTGGTTACGGAAGTTCCCGACGAGAAGAAGCTGCATGTGTTTGCCGCGGCCTCAACCCCGAAGAAGAGAGCGGCTGCCTCCTTTCTCGCTGCAGGAGATGAGAAGAAGAAAGGCGAGATGCCGGCTATGTTGGCGGGGAAGGGGAGCGCCGGCGCCGGCATTGCCGGAGGGGATTCTGCTGTTGTCGGTGTTTCCGTCGAGGACTTCAAGCCCGCGCCTGTCAGGAGTTCCAGTTGCACAAAGGAGGAAGTGGATGCCATACTCATCCAGTGCGGCCGCCTCAGTCGGAATTCCTCTGGGGCCGGCCTTCGGCGGTACTCGGGCTCGAAGCGGAGCTACGACTTCGACAACGACAAGAAGGCGGAGGAGGAAGAAGAGGACGACTGGGGAGGGAGGCCCGTGTCTAGACCTTCCCCGCGCCGGCGGACGCCCGGCAGGGATCGTTCGTGGAGCAGGGAGCGTTCCGGGAGTGGCGCCGGCGCAACGGGGGGAGGCAGGAGGGTGAGCAGGTCGCCCGGGCGGCGATCCGAAGCTCCGGTCGACTCTGGAAGGGGCAGCGAGAGATCTAGGCAGCCGACGAAGATTGTGGCCGTGCCCGCGAGGGAGAAGGCCGGAAGGGGAGTGTCTCCTACGGCGCCGGCCAACAGGAGAGGAAGCGAGATGGGAGCAGCTAAGGTTGCATCTCCTCGGTCCCGGTCGCCTGGGAACGCCTGTCGGATATCCAACGAGCACGCTTTGCATCACAATGCGTCGCTGGCGAACCAGCCGCAGTCCCTCAGCCGGAAGGCGGAACAGTCACCCTGCCGAAGGAATCCTATGGCCGAAGTCCATGAGAATACTCTGCGAGGACAGCATAACACCAACCATGAGGCCAAGATACAGAAGGCCACCCAAGTGCAATCCCAGGTGAGAAAACATGACGGCTTAAACTGAGTTGTATCTTCTCCATCCGAGCTCTTTGTGCTGATGAAATCTTCATTTGGTTCTTGGTCACAGAAATCTAACGAGAATTCAGCTCCTGCGCGCAAATCTGATCTGAGAGCTGGTGATGGAGCAGCAGATGCATCAAATGCTGTCAAGCCCAAGCAGGTACTGGCTGAAAGAATCAAGGAGCAGGAAATGGAGTCTGATATGGTAAAAGAAGCCATGAAGAAGAGCTCGTGGAATGATACTGTTGAGACGCTAAATGTTGGATTTGAAGGCACCACCGCAAGGATCATCTCGAGGACGAGGTCTTCCAGGAGGTGTTCCAGAGACCTTGACCACGCTCTTGGCGGCTTGAACATTGCAGACAACCTCCTGAATCCAAATTCCTATACATCCATGCTGATTGAGGACATCCATAACTACCACCAGCAGCACCAAGGCGGCGCCTTTTCTCTCCCGGCCTGCCTGTCGAAGGCCTGCTCCATTCTGGACGCCGTGGCTGATCTCAATTCAGCGTCTTCTGAGAATAAGAATTATGAGGGTGACAGGCCCATTAATGGCAATAATGTGTTCAGCGAGATGTACGGGAGGAGGGGTTTGGCACCAAAGGAGCCATTCTTGGAGTCTGAGATAGTGGTGAAGGATGACCTGATGGAGCCGAGCCTGCACAAGTATGTTACTGTGAGGGACTTGGGCTTTGAGATGGAGCCTCAGGAATCAGCTGGGAGCAACAGTTTTGTCGGCCAGCCGTGGGCTTCTCCATGGGGTCCTGATTCAGTGGATTCGTCTGACCCATACTGGACTTCAAGCTCTGTCAACGGTGACGAAGTAGAGCAGGAACACCATCTGCAGCAGCCAGCACAACCAGAGGCTTCTCGCGAATCCGAAGCTCGGGGAAGAAGATCTAAGGGTGGTTCTGGTAGTAACAACTTCATGGCTCCAACATCGAGCAGCAAGAGGAGGGAGCTTCAACATCACAGTCAGCTACAACGCGCTGGTATGGTTACAAGCGGAAGGCCCGGTGGCAACAGGGCTTACTCACTTCCGGCAGCAACAGCCGCAAGTTCTTAGCAGAATCATCTTCTGATCCTGTTGATACAAACTGAGATGCATATTCATAGCAAGACACCTTGCTCCACGTAGATATCAGCTTCTCCTTTTGTATTATTTTCCTCGGTACATTGTGCACATTGATGATGGCTGTGTAACGACAACTTATACTCTCCTGCTTTACTGTTGGATCGGAAGTTTGTAGTGCCAATAATTATCCTGTAATCTTTCAGTATTTGCAGAATTTGTTCAATGCAGCATACATGTTGAGTATTTGATGGTTTGCTATGCATATCATGTGATCAAGATCATGTCCAAAAGGCCTGCGACAAGATGTATCATGAATTTTCCTTAATGAAAGCTTTTTTCAGAAACCAATCTATACTCACGATTTTGGAAATATGGGAGGCTTAATCAAGCATCAACACCAGTGACAGTAACTTCTTCCCAAATTTTGCGTTTAAGTTGGTGCCCATATGGCGTTGTATTTGCAGGCATAGCACGTGTCTTAAGAGTAGTGGACTCATTGTGGTTCGTGTTAAATCATTGTCAAGTAATTCTGAATTATCTGCATTGTGGCTGGTCTTTTTCTCAATTAGACCCTGTGTTAAGGAACAAGGAACAGGGAGCCTGCTACAGAAAGAAGGTAACAAAAATTTTTTTAGCTAGTTGTGAAAAATTGAGCCTCGTACTCTTAACCAAAAGTCAAGTATACGAAGTCATAATGTATAAGGCACAGGTGAGCCAAAATGCCTCAGGCTACTCGCTTTCATGATCGCAGGAAAACCAATCAGCAAACTGGGCGTGAGAAAGGAAGTTGAAGTTCTATAATTTTCATGAAGAGCAAACTACATGCGTTGAAACTATAGTGCCTGATCTTTGAATCCTGATTGGAACATCAGCTAAAACAAGCAACGAGTCTATGTTATGCCCTGAAAAAAAAAGCACAATAAAAAGGTACATAGCTCAAAACACGTCTAATTTTCCTACCATTTCTATCATCAAGAGCATTTGCATCTTTTAATACAATATGACCTTCCATCTAGGTAGGATGAGAGTGTTGAATCCCATGTTTTGATGATAACAAATTAAATTGAATATAAAAGTTACTAATCTATGCTCAAGTGATGTTAATGTAGGTGTAAGATTGATATGACCTCATTCGTAGAAAAAATTATCAAATTAAACGATAAAAATAAAAATTCCACACACGACCAGTTGACCGGCCATAGCGATCGGACGATTGATAACAGCGGAAGAAATGTCAAGACAATATCGGTCGACGGTCCGGTCGTTGCACCGGTCGACCGGCCAGTACATCAATGAATTCAGAAATGATGAGACTATAACGGTCGACGTTCCGATCATTAAACCGGTCGACCGACCAAGAGAGAGCATTCAGAAAACGTCGAGACTATACCGATCGATGTACCGATCGACCAGACAATGGCTATAATGATAGATTTGCAACAACAGTCATATTGACCGATCGATCGGCCCTTTCAAGTGGTCTATCGGTTCAAGAGTCAAATGAACAGTAATGACTATTTTTTTAAGGAGAAAATTATGGAAGACTTTTTGGACGAATTTTCACTTGTAAAATTCTATAAAATGAGTGTCAAAGCCTGAAGAAACAATCATCCAAGCAAGCAAGAACATCTTAGAGCTCCTTTCAAGTTCTTGAGTCCAAAGTTGCAAATTCTTCTCTTTTCTTTTCTAAGAATGAGAAAAAAATTGTAAAAGAAAAGAATTAGATGTGTGCCTAATCTAGTGAGATTGTGAGCTCGTTGTAAAAGATGTGTGCCTTGCCTCTTGAGCGGAGAAAAAGACGTGTGGTGTAAAGAGGGTTGCTCTCTCCCTATAAGAAAAGAAAAAGATAGTGGATTTCCGACGGTCTCGAGGTCGAGAAGTCGGAGCGGGGATGTAGGCCAAAGAGTTGAGGCCGAACTTCGTCAACTTAACGTGTCTCCCTGTGTTTGTTCTTTATCTTTCAGTTATGCCTTTTCATTATTTGCTTGTGATCGGTTTTATTGATTTTTCGAAAGTGATTTTGCGAAAAGATTTTAAAACACCAATTCACCCTCCTCCCTCTTGGCACTTTCGATTCTACAGAGAGTACCTGTATAACATAGAACTTTTTCTATTCATTATTTTATCGGTCTCTCCCTATGTAGGAACCAAAACAGTAGCATTGCTTCCCTCTGATGGCAGTGCTGAACTATAAGATATCAATAACAACCAATTGACAGATTTATACACCTAGTAGTATGTTTGTGATAAGTGATCTAATCATCTAGTTTAGATGTAGAATATTCGGGTAGCTGAAACTAATCTTGTAACACCTAGAAAAAAAAACAATGGGAGAATAATGGCCAAAATCCTTAATAACATGCAGATTTAATTGTGGGCAGTTATGATAGAGATAGGGTAATTAACAGAGAATAAAAATCGGATAATAACAAACCAATGACTATGAATGTCTGTATTCTCTCCAAACCACCACAATAGTAGAAACTGATATCGCCAGGACTCCCTCATCGCATGCACAAGCCTTGGGGATTTTCGTTTATCTAGGTTTTCAACTCTCGTAAGGGACAGTTGCAATTTTTCTATCTTCTCACATATCTCCGTCGGTTTCTTCTTATCTTCCTCACACCATCGGAACCCTGGCCGCCTTGCGGGTGGTGTTCGCTTAGAGGAAGTGCAAGGGCAGGAGCGACAAGGGGGGACGCATCACCATTGATTTCAGCGAATCCACAAAAGAGCAACCCGAAAAACAGGTGGGTGATTATGGAAATCACCTTGTTTACTCCATTTATAATAGATCTGGACCTCTATAAATGATCTTGCCACATCTTAATCAAGATTAATATGTAAAATGCCCCAAGAATGATAAGAACGACCTATTTGTTATGATTTGTGATTGATTTTCTTGCAATGTCGTACATGAATTTTATTGATGTTCATCCTGCATTCCTGCTTGTTGTTGTTAAATTCCTCTTAATAGTTAGTTGTTTGCTGGCCCTGATTTGTCATTCTTGTATTTACTGTTATTGTTCATGTAGTATGATGTAGTTTCGTTCTTACTTAAGTCATGAATGATCTGCCAATTGATTTCCTCATTAAATAGAAGTGTATGAACTCTTGACATTTGGACATGACATGAACTTGGCCCGGATTTCTATGAACTCGGCCTGGGTTCATATGCAATCCAAGTTGGGTGACATGGTGCCTGATCCGTGTTCGCCGAATCTGACCGATTCACCTCGAACTCGGCCCGAGTTAGCGGACGATGTGACAATGGACTCTCGATAGTTTTACCACCTGACTCGGGTTCAACTAGACCCGGCCCGGGTTAGTTGCGTGTTGACCCCGACACTACGTGACAACGTTCTCCGAGTCCAACCTGAGTGAATGACACACTTGCCCGGGTTCAATGCCCCGGCCCTGGTCACCTTGTACTTTGCCCGGGTTATGATCATCTGAAACCTTATTTTATTCCTTCTTTTGATTATCATTCCGACCTGAAACTTTCCTGATCTTGCTCAAGTCCTAATTTTACTTGATTATGGACATATGATTATGTACTTACTTAAGATAAGAATCTTCATGTTATCATCATATGATTATCCCTATCATTGAACCATTGGCTTAGGATTTATGTAGAATAAGGAAACATAAGATTCTAAAGTGGCTAATAATATAAGATGAAAGATAATTATTGGATTGCCAGCCTAAGCCAAGTGCCTCTATGATAAGGGTTGCTCCTTTGGTCATGGCTTGATCAACCATTGATCCGCACGCGGTCGTATCGTTTCGCTCGACGCACACTATAAGTAAACATGGACTCATCCTATGATAGGTAAAGGATGAGGGATTTAAAGGCACCTCAAAATCATGTGATTGTTAAACATGTTATAAGATAATCAAGCATTGTTAAGCAAAGAAATATAAATACGTATCAAGTTATCGATATTGCATGTTATCATGATTATCAAGCACGTCATTGATTCCAAATTTATCATGTACCCCTCGATTATATTGTTAATTATTGATTTCCTTTGCTCATGATATATATTCAAAATGACCCTCATGCTTATTTCTCCAATAAACGTATGAGCCAACGTCCATTTGCCAATTTATTCTATTTCGGATATTCATTGTATATTGTCATTGTTCCCCACTAGGTTGTAAAGCTTACGGAAGAATTGCCTTCTCTGTGTTTGATTTCCACATGATCAGGTTAGTGATGACATTGAGTTGGTGTTCTGCGATGCTCAGACGACGATATAGCACATGAACATAAGGACTTAATTATTCATTTTCTTTATATTCTGTATTTATGAATCTCTGATGTAGTCATTATGACATTTTTATTTTGAAACAATTGGTGACTCTTCGTTTTGCACAATTAATGTCACCTTCCGCATTTCTTTTTTATTTCTATCTTTTCTTTTGCTTCTGCCAGAGTATTAAATTAGGTATCCTGGATTTTTTTCCCTCGTGTCTGTCTGTCTGTTCATATGTTCATTAATATTCAATTGCTGTTGCAGCCACCTTTTGACATCATGTAGTTTTCATTTGGTGCAGTACTTTCTGTCATTATCAATATCTTGATGCTACTTTAGAATCCCTGAGTCTAGAAACTCAAGGAAAATCACAACTTTCATTTCTCTTCACTTTTCTTCTCTGCATAATGAATATAAATCACATTCAATCCTTTTTTATTCTCCTCTTCACTGTTTTCCGCTTCAATCCCTGAAAATCAAATTCCATATAGTGATTCAGTAACTGGGGTTCAATTCCCACTCTCAACATGGATTTTTAAAAATGACTTGGCTTGCCACGTCAACCTGCCTCTGGCTAGAAGGGAGAGCATCCTTTTTTCTTTTTATATTAAAACTTTTTATGCTGATGTAGGACGAAGAAATGATGACATGGCAAGGCAATCAAGAGTTTCATATGAGCAAAATCTCAAGTTGGAAGGCATTCACTAAAACAACAACAACAACAAAGCCTTATCCCACTAGGTGGGGTCAGCTACATGGATCATACGACGTCAAATATATTCGTTGATCCATGTTCATAAGATTCGACAGGGTTTTACGCTGGCTGTCGGGGCCTAACACAACCCTCCTCCTTTATCCGGGTTTGGGACCGGCTATAAAACATAGGCGGAGTTGAAGGCATTCATTAAAAAAAAGAAAGAAATTGGATGACCTAGTTGGGATCAGGGAATATAGTCAGTGCAGTGGACCATTGCGAAAACTACATAGAGTGTTGATTTTACATGTTATATTTCAGAAAACTACACAATTATGATTGAGAAAAATGTGAAATATAACATACTGATTTTTTTTCGTAGGATTAGAAAAATCTACAAAATAACATATTTTTTTACATATATGAAAATTTTGCATTGTAAAATGGACAGAAAACAAAGAACAATGGATGAAGCAAAACCTTGTTTTGGTTCCACAATTCTATCATTGAATTTGATTTTTGAGGATTGCTCATAGAAGAGCGCAAAATTGTTGTTGTTAAAAATCCATGTTGAGAGTGGGAATTGAACCCCAGTTACTGAATCACTATATGGAATTTGATTTTCAGGGATTTAAGCAGAAAACAGTGAAGAGGAGAATAAAAAAGGTTTGAATGTGATTTATATTTATTATGCAGAAAAGAAAAGTGAAGAGAAATGAAAGTCGTGATTTTCCTTGAGTTTCTAGACTCAGGGATTCTAAAGTAGCATCAAGATATTGATAATGACAGAAAGTACTGCACCAAATGAAAACTACATGATGTCAAAAGGTAGCTGCAACAGCAATTGAATATAAATGAACATATGAACAGACAGAAATGAGGGAAAAAAAATCCAGGATACCTAATTTAATACTCTGGCAAAAGTTTGAAAGTTGTATCGACTTGTTAAGCTATTGATAGGGGTGTTACTCAGATCCCTGTGATGTGTAAACGCACAGTTCATTTCTTTTTTGCATATGGTCAGCTGCCGAGAAACCAAAATGTGAACTATGCCCCCCAACCCCCACTGATGCTTCTGCAAATGCCATTGAAGTTTACTTCTGTTTGGAGCATGACACAGTTGCCAGAGTTTGGAGTCATGACCCCACACCACCCCTTAAACTGAGGCCTTACTGCACCAACCAGTGCAATGAGGTCAAAATTCAAGGGTGCATTAACTGATATCACATGGGATTCATTCATGTGAATAAGGTTTTCAATACATTTGTGTCCCCCACCTTACCAAACCAACAAGGACTTCGGTAGTCATCTTTTTTCTTGGTGTGAATCCTAACACTCAAAAGCTTAATACACTCTAACTAATCCAATTCTAAATATTGAGTTACATTGTATAACCCCTGCTCAACAATGGCCCTTTCCGAGTTTTAATACTCTGAAATGAACACTTTCTGACTAATCCAATTCGAAGAATTAAACGTTAAGGCGTGCCCTGTTTCAGCACAGGCCTCTTCTGAGATTCAATCTTGTGTTGCAGGATCTCTAAACACTCGTGAAGCCTTGTGCATCTTACTCTTAACTTTCTCCATGAACGAAATATATATCTCCTTGAAACCACCCAAATATCGTCTGCACTTCAATTAATGCATCTTTTGTGCTATGTGCAACATGTTGTATCTACTCATCTTTAATGTGGTTGAAAGATTTGCCTGCTTCTATCTTTTCTCCTTGTAGCCGTTTATTTTATATAAACCTAACATTGATCAGCTGTTTGTGGTACGACCTCCGTTATTTTGGTCGGAGACCAATTGGTAAAATGTTACCCTGCAACATGATGTACAAGGACATGCAATCACTTTGTAGATGCAGAAGTTAATAATAATAATCTATGTTGTTCTTTCTCCTGAATGGTTAATTAGGAGTAGATTAAGCTATGCAAATAATTTTGTGTCAGTATTATGAGAAGAATTAAAATGGTCCTCTGCAATAACCACAAAAACAACATTTCCAGCTATGTCAACTGATAACACATCGTAAGAAGCAGGATTTGACATCTCACTTTTTCAAGAAAAATAAGCATCTTTTTCATGCTTGGTATGTATAAGTTAAGTAATGCATAATGTAACATCAAGAATATGGAATAATATACATTACAACACTCGTGATTTAAAGAGACCATAACCTTGTGTCACATGTGAAAAGAAATGTGATCTTTTTTCTGTGTTAGATTCCTAGTTACTGCTGATGGAACTGGATTCTGTCTCTACCACATAGCCCCTGAGAGAAGGCGTCCGGTTTGCAAGTTCAGAAGAAGCGCGTTGCTTGAAGCTTTTCTTTCTTTGCAACCTTCTTCTAGCAATGTATCCTCTAACCCAGGGGGTGACATCTTCATTGATCTTAATCATGATAAAGAAGATCAACCTATAAATGATGATCATGCTGAATAAGACTAGCAAGTCCACCCATTTGGATCGGTTTACATCAATCTGAAACACATTCTCGAGTATGTACTCTCCAGGAATTTTCGGGAGGTCAGGGGTCTGGTTGTCGAAAACGAGGCCTTTCAGATCATTCTGATACTGCCCCTGTTGGACACAATTATGAAAACATAATTAGAGGGATGGTCCATGTGCCTCTTCATGCAACTTTTTCTAACATGCTTTGTTAGATTCTGTCATTACCTGCAGTGCCCAGAAATGGAAGCTGATGTATGACATCGGGTAGCGCCAGAAAGGCTTCGGGATGTCCTTAGGTAGTCTGAAGTATCCAGAAACCAGCATGAATATTCCCTGTTGCATGATGAAATTGTTTGAGATATAACAACCAATTATACATAGAGCATGTTATGGTTCTTCAATATATCGAGATTAATACAGATGAATAACTGGTCTGGTCTCATGGTTCACAGGTTTTTACTACTGAATTATGGATAAGGAAAATGGACTTGGTAATAATAGAAACAGTAAACAGGACCAGTAAGTATTTTTAATAGTTGTACCTGTATCCCTGCCCCTATGATGATTCCCATGAGGAAATTAGGGACTACACTGGCTATGGCCATCATCAGGCTCTCAACCACAGTAACACTGGCGTAGAGGTTCAGAACAAAGAACAAATAATGCATTGCACCTGGGTGAAGGTGCACCATGAAGTAGCAAATAGTCCCCGACAGAAAGGTGATAAGGATCAGAAATGGCATTCCAGACAATGTGTTGCTGATGACAAATGCTACAACACCATAATGCCCATTGAGTCTCTCTCTTTGGAATACCTGCAGTAGTACAATGTAGGTAAATGGGAACTGAAGTTTGATTTCATTATTTGATTATGCTCTATAAAATTTAAGATCACAGAAGAAACCTTCATATCTTCGACGAACGACGGGAATCCTCCAATAGACATAAATGTAACAAAGCCGAAGACAAATGAAGCACATGCACCCCTTGCCTGTATCAGAACATGTTATATATGTAAGTTTCAGCCGGAGAAAGGAATGAAGAGTTCATAACATGCTGAATAAAGTTCAGTTATCACAGGTATACTTATTTGTTCAAATGGTTCGATTGGAGTTGCATGATGTGAGAATAATAAACAATTACCAGGATGGAGGTGTATCCAGTTCCAACATTTAAGTAGATTGTCCCAATGCAAACAGTCACCACAAGGTAAATCACAAGCCTTAGCCAGTAGTAACCAAAATCCCTGGACATGTTTATGAATGAGCGCCGGGATAAAGTGTAGGCTTGCATGAAGAAGCTTGCCTGACTTCCTCCTGAATCCAGAACAGTTCCATTCTGCAATGCATTTTTGCAACTTCTTAGTCATATCTTCTCTACCAATTATAGTTGAACTTTGACAGTGTAATTTTTATGATACATACCATTCGTGAGATTTCATCTACTTTCTGTCTTGCGGCATAATTATACTGAGAACGGCCGTAATAATCAATAAGCCTTTTGGTAGCTTCAGCTGTTGATATCTTCTCCAGAGGATCATCATTCTTTTCAAACTGTCAATGGTGGGACGATTTGTTTGTTTTCAGAAAACAGAAAAGCTACATACAAGCATAAGATGATCACATACCTTTGTTTTCATTGATCCCTTCAAAGTAGCCTTCACCTTATCGAAATCTGAATTTATGCACCTCAAGAAGTGATCTGATGGATTCCTCAGAGATGGACAAGGGAAGCCAGCTTGCGTGAAGAACTACAAGGAACAATTCGGCAATCAGAAGAAAAGATCATAACTCATATACTGAATTTGGATACACAGAGAAATATGCTAAGGTTGCTACCTCATAAGCCTCAGAAATTTGGCCGAAGTAGACTGTCTTTCCGCCTGAGAGCAAATAAAGGCGATCGAACAGCTCAAAAACCTCACTGCTTGGTTGGTGGATTGAAGCAATAACTGTTCGACCATCCCTCGAAAGACCTCGCAGTGTTTGTGTAACAAAAAAAGCTGAAGCACTGCATATAGAACAAAATAGAGTTACAGAAACTTACTACAACCTCTTGGTTAATAAATAATCCAAGGTAGATCTTTGGATTTATGCCATAATCTATAACTAGATCTTGTACCAACCAAATTTGTTACCAGAAGAACTTTGTTTGTTTCTCTTTTTTTCTGATTCAGGAAGATTAAGATATAGTATACTTGATCAATTGCAGCAACCTGTACCTGTCAAGTCCACTTGTGGGTTCATCGAGGAAGAGCAATCTTGGCCTCATCAGGATCTCCAGTGCGATGCTAACTCTCCTCTTCTCCCCTCCACTCACACCTCTCAGATGCCAGTTACCAATTACAGTATCAGCACATTCCTTGAGACCCATCTCAATGATGGTGCCTTCCACCAGTGCCCTCTTCTCCTCCCATGCCATCTTATCAGGCAATCGGAGGCGAGCTGAGTACCAGATTGTCTCCCTCACTGTCAATGTGCCAATCAAGTTGTCATCCTGTGTAACATATGCCTGAGACGAAAGACAGAATTTCACATGATGTTAATCAGACCAAATTTAGGAGTCTTCAACTAATCACTCATGCATCTTAATGAAAGCAGTGAAGAAGAAAGCTGGAACTGGTGAAATATGTTTCATAAAAATGTTTATAGTGCATATGTTTTCATGCTGCCCACCGGAATTGCTCATGATAAGGCATCAGAAATCAGACAAAAGATAAAGGTTTATTTTTTTCGGTAAGAAAAAGTTAAAAGCTTTCAACCACCCACATGACATGAATACTAATTAAAGTAATTAATAGAGGCAAAATTGGTGAAGCAGGAAGCATGGAAAGTTGATAGTGCATCAATAACTATGCTTTCTTGCTACCTACCAGATATAAGGGAAGTATTAGAAATATTAGCTTCGTACATCATGTGTACACCATGAACAGGAAATGAGTAAAGATCACACTAAGTTTACCTCGAGATTGAATTTTTGTGAAAAGAAATAAAAGAGAACCATGCAGCATACATCATGTGTACACCATGAACAGGAAATGAGCAAAGATCACACTAAGTTTACCTCAAGATTGAATTTTTGTGAAAAGAAATAAAAGAGAACCATGCAGCAGAAGGCCAAAAGTAGAGTTCGAGGAAGTTGCAGTCTAAAACTTGCACGATAAACAAACATAAATCATTTCTAAACCCTGGTGAGGAGGAGGAAGGATATTAGAGGAGCAAGCTTGGCATGGCGCTCTCACCGCGGTGCCAAAGGACATCTTTGTCTTCCTGCCGTTGAGGAGTATGGTGCCGGAGAGGAAGGCGTTGGTGGCGAGGCGACCGGCGAGCGCGTCGAGCAGCGTCGACTTCCCGGAACCGGACGGCCCCATGAGAGCCGTCAAGGTGCCCGGCTCGGCGTACCCGGTCAGCCCCTCGAGCACCCTCTGGGTCTCGCCGTTGCCGAGCGTCACCGTCACCGTCAGATCCTTCCAGGTGAGCCTCGCCGACACGTCGCCGATGAACTCGGTGTTGGCCTTGTCCTTCCACAGGGTCTCGCTCAGCGGGCTGAGGCCTCCCACCACCATTCCGTTCCCCGCCGGCTTGTTGGCTTCTATCTCTCCCATCACTTGGCCTGCAGAGCTCTTCATATCTTCTGATGCGCTTGAAAGGATGGAGAGACCAGTGACCAGCTTCAGTAAAAAGACCAGTATGTCTATATGTTATGGTATGTGTGCTTAGTGCTAAGCGCCTTCATGTCATAGTAGTGAGCACTGGAACATAAAGATGAAGGAAAGCGAGGAGGAAAGTATGAATGGATGAGTACGATACGTGTGTGTTATATATGCTTGCAGGTGCTGAGAAAGTGAGAAGCCTTCTAGCAGTGAAGCAAAGGGTAAGGAGGAAGTTGGAGTTTTTTTTTGTGTGTCTGTGTGAGAGAGAGAGAAAGACACAGAGAGGGAGAGGTATGAGAAGAGACAAAGGGAGGAGGGAGGGAGGAATGGTGTGTGATTTGACCAGAGGACATGCATGCAACAAAAACGAGTTTGGACCAGGGAATCCAAGTGCCGTTCGACTATTCAAACCATGCATGGATTTAGAATTAATGAAGAGGGCAGTAAGCAAATACCAAGAAACAATTACTCTCAGAACTTATATTATTAGTATAATTCATATGTGGAAGAAGATGTTTTCTTTTGTTGTTGGAGAGTGATCAGACTAATTAGGGGCGTTAATGTTATAAGTCGATGGCATGCTCACTGTTTCCAGTTACAACCAGCAATATTTATGGGAGGTGATGCACGTATAGATTTCTTCATTAATTATGGGCTGTTGGATGTTGGTGGTGGTAATAAATACAATCTTCAGGCCCCAGTCGCATTACTTTCTCTCTCCTCTCGAGCTGCTACCAACCATACTCTTCATATACTGTGATTAATAAATCAGCATGCGGAGAGTGATATATAACTGAAGGCATAAAGATCAGATATTTCTATATATATTATACAAACAGAGAAGTAAAATACATGACCCTTCTACCATACATGACTCTAGTTATTTGAGTTAATATAGCATGGATAATTATTTGCAGAATGCATGATAAGTAAACAAGGCAGTACAAATTAAATTAAAGAAAGATCTAGTTGCGATGTCTCTGTTGAGCATTGATTAGGAGTGAAGTGAAATATCCTTGGCACTTTCATGTCTCCAGTTAAGACATGACTGCAAATTTAGAGCACTATTGTGCATCACTCTCAGATGTGTTAAAAGTATAGTTGATTCAGATGTCAAGATGAACCATTGCACCATCATGGATTGGCTTTCTGGTTCAAGCTTTCACATGTCATTCAGGTGTCTGGCCAAGACTAATGACTAAGAGGGTTAATGCACAATTCATTATTAGCAAACAAGTGGCTACATTTATTAGTCTACAAGTGAAGTATGAAATCTGTGTGTGTGTGTGTGTGTTTTTCTTTGGAGTTATATCTTTGCAACACAGCTTTGTTTTAGCAGAGGAACTCCCAAATGCATCATCCATATGGCTTTGAGAATCAACTAATTCTTTCCAGTGTAAAGAGCCTTTGGTTCTCCAACAACTCCTCTTCTCATGAACTCTCCATGCATGAGGTGTATATGCTCAATATATGATGTTATGTGCTCAGATAAATGCACAATGCATTCCTGTATGGAATCTTTTGTTCATAGCTAGTACATGATTTCTGTTTCTTCCTACCTCCAAATTTCTGCTCCTCTCTAAGTTTTCACTTTTCTCATAAGATACTTTTGACTGCAGGTGGATATAAATCTCATATTTTCTTTTTCCTCTCAGTCTGGAGATTATTTAGACCATACGTGAACAAGTTTAGACGGCTAGTTAAAAAGTATTTTGTATATTCTTTATCTTTTTTCTTTCATCTCAAGGATGTCACTGTGTCATTATTGAAACACAATGTTATATTCTCTCCACAGCAATTGGATCTCTGTATTTAATTTGTAGGCTCCTCCAAGTTGCAAAGGAATATATGGCCAACTCAAAGTAAAGAAGCCATGTGTCCAAACTGTCACTTTTTATACTTGCTGCCTATTAGCTCAATTTCAGAGAAGAATTTTTTTTTTCTTCTGTTCTTCAGTTATCAACAAAAAGAAGTTTAAGAATTGAACGAAAATAATGATGCATGAAGTAAGAAGCAGTTGAATTATACACTGCAGTTAAATCTAAGATAAAATTATTGATTTTGATGAACTGAAGTGTAAAAACTTTAATTTATATTTCGATATAATGTTGATCTGTTTCTTCATGGGTAGATGTTAATCTGTTTTTGTTAATACTTTTGTGTCTATTGCAACGAGATTCATCCATGCCATGATCAATTCTTTCAGAACCTCATGCCATGATCGATTCAAGGATGGAACAATTGATTTGTCTGACTCCACAGTTATGGCCATTTATTATACACTTTTTTTTTTCTTTTAATTTTCAGCAGTGAGATCTTTCATGTACGTTTTCTTAGTTTTCTTCATGTACTATGTAAAAACTGTAACTTTAAAGATACAATTTATTTTCTTAGCAAAAGTTTCAGCAAATTAACTACTCTGACCACTTTCATAGCTCTCTCTCTCTCTAATACCCCATATTTAATGCTATTCATAGATTGCAACCCTTTTTTTTTCTTGTGTAACTGCCACAACCAAACAAGAGAATGATCATAGGGATGACAGAAAGCTTGCCATCTCTCAGTGCTAGTTCTGAGTCCACAAAGCCAACTCCTCTTCGTCTTCCTCTTGCTCTCAGTTTTGTGCGTAGAAATTTATTTATGATTATTAATTTGACTCTCCAATTTATTTTCTTGATTTAAAGTAAAATAAATAAATTATTCTAAGAAGAACAAATTTTGCCTTGTAACATATTGTGACTTAATTTATACATATGATCTTAATTATTTGCAATCTGGATCTGCATAAATGTAACTAGAATTATATCACATACACCCCTAAATCAATTATTAGCTAGCTAAAGTTACGAGTTGGTCCATGCAAATGCATGCATGGGAGTCTATGGTCACCAATTTTTCGCATATCAACTGTAAGCTATGCGTACTAATTATATATACATGCATCAGGCAAAAACTAATGTTCCCTAATGCACATCATTTTTCGAGCTATACCAATTCCAGAGAAACAAGCGAATTTGCATAGATTTGGTTAATCAAAAGTGATTAATCAACGAGCTAGAAAAGATATGTCCCACAATTGCAATTATTCAAATTAAGGACTCAGTACATATTATTTGTACATGTTACGAAACAAGGGAGAGAGATCGCATATACACATAAAAAAATACAGAGATTTATGAGGTTCACTCTAAATCGGGTTACGTTCTCGAAAGGCGGCGGCTCTTTTTCGTTATGAAATAATAATTATTATAAGAATGCAAAATAATCCAACTGTCATAAAATTTATATGGAAAACTCCAATACAAAATAGAAAATAGAAATCTTAATACAAAATAGCGAGACCCTATAAAAAAAATTGAAGTACCTGACTATATAAATTACAACTGAATTTAAATTCAAAATATTATCACTATTTAATCTTTTCAAATTTTGCATTCCAACCAAAGATAGAGCCAAGCGCCTTCAGGCACCGAAAAATCAAATAAGTAGAAATTGCTAGCAACATTTACACAATTCTATCTTTAGGAAGGTGGTTATTTGACCAATGTTTGAGTCTCATTGTCTACTATTATTGATTCCGACACCATCTTTAAATATTCACACGATTTTTTGAAAAAAATGCATGTCTGAAATCGAAAAAAAATGGCACGTACGTTGCATGCTGTTTCAAATATTCCAAGTACTATGTATTTTAAAATAGACGACCTAGGGTTTGAAAAGAACGGCAAAGAGGGCACTAAGCTTTGCATTGTAGCTATGGAAAGGATGCCAGCAGCCGGCATGGCTTAGCTAGGGTGCATTTTTTAATTTCACTTTTCGCACGAAAGAAAAGACCATTAGTTACGTTCTTTTTAATTTCACTTTTCGTATTTCTTCTTTACAATTTTATTTAAATAGATTATAAATCGATCGAATAAATATTGGTTATGAGTATATTATTATCATATTTTAAAAAAATATTAATTATTTTATAAATTTTAATTTTATGAGTGAGAATATATGTTTGTGATTTAAGCTTATAGATCTCAAATTAAATTATATATATTTAAATATAATTATCTTGATCAGAGATATATTGATAAAAAATATATTAATTAATAAATATGTATTTTCTTATAAATAATTAATATGGCGATTTACTTATGCATAATGAGTTCTCATGTAAACGATCTTTTTCCTGTGTGTTACAAAAAAGGTATTATTAGTCTGATTTAGCAAAGCTAAATTGGTGGAGATATACTTTTTTTTCGATCTAAACCAATAGGTGTCCAAGACTATTAGCACTTGACTAATTCGATTTCGGGACGGGAGCGGGAAAGGATAAATTTCTGGCGAACGCGGCGACTCTAGGATTCGAACCCGAGGCTACTAACTCCCGTCGAATCGTTTGGGACGCGGTCTGCTATCCACTCAACTGCGCCAACCATCGTTGGTTGGTGGAGATGATACTTTGATAGTGTAAGTAAACCTCAGGAAATCCCTGAAGAAAATAATTTGATCCCTGACTTTCTTATTCATGCAAATTTTATGATAAACTTATCAATATACCAACATCAATATGAATCAATTGTAAAATATACCAAAAAAAAAAAAACATAAACTCGTAGAGCGGCATATATTTTGACTACTGGGGCTTTAATTGGATATGTATATGTGGGACATGGAAGAGCGACAAAGCGGGCACTCAGCCTTGCGTTGCAGCCATCGCTCGAGGCAGCGGAGGTGGAACGGATGCGCGCAGGGCGTGAGGTGCACTTCTTCGCCATCAACAAAATCTTGCAAGCAGATCGGACAACTCCTCTCATTGACCATGATCCGCTCTGCGGCCGCCTTCTCCTCCTTATTTCGATATGTCACTTTCCTGAGCAGTCCGACGGTCGACGCAGGTGCAGCTTCCGTCCCCTCCTCACGAGGGCCGCTGCCGGGTTCCTCGTCCGCCACCACTAGGAGCGCATGGATCAAGTACCCAGCACGCGTGCCTTCAGGTACGGGGAACCTCATTGCCAAGAGTTCGCCAATGAAGGCGGTGATGTGGTCGGTCAAGAACTCGAAGGCTTCGTCGTCGTAGCGGCCGATGGCCGAATGGCCGGCGGACGTGACGGTGACGATGATCAGGTCGCGGAGGTCACCGAGTACGCTTAAGGAGAAGCCGAGGCTGGGGTACTCATATCTGTCATACGTCTGGATCGTCGTCGTGGAAGAAGATGATGACGACGGATCGGGTGGCGACGACGGCGAGCGAAGCTTGTAGACGACGAGTTCCAGCCGGAAGAAGGCATCGTTGATGGGGGGCAAGATACCGAGCACGGGCCGCGGCGCGGGGACGAAGTTGCCCTGCAAACCCAGAGTGAGACGAGCCGTGGGAGAGACGATGGGCGGAGACTCAATTTCCGTGTTCGACGACATGGTTGCACCTCGCTTCTCGCAGATGGCACGCCCTTGTATATACTTCCGATAATAATTCTTGTCGCACTCAATTTCCGATAATAATTCGTGTTGCACTCAAAGTTGCAATTGTTCCGAAGGCCAATCGGAAATTAATGAATAATATAGAACTTGATATTATATATAATATTTGTATAAATAAATAAATAATTAATTAATTATTTTCCCTTTTCCGAAAGATATTCGATTTGTATATATTTTAATTAAAATTTAATTTCTTATATTCGAGCCCTTAAAAAGTACTGAGATTAAGAGAGGGAGCTCTCTCTCTCTCATATTATCGAAAACTCCCCCCCCCCCCCACTCGTCCACTCTCTCTGTTCCTTCTCGCTGTCCAGCGTCGATCCCTCGCTCGCTGCTGCCGCTCTTGCTGCTGCAACCATGGAGTCCATCAGCATGGTGCCTTCGCCTGCTGTCTCTCTCACTTGCCGTCGGGCTTTGATACTGGACGTCGGCTATACCCGGTTCACGCGGCCCGCGCACAGCTTCATGCCCAGCGGCGGCCCTATATTATTCGACTTGGGACTCTCTGTCTGTCCGTTCGGGGTCGCTACATTCTACGTCTGCCACGACGGGCCAGAGCCGCCGATACATCCCCGTCTATTTCCCCTTGGCGCAACTGCATGAACTCCGGCAGTTGATGAGCAGCGCCGTCTCGAGCTACGGCCAGCCGGTCATCGGCAAAGACGACATTATGTCATAGGGTCCTTGACTGACCTCGTCACCGGCTTCGTCAACCACCTCATGCATGCCTCTGAGGACGATCGTGTGTTGGACATGATGTGGGTGGACCTAGAAGTGCTGGTCATTGGTCCGACAGAAGCTGCATCGTCGGTATTCAGGAGAGTAACCTTTCGGATCAATAAGAATGAGGAAGAGGAGGAGATGGAGGAGGACATGATCACGGAGACGAGCTGTCCAATCTGCCTGCAAGATTATGAGGACGGCGAAGAAGTGCACCTGACGCCATGCCGGCATCCTTTCCACCTGCATTGCCTCGAGCGCTGCCTACAATACAAAGCTCAGTGCCCTCTTTGCCGTTCTCCCGTGCCATATAGACGTTATTCTTTTCAACCCTAGGCCATTTTTTCATATTTTTTAAGGGATAGTTTCATTTTTTGTGATATAGTTTAGAAGGGTTCTACAGTAATTTTATATATTAGGGATAGATGCGAAAAATCCTTCTAGAAATTAATTCTTTTTCATATATATAACATTGTACTTGAGTATTCGACATAATATGCAACGTGCCATTTTTTCATAATTTTTGTGAAATCCTTATATGTTAAATTGTTTTTTGACTTGTGAGTTATGAGATAAACTAATATAAATTGATAAAGCCATATACAATTATTATAATTATAAAAATGCATTTAATAAAATAAATTGATAAAGTTATAACAATTATTAAGTTAATTCTTTTAGTTAATTTGCAGGAATAAATAAAGGGTTATTTTCTTTAACCACTCCTAAATTATTACGATTTTTCAGATCTAATCCCAAAATATGAACTTTATTTTTTGGATTCCTAAATTTTCCCGATTTTTCTAGTTTGGTCCTTCCGTCCAATTTCATCAATTTCTCGATTAACTTTGATTTTTTTATCTATTTGTGAAAATTCCATTGTACCCCTACCTTAAGTGTTAGTCAATTTTTACATAAAATAATATATAATGATAAATATAAAAAATATTTTTTTAAAAAAGAAAAAGGCAGGAGGGGGCTCAGGGGGGTTGCCACCCCCCATATGTCGCCAGAACAACCCCGCGGCGAAGCATGGTGAGCTCGTTCGCTCGCTCCGGAGAGAGCTCGCCTGAGCGCTCGCTCACTCGCTCGTGCCGGCGAGAGCTCGCCTGAGTGCGAGCGAGTTCGCTGGCGCAACCCCGCGGCGAGCGAGCTTGCTCACATCGGCGAGAGCTCGCTTGAGCACGAGTGAGCGAGCGAGCGCCAGAGAGTGCTCGCCTAAGCGGGAGCTCACTCGCTCGCGCCGACGAGAGCTCGCCAGCGCAATCTCGCAACGAGCAAGCTTGCTCGCGCCGGCGAGAGCTCGCCTGAGCACGAGCTCACTTGCTCGCGCCGGCGAGAGCTCGCCTGAGCGCAAGCTTACTTGCTCACGTTGGAGAGAGCTCGCCTGAGCGTTAGCTCGCTCGCTCGCGCCAACGAGAATGAGTTCACTTGCACCGGCGAGAGCGAGCTCGCCAGCGCGAGCAAGCTCAAGAGTGCGCCGGCGAGCTCACGTTGGCGCTCAAGCGTGGGGGGGGGGGGGGAGCTGTCATCCTCCCCTGTCCTTTTTTAAATTATTTTTATATTTTTTATTATATATTATTTTAAAACAAAAAGAGACTAACACTTAAGGAAGGACACAAGGGTATAATAGACTTTTAACAAATAGAAAAATCAAAGTTAACAGAGAAGTTGACGGAATTGGACGGAAGGACCAAATTAAGAAAATTGCGAAAGTTTAAGGACTAAAAAATGAAGTTCGTAGTTTGAGGTTAAATATAGAAAATTGTGATAGTTAAGGGGTGATTAGAGGAAACAACCCATAAATAAATCATAAACCTAAGGTGTGAAATTCTCACGAGATGCTAAATTCATGGATGGATTGAAAGGTGTTAAATTCATGGGCGGAGTTCGTACAAGGTGCTAAATATTATGAGGAGTGAAATATTATGTCGTTAATTCATCAATCATGGTAAACTACAAGGTGTGAAAAACAAGGTGCTAAACTATAAGGTGTGAAATTGTTCCATGGACAAGGTGCTCAACTCATTTTGGATTCATCATAAGCCGTTGATTATAAAGGATGGTGCAAAATTAAATAGGGATTGTTATCCGAAATCTTATCCAAGGCGTGAAAGTTGATCTTTGTAGATGGATGCCAACTTCCTATCGCTTAGAGAGGCCCTTTTATCATCAATCTGGGAGTTTATCATGGATGCCATGTGGAAGCTGATTTCATAGTGGTTGAATTTTATTGGAAGATAACTTTGCATTGACATATGAAGAGAAGGGCATGACATTAGAAGAAAATTTATCAAGTCAAAAAATTTATCAGGATGAATTTAAAATCACTCGTATGATTGATCAACTGTGATCAACTTGAAGGTCATTCACACCCATAAATACATTAAGAGATCATCATCTCAAGTCATGCTCTGAAGTTCAAGTTTTTTACATTGCATATTTTTGCTGATTCGAGAGGAGAGAGGGTGCGTCCGAAAGCTAAAGATGGTGCGGCTAGCCAACGTTCCTATATCGAGTCTAGTGGTTCATTGTTTGTGCACGTGTTGTTATCTAGGTGTAATTCTTCCAATTTTTATTAGTTTTATTTTATTATCTCTCTAGAATTTCTATGTTGACTTTCATGCTTTTAAGCCTTTTATTTTAGGATATTATTAATTGGAGGAAAATTATTTGGACCTTATTTCTATTATTTAACCTTTTTTGATTAATTATTAATTGTGCTCAATGTTTTTAATTTAGTTAATTGATTTTTTTATTTAGACTATACCAGTTTGTGAAGTGTTTAATTTCAAAATTCCTTATGCTAATTTTAATCGATTGTATTTGAAATTAATAACTGATCTAGATTTGATAACTAGTGTGTGGAGAATGAAATTTGTGTGGTTTGTTAATCTATACCAATTTGTGAAGTGATTAATAGTTTATTTAATCCAATTTAATGCATCTTAATTTTAATATGATTTGATGGGATTTCAGTTTGTGAAGACTTGAACTCTTATTAAATTAAGATATTTTTAATCTGCATGTTTAAGTTGGGGGATGCTAATTTGTGGACATCATAATTTAATCATGTTAGTTTAATACTTTATGAAGATTATAATCAATCTTTTAAGATTTAATTTATCTTTTCTAATTCAAATATTTATCCTGATCTATTTTCATCCTAAGACCGAACTTCAGCAACAAATATTATTATTATCTTATTTTTACTATTTTTATTTTATAATTAAAAAAACCTATTTTCAAAACTATGGTTTCTCCTCTCTTATTAATTTATAAGATTAGATATTGAATTTATAATATTCCTTTTGGATTCGACACTTTCTACTCATATTTATTATATTAGTTGGGCGACTAGTATACTTCTTAGTGGATTTATTTTGATACATCATTTAATGCATGAAATCGCACTACAAAAAAATAGCAAATAGTGACTAAGTTACTTAGCCACTAAACACATTCAACTTGTCGCTAAAAGGATTTTGTGACCGGTCTCCCATTGGTCACTCATGGTCGTTATAGCATCATCACAAAAGGTGCTTGTGACTAAAAGTTGTTTTAGTCACTGCTAAGTAATTCTTCTAATGACTATTGCATTTGGTTGCCAAGGTCAATCATTAGTTCACTATGTTGGTCATTAAATACATCAAGAAAGCTTATATATAGCAGCTACAAATGTATCTAAAGTGACAACTACTTGGGTCACTATAAATGCTACATAGGGACTAATGTATCTTAGTCACAAATGTATTGTCCACAATGACTTAAAACGACCATTGACCTTAGTCATTAAAATAGTGATATGCCACTTATAGCCAACCAATACTCGATCACTAGAATCAACATAGTCTACTATAACTATGTAAACATAGTTACTATTCCATAACAAAATAAAAGATATTTCGATAATTTTTTTTTCAAAATTAAAAAATGGTTTTGACATTTAAATGTCTGTACTAACAATTTCTTTATCAATAACAAAACCATTACAACTTCGTTTACCATCTAGAAAAGAACAACTTTATTTACCAATAACAAAATTATCTTTCAAATGATGAAAAACAATATCTTTGCCATCAAAGAATCATATTCCAAACAACATAAAAGGATTGCGGAGGGGCATTTTCCTCTACATGCTTCGGAGGGTGTTGTCCCGACATAAGATGTTGAATGAGCCACTCAATTTTTATAGCTTGAGAATCTATCATATGTTTTGTATACATATATGTTCCTCTTTTGTTTTGGTTATTTCCTCCTCCAAGATAGCATATCTTCTCATTGATGTAGGCTTATCATCTTGACAAGGTTTAGGTTCCGGCCATATCCAAAAATATATCCGAATCTTATCTCAAGCACTTGGCAACATATTTGATCATCATTGAAATAGGATTCTCCCAAGGAAGTTATTTTATTACGTAGGGTTTTCATTTGTTCCTATAATTATAATCAATTATAAAATATTGGTGATAGTAACTGTTCAAAGAAAATTGTAAATTAAAATGAGCGCACCCCATACACAATATGCCACCAAATAGCATTTTATCCATAGGGCAACCCATTAGTGTTTGACCTAACATGAAAACTAAAGGGCCGTGGTAGTCCAAATTCTCAGCATAACTAAACAAATTTCTTAACCCTTCTTTTTTCCCCAAAGGGCAAAATCATCGGGGATAAATTGTTATTGTCTTTTAAGTTGAATTTAACCATTATTAATCATGAGTATTAAAATCACTAAGAAAAACATACAAATTGTCATGATGGTAATATGCTTTTATCCCGATAACATATATTTAAAGTATCTGTTAAATAGAAAAGTTGATTAAAATCAAGTTCGATGATCGTGATTAAACAGTGTTAACAAATATGCCACATTCAACGATTGTAATTTATATAGCCTTAAATGATACATTTTTATTATCAAATTATCCAACTAAATATATGTTATTTTATCTATGAACTATATAATTAATTTAATTATAAATTATAATAATTAAATAAATTAAATAATAAGAAAGAAGCAATTTACATGAGGTGTAAATATATATTTACTATTAATCTATTATTAATTATATATATTTAAAATATAAGAAATATTTTATTAATGTTTGGTTATTTTCAAATGATGGTTATATTAATATGATTTTATCCCATTATTGTCTACCTTTTATAATTTTATTTATAATATATTATAAAAAAATATTATTGCCATAAAATCAGCTATTTCAATCCAATCGAATCTAGTTGAATAGTTAGAATTGTGCCCCCAATTGATTAACCTTTTGATTATGTCGAATCTTAATTAAACTAGGTATCAACCGAGTGGCTATCGAAAACGTAGACCGATTCCGATTATAAGCTTGTTCCTCTTCCCATTAAGAGAGGGAGCACACGCGTGATGCATATATACCTACATATACCTCTCTCTCTCTCTCTCTCTCTCTCTCTCTCTCTCTCTCTCTCTCTCTCTCTCTCTCTCTCTCTCTCTCTCCTCTCTCTCTCTCTCTCTCTCTCTCTCTCTCTCTCTCTCTACCATCAGCATGGTGCCTTCGCCTGCCATCTTTCCCACGGGCCGTCGTGCTTTGATACTCGACGGCAGCTTCACCCGGTTCGGGCGGTCCTGGCACAGAACCGTGCCCAGCGACGGCCCCAAGATCGTCTTACGTCTCTCTGTCCGTTCGGGGTATCTACCTTCTACGCCTGCGACGACGGGCCAGAGCCAGCGGCACATCCCCGTCGAGTTCCCCTTAACCCAACTGCCTGAACTCCGCCAGCTGATGAGCAACGCCGTCTCGCGCTACGGCCGGCCGGTCATCGGCGAAGACGACCAGGACGTCATAGAGTCCTTGACTAACCACGTCACCGGCATCGTCAACCGCCTCACGCATGCCTCCGAGGACGACGATGTGCTGGACGAGATCTGGGTGGACCTAGATGTGCTGGTCGTTGCTGATCCGACAGAACCTGAATCGGCGGTATTCAGGAAAGTAACTTATCGGATCAATAAGAAGGAGGAGGTGGAGGAGGACATGATCACGGAGACGAGTTGTCCAATCTGCCTGCAAGATTTTGGGGACGGCGAAGAAGTGCACCTGACGCCATGCCGGCATCCTTTCCACCTGCGTTGCCTCGAGGGTTGGCTACAATGCAAAACTCAGTGCCCTATTTGCCGTTCGGCCGTGCCATACAGACGTTAGATATCGATGAGGCCCTGCAGCAGTAGCGGCAGCAGCATGCATGCATGCAGTCTCTTAAACCCTTGGCCATTTTTTCCTGTTTTTTTTTTAAATACATTGTACGTACTTGGAATATTTGGCATAATATGTAACGTGCCATTTTCTTTCATATTTTGTTCTCGATTCAGGAATGAATATGCTTTTGTTAAGTTGTGTCAATATTTCAAGATGGTATTGGAATGCAAAATTTGAAAAGACTAAATGAATATTACTAAGTTTTTCTAATAATTGCGATTATGGGACAAATCTTTCTAGCTCATTGAGTGGGCAAATTAATGAAATCTATGCAAACTCCCCTTTTTCTCTGGAATTGGTATAACTCGAAAAATGATGTGCATTGAGAAACATATTTAAATATATTAGTACAACAATTAATATGCAACAAATTGGGAACCTAATGATGTGCATTGAGAAACATATTTAAATATATTAGTACAACAATTAATATGCAACAAATTGGGAACCTTAACTTGCAAAAGAGAGAGAGAGAGAGAGAGAGAGAGAGAGAGAGAGAGAGAGAGAGAGAGAGAGAGAGAGAGAGAGAGAGAGAGAGAGAGAGAGAGAGAGAGAGAGAGAGAGAGAGAGAGAGAGAGAGAGAGATAGAGAGAGAGATTGGACAGCATGAGTCCATGACCTCTATATTTTCTCTTTCACAATTCTTAAACATTTTCTTTGGTTGATTGAGAAATGAAAATTCCTCTCTGAAATTGAGCTAATAGGTGGTAAGTATAAAAGGTGACAGTTTGGGAACGTGGTCTTCTTTACTCGCCATATATTCCTGATATTTTGCAACTTGGAGGAGCCTACAAATTAAATACAGACCTAACTAAATTTTAACTAAACAAAGGGGACGACGCGTCCCTACCTCGCTTAAACAATTTTAGAATTTTTTTGTCTATTTTTCATTATGGTTGGATAATTTCGCATCCTTACAAGTAATCATCAATATTTCATAAACAAAAGATAATCACCGCAGTCTGAGAACGTAACCCAATTTAAGATGAATCTTATAAATTTCGTGTATTTTTTTATATTTGTGTGATCTATTTCTCCTTCTTTTGGTAACAATGCATGTAATAAAATATAGTAATTTATTTCTCTATTTTCTTAAATACAAAATAATTATTTAAATTTTCAAAAAAAGAATTTTAGCTATTTTCAAGGTGAAGGTCCTGCTCCTATCAACCGCTAGTTTCAAGGTGATCCCGCTGAGCTCTGCTTCGTTGTTTGCCTCGTCGTTGCAAATCTCAGAAGCTCGCCATCTTCGTCTCTTTCATCGACGGGTGATCGATCGACGTACATGGCTCCAGCAAGTCTTGGGAGGCGCCTATTTGGTCATGGCCAATGTAGATATGGGCGATCTGAACTTTGCCGATGTCAGGTCGGCGAAGTTGGACACTACAAGAAATATGAGGATTACAGACGGTCAAAACCGTCTGTAATTTCTTCAAAAAATCATCGGAAACATCATTTCCGCAAATTTTTTTACGGAATCGGGACGTTCAAAAAATGATCGTCGCAAATCAATTTTCGACGATTGGGAAAGGAACGCCGAAAATTTTGATGGATTTTTAACGATCGTGACCGACGATATTTGCGACGGTAAAAAAAATTAGCCGACCAGCGACCAGATTTGACCGCCAGGCGGCCAACGCCAGCTGCCAACGATCGAGGTCGGATCTAGATATCGTCGTCCATCGCATCGGTGACCTCGGTGGTTCTTTCGCCAACTGGTTCATTTGTACCATAGTTACTATGGCTTGTCCTCTAGCGATACCTTCTGTGATCTACAGCTTGTTTTATGTATGGCCAAGTTTTCTTCGCCGATCATCTTCGGTTATCATTTTTCCTCTCTGATTTCTTCTTATCGTTGTCATTCTTTGTTTCTTCGTCTTCTTCGTGCGAGATCTTATCACAGCTTACTCTCTACCTTTTTTTCTCTGTTTTTTGTTCTTTGTTGTTCTTCTTTATCATTAATTTCTTTTCTCCAATCGTCTTCTTCGTCGAATTAATTCTCCTTTCCGATTTCATCATCTCGTCGGATGTCCTCCGGCATCTCATTTCGAAGTTTCGACTTCTCTCCTTTTTCGGTCGTTAATCTGATCGTCACTTCTCGGCGACTTCTCCTACAGTCGTGAAGTTCTTCATCTTCCATATTTTCTTCTTCTCCGGCTATGTCTGTCGGGTCATTCTCCAGTGCCTCATTGGACTCATTCTTCTTCAAGTTTTGATTCTCATCTTTTCTTCTCGACTACGGGATTGTGTTCGATCATCATCTCCAACCTTCAATTTATTTTTAATACTTCTTGGAAACTCATGATCATCTCATTTTGCTTTACATTTTGTTTTTTCATCTCTGTCTGTTGTTCTTCTTTTGGATTCGATCGTAGCTCGTAGCGATAATCTTTTGGCAGCGCGTTCCTCTTTTATCCAATTTACTTCTTTTCTTCGTCAGTCCATCTATCTTAGCTTTGTGTTTTTTTTCTTTCTCGATTCGATCTTCTGTTCTGTCTCTCCAACGCCTAGCAAGTTTTCGACAAATGGTTCTTCAATGTTTCACCAAGTGAGCATGTTTTCCTCGATCTCCAGCCACGGCTTGTTGTTCTTCAAGTTGATGTCATTCAAGATCTTCCCGCCATTGACATCTCCAGTCAGCTCACTTTGCCTCCTTCGACCTCTCCGATCGGTGACTAGAAGCTCATCTCAATTTAGCCGTCGATGTCTGCTTTGCCTCGACATGTGCAAGTTGCTCTACTCGATTTTTCCTCGTTGTCAACTTGAGGGGGAGTGTTGGAAATGTCGTCGTCTTCATCTCCATCTCCGGGCAGCTAGCGAACTGAAGAGTTGCAGAGTTCGTCCAGCTTGTAGCGGTGTCATTTACTTGGATTAGGTTGTTAGCTATAATATCGCTTTAATTCATACTTGTAACGGTTTCTAATAGTATAAATAGGTGTAGTATGCCATAATCCTTCTTCACTAAAAAATCATCTATGTAGTTTTCCTCTTTTCTTCCTCTGTTTTTGCTCTTCTTCTATCGGGTCTCTTCTACTTTTTCCTCTCCACCTCCGATCTACCTCCAGCACACAGGAGCTCACAATTTTGACACATTATATTTCCAAAATTAATAATACAATATTATACCATGAAAGAGCACAAGGATATATATATTTTAATGCTAATAATATATATTACACATATTTATTTAAACTAGTCCTAAATCTCCTATGTGTGATGCACAAATTTAAAAAAAAAATGTTTATTATATATTTGTGATATTATAATTTGTAATAATTCTTAAAATTAATTCATTAGCAATATGATAAATGGTTTAGTTTATTTTGAGAAGTTTAAAAATCTTACTTTTAAACCGACCCAGATTCAACTTCTACATAAAATATTCTCTTTTTAAATAGTTAATTATGTTCTGAAATTAAAAGTATTTTCTTATTTATCATTTTTTTATGTTTACCTTTCCCTTGTTCTTATTTGAGTTTGATTATATTGTTAATTTTATTAATTTATCTAAAAAAAAGTTCTAGTAATATAGGATTTTATTTTTTCTTATAATACCGTATGCTTATTAATATACTAAGATTCAAATTAAGCTAAACTAAATTAATAATATAAGATATTATCTAATTTTTGTTATATCTTGTATCTATTTTAGTATTCACTCATCTTCTTATTCAACTTTTTTCTATTCTATAAGACTAGTGCCACTTACAGATATTGCAAAAATAATTATTATATAGTTATGATACTATCATTTTAATAATATTAAAATACTTTTAAATATTAAAAGTGATAAATGAGTCAAACTACTTTGAAAAATATTGGCGATAAATACTTTTTAATTTATCATACATTTAAGTCCATTGCTTTATATATTAATGATGATCCATATATGTGAACTCATTTTGGATTTGCACAATCATCAATTCCTTAATTTTATCTATTTTTACATGGAATCCCATTTAATCTGAACATTTATTATTTCCTTAGACAACAAACTTTTATCATTAATCTTTTAGATTTAAACAACTTCCAAAATGGAGGGAAAAGAAGAAAATGTCAAAACACAATTTCATTTCTTCTAAATTTTATCTAATTCTAATTTTAGTTATGTCATAATTTCTTTTCATTATTTAAACATATTAAGATTCATACTCCTATTCAAATTAACTTTACTTTTTTATATTTAATTTCATTTATTTTCTATTTGCTTGATTTAAACATATATTATGAGAAGATTTAATCATCTAGAAAATTGTACTTATATTACCATTTTGATCTGATAATATATATTTATAGATTTGTATTGGGATTATGTTTAATTAGTAATAGAATTTTAACATATTAGGATAACTTATATTATGATTATAATTGATTATGTTTAGGACGCAAAGTTGACATATATTAGTATTATAACATATATTATTGTGCTATATTACTTTTAATCTTTAAGTTTAAATGTATACAAAAATTAAGAAATAAAATATGTCAAAACTCCCACTATTATTGAAATCAATTTTACTTATACTAAATTTAATGCAATTTAATTTTTAGTTATTCCTTAGTTTCTGTTCTTGATTTCATCATACAAAAAATCCTACTCCTACTCAAATAATCTTTACCTTTTCATATTTACTTTCATTTAATTAGCACTTGGAGGTACATATATTATGATTGGATTCAATTGTACCAAAAATCTTACTCCTAACCAAATTAGATTTACCTAAACTTTATTATAAGATATTTTCGTCTTCCATAAATAAATTCGAAATAATCATATATTATATCATTATTTTAGTATGATAGTATGTGTTTAAAGATTTTGGATTTTTAGCTAATATCTTCATTTCTTCTCTTAACTTAAGCATACCAAAAATTGTTATAGAAAATTTAATTACTATATAATAATTAAAACTTTACAAATGAAATCTAATCGAACTCAAATAAAATCATTAAAAATCCTAATCAATCTACATTTATTTAGAATAAAATATTGTCATATAAGATATATATATATATATATATATATATATATATATATATATATATATATACACACACACACACTTGCATTGAAATATCAGAAAGATAAGTTTGGGAGTAATTAATTATATACCACCGGATAATTAAGGCTAATAATATCTACGAATGATCAGATTGTGCTAACACTCGGAAGCCACTTAACTATCAAATGTGGAAGCAACTCAACGCTTCACGGCATTCACCGCGCAGAAAGAAATAAACATCCGAGCTACAAGTAGATTTGAACTTCTTTCACCAGTAGATCCTAAAGGTGACTAATTGAACGGACTGAACATTAATATTGCTGCCCAAAGTAGATCGTAGACCCTGCAATTCCGGAACAAGGAGGCTTAATTGCATCCCTCCACTCGAAGACCTGGACGTCCCTGGGATTAATTAATGCATGCAGTGCTGACAAACGATCGAATTAATATGAGTTGTTCGCAAAACAGATGATGATGCGCATGTAAATGATCAATGCACTGCATATTAGTGCAGCCAATGATCGAGGCATGCAGCATGGACGCTACAGGTCGTGCAGGCGCCTACCCGGCAACCTTCAGGGAGGCACGGATCCGGTAGATTGGAAGAGTGTTCACAGGCGCCGAGAACCTCCCTTCCATGCGGTCGACAAAGTAGGCGGTCACGACGTCGGTCACGAACTCCAAGACGTCATGGAAGTCGCCGGCGCTGGTGATCAAGGGGTCGTTGAGCAAGTTGGAGAAGACAATCAGCTGGCGTAGCTCAGACAACCGAGTCACAGGGAACTCGACCGGCGGGTAGCGGTAGCCGGATGAAAGATGAGTAGTTCTAGAAGCTGAAGATGTAAATTTGAGTTCCAACCGGATTGTGGGGACGTCATCGGGCCGTGGTTGCATCCGCAGGATGAAGTCGCCGCGGAGCTTCAGAGTGTGGCGACCAATGGAAGAGACGAGCGGGGAAGGCTCGTATCGGGGCATGGTTGCAGATGGATCAGGAGGAACTGGATCAACAGTACTGTATAAGAGTTCTAACAAGGAGTCTTGGAGAGGAGGAGGATGAGGAGGAAATCTAGCACCGAGTCTTGAAGAAGATATAATGATCGGTAGTGATATATATATATATAGGAGGAAGAAGAAGAGGAGGAAGGATTAAGGAGGAAGGATTGAAGAGATCGAACAGAGAGTGCACGATGACTTACTATAACTAGTAAAGAGTTGGCAGTGATACCTTTTGCTTCAGCGAGGAGGACAAGGATTCATACCACATAGTGGCAAGATATTGGAGATCTTTTGCCACTGCCATGGGCTATATATATATCTAATGTCCATTCTCAGTGGCAAGAATATATCAAGAGATCTTTGGTCACTGGCATGAGCTTATAGACAAAATTATTTGCAGCACTATTATTACATAATTTGCAGCACTATTATTACATAATCAGAGTCACTCTCTCCAAATTATTTGCGATTCCATTGAAACTTACTGTTCCAAATTATTTGTACTTAGTCGATGAGTAATCGAATGTTTTAAACTCAAACACCATAAACTAATTAAATATTAGGAAGACTAAAGAGCATAAAGTAACTAAAGAACACCATATTTCGATATATCTTAAAGAATCCAATAACTAAATGATAATTATATGCAAACAAACAATCAACTGGAGAGGGAGAAAGATTACGAAGGTTCTTCCCAACCAATCATTTTTACAGTAGATACTAGATATAAATTAGGGATCCAATTATGAATTTGATCTCAATCATATTTTTTTGTTTTAATACATCCCATTAGTTGGTTATTGACTTGGTTTAAATTTATTATAATAATGATCATAGTTGAGAATTAAGGATGACAATATTCCTCCGGATTTGAAGATCCACGCGAGAAAATACCCGATCGACGCTCCAAAATCAAGCCGGAGAACATGGTTCCGGAACCTCGCACACATATTTAACATATACAAAAATAAAAATATTAAGTTATTGTTTTGTGCTATAGTTTAACGGCAAAGAAGTGCACCTGACGCCATGCCGGCCGGCATCCTTTCCACCTGCATTGCCTCGAGCGCTGCCTACTGTTAGGATTTCTGCAGGAGAGAAATTACGCATCGCGAGAAAATTCAAAAAATTTAAGACGACATAGAATTATATTAGATGGAAGAAACAGAAGATATGTACGATGGGGCATTGACTAGGGTTAGGACACTCGGAGGTGAGACAAAAGAATTTCCTATAAGAATTGGCCTACATCAAGGATCAGCTTTAAACTCGTATCTATTTAACTTAGTTATCGATGTTATAATCGAGAGTATCACAGAGGAGGTACCTAAGTGCATGCTATTTGCGGATGATATAGTACTTTTAGCGGATTCAAGAGAAGAGATTAATACAAAATTAAAAATATGGAGAAATACGTTGGAGTCAAAGGATTTTCGTTTAAGTAGGAATAAAACATAATATATGCATTGCAATTTCACAAATAAATAACTTAGAGACGATTTGGAAGTTAGGCTAAGGGAGGATATAATCTCTCAAGTGACAAAATTTAAATATTTAGGATCAATTGTAAGATAAGATGGTGAGATTAATGACGATGTTAATCATAGAATTCAAGCTGGTTGGTGTAAGTGGAGGAAAGCCACTGGAGTTCTTTGTGATAGAAAAGTACCCAATAAAGTTAAAGGGAAATTCTATCGTACTGCTATAAGACCGGCAATGTCATATGGTAGTGAATGTTGGGCCATGAAGGAACAACATGAACGTAAAGTGGGGGTAGCCGAAATGAGGATATTGAGATGAATGTGTGGTACAAGATTAGATAAGATTAGGAATGACCATATACATGAACGAGTCGGAGTGGCTCCTATTAGTGAGAAAATGGTAGAAAATCGTTTGAGATGATTTGGTTATGTTCAGAGAAGATCATTAGATACGTCAGTAAGAAGAGTAGATCAAATAATCTGGAGTCCGATTAAAAGAAGGAGAGGGAGGCCAAGGCGGACACTTGGTGAACTAATAGAGCAAGATCTATTGGTGAATAATATACCGAAAAGTTTGGTTACTAATAGAGCGAAATGGCGTCGTATGATCCATGTAGCCGACCCCACCTAGTTGGATAAGGCTTTGTTGTTGTTGTTATTGTTAAAAGAAACAGAAGAGGATTACAAGATCAGATTGATTCAGGATTGTCCTGGATGGTCTTACAAGCCTTGATTACAAGTCTTTTTATAGGGTCTTGGAGAAACAACTCCTACTCTAACTTAAGGACCTAATCCTACTAAGCATGCAAGCCCCTTTTATAGAAAAATCTCCTTGGAGTAGGAGTAGAAATCTGACTTCCTGAAGTCTCTAAAGAATCCAGCCCTCTTCAAAGTCCATCTTGAAGTTCAATTCGGCCAGGCCTCCTGCCTAGCACCCTGCCAAGCTCGGACGCGCCCGGGGCGTGCCCGTCAGGGCAGTCTTAGTCCCACTCGGACTAGGACAAGTCATGGATGGTCCCTTCACATTTTCAGCCCTTCTAGAAGTAGATCTTCGATTCCAAGTGCCCCTCGGTCCAAGAAGGAAGCTCGGTCCTCCAAGAATCCGTCATGTCCTTCTCGACATCGAAAATCGGCCGACTCCTATTCCTATTAGGAGTAGGAATCCTTCCGACCCTACACTTCTCGTCCAAATATCTCTCGAAGTCTCCCTATTACTTCTTTGGATCCAAACAGATTTCCAGTTAAAGTAGGATTCAAGGCATTATTTAACAAATCTCCACCTTGAATTGAATCCTACAATCAGATATCTAACACTCTCTGTCGCCGCCAATCTCTGTTCTGATTTTGCACATGCGATAGCATCCTTGTAGCTTGATCTGGCGATTTCACCTCTTCAACTATTTGGAATGCATATGCAATCATGTCCTCAAAGCCATAACGCTTAGGAGGACCTACTTGCCTGCAAGCACGTCCTGCAGCTAGACTTATCATTGCTTCCTCTGTTTGCTCTTCAGACTCTGGTTGTTCAACCTGATGAGATTCTTCTAGCTCATTTTGAATTGAAGTTAATTCAAACTCCACTTATTTGTTGACACCCTCCTCTGCTGAGTCAACAACATGATTTCTGCTTGAGTATAGACATTTCATCAAATGATATATTTCTACTGTGAATAACCTTCTGCTCCGAGGGAAACCAGATTCTGAAGCCTTTTACACCTGCACCATATCCCACAAAGACTCCTTCTTTAGCCCTTAGTTCCAGATTTCCATCGCTAACGTGATAATATGCTGGACAACCAAACACTTTCATATTAGTATAATCAGCGGGATTTCCTGACCATACCTCAATGAGAGTCTTCAGATCGATCGCGGTTGCAGGACTCCGATTGACAAAGTAGCATGCTGTGCTAACAGCCTCAGTCCAGAATGACTTGTTCAGTCCAGAATTAGAGAGCATGCACCATGCCCTCTCCAGAAGAGTTCTGTTCTTGCGTTCTGCTACACCATTCTGCTGTGGTGTATCTCTGACGGTGTGATGTCTAACAATGCCTTCATCCTTGCAGAATCGATCAAATTCAGACGAACAAAACTCCAAGTCGTTATCGGTACGAAGACATTTCATTTTTCTCGATGTCTGATTCTCCACCAGAATCTTCCATTGTTTGAAAGCTTCAAATGCCTCACTCTTGTGCTTCATCATGAATACCCATGTCATCCTTGAGTAATCATCTACCACAGATAGGAAGTACCTAGAACCTCTTAGAGATGGAACACGAGACGGGCCCCAACAGTCAGCGTGGATGTAATCGAGTGTTGCCTTCGTCTTGTGCACGGCTTTGCTGAATTGATGTCATTTTTGCTTGCCAAAGACGCAGTGTTTGCAAAATTCGATTTCAGATATCTTCTGACCATTCAGAAGATTACGTCTGCTGAGGATATCCATCCCTTTCTGACTCATATGTCCAAGTCGCATGTGCCACAACTTAGATGCTTCTGATTCTGATTTGGATGAACTACCTACTGCAGCCACGTCAGAAATTACTGTGCCTTGTAGTATATACAAGGACTTTGTTTGACTCATCTCATGACTTCAACATCACCCTTGGTGACCGTGAGAACATCTTCTGCGGCATCCATCCGACATCCTTTGGAGTCCAGAACTCCTAACGATATCAAATTTTTCTTCAATTGCGGAACGTGACAGACCTCTGTCAATGTCCCCACCCGATTATCATGACTTCTGATCTAAATCGAGCCGATTCCAACTACTTTACAGGCTGCATCATTGCCCATGATGACGTTTCTGCCATCAATATTCTGATAAGTTGAGAACCACTCTCTGTGCGGAGTCATATGATAAGAACATCCTGAGTCGGGAATCCAATTCTCTTCCGAACATCTCTGATCAGATACCATAAGAGCCAAATCATCATCAGATTCGCTATTCTGGTGAGCTACTGCAGCAACCGTGTCTTTCTTCTTCTTCTTGGGGCAATCCTTCTTCCAATGACCCGGTTCTTTGCAGTAGTTGCAGATGTCCTTCGGATTGATGTTCTTCTTCTTCGTCGATTTACCCTTTTTAGGGTTTGTCTTTTCTAGTGGTTGTTACCAACCCTGCGGTCTGAGTCTCAACATCCTTTTCAGACGCCCTATGACGAAGTTCACGAGTATGTAGACTCGATCTTACTTCTTTCAGAGTAATTGTGTCTCTACCGATGATAACAGATTGTATGAAATTTTCGTACGATAGAGGAAGAGACATCAATAGAAGTAGGGCAGCATCTTCATCTTCAATCTTCACATCTATATTTCGTAATTCCATCAACAAGGTATTCATCTGATCAAGATGATCTTTCAAAGGGGTACCTTCTTACATGCGGAGGGCGGACAAACGTTGATTCAACAGCAACTTGTTGGTCAGAGACTTGATCATGTAGAGACTTTCAAGTTTCGACCACAGACCGGCCGCCGTCTCTTGATCGACGACTTCTATAATCACCTCGTCCGCTAGACACAATAGGATCATAGAATGCACCTTCTCTTCCTGTGCCACCAAACTTGCGAGGTCGGACTCCTTTTCTTTGCCCTTCGAGTCTACCTCCTTCGTTTTGTTCTTCGACACGTTCGCGAGCGGCGCCCATACTCCCTATTGTTTCAAATGTGCCCGCATCTTGATCTGCCAGAGACTGAAACTATTTCGTCTTGTAAATTTCTCGACGTTGACGTTGTACGATGCCATCTCTACGCCTGACGGAGGATCGACGATGAAACCTCGCTTTAATACCAGTTTGTTAGGATTTCTGCACGAGAGAAATTACGCATCGCGAGAAAACTCAAAAAATTTAAGGCGACGCAGAATTATATTAGATGGAAGAAACAGAAGAGGATTACAAGATCAGATTGATCCAGGATTGTTCTGAATGGTCTTACAAGCTTTGATTATAAGTCCTTTTATAGGGCCTTGGAGAAACAACTCCTACTCTAACTTAAGGACCTAATCCTACTAGGCATGCAAGCCCCTTTTCTAGAAAAACCTCCTTGGAGTAGGAGTAGAAATTTGAAGTTCAATTCAGCCCCTTCAAAGTCCATCTTGAAGTTCAATTCGGTCAGGCCTCCTGCCTAGCACCCTGCCAAGCACGGACGCGCCCGGGGTGTGCCCGTCAGGGCAGTCTTAGTCCCACTCGGACTAGGACAAGTCCTGGATGGCCCCTTCATATTTTCAGCCCTTCTAGAAGTAGATCTTCGACTCCAAATGCCCCTCGGTCCAAGAAGGAAGCTCGGCCCTTCAAGAATCCGCCATGTCCTTCTCGACATAAAAAATCGGTCGACTCCTATTCCTATTAGGAGTAGGAATCCTTCTGACCCTACACTTCTCGTCCAAGCATCTCTCGAAGTCTCCTTATTACTTCTTTGGATCCAAACAGTTTTCTAGTTAAAGTAGGATTCAAAGCATTATTTAACACCTACAATACAAAGCTCAGTGCCCTCTTTGCCGTTCTGTCGTGCCATACAGACATTAAAGATCATCGATCGGACCATGCAGAGCATGCTTGCATGCATTCTTTTCAACCCTAGGCCATATTTTTCATGTTTCTTTCAAGGGTTAATTTCTTGAACTATAACGATTTTTCATGTTTGTCTCTAATATATGAGCTTGCGATAGCACCCCCTAAATTATATAGTGATTTTCAATTTAGTGCATCTATCATGTTCTATTATTTTTTTCATTATTTTTTATTTTTTAAAATTTATTAAATGACTAAACAATCCTTCTTTACATGCAAAAAAACATTTATTTATTTAGTCATTTAATAAATTAGAAAAAAAATAAAAATAATAAAAAAGTTAACATACTAAAGTGAAAATTAGGATATAATTTGGGAATGCTCTATGGTAAGTTCATATATTAGAGACAGACATGAAAAATCGCTATAGTTTAGGGGAGATTTAAGGAATTAATTTTTTATATATATAATGCATTGTACTTGAGTATTTGACATAATATGCAACATACCATTTTTTTCATAATTTTTTTCTCAATTTCATTTTCAGGCATTCATTACTATGCATTTTTTAATTGGGCCAATATTTATGGTGTTGGAATACACAATTTGAAAAGACTATATAAATATTACTGAGTTATTTGAATAATTGAAATTATGGAAGAAATTTTTCTAACTCATTGATTGAGAAACTACACTTTTGATTAGGCGGACCTAGGACCATATGATGAATGGGTGCAAATAATTAATTTATTTCTAAAAATTAATTTTAAAATAAGTTGGAACGTTTAATTTTTTATTAAAACATCTTGTGAAAATGATTTTTGTGAAATCCTTATATGTTAATTTATTTTTTGACTTGCAAGTTATGAGATAAACTAAAATAAATTGATAAAGTCATATACAATTATTATAATTATAAAATGCAGTTTAACAAAATAAATTGATAAAGTTATAACAATTATTAAGTTAATTCCTTTAGTTAATTTACAGGAATAAATAAATCATAAACCTAAGGTGTGAAATTCTGAGATGCTAAATTCATGGGTGGATTACAAGGTGTTAAACTGATGGGTGGAGTAAGTACAAGGTGCTAAATATTATAAGGAGTGAAATATCATGCCATTAATTCATCAATCATGGTAAAACAAGGTGTGAAAGACAAGGTGCTAAACTGTAAGGTGTGAAATTGTGCCATGGGACAAGGTGCTAAACTCATTTTGGATTCATCATAAGCCATGGATTATAAAGAGTGAATCATCCTTCATCACAAGGTGCCAAATTAAATAGGGATTATTTTCTGAGATCTTATCCAAGGCGTGAAAGTTGATCTTTGTACATGGGTGCCAACTTCCTATCTATTAAAGAGTCCCTTTATCATCAATCTCGGAGTTTATCATGGGTACCACATGGAAGTTGATTTTGTCGTGGTTGAATTTTATTGGAAGATAACTTTGTTGGAGTTGGTGAATACTTCAGGACCCCTTGTTTCTCACACCGGGTTCGCCCACGTGAGCTTAGGGGAATATGAGTATTACTCAATTAACAATATTGCTGACGTACGAACGAAAGGGGGGGTTCGGGGGGGGGGGGCCACCCCCCGACGGCGGTCCCGCTCGTTTGGAGAGGCTATTGTTTGGGCTTTTGTTTAGCCGGCCCGTGTGGTTTTAAACTCGGTTTGGAGAGGCTATTAATAGCCTAATTTTCTGGTGTAATCTGCGCGGCGGCTGAAAACCTAAACGATATAGTGAAACTTCTTTGCAGGACGTAGCCCTAATATCAAGGGTGAACTTGGGTAAATTCGTGTGTCTCCTCTATTTTTTCTTGCAATCTCTCTGCGATCTTCTCTCACTGTTCTCAAATTTTCCCATCAATTGGTATCAGAGCACAGGTTGTTCAAGGAATTAGGGTTTATTCGAGATGTCGGGAGGGTCTTGAATCGAGATAGAAAAATTTGATGAAACACGGTTTGATCTCTGGAAGATGAAGATGGAGAATCTCCTTTGTGATCGAGATCTTTAGACGGCAATCGAGAAGGAGAGACTAGGCATAGAGGCGGCGAAGGTCGCGGACGAGGCCTCCTCCAGTCAGGCAGATCTAAAGGCGATCGAAGAGTGGGATCGGATTGATAGAAAGGCGAAGTGTTTGATTCGGCTGTGTCTCGCGGATTCAATTCTTACGAATGTGATGGGCGAACCTACTGCCAGAGATCTGTGGAGGAAGTTGGAATCCCTATATCAAAGTAAGTCATTGGTTAACAAGTTATTTCTGAGGAAGAAATTGTACAATCTTCGGATGCAGGAGGGTGACTCATTTTCTACTCATCTTTATAACTTTAACACGGTGATCAGTCAACTTGTATCAATCGGTGTTAAGTTTCAAGATGATGATAAGGCAATAACATTGCTCTGTTCGCTGCCGGATTCATGGGACAATCTGATTATTGTGATTGGTGGCGGGGATAAAGAACATTCGTATGAAAGTGTATGTGCTGCCTTGTTATCAGAGGAAATACGGAGAAAGAGATCAGCAAGTTCTGGTAAAGAGGCGCTGGCGGCCAGAGGAAGGCAACCAGAAAGGAATCAAAATCAGAGATGGAGATCCAAATCTCGTGGACGTTCGAAGAGTAAAGATAAGAAGGTGCAATGCTGGAGATATCAAGAGTGGGGCCATCTGAAGCGAGATTGCAAAAACAAGCCGGTTCATAAGAAAGAAGTTGAGTCAACCTCGGACAAAAAGAAGGTTGAGGCAGGAAATATGTATGTGGCTTCTGCATGTATGGTGCAGTCAGATAAGGATGTCTGGCTCATCGATACTGGTGCTTCATACCACATGACACCTCATAGACACTGGTTTTGTGAATATGAGGAGTATAATGGTGGGGATGTCGTGCTCGGAGATGACACTGCAGTTCAGATTATTGGACGTGGCAGGGTGAAGTTAAGGATGAATGATGGCATGGTGAAGACTCTACCAAATGTGATGCATATACCACTTATGAGCAGGAGTTTATTATCTGTTGGTACAATGGCAGATTCAGGTGTTATATTCAGTTGCGACAAGGATTCGTGCAAGATGGTCAGAGGGTCTATTGTGATTGCGCGAGGGGTTCGCTATGTCATGTTGTACAAGTTGCTCGGAGAGACTATATCTGTGGGCTGCGGATTTATTTCTGAAGAGGCCAAAGAAGATGAAGATAGCACATCTATGATGTGGCATCAGAGATTAGGCCATATCAGTGAGAAAGGACTTTTTACCATAGCATCAAGTCAGATGGTAGAAGGAGTTCCGGATTGTTCTGTGGGCTTCGGGTTCTGTGAACATTGCCTCCATGGAAAACAGAACTGTGTCAGTTTTCAACACACTGGTTCAAGAGCAACGAAGATTCTCGAACTGATCCATAGTGATGTCTTTGGACCAACTCCGACTCCATCTATTGGAGGGTCCAGGTACTATGTTTATTTTATAGATGATTTTTCGAGATACAGTTGGATTTATTTTATCAAGAATAAATCAGATGTATTCGATAAGTTTCGAGAATTTAAAGTTTTGGTGGAAAACCAATTGAGCTGCAAGATCAAGGTCCTTCGTACAAATAATGGAGATGAATTTTGTTCAGATAAGTTTGAGCAGTTCTGCGTGGACAATGGTATTGCAAGGCAGAAGACAACTCCATATACACCTGAGCAGAATGGAGTAGCTGGAAGGTTAAATCGGTCACTCATAGAGAAGGTCAGATGTATGCTGAGTTAGGCTGAATTGGGGCAAGAATTATGGGCAGAAGCTGTAGCCACGGCAAACTACCTGAAGAACCGTTCACCGACCTCATCAGTGAAGGATCAGACGCCTTATGAGGCAATGTTTGGGAAGAAGCCAAATTTGTCTCATGTTTGGGTGTTCAGATGTGACGCATATGTTCATATACCCAAGGAAAAGCGGGGTAAGCTTGACAGTAAATCTGAGAAGAACATATTTGTCGGATACAAGGAAGGGGTCAAGGGCTACAAACTGTGGAATCAAAAGTCAAGGACTATTATTTACAGTAGGGATGTTATTTTCCGTGAATCACGTTCTCAAGTTGAAGTTCAAAAAGGTGATGAACCTAAGAAAGTGGTAGTGCTTGAAGAAGATTCTGATTCTGAAACTTCAGAGGTGGATGCACAAGATACTTCAGTTGAGTCTGTTACAGAACCGGATCAAGAGAATTCGGTTAATGAAGTTGAAGATGCAGATTCAGATGAAGACCCAGATATTGGTACTACCATACCAGCTCTCAGGAGATCGACACGAGAAAGAAGAGCACCTTTGAGATACTCTCTTTGTGCTCTGAGTTCGTTTCATGCTTTGAGCATCATCGGAGAAGAACCTAGTTCTATAAAAGATGCAAGGTCTATGGATGATACAAATCAGTGGGAAATTGCTATGGCAGATGAGATGCAATCACTGGATAAGAATGAAACATGGAGCTTGTGTCAATTGCCTAAGGATAGAAAGGCAATTGGTTGCAAATGGGTATTCAAGCGAAAGCTGAAACCTGATGGGACTGTGGAGAAGTACAAGGAAAGACTGGTAGCTAAAGGGTACTCTCAGGTTGAGGGAGTCGACTATGATGAGATTTTCTCTCCCGTGGCAAAAATGACTTCGATCAGATTTGTTCTATCTCTGGCAGCAGCATATAATCTTGAGGTAGAGCAGATGGATGTGAAGACGGCATTCCTTCATGGGAACTTGCAGGAAGAGATATATATGAGGCAACCAGAAGGCTTTGAAGTTCAAGGTAAAGAGAAGCTGGTGTGCAAATTGAAGAAGTCTTTGTATGGATTGAAGCAGTCGCCAAGGATGTGGTACCAGAAGTTTGATACGTACATGCTCGAACTCAAGTTTGTACGTTCAGATTCAGATCACTGTATTTACGTGAAGAGGGTTGGCGATCAATTTGTCATTCTTACACTGTATGTGGATGACATGTTACTGATTGGAAACAGTATGAAGATGGTAAATTCAATGAAGAGTTTGTTGGCCAAGAAGTTTGAGATGAAAGACTTAGGGCCGGCGAATTTTATTTTGGGTATGCAGATTAGAAGAGATCGTCAGAAGCGAAAGTTGTGGCTAGGACAAGAGAAGTACATAAAAGAAGTGTTGAATAAATTTAACATGACAGATTGCAAGCCAGTGGGTACTCCTATGTCTCTAGGAACTAAACTTTCTGCAGAGCAATGCCCGAAGACGGATGAAGAAGCTGAAGAGATGGATCGTGTGCCATATGCAAGTGTAGTGGACAGCTTGATGTATGCCATGGTGTGCACGCATCCAGATATAGCCCAAGCAGTGAGAGTCTTGAGTCGATATATGTCTAACCCAGGCAGGGAACATTGGAATGCTATCAAGAGAGTTTTCAGGTACCTTCGTGGAACTTCAAATTTTTCGTTGTGTTTTGAAGGTACAAGAAAAGGAAAGATGCTTGATATTGTGGGCCATGTAGATGCTGATTGGGGTGGAGACATTGATAGTAGACGGTTCACTAGCGGATATGTTTTTACATTATTTGGGGCTGCACTAAGTTGGATGAGCAAGAGACAAAGCGTGGTAGCACTTTCTTCTACAGAAGCAGAATATATGACTCTTACTCATGCTGCAAAAGAGGCCATATGGCTACGGCGGTTGTGCTTGAAGCTCGGATTTGAGCAAGGTGCTATAGAGGTGAGATGTGATAATCAAGGTGCTATTCAGTTAGCTAAGAATCCCGCATTTCACTCACGCACAAAGCATATTGACATCCAATACCATTTTATTCGGGAAAAGGTGGAAAAGAAAGAGGTTCAGCTTGAAAAGGTTGATACAACAGAGAATAGTTCTGATTTTCTGACTAAAGCAGTTACAAGTGTAAAGTTTGAGTGGTGCTCTACTGCTGTCGGATTGAAGAAGAATGTTGTTGGCAAGGCTCTAATTGGTGTGAAGTATCCATCAAGTGGGAGAATGTTGGAGTTGGTGAATACTTCAGGGCCCCTTGTTTCTCACACCGGGTTCGCCCACGTGAGCTTAGGGGAATCTGAGTATTACCCAATTAATAATATTGTTGGCGTACGAATGAAAGGGGGGGTTCGGGGGGGCCCATCCCCCGACGGCGGTCCCGCTCGTTTGGAGAGACTATTATTTTGGGCTTTTGTTTAGTCGGCCCATGTGGTTTTAAACCCGGTTTGGAGAGGCTATTAATAGCCTAATTTTCTGGTGTAATCTGCGCGGCGGCTGAAAACCTAAACGATATAGTGGAACTTCTTTGCAGGACGTAGCCCTAATATCAAGGGTGAACCTGGGTAAATTTGTGTGTCTCCTCTATTTTTTCTTGCAATCTCTCTGCGATCTTCTCTCCTTGTTCTCGAATTTTTCCCATCAAACTTTGCATTGACGTATGAAACTCCATCAGCCCAAGTGATTGGAAGAGAAGGGCATGACATTCAAAGAAAATTTATGAAGTCAAAATTTTATGGGGACGTATTTAGATTGATTACCTTGAAGGTCATTCGCACCTATAAAATGCTATGAATTTCAAGTTTTTTGCATTGCACATTTATGTAAACGCGAGAGGAGAGAGGGTGCGCCAAGATGGTGCAACTAGCCAACGTTCCTATCTCAAGTCTAGTGGTTCGTTGTTTGTTCACATGTGTTGTTATATATGTGTAATTTTTCAATTTTTTATTAGTTTTATTTCATTATCTCTCCAGAATTTCTATGATGAATTTCATGCTTTTAAGCCTTTTATTTTATGATATTATTAATAGGAGGAAAATAATTGGACTCTGTTTCTATTATTTTAGTCTTTTGTGATTATTATTAATTGTGATCAATGCTTTTAATTTAGTTAATTGAATTTTTTATTTAGGCTATACCAGTTTGTGGAGTATTTAATTTCAAAATTCCTTATGCTAATTTTAATCAATTTTCATTTGAAATTAATAACTGACGTAGATTTGATAACAAATGTGTGAAGAATGAAGTTTGTGTGATTTGTTAATTTATACCAATTTATGGAGTAATTAATAGTTTAGGGAATCCAATTTAATGCATTTTAATTTTAGTCTAATTTGATGGGATGTCAATTTGTAGAGACTTTAACTTTATTAAATTAAGATATTTTTAATCTGCATGTTTAGATTGAGGGGATGCTAATTTGTGGAGATCGTAATTTAATCATGTTACTTTAATACTTTAAGGATACTATAATCCATCTTTAAGATTAAATTTATCTTTTCTAATTCAGATATTTATCCTGATCTATTTTCATCCTAAGACCAAACTTCAGCATCACAATATTATTATATTATCTTATTTTTACTATTTTTATTTTATAACTAAAAAACCTATTATCAAATTATGTTTTTCCTCTTTTATTAATTTATAAGATCAAATATTATATTTATAATATTCCTCATGTATTCGACACTTTTTACTCATATATATATATTAATTAGTTAAGTGACTAGTGCACTTATTAGCAGATTTATTTTGCTACATCATTTAATGCATGAAATTGCACTACAAAAAATAGCAAATGGTGACTAAGTTACTTAGTCACTAAACACATTCAACTTATTGCTAAAAAGATTTTGTGACCGATCTCCCATTGGTCACTCATGGTCGTTATAACATCATCACAAAAAGGGTGTTTGTGACTAAAAGTTGTTTTAGTCACTGCTAAGTAATTCCTCTAATGACTATTGCATTTGGTCGCCAAGGTCAATCATTAATTCAATATGTTGGCCATTAAATACATCAAGAAAGTATATATATAACGGCTACAAATGTACGTATCTAAATTGACTACTACTTGTGTCACTATAAATGCTACATAGTGACTAATGTATCTTAGTCACAAATGTATTGTCCACAATGACTTAAAGGGACCATTGACCTTAGTCATTAAAGTAGTGATATGCCACTTATAGCCAACCAATACTCTTGATCACTAGAATCAGCATAGACTACTATACAAATGTAAACATAGTTATTATTCCATAACAAAATAAAATATATTTCCATAATTTTTTAAAATTAAAAAATGTTTTGACATTAAAATATTTGTACTAACAATTTCTTTATCGATAACAAAACCATTACAACTTTATTTACCATCTCGAAAAGAACAACTCTCTTTACCAATAACAAAATTATCTTTCAAATGATAAAAAATGATATCTTTGACATCAAAGAATCATATTCCAAACAACATAAAAGAATTGCCAAGGGGCATTTTCCTCTACATGGTTCAAAGGTTGTTGTCCCGGCATAAGATGTTGAATGAGCTACTCAATTTTTATAGCTTGAGAATCTATCATATTTTTTGTATGGACACGTTCCTCTTTTGTTTTGATTATTTTATCCTCCGTGATAGCATATCTTCTCATTAATGTAGGTTTATCATCTTAACAAGGTTTAGGTCCCGGCCATATCCAAGAATATATCCAGATCTTGTCCCAAGCACTTGGCAACATATTTGATCATCATTGAAATATGATTCTCCCAAGGAAGTTATTTTATTTAGTAGGGTTGTCATTTGTTCCTATAATTATAGTCAATTATAAAATATTCATGATAGTAATTGTTCATGCAAATTTGTAGCTTAAAATGAGCGCACCCCATACACAACATACTACCAAATAGCATTTTATCCACAGGGCAACGTATCAGTGTCTAACCTAACATGCAAACTAGAGGGCCGTGGTAGTCCAAATTCTCAACATAACTAAACAAGTTTCTTAACCCTCTTTTTTTCCCCAAAGGGCAAAATCATCGGGGATAAATTGTTATTGTCTTCTAAGTTGAATTTTTTTATTAATTATGAATATTTAAATCACAAACAACATACAAAATTGTCATGATGGTAATATGCTTTTATACCAATAACATATATTTAAAGTATCTGTTAAATAGTAAAGTTGATTAAAATCAAGATCATCGAATTATACGATGATCATGATCAAACTATGTTAACAAATATACCTAATTCAACGCTTGTAATGTATATCGTCTTAGATGATATATTTTTATTATCAAATTATCCAACTAAACATATATTATTTTGTCTATGCAATATATAATTAGTTTAATTATAAAATATAATGATTAAATAAATTAAATAATAAGAAATAAGCAATTTACATATAAATGTGGAACGCAGTGCTCGACATACTCATTAAACTCTTATTAATGATATATATTTCAAATATAAGAAATATTATATTAATGTTTGGTTATTTTCAAATGATGGTTATATTAATATGCTTTTATCCCATTATTGTCTACCTTTTACAATTTTATTTATAATATATTATAAAAAAAAAGTATTATTGTCATAAAATCAGCTATTTCAATCCAATCGAATCTAGTTGAATAGTTAGAATTGTGCCCCCAATTGATTAACCGTTTGATTATGTCGAATCTTAATTAAACTAGGTATCAACCGAGTGGCTATCGAAAACGTAGACCGATTCGGATTATAAGCTTGTTCCTCTTCCCATTAAGAGAGGGAGCACATGCGTGATGCATATGCATATATACTTACATATACACCTCTCTCTCTCTCTCTCTCTCTCTCTCTCTCTCTCTCTCTCTCTCTCTCTCTCTCTCTCTCTCTCTCTCTCTCTCTCTCTCTCTCTCTCTCTCTCTCTCTCTCTCTCTCTCTCTCTCTCTCACATCAGCATGGTGCCTTCGCCTGCCATCTCTCCCACGGGCCGTCGTGCTTTGATACTCGACGGCAGCTTCACCCGGTTCGGGCGGTCCTGGCACAGAACCGTGCCCAGCGACGGCCCCAAGATCGTCTTACGTCTCTCTGTCCGTTCGGGGTATCTACCTTCTACGCCTGCGACGACGGTCCAGAGCCAGCGGCACATCCCCGTCGAGTTCCCCTTAACCCAACTGCATGAACTCCGCCAGCTGATGAGCAACGCCGTCTCGCGCTACGGCCAGCCGGTCATCGGCGAAGACGACCAGGACGTCATAGAGTCCTTGACTAACCACGTCACCGGCATCGTCAACCGCCTCACGCATGCCTCCGAGGACGACGATGTGCTGGACGAGATCTGGGTGGACCTAGATGTGCTGGTCGTTGCTGATCCGACAGAACCTGAATCGGCGGTATTCAGGAAAGTAACTTATCGGATCAATAAGAAGGAGGAGGTGGAGGAGGACATGATCACGGAGACGAGTTGTCCAATCTGCCTGCAAGATTTTGGGGACGGCGAAGAAGTGCACCTGACGCCATGCCGGCATCCTTTCCACCTGCGTTGCCTCGAGGGTTGGCTACAATGCAAAACTCAGTGCCCTATTTGCCGTTCGGCCGTGCCATACAGACGTTAGATATCGATGAGGCCCTGCAGCAGTAGCGGCAGCAGCATGCATGCATGCAGTCTCTTAAACCCTTGGCCATTTTTTCCTGTTTTTTTTTTAAATACATTGTACGTACTTGTAATATTTGGCATAATATGTAACGTGCCATTTTCTTTCATATTTTGTTCTCGATTCAGGAATGAATATGCTTTTGTTAAGTTGTGTCAATATTTCAAGATGGTATTGGAATGCAAAATTTGAAAAGACTAAATGAATATTACTAAGTTTTTCTAATAATTGCGATTATGGGACAAATCTTTCTAGCTCATTGTGTGGGCAAATTAATGAAATCTATGCAAACTCCCCTTTTTCTCTGGAATTGGTATAACTCGAAAAATGATGTGCATTGAGAAACATATTTAAATATATTAGTACAACAATTAATATGTAACAAATTGGGAACCTAATGATGTGCATTGAGAAACATATTTAAATATATTAGTACAACAATTAATATGCAACAAATTGGGAACCTTAACTTGCAAAACAGAGAGAGAGAGAGAGAGAGAGAGAGAGAGAGAGAGAGAGAGAGAGAGAGAGAGAGAGAGAGAGAGAGAGAGAGAGAGAGAGAGAGAGAGAGAGAGAGAGAGAGAGAGAGAGAGAGAGAGAGAGAGAGAGAGAGAGAGAGAGAGAGATTGGACAGCATGAGTCCATGACCTCTATATTTTCTTTCTTTCACAATTCTTAAAAATTTTCTTTGGTTGATTGAGAAATGAAAATTCCTCTCTGAAATTGAGCTAATAGGTGGTAAGTATAAAAGGTGACAGTTTGGGAACGTGGTCTTCTTTACTCGCCATATATTCCTGATATTTTGCAACTTGGAGGAGCCTACAAATTAAATACAGACCTAACTAAATTTTAACTAAACAAAGGGGACGACGCGTCCCTACCTCGCTTAAACAATTTTAGAATTTTTTTGTCTATTTTTCATTATGGTTGGATAATTTCGCATCCTTACAAGTAATCATCAATATTTCATAAACAAAAGATAATCACCGCAGTCTGAGAACGTAACCCAATTTAAGATGAATCTTATAAATTTCGTGTATTTTTTTATATTTGTGTGATCTATTTCTCCTTCTTTTGGTAACAATGCATGTAATAAAATATAGTAATTTATTTCTCTATTTTCTTAAATACAAAATAATTATTTAAATTTTCAAAAAAAGAATTTTAGCTATTTTCAAGGTGAAGGTCCTGCTCCTATCAACCGCTAGTTTCAAGGTGATCCCGCTGAGCTCTGCTTCGTTGTTTGCCTCGTCGTTGCAAATCTCAGAAGCTCGCCATCTTCGTCTCTTTCATCGACGGGTGATCGATCGACGTACATGGCTCCAGCAAGTCTTGGGAGGCGCCTATTTGGTCATGGCCAATGTAGATATGGGCGATCTGAACTTTGCCGATGTCAGGTCGGCGAAGTTGGATACTACAAGAAATATGAGGATTACAGACGGTCAAAAACGTCTGTAATTTCTTCAAAAAATCATCGGAAACATCATTTCCGCAAATTTTTTTACGGAATCAGGACGTTCAAAAAATGATCGTCGCAAATCAATTTTCGACGATTGGGAAAGGAACGCCGAAAATTTTGATGGATTTTCAACGATCGTGACCGACGATATTTACGACGGTAAAAAAAATTAGCCGACCAGTGACCAGATTTGACCGCCAGGTGGCCAACGCCAGCTGCCAACGATCGAGGTCGGATCTAGATATCGTCGTCCATCGCATCGGTGACCTCGGTGGTTCTTTCGCCAACTGGTTCATTTGTACCATAGTTACTATGGCTTGTCCTCTAGCGATACCTTCTGTGATCTACAGCTTGTTTTATGTATGGCCAAGTTTTCTTCGCCGATCATCTTCGGTTATCATTTTTCCTCTCTGATTTCTTCTTATCGTTGTCATTCTTTGTTTCTTCGTCTTCTTCGTGCGAGATCTTATCACAGCTTACTCTCTACCTTTTTTTCTCTGTTTTTTGTTCTTTGTTGTTCTTCTTTATCATTAATTTCTTTTCTCCAATCGTCTTCTTCGTCGAATTAATTCTCCTTTCCGGTTTCATCATCTCGTCGGATGTCCTCCGGCATCTCATTTCGAAGTTTCGAATTCTCTCCTTTTTCGGTCGTTAATCTGATCGTCACTTCTCGGCGACTTCTCCTACAGTCGTGAAGTTCTTCATCTTCCATATTTTCTTCTTCTCCGGCTATGTCTGTCGGGTCATTCTCCAGTGCCTCATTGGACTCATTCTTCTTCAAGTTTTGATTCTCATCTTTTCTTCTCGACTACGGGATTGTGTTCGATCATCATCTCCAACCTTCAATTTATTTTTAATACTTCTTGAAAACTCATGATCATCTCATTTTGCTTTACATTTTGTTTTTTCATCTCTGTCTGTTGTTCTTCTTTTGGATCCGATCGTAGCTCGTAGCGATAATCTTTTGGCAGCGCGTTCCTCTTTTATCCAATTTACTTCTTTTCTTCGTCAGTCCATCTATCTTAGCTTTGTGTTTTTTTTCTTTCTCGATTCGATCTTCTGTTCTGTCTCTCCAACGCCTAGCAAGTTTTCGACAAATGATTCTTCAATGTTTCACCAAGTGAGCATGTTTTCCTCGATCTCCAGCCACGGCTTGTTGTTCTTCAAGTTGATGTCGTTCAAGATCTTCCCGCCATTGACATCTCCAGTCAGCTCACTTTGCCTCCTTCGACCTCTCCGATCGGTGACTAGAAGCTCATCTCAATTTAGCCGTCGATGTCTGCTTTGCCTCGACATGTGCAAGTTGCTCTACTCGATTTTTTCTCGTTGTCAACTTGAGGGGGAGTGTTGGAAATGTCGTCGTCTTCATCTCCATCTCCGGGCAGCTAGCGAACTGAAGAGTTGCAGAGTTCGTCCAGCTTGTAACGGTGTCATTTACTTGGATTAGGTTGTTCGCTTTAATTCATACTTGTAACGGTTTCTAGTAGTATAAATAGGTGTAGTATGCCATAATCCTTCTTCACTAAAAAATCATCTATGTAGTTTTCCTCTTTTCTTCCTCTGTTTTTGCTCTTCTTCTATCGGGTCTCTTCTACTTTTTCCTCTCCACCTCCGATCTACCTCCAGCACACAGGAGCTCACAATTTTGACACATTATATTTCCAAAATTAATAATACAATATTATACCATGAAAGAGCACAAGGATATATATATTTTAATGCTAATAATATATATTACACATATTTATTTAAACTAGTCCTAAATCTCCTATGTGTGATGCACAAATTTATAAAAAAAAATGTTTATTATATATTTGTGATATTATAATTTGTAATAATTCTTAAAATTAATTCATTAGCAATATGATAAATGGTTTAGTTTATTTTGAGAAGTTTAAAAATCTTACTTTTAAACCGACCCAGACTTCAACTTCTACATAAAATATTCTCTTTTTAAATAGTTAATTATGTTCTGAAATTAAAAGTATTTTCTTATTTATCATTTTTTTATGTTTACCTTTCCCTTGTTCTTATTTGAGTTTGATTATATTGTTAATTTTATTAATTTATCTAAAAAAAGTTCTAGTAATATAGGATTTTATTTTTTCTTATAATACCGTATGCTTATTAATATACTAAGATTCAAATTAAGCTAAACTAAATTAATAATATAAGATATTATCTAATTTTTGTTATATCTTGTATCTATTTTCGTATTCACTCATCTTCTTATTCAACTTTTTTCTATTCTATAAGACTCGTGCCACTTACAGATATTGCAAAAATAATTATTATATAGTTATGATACTATCATTTTAATAATATTAAAATACTTTTAAATATTAAAAGTGATAAATGAGTCAAACTACTTTGAAAAATATTGGCGATAAATACTTTTTAATTTATCATACATTTAAGTCCATTGCTTTATATATTAATGATGATCCATATATGTGAACTCATTTTGGATTTGCACAATCATCAATTCCTTAATTTTATCTATTTTTACATGGAATCCCATTTAATCTGAACATTTATTATTTCCTTAGACAACAAACTTTTATCATTAATCTTTTAGATTTAAACAACTTCCAAAATGGAGGGAAAAGAAGAAAATGTCAAAACACAATTTCATTTCTTCTAAATTTTATCTAATTCTAATTTTTGTTATGTCATAATTTCTTTTCATTATTTAAACATATTAAGATTCATACTCCTATTCAAATTAACTTTACTTTTTTATATTTAATTTCATTTATTTTCTATTTGCTTGATTTAAACATATATTATGAGAAGATTTAATCATCTAGAAAATTGTACTTATATTACCATTTTGATCTGATAATATATATTTATAGATTTGTATTGGGATTATGTTTAATTAGTAATAGAATTTTAACATATTAGGATAACTTATATTATGATTATAATTGATTATGTTTAGGACGCAAAGTTGACATATATTAGTATTATAACATATATTATTGTGCTATATTACTTTTAATCTTTAAGTTTAAATGTATACAAAAATTAAGAAATAAAATATGTCAAAACTCCCACTATTATTGAAATCAATTTTACTTATACTAAATTTAATGCAATTTAATTTTTAGTTATTCCTTAGTTTCTGTTCTTGATTTCATCATACAAAAAATCCTACTCCTACTCAAATAATCTTTACCTTTTCATATTTACTTTCATTTAATTAGCACTTGGAGGTACATATATTATGATTGGATTCAATTGTACCAAAAATCTTACTCCTAACCAAATTAGATTTACCTAAACTTTATTATAAGATATTTTCGTTTTCCATAAATAAATTCGAAATAATCATATATTATATCATTATTTTAGTATGATAGTATGTGTTTAAAGATTTTGGATTTTTAGCTAATATCTTCATTTCTTCTCTTAACTTAAGCATACCAAAAATTGTTATAGAAAATTTAATTACTATATAATAATTAAAACTTTACAAATGAAATCTAATCGAACTCAAATAAAATCATTAAAAATCCTAATCAATCTACATTTATTTAGAATAAAATATTGTCATATAAGATATATATATATATATATATATATATATATATATATATATATATATATATACACTTGCATTGAAATATCAGAAAGATAAGTTTGGGAGTAATTAATTATATACCACCGGATAATTAAGGCTAATAATATCTACGAATGATCAGATTGTGCTAACACTCGGAAGCCACTTAACTATCAAATGTGGAAGCAACTCAACGCTTCACGGCATTCACCGCGCAGAAAGAAATAAACATCCGAGCTACAAGTAGATTTGAACTTCTTTCACCAGTAGATCCTAAAGGTGACTAATTGAACGGACTGAACATTAATATTGCTGCCCAAAGTAGATCGTAGACCCTGCAATTCCGGAACAAGGAGGCTTAATTGCATCCCTCCACTCGAAGACCTGGACGTCCCTGGGATTAATGCATGCAGTGCTGAGAAACGATCGAATTAATATGAGTTGTTCGCAAAACAGATGATGATGCGCATGTAAATGATCAATGCACTGCATATTAGTGCAGCCAATGATCGAGGCATGCAGCATGGACGCTACAGGTCGTGCAGGCGCCTACCCGGCAACCTTCAGGGAGGCACGGATCCGGTAGATTGGAAGAGTGTTCACAGGCGCCGAGAACCTCCCTTCCATGCGGTCGACAAAGTAGGCGGTCACGACGTCGGTCACGAACTCCAAGACGTCATGGAAGTCGCCGGCGCTGGTGATCAAGGGGTCGTTGAGCAAGTTGGAGAAGACAATCAGCTGGCGTAGCTCAGACAACCGAGTCACAGGGAACTCGACCGGCGGGTAGCGGTAGCCGGATGAAAGATGAGTAGTTCTAGAAGCTGAAGATGTAAATTTGAGTTCCAACCGGATTGTGGGGACGTCATCGGGCCGTGGTTGCATCCGCAGGATGAAGTCGCCGCGGAGCTTCAGAGTGTGGCGACCAATGGAAGAGACGAGCGGGGAAGGCTCGTATCGGGGCATGGTTGCAGATGGATCAGGAGGAACTGGATCAACAGTACTGTATAAGAGTTCTAACAAGGAGTCTTGGAGAGGAGGAGGATGAGGAGGAAATCTAGCACCGAGTCTTGAAGAAGATATAATGATCGGTAGTGATATATATATAGGAGGAAGAAGAAGAAGAGGAGGAAGGATTAAGGAGGAAGGATTGAAGAGATCGAACAGAGAGTGCACGATGACTTACTATAACTAGTAAAGAGTTGGCAGTGATACCTTTTGCTTCAGCGAGGAGGACAAGGATTCATACCACATAGTGGCAAGATATTGGAGATCTTTTGCCACTGCCATGGGCTATATATATATCTAATGTCCATTCTCAGTGGCAAGAATATATCAAGAGATCTTTGGTCACTGGCATGAGCTTATAGACAAAATTATTTGCAGCACTATTATTACATAATTTGCAGCACTATTATTACATAATCAGAGTCACTCTCTCCAAATTATTTGCGATTCCATTGAAACTTACTGTTCCAAATTATTTCTACTTAGTCGATGAGTAATCGAATGTTTTAAACTCAAACACCATAAACTAATTAAATATTAGGAAGACTAAAGAGCATAAAGTAACTAAAGAACACCATATTTCGATATATCTTAAAGAATCCAATAACTAAATGATAATTATATGCAAACAAACAATCAACTGGAGAGGGAGAAAGATTACGAAGGTTCTTCCCAACCAATCATTTTTACAGTAGATACTAGATATAAATTAGGGATCCAATTAGGAATTTGATCTCAATCATATTTTTTGTTTTAATACATCCCATTAGTTGGTTATTGACTTGGTTTAAATTTATTATAATAATGATCATAGTTGAGAATTAAGGATGACAATATTCCTCCGGATTTGAAGATCCACACGAGAAAATACCCGATCGGCGCTCCAAAATCAAGCCGGAGAACATGGTTCCGGAACCTCGCACACATATTTAACATATACAAAAATAAAAATATTAAGTTATTGTTTTGTGCTATAGTTTAATGACAAAGAAGTGCACCTGACGCCATGCCGGCCGGCATCCTTTCCACCTGCATTGCCTCGAGCGCTGACTACTGTTAGGATTTCTGCATGAGAGAAATTATGCATCGCGAGAAAATTTAAAAAATTTAAGACGACATAGAATTATATTAGATGGAAGAAACAGAAGATATGTACGATGGGGCATTGACTAGGGTTAGGACACCCGGAGGTGAGACAAATGAATTTCCTATAGGAATTGACCTGCATCAAGGATCAGCTTTAAGCTCGTATCTATTTAACTTAGTTATCGATGTTATAATCGAGAGTATCACAGAGGAGGTACCTAAATGCATGCTATTTGCGGATGATATAGTACTTTTAGCGGATTCAAGAGAAGAGATTAATACAAAATTAAAAATATGGAGAAATACGTTGGAGTCAAAGGGTTTTCGTTTAAGTAGGAATAAAACATAATATATGCATTGCAATTTCACAAATAAATAACTTAGAGACGATTTGAAAGTTAGGCTATGGGAGGATATAATCCCTCAAGTGACAAAGTTTAAATATTTAGGATCAATTGTAAGATAAGATGGTGAGATTGATGACGATGTTAATCATAGAATTCAAGCTGTTTGGTGTAAGTGGAGGAAAGTCACTGTAAGTGGAGGAAAGTCACTGAAGTTCTTTGTGATAGAAAAGTACCCAATAAAGTTAAAGGGAAATTCTATCGTACTGCTATAAGACCGGCAGTGTCATATGGTAGTGAATGTTGGGCCATGAAGGGACAACATGAACGTAAAGTGGGGGTAGCCGAAATGAGGATGTTGAGATGGATGTGTGGTACAAGATTAGATAAGATTAGGAATGACCATATACATGAACGAGTCGGAGTGGCTCCTATTAGTGAGAAAATGGTAGAAAATCATTTGAGATGGTTTGGTCATGTTCAGAGAAGATCATTAGATGCACCAGTAAGAAGAGTAGATCAAATAATCTGGAGTCCGATTAAAAGAGGGAGAGGGAGGCCAAGGCGGACACTTGGTGAACTAATAGAGCAAGATCTATTGGTGAATAATATACCGAAAGGTTTGGTTACTAATAGAGCGGAATGACGTCGTATGATCCATGTAGCCGACCCCACCTAGTGGGATAAGGCTTTGTTGTTGTTGTTGTTGGAAGAAACTGAAGAGGATTACAAGATCAGATTGATCCAGGATTGTCCTGGATGGTTTTACAAGTCTTGATTACAAGTCCTTTTATAGGGTCTTGGAGAAACAACTCCTACTCTAACTTAAGGACATAATCCTACTAAGCATGCAAGCCCCTTTTATAAAAAAATCTCCTTGGAGTAGGAGTAGAAATCTGACTTCCTGAAGTCCCTAAAGAATCCAGCCCCCTTCAAAGTCCATCTTGAAGTTCAATTCGGCCAGGCCTCCTGCCTGGCACCCTGCCAAGCTCGGACGCGCCCGGGGCGTGCCCGTCAGGGCTGTCTTAGTCCCACTCGGACTAGGACAAGTCATGGATGGCCCCTTCACATTTTCAGCCCTTTTAGAAGTAGATCTTCGATTCCAAGTGCCCCTCGGTCCAAGAAGGAAGTTCGGTTCTCCAAGAATTCGTCATGTCCTTCTCGATATCGGAAACCGGCCGACTCCTATTCTTACTAGGAGTAGGAATCCTTCCGACCCTACACTTCTCGTTCAAGCATCTCTCAAAGTCTCCCTATTACTTCTTTGGATCCAAACAGATTTCCAGTTAAAATAGGATTCAAGGCATTATTTAACAAATCTCCACCTTGAATTGAATCCTACAATCAGATATCTAACACTCTCTGCCGCCGTCAATCTCTGTTCTGATTTTGCACATGCGATAGCATCATTGTAGCTTGATCTGGCGATTTCACCTCTTCAACTACTTGGAATGCATATGCAATCATGTCCTCAAAGCCATAACGCTTAGGAGGACCTACTTGCCTGCGAGCACATCCTGCAGCTAGACTTATCGTTGCTTCCTCTGTTTGCTCCTCAGACTTTGGTTGTTCAACCTGATGAGATTCTTCTAGCTCATTCTGAATTGAAGTTAATCCAAACTCCACTTATTTGTTGACACCCTCCTCTGCTGAGTCAACAACATGATTTCTGCTTGAGCATAGACATTTCATCAAAGGATATATTTCTACTGTGAATAACCTTCTGCTCCGAGGGAGACCAGATTCTGAAGCCTTTTACACCTGCACCATATCCCACAAAGACTCCTTCTTTGGCCCTTAGTTCCAGCTTTCCATCGCTGACGTGATAATATGCTGGACAGCCAAACACTTTCAGATTAGTATAATCAGCGGAATTTCCTGACCATACCTCAATGAGAGTCTTTAGATCGATCGCGGTTGCAGGACTCCGATTGATAAGGTAGCATGCTGTGCTAACAGCCTCAGTCCAGAATGACTTGTTCAGTCCAAAATTAGAGAGCATGCACCATGCCCTCTCCAAAAGAGTTCTGTTCTTGCGTTCTGCTACACCATTCTGCTATGGTGTATCTCTAACGGTGTGATGTCTGGCAATGCCTTCATCCTTGCAGAATCGATCAAATTCAGACGAACAAAAATCAGTACGAAGACATTTCATTTTTCTCGATGTCTGATTCTCCACCAGAGTCTTCCATTGTTTGAAAGCTTCAAATGTCTCACTCTTGTGCTTCATCATGAATACCCATGTCATCCTTGAGTAATCATCTACCACAGATATGAAGTATTTAGAACCTCTTAGAGATGGAAAATGAGACGGACCCCAACAGTCAACGTGGATGTAATCGAGTGTTGCCTTCGTCTTGTGCACGGCTTTGCTGAATTGATGTCATTTTTGCTTGCCAAAGACACAGTGTTTGCAAAATTCGATTTCAGATATCTTCTGACCATTCAGAAGATTGCGTCTGCTGAGGATATCCATCCCTTTCTGACTCATATGTCCAAGTCGCATGTGCCACAACTTAGATGCTTCTGATTCTGATTTGAATGAACTACCTACTGTAGCCACGCCAGAAATTACTGTGCCTTGTAGTATATACAAGAACTTTTGTTTGACTCCTCTCATGACTTCAACATCACCCTTGGTGACCGTGAGAACATCTTCTGCGGCATCCATCCGACATCCTTTGGAGTCCAGAACTCCTAACGATATCAGATTTTTCTTCAATTGCGAAACATGACGGACCTCTGTTAATGTCCCCACCCGATTGTCATGACTTCTGATCTGAATTGAGCCGATTCCAACTATTTTACAGGCTGCATCATTGCCTATGATGACGTTTCTGCTATCAATATTCTGATAAGTTGAGAACCACTCTCTGTGCGGAGTCATATGATAAGAACATCCTGAGTCGAGAATTCAATTCTCTTTCGAACATCTCTGATCAGATACCATAAGAGCCAAATCATCATCAGATTCGTTATTCTGGTGAGCTACTGCAGCAACTGTGTCTTTCTTCTTTTTCTTGGGGCAATCCTTCTTCCAGTGACCCGGTTCTTTGCAGTAGTTACAGATGTCCTTCGGATTGATGTTCTTCTTCTTCGTCGACTTACCCTTTTTAGGGTTTGTCTTTTCTAGTGGTTGTTACCAATCCTGCGGTCTGAGTCTCAACAGCCTTTCCAGACGCTGTATGACGAAGTTCACGAGTATATAGACTCGATCTTACTTCTTTCAGAGTAATTGTGTCTCTATCGATGATAACAGATTGTACGAAATTTTCGTATGATAGAGGAAGAGACATCAACAGAAGTAGGACAACATCTTCATCTTCAATCTTCACATCTATATTTCGTAATTCCATCAACAAGGTATTCATCTGATCAAGATGATCTTTCAGAGGGGTACCTTCTTGCATGCGGAGGGCGAACAAACGTTGCTTCAACAGCAACTTGTTGGTCAGAGACTTGATCATGTAGAGACTCTCAAGTTTCGACCACAGACCGGCCGCCGTCTCTTGATCGACGACTTCTATAATCACCTCGTCCGTCAGACACAATAGGATCATAGAACGCGCCTTCTCTTCCGGTGCCACCAAACTTGCGAGGTCGGACTCCTTTTCTTTGCCCTTCGAGTCTTCCTCCTTCGGTTTGTTCTTCGACACGTTCGCGAGCGGCGCCCATACTCCCTATTGTTTCAAATGTGCCCGCATCTTGATCTGCCAGAGACTGAAACTATTTCGTCTTATAAATTTCTCGATGTTGACGTTGTGCGATGCCATCTCTACGCCTGACGGAGGATCGACGATGAAACCTCGCTTTAATACCAGTTTGTTAGGATTTCTACACGAGAGAAATTACGCATCGCGAGAAAACTCAAAAAATTTAAGGCGACGCAAAATTATATTAGATGGAAGAAACAGAAGAGGATTACAAGATCAGATTGATTCAGGATTGTCCTGGATGATCTTACAAGCCTTGATTATAAGTCCTTTTATAGGGCATTGGAGAAACAACTCCTACTCTAACTTAAGGACCTAATCCTACTAGGCATGCAAGCCCCTTTTCTAGAAAAACCTCCTTGGAGTAGGAGTAGAAATCTGACTTTCTGAATTCTCTAAAGAATCTAGCCCCCTTCAAAGTCCATCTTGAAATTCAATTCGGCCAGGCCTCCTGCCTAGCACCCTGCTAAGCCCGGACGCGCCCGGGGCGTGCCCGTCAGGGCAGTCTTAGTCCCACTCGGACTAGGACAAGTCCTGGATGGCCCCTTCATATTTTCAGCCCTTCTAGAAGTAGATCTTTGACTCGAAGTGCCCCTCGGTCCAAGAAGGAAGCTCGGCCCTTCAAGAATCCGCCATGTCCTTCTCGACATCGAAAATCGGCCAACTCCTATTCCTACTAGGAGTAGGAATCCTTCCGACCCTACACTTCTCGTCCAAGCATCTCTCGAAGTCTCCCTATTGCTTCTTTGGATCCAAACAGATTTTCAGTTAAAGTAGGATTCAAAGCATTATTTAACACCTACAATACAAAGCTCAGTGCCCTCTTTGCCGTTCTACCGTGCCATACAGACATTAAAGATCATCGATCGGACCATGCAGAGCATGCTTGCATGCATTCTTTTCAACCCTAGGCCATTTTTTTTCATGTTTCTTTCAAGGGTTAATTTCTTGAGCTATAACGATTTTTCATGTTTGTCTCTAATATATGAGCTTGCGATAGCGCCCCCTAAATTATATAGTGATTTTCAATTTAGTGCATCTATCATGTTCTATTATTTTTTTCATTATTTTTTATTTTTTAAAATTTATTAAATGACTAAACAATCCTTCTTTACATGCAAAAAAACATTTATTTATTTAGTCATTTAATAAATTAGAAAAAAATAAAAAAAATGAAAAAGTTAACATACTAAAGTGAAAATTAGGATATAATTTGGGAATGCTCTATGATAAGTTCATATATTAGAAACAGACACGAAAAATCGCTATAGTTTAGGGGAGGTTTAAGGAATTAATTTTTTATATATATAATGCATTGTACTTGAGTATTCGACATAATATGCAACATACCATTTTTTTCATAATTTTTTTCTCAATTTCATTTTCAGGCATTCATTACTATGCATTTTTTAATTGTGCCAATATTTATGGTGTTGGAATACACAATTTGAAAAGACTATATAAATATTACTGAGTTATTTGAATAATTGAAATTATGGAAGAAATTTTTCTAACTCATTGATTGAGAAACTACACTTTTGATTAGGCGGACCTAGGACCATATGATGAATGGGTGCAAATAATTAATTAATTTCTAAAAATTAATTTTAAAATAAGTTGGAACGTTTAATATTAAAACATCTTGTGAAAATGATTTTTGTGAAATCCTTATATGTTAATTTATTTTTTGACTTGCGGGTTATGAGATAAACTAAAATAAATTGATAAAGTCATATACAATTATTATAATTATAAAATGCAATTTAACAAAATAAATTGATAAAGTTATAACAATTATTAAGTTAATTCCTTTAGTTAATTTACAGGAATAAATAAATCATAAACCTAAGGTGTGAAATTCTGAGATGCTAAATTCATGGGTGGATTACAAGGTGTTAAATTGATGGGTGGAGTAAGTACAGATTATAAAGAGTGAATCATCCTTCATCACAAGGTGCCAAATTAAATGGGGATTATTTTCCGAGATCTTATCCAAGGCGTGAAAGTTGATCTTTGTACATGGGTGCCAACTTCCTATCTATTAAAGAGTCCCTTTATCATCAATCTCGGAGTTTATCATGGGTGCCACATGGAAGTTGATTTTGTCGTGGTTGAATTTTATTGGAAGATAACTTTGCATTGACGTATGAAACTCCATCAGCCCAAGTGATTGGAAGAGAAGGGTGTGACGTTCGAAGAAAATTTATGAAGTCAAAATTTTATGGGGACGTATTTAAACTTAGTCGTATGATTGATCAACTTGAAGGTCATTCGCACCTATAAAATGCTATGAATTTCAAGTTTTTTGCATTGCACATTTATGTAAACGCGAGAGGAGAGAGGGTGCGCCAAGATGGTGCAACTAGCCAACGTTCCTATCTCAAGTCTAGTGGTTCGTTGTTTGTTCACATGTGTTGTTATATATGTGTAATTCTTCAATTTTTTATTAGTTTTATCTCATTATCTCTTCAGAATTTCTATGATGAATTTCATGCTTTTAAGCCTTTTATTTTATGTATTATTAATAGGAGGAAAATAATTGGACTCTGTTTCTATTATTTTAGTCTTTTGTGATTATTATTAATTGTGATCAATGCTTTTAATTTAGTTAATTGAATTTTTTATTTAAGCTATACTAGTTTGTGGAGTATTTAATTTCAAAATTCCTTATGCTAATTTTAATCGATTTTCATTTGAAATTAATAACTGAAGTAGATTTGATAACAAATGTGTGGAGAATGAAGTTTGTGTAATTTGTTAATTTATACCAATTTGTGGAGTAATTAATAGTTTAGGGAATCCAATTTAATGCATTTTAATTTTAGTCTAATTTGATGGGATGTCAATTTGTAGAGACTTTAACTTTATTAAATTAAGATATTTTTAATCTGCATGTTTAGATTGAGGGGATGCTAATTTGTGGAGATCGTAATTTAATCATGTTACTTTAATACTTTAAGGATACTATAATCCATCTTTAAGATTAAATTTATCTTTTCTAATTCAGATATTTATCCTGATCTATTTTCATCCTAAGACCAAACTTCAGCATCACAATATTATTATATTATCTTATTTTTACTATTTTTATTTTATAACTAAAAAACCTATTATCAAATTATGTTTTTCCTCTTTTATTAATTTATAAGATCAAATATTAAATTTATAATATTCCTCATGTATTCGACACTTTTTACTCCTATATATATATATATATATATATATATATATATATATATATATATATATTAATTAGTTAAGTGACTAGTGCACTTATTAGCGGATTTATTTTGCTACATCATTTAATGCATGAAATTGCACTACAAAAAATAGCAAATGGTGACTAAGTTAGTCACTAAACACATTCAACTTGTTGCTAAAAAGATTTTGTGACCGGTCTCCCATTGGTCACTCATGGTCGTTATAACATCATCACAAAAAGGGTGTTTGTGACTAAAAGTTGTTTTAGTCACTGCTAAGTAATTCCTCTAATGACTATTGCATTTGGTCGCCAAGGTCAATCATTAATTCACTATGTTGGCCATTAAATACATCAAGAAAGTATATATATAACGGCTACAAATGTACGTATCTAAATTGACTACTACTTGTGTCACTATAAATGCTACATAGTGACTAATGTATCTTAGTCACAAATGTATTGTCCACAATGACTTAAAGGGACCATTGACCTTAGTCATTAAAGTAGTGATATGCCACTTATAGCCAACCAATACTCTTGATCACTAGAATCGGCATAGACTACTATACAAATGTAAACATAGTTATTATTCCATAACAAAATAAAATATATTTCCATAATTTTTTAAAATTAAAAAATGTTTTGACATTAAAATATTTGTACTAACAATTTCTTTATCGATAACAAAACCATTACAACTTTATTTACCATCTCGAAAAGAACAACTCTCTTTACCAATAACAAAATTATCTTTCAAATGATAAAAAATGATATCTTTGACATCAAAGAATCATATTCCAAACAACATAAAAGAATTGCCAAGGGGCATTTTCCTCTACATGGTTCGAAGGTTGTTGTCCCGGCATAAGATGTTGAATGAGCTACTCAATTTTTATAGCTTGAGAATCTATCATATTTTTTGTATGGACACGTTCCTCTTTTGTTTTGATTATTTTATCCTCCGTGATAGCATATCTTCTCATTGATGTAGGTTTATCATCTTGACAAGGTTTAGGTCCCGGCCATATCCAAGAATATATCCAGATCTTGTCCCAAGCACTTGGCAACATATTTGATCATCATTGAAATATGATTCTCCCAAGGAAGTTATTTTATTTAGTAGGGTTGTCATTTGTTCCTATAATTATAGTCAATTATAAAATATTCATGATAGTAATTGTTCATGCAAATTTGTAACTTAAAATGAGCGCACCCCATACACAACATACTACCAAATAGCATTTTAACCACAGGGCAACGTATCAGTGTCTAACCTAACATGCAAACTAGAGGGCCGTGGTAGTCCAAATTCTCAACATAACTAAACAAGTTTCTTAACCCTCTTTTTTTCCCCAAAGGGCAAAATCATCGGGTATAAATTGTTATTGTCTTCTAAGTTGAATTTTTTTATTAATTATGAATATTTAAATCACAAACAACATACAAAATTGTCATGATGGTAATATGCTTATATACCAATAACATATATTTAAAGTATCTGTTAAATAGTAAAGTTGATTAAAATCAAGATCATCGAATTATACGATGATCATGATCAAGCTATGTTAACAAATATACCTAATTGAACGATTGTAATATATAGTCTTAGATGATATATTTTTATTATCAAATTATCCAACTAAATATATATTATTTTGTCTATGTAATATATAATTAGTTTAATTATAAATTATAATTATTAAATAATAAGAAATAAGCAATTTACATATAAATGTGGAACACAGTGCTCGACATACTCATTAAACTGTTATTAATGATATATATTTCAAATATAAGAAATATTATATTAATGTTTGGTTATTTTCAAATGGTGGTTATATTAATATGCTTTTATCCCATTATTGTCTACCTTTTACAATTTTATTTATAATATATTATAAAAAAAGTATTATTGTCATAAAATCAGCTATTTGAATCCAATCGAATCTAGTTGAATAGTTAGAATTGTGCCCCCAATTGATTAACCGTTTGATTATGTCGAATCTTAATTAAACTAGGTATCAATCGAGTGGCTATCGAAAATGTAGACCGATTCCGATTATAAGCTTGTTCCTCTTCCCATTAAGAGAGGGAGCACATGCGTGATGCATATGCATATATACTTACATATACACCTCTCTCTCTCTCTCTCTCTCTCGCTCTCTCTCTCTCTCTCTCTCTCTCTCTCTCTCTCTCTCTCTCTCTCTCTCTCTCTCTCTCTCTCTCTCTCTCTCTCTCATCAGCATGGTGCCTTCGCCTGCCATTTCTCCCACGGGCCGTCGTGCTTTGATACTCGACGGCAGCTTCACCCGGTTCGGGCGGTCCTGGCACAGAACCGTGCCCAGCGACGGCCCCAAGATCGTCTTACGTCTCTCTGTCCGTTCGGGGTGTCTACCTTCTACGCCTGCGACGACGGGCCAGAGCCAGCGGCACATCCCCGTCGAGTTCCCCTTAACCCAACTGCCTGAACTCCGCCAGCTGATGAGCAACGCCGTCTTGCGCTACGGCCGGCCGGTCATCGGCGAAGACGACCAGGACGTCATAGAGTCCTTGACTAACCACGTCACCGGCATCGTCAACCGCCTCACGCATGCCTCCGAGGACGACGATGTGCTGGACGAGATCTGGGTGGACCTAGAGGTGCTGGTCGTTGCTGATCCGACAGAACCTGAATCGGCGGTATTCAGGAAAGTAACTTATCGGATCAATAAGGAGGAGGAGGAAGAGGACATGATCACGGAGACGAGTTGTCCAATCTGCCTGCAAGATTTTGGAGACGGCGAAGAAGTGCACCTGACGCCATGCCGGCATCCTTTCCACCTGCGTTGCCTCGAGGGTTGGCTACAATGCAAAGCTCAGTGCCCTCTTTGCCGTTCGGCCGTGCCATACAGACGTTAGATATCGATGAGGCCCTGCAGCAGCAGCAGCAGCATGCATGCATGCAGTCTCTTAAACCCTTGGCCATTTTTTCATTTTTTTTTAAATACATTGTATATACTTGGCATAATATCTGGCATAATATGTAACGTGATTTTTTTTTCATACTTTGTTCTCGATTCATGAATGAATATGCATTTGTTAAATTGTGTATGATATTGGAATGAAAAATTTGAAGACTAAATGAATATTATGGGACAAATCTTTCTAGTTCATTGAGTGAGCAAATTAATGAAATCTATGCAAACTCCCCTTTTTCCTCTGGAATTGGAAATAGCTCGATAAATGATGTGCATTGAGGAGCATATTTATACGATGCATGTATATATTAATACTCATATTTTTTTTTCGGTAAGTAACACACATATTTTACAATTACTATATTTTCTTTCTTTCACAATCCTTAAACTTCTTTTTGTTGAGAAATGAAAAATCCTCTCTGAAATTGAGCTAATAGGTGGTAAGTATAAAAGGTGACAGTTTGGGAGCATGGTCTTCTTTACTCTGAGTTGGCCATATGTTCCTGATATTTTGCAACTTGGAGGAGCCTACAAATTAAATACAGACCTAACTAAATGTATCTGAATTTTAAATACTGATATTTTACATATATTCCTGATCTAAATGTAGGGTCGAAACAAGTTTTATTGGTCTAACTAAATTTACGAAGGTACATATAGATCTAAACCAAATTCTTCTTGTATTTAATTTAGAATTTTAATTATAATAGGATTCTTGTATGCATTATTATTATATTATAAATAGAGCATAGAAAGAGAAAGTTGTATGATTCTTGTTGGAGAGAGAGAGAGAGAGAGAGAGAGAGAGAGAGAGAGAGAGAGAGAGAGAGAGAGAGAGAGAGAGAGAGAGAGAGAGAGAGAGAGAGAGAGAGAATTTGTCTTTTTGAATTCTTTATTATTCTTCAATCATTCTTCACTTAGCAAATTAGTTTTTATTCTAGTTCATATTTGCAAATGGACACTATTATTATCACTCCAAAACACACTGTTAACACTTCATTATGTGCGTGCTGAAAATATTGAACATTTTTATTCTTGTGAAATAAAATAAAGTGATAATAATATTTTTTGAAATGACAATAGTGATGTCCTTTACAAATATTCCAAATCAGTGTTACCTGTATCTGTAGTTTGACAGCATGGCACGCTCGAGATTAGAGTCTTCTCAAAACATTAGGAGGTTTAAAGCAAGAAATTACCATAATGCATTTGATAAAATATACTAATTTATTTCTCTATTTTTAAATGCAAAACAATTATTTGCTTATTTTTAATTTGATAAAATAAATAAATTATTTTTAAAATTAGTGTTGGACTTAGATGAAATTTTATTACTTCAAAGTAATAATATAGTTGGGGTATGTTAAGAGATAAAAAAATCACTTAAATAATTGATAAACTGGATAAAGAAAAGAAAAGAAAAGAAATACTTAATAAACAGTTTATTTAATTATGATTAGATATATAGTGAATGAGAGTTAAAAATAAGATTCAATTGGAAATTAAACTACTCACGATTATTTGACTATTAATAATTCATAATATATTAACATAAATTGGCCGTTTATTATCTTTTTTACATGAATTAAAAAAAAAAGTCATGGATCTCTATTTTCTTTATAATTGTCATGATTTAAATTTTGCAAGGAAAGGTTATTGAATTACCTCTCCACAGAGAATTAATGTATTCAGATGTTCAAAAAATTACCTACACTTTCAAAGTATCATCTCAAACAATTTGCTAAATCAGATTAATAATACATTTTTGTATCATAAAGAAGAAAAAAACAGATGCATATCTAGATTAATAATACAATGTACCATGACGGAACACAAGAATATTTTTTGGAGAGCCATCGTCCTGCACACGGATATTACACGTATTAGTTATATACATTGAGATATCAGAAAGATTAAGTTTGGGAGTAATTAGTTTAAGGCTAATCATATCCTACTGATATGAAAAGTAGATTTGAAGTTTTATCACCAGTAAATTAAAGGTGACTAATTGAACACTGAATTAGCATGCATGCTGCCCAAAGTAGACAGTAGACAGACCCTACCATTGTGACTTACTACTAGTAAAAAAGGGTGCATGATGACTTACTACTAGTAAAGAGTTGGCAGTGACATTTTTTGCTTCAGCAGGAGAGAGTGACTACAGTGGCAAGATATTGGAGATCTTTTGTCACTGCCATGAGCTATATGTCCACCCACGGTGGCAAGATATATATATCTACGGCATGAGCTGCTGCAGGAATGGCAGACTGCAGCGGTGTTTCTAAGCTGCCATTAGACTTGAACCAATTATGTGTTGTTCAATTTAATTTGATTTAACTTCAATCTTTTAGCGAAGTATTCTTGAGTCTTGATAGAAGAATTTGATTATTAACCTCTGTCATCTTCTCTCATCGATGTTACTCATATTAATATTTCGGTCCTGATGAATTAACTCAAAGATGCCCAATTTCAGAATAATTTGCAGCATTATTATTACATATTCAGAATCGCTATCTCCAAGTTATTTGTAATTCCATTGTAACTTGCTGTTCCAAAATGATATCATTGGAGAACCTTTAGTCGGAGATTTCTAGTTCCAAAGCTATACTTCCTATAATTAACATATATTTTTAAAGAATAATGGAAGATCTATACCGAATTACTGGCAGCTTCTCACGCTGAGACAAGGGATGCTTCTTCTGCTGCTTTGCAAGTTTGCATTTCAGAGAACTTTCGGATCAAATCATTCTTCTTCAAATGAGCTCAAATGATTAATATTAGAGCACATGCTTTGATGGCTTTTATCCATATTTGATGGCTTCCATGGAGCACGACTGATACTTTGTACGAATGAGAGAGCATCTGATTTCTTACTGGATGAATCAGTCATGAGATAATTGTCCGCATACAAGCATATAATTCTGAGGAGGTCGATAGGGAAAAGAATTGTGTAAAATGGCCAACAACATTCAAGAATGTCAGAATCATTTCAGTTCATTTTAAGAAAGGGCTGGAGAAAAAGTGAAAAGAAACCCCTAAAGAAAATAGTGATCCATGGATATGTGATCATGTCAAAAGGGGAATAGATTTGTCTGAGGTGCATTGAGTTATGACACTGGGAATTTGCAAATATAATATGAAATAAATTTTTTGGGGAATGCTTTGTATCACGGCAATTCTGATTTATAAAATGATTATCCAATTTTAGAGACATGGGAAAAAGAAGCAGCTCTACTTGAAAGAATTCATTGATGATCCAGATGAAATCTTTAATTGGTTCTTTACACTGCACTGCGATATGGAAGGAAAGATCTTGTGTGTTTGTTGGCTTGACTCAAGGTTGTTCTATAGTGATAAAGACGTGAGATAAAATTATCACCTACCAGAAAACTAAGTGTAATATACTGGTGCATCTAAGAGAATTCAGTTAGATAGTTATCTACCATAGCATTCACAATACGGCTGTAGCTGTATTTGTCTCTGTAATATCAAGAACAGTTCATCCGCTATCAGTTTTCTAGGGCACAGAAACATGAAATGTGGTAGTTCACAAGGAGTACCCTCTCTCATTGGGATTGATAAAATGTACCCAAACCTTAGTATTGAAGCAAGTTAAAATTGTGGAATCAGTGCACTTAATTATTACAGATGAAATGCCAGATGCACTCTGTAACAAAATTTCAAACATTTAGATTTCTGATAATGCAAAGTAACATGGTACTAGTTATAGCAAAAGATATTCATATTCATAGGTTCATTTATAATCCACAGGAGACTACCATCGCATTTCTGAAAAGCTGCATACATAAATGATGATTTGTAGAACTGTTACGAAGTGGATACAAGAGGAGGTTAACGACTTAACACAATTGTTACTTTGTAGTGTCTAACTAATAATCCAAATCCATTGCAGTGTCAAGACACACACAGGAACAGTAAATGTTAGGATGTGGATTGCTTAATGTGAATTCTCATGTATGGGCAAACATTTCATTATGCTGCAAGCAACCAAAAAAAAGAAAGGACCTCATTCAATCTCAATCTGCACAGGAGCCCCATCTTCCCCATCTCCTTTCAGTTCCTCAGCATCAATCGAACCTTCCTCCGAGATCCCTGTTGCCTCAACAGTCTTGGATATCCACTCCTTGAGAGGCTCCTCATTCAAATCCAACCTCAGCAGACCTGCAAACACCCCACCCAGGAAGGCCACTGGTTCCTGCAAAATAAAGCAAAACAACACCAACCACCACATCAAAATCGCTCATTTACCATCCAATCCACCGCCTTCACTGAATCTACAGCAACAATTCTACCAAAATCGGCAACAAAAAAAAAGTTGTGACTCGTGACCTTGAAGGCTTCCTTTGCAATAGGTTGATCCTCGAAGGGGTTAAAGAAGGCTCTGGGCCTCCTGAACTTTACTGCCCCTTTCCTAGTCCTATGAGTAGTATAAGAACAGGATGGGAGTAGAATTGAGCTTGTTGTTAACTTCTGCAGCATCAATCACATTATGGGCCGAATTAAAGCATAAATCTGTGAGAGAAACATGCTGGAACAAGAAGCGGAAATCTAAAAGAGAAGCCTGTGTGTTCTTACGTTGGTGATGGTGGTGGAAGGGATCAGAGACGAGCTCAGGATGAGAGGCATCCTTTCCTTCCTCCCACCGCGTAAACTTGGTGCTGTGTAATCCTCTGTCGCAGAGGCAAAGAAGCGAGCAGCGGACAGGCGCTTCTGAGTTCTGACAGGTGGTTTAATATGGGCTGCTTATGGAGCATTTGATGCTCCCGTAAAATGTGAGCCCACCCAGATACCAGGCCTAGTTAAATATTCTTCTGGGCCTCGAATGTGAAATTATAAATTATTCTAGGTAATTACAAATATATATATATATATACGTCATAAAACTTTTTCTTCACATGTGGAAGTGTGGAAAGGATACTGACAAGATAATAAATTTTAAACCTTGTTATTACATATTGTTGGATCGTTAATCGAGTCATTATAAGCTATTAATATTTGTCGACATGAGTTGACGAATACGATGAAACTGAAACTAAGTTGATATGTTTCTGTGTTTCGATCTTTATTTCCTAAATGCGCACGTGAGTTTAACAGACTGCCCCTTTTTGTAACTCTTGGACTTGGGCTTCTTTAGTAGTATTGTATACTCTTATGTGTGTGAGAGAGAGAGAGAATGAGTTCATCTAAGAAGGTTTCTTCTGACATTTTCAGCTCATAGGTCTTCGTTTCATGTCCAAAACCAAAAAGACGTGTGCACCGACTATTATCCGAAACATCCAATGGCTACAATCAAAATTGTCAAGATCTTGAGATCTTAAGATTTTACGATATTACAGACATTTTTCGATTTCGGTTTTATTTTGAAAATCTTATGTATAAAATCTTAATTTTAGTCATACAATTTTACATTTTTATCCGATCTTATACGATCTCATATGATTAATATAATCATTTAAATATTAATTAAAAATATATTTATGATAATAAGAATTAATTTATATGAAGTTGAATATATTTTTGTTCATTTTTAATATGTTTTTGATATAATTTAATTTATAAATCCATAAAAAATGTCTTAGTGATGTATAATTTAATATTTCAATAAAAAAATTTGTTAAAAATATATTTATTATTTTAAAATATACTAATTTATTAATATGTAAAATCTTACGATTCTCGATCCGATATTACGATTTTCGACCCCCCTCCGATCTTATATAAGTTTCGGATCTGACAACCTTAGCTACAATCACACTGCTCTGTCGTCTAGCTGTTTTGGAGGACAAATCAAAGGTAGCTGCACTCGTAGAGAAATACAATTGCCAATGAAGGTCCAAATATTTATTTCTATCTGGTCATCGAATATATCATGATTTCCCCTAATAGCACTTCCTCTAAAAATCCACAGAAAGAAGAAATAAATTGACAGTAAGAAAGAGTCTAAATAATCTTTTACTTGATTGCTTGCCATTCACCACAAAAAGAAAGAGGAAGCAAATAAATTTACAGTAAAATCAAATTACATGGCCCATTCTTTGCTGTCAAACGAATGACAATGGCGTTTATACAAAGATAACAATTGGACATCTTTTCTTAGTAATATCACTAGCGCTGTAATTACAAATAAAAGAAGTAAAAGGTATACTTTCCAAAAAGGTATACAAAGATAACTCGGCTAGAAATGCAAAAAAAACATTCATCCGTTATAACTGTAAGGACTACATTGATAAACTAATTTTAAGTTACCTCAAGAAGAAGTAGGCCAATAACACCTAATACCAATCCAGCAGCCCCAATGGCACCAATTGATTCGCCAAACAAGAGTGAAGCAAGTATGGCCACCGTCAAAGGTTGTGAATCGATGATAACCTGAAATGTTAACCCATGTTCAGACTTTACTATTAAGACTGTAAATGCAGAGATGCAAAGATTCATGGGCAATTTTTTTGCGGTTCAAGGACATAACTTTAGGAACAATGGAAGCTCAATTAATGGAGGAAAACTTGAACAATAAACTAAAATCCAAAAGACACATCATTTCTTATTTGGCATATAATAGTCAATTTCTAACTGAAGTTCTATTAAGAAATATCTAGTTTCAGGCAGACAGCAAAGGTGCCTATTCTCAGGTATCAGTAGAAACACAATGAATACAACCAAGCAAGAAGCCAAGGCGGACACACTGTAAGCATTGGGAGCTCAGTATTAACGCAGTAGTCTAACAAAAGAATTAGCTAAAACCAAGTTCGCGAGACATACACTGCCCAAGCCAGCTGATGTCCTCTGCAAACCTTCAGCAAGAAATCCCTGATATAACAGGGAAACAATAATAACTCAGCCGAAATCATCAATGAACTACTCAAGACCCTTTTTTTTCTCTCGCCAGAAATTAGATCTTTCTGCCCCTAAACCCACTCAGAAACCAGCAACAACCGGAACTCGCGCACCTGGAAGCAGGCGGCGTCGACGACCCCGAATAAGGCGATAGAAATCCACGCGAGCGCCCCGGACGGCTGCCGCCTTCCCCTGGCAGCCGCGAACGCGATGAGTATCGCCCCGGCGGGGACCAGCCGGAAGGCGGAGACGAAGAAAGGCCCAGTCTTCGGGATGACCTCCTTCATGGCCACCATTGCCGTGCCCCAAAAGAAGAAGGGCGACACGAGGAGTGCCCAATCAATTGCCCGGCGGAATGCAGATGCGTCCCCTCCTTCGTCCTTACCGCGCCCGGGGGCGGCGATCTCGAAGCTGGCGGCGGTCTTCTTGGCAGAAGGGAGGAGCCGGCCGTTCTCCTCGTCGCCGTATTCAGGGGAGGCGGGGATGAAACACTCGACGTCGGAGCCGGTGCCGACGCAATCGACGGCGTCGGACGGAGAGGGAGGCGGAGGCGGCATGGGCTTCTTCGCGGCGGCGGGGCGGCGGAGGAGGATGGTTCGATTCGGGATTCCGAGTGGCCGCAGCCGGGTGGACAGGGCGGTGATGGGGGGGTTGGTGGAAGCATTGGGACGTGGAGTTGGATTCAAAGATGAGAGGAAGAAGGAAATTGTCGTCGTTGACATTGTTATTTATTTATTGTTTTCTTGTCGTTGTTGTCGGAAGAGGTCTGCAACGGAGTGCTCGACTTGGAAGGTTCGGCAAAGGAGGTGGAGGTGGAGATGGAGGGAGACGACTTGGCAGTGGAGGGTGTTGAGATTTTGGTGGTTCGATTTGGGCATAGATTTAGTGGTGGTGAGATTTTTCTGATATATTTCTCATTTTTCTTGTGTTTTTTTAAATTTATATATACATATTAAAGGTGGAAGGATTTCTTTATTTAAAGCAAAAAAAATGTTTAAAATTTCTTTTGTATTAAATTATTTGGGCACTGAGTCAAAATTCGGGTTGGTGGCAGTCTTTTTAATTTTATTTTTCACATTTATTCTTTAAAATCTACTTAAATAAACTAATAAATTAATCAAATAAGGACTAGTATATTATTCTTATTAAAATTATTATTATTTATTATGAAATAGATCTTTATCAATTCTACTTATTATATTATCACTATGATTAATCTTATTAATAAATAATAATGGTTTCTTGTTGATTATTATAATTTAGTAACAATTTATAATATTATTATCATATTTCTCTAAAGTATAGTAATTAATTTATAAAATTTAATCGTATGAGTCTAGAATATGCGCCCATGATTTAAATTTGTGAAATTTAAAATAAATTTAAATACTTAAAGTTAATTACTTTTTTTTTAAAAAATGTATACTAATTAGTTTATAAATAATGAATATGAATACTCAATAAAGTCATGCACGTTGTTCATAATTTAATAAATTGTACCTTTTTTAAAAATTTATATTGCCTGAGTAAATGAAGTGAACTCTTACAAAGTAGGGTTGGTCAAATCCTAGGTTACTCGATCATCTTTCGTTCCTTATTTATTCTAAAACATAAAATACATTTTCTCAAACATTTAACTATTAATTCAACATTTAAAAAAATTATTTTAGTATTTTTAATATTTTAAATCAAATATAAACTTAAGAAAATAAAAAAATAGAAAAGGATTGGACCTTTGTAGGAGTGGCATCCAACCCTATTTGAGGCGGGAATCGACTCACCGACCCCTGCCCCGAATCTTCAGTTCAGGAGAATTTTATCCTCCACCCCGATCCCCGCGGGATGTCGAACCCCGAGACTTGATTCTCCGATTTTTTTTGCTAAAAAATATGAAAATAATAGAAAATAACCAATTCATCGCCCGAGAGGTCCGCCCTCGATCTCGAACACGACGGATGACCAAATCGTCGCCCGCTTGGACTCCGATGTGGGCGGCGACGACGACGGCAGTGGAGAGGGGAGGGAGAAGGCGACGATGAGGGTGGCAACACAGGTGGTGGCAGCGGAGAGGCAAGAGAGAATCGGAGAAGGCAACGGCTGAGAAGGTGACCACGACAAACAACCAAATCATCATCCGCAACCTCCCGCTTGGACTCCGACGCGAGTGGCGGCCGTGAAGAAGACGACGAGCATAGTGGTCTGCCGCTTGGACTCCGACGAGGGCAGCGGAGAGGCAAGGGAGAAGGCAACGCCGGGGGGTGGTTTCGGAGATGGTCTGATGCAGGCGGTGGCAACGAAAAGGCGAGGGAGAACCGGAGAAGACAACGGCTAAGAAGGCGACCACGACGGACGACCAAATCGTCGACGACTGAGATTAGTGTTACTTGTTAGGGAGGAAGATGTTAGGATTTTTATGTGTTATATATATATATATATATATATATATATATATATATATATATATATATATATATATATATAATGAAGAAATGGATGGCTGAGATCTAAATTGATGGATATGGGATCTGATGGGGCGGGGTAGTCCACCTCACCCCAATCCCTGAAAGAGGGGGCAGGGGCAGTTTGGCCCCCATCCCCGCCCCCACGGGTGGAAAAAATCTCCAAATGCGGGACCCGAACGGGGAATCCCCGCGAGGCCCCGTAGGAGGCGAGGGTTATTGTCATCCCTAGAACTTTGGATAGGGTTAAATTTTGGATAAATTTCAATAAATTACCTTCTAATTTTGACCTCTTTCTTATTGTTATCATTCAACTTTATTTTGTAATCACATTTTTCTTCATCTTTTAACTTGTTTCATTTTGACTTGTGATCGGTCATTTCTGATTGCACTGTCGACATGGTGATTTTCTTTCTCCTCTATATGAAAAATCATCCGATGTGGCATTATTAAAAAATAAAATAATATTTAAAAATAATTTAAAATAAAAAATTAATGGCACTACCCCTTTCGGCAACTAGCTCACTGGCGCCGAAAGGAGGGGAGCAATGCCCCTGTGCCAGTGAAAGGGAGGGGGTGTCACCCCCCTTTGCGACCACGTCGGAGGTCAAGGGGTGTGGCAACCCCTCTCTTTCCTTGAGCTGCAACCTCCCGCCCCTCCGTGACCCCCGGCGAGGGCCGCCATCCCCCCTTTATGATCTTGTCAGGGTCGTAGAGTCATAGAGGGGGGCGACGCCCCCCACCACAACTCATTTGCGACCTCAAAGGTACATAGGGGTGCAAAGGCCCCCTTTCGTCTCATTTTTCTAATATTATTTTTTTAATAATACCACATCGGATGGTGGCTCATGTGGAAGAGAGACCGTGTGGATGCTACGTCGACGGCGCAATCGAAAAATGGCCTATTAGACCGTTGGTGAAACAAGTTTAAAAAATGGAGGGTCCAAGAGTATTAACAACATTTGGTGAAATTTATCCGTTAAAATTTTTAATTTTATTCACATGACGAATTACGATTGGTTCAGAATCGACCTAATCACCAATATGATCCGACTCAAGTTAGGACAAGTCAATGTATATTCTTGAGAGTTAAAAGAAATGTATATGTGCCAAGCAAGACAGATTCATGCATTCTATTGATGTGGAATTTGTTAATAGAATGACAAAAATGTTCGGATAATAGAATGACAAATTTCATGTGTCACACAAGTTTTCGGTTTGTTCCTCTTTCGAATTATTCCCATGTGTGAGGAGGGCCCTTCTACTGAGGTGTCAAGATGTACATCTTCACCGCATGAGAATCCACCGTAGCAGTCAGATTCCCTTGGACTGAAGGAGTTGATGAATGCTGTTAAAACAGAAATGAGAGTCAGACAACATGAAATTATGTTAAAGTGTGTCTACAAAAAAAAAGATGAAATCAAACTTAATACAAATTTCGGAATGAAACATTGCACTGGTATCATTTTTTTCGCATTGTAGAAGGAACAATTATGTTAAAGAGAGAAGAATTTGCTGTGCTTAGTGCTTACAGCCCACAGGTCACGAGCTTCAACAGAAGCTGATTGTTGGAGGCCAAGATCTGACCATTTCGCCGTGATGGATGTCTGTGAAGGCCCACGGTTCCAGAGAACCACTGCAACTCTCCCTCCACTCAGTGGACCTGCCCAGACCTGCACAATTACAAAGGATCACTGCCAAAGTGAGTTTATGCATGCCATTAACAATTTTGAATCCGATTCTTGATTGCTGATTTTGTATCAGAAGACAACACTTTTAAAGCATATTGTTCATGAGAGAAAGAACTAAGTTCAGACAGAGAATTCGGCTCCAGTTAATTAGGAGACAGACCTCAGAGTTGCCTTGCTAGACAACCTTCTTGCCTTGGACTCCAAGGGAATCTGTTGAAAATGCACAAGTCAATTTTGGATTGTTTCAACTTTAATTCAGTCATGTTATGTATCACATTGTATAAGGCAGAATGCCGAAAGCTGCAATGGTGTGTTCATGGACGAAGATTTTACCTTGGTTAACAGCAATGACCTCCTTGTTGGTTAGTATCTCTACTGTCTCATTGTTCATCGATCTGACATCGCATCCGATTAACAAGGGAGCCTGTGATTCAGGTGTTCAGACTTATTGATAGTACGAGAAATGTTTAAGACCAGATAATGCAGCTTAGGATGCAAATGTCCTCATTGTCCAAATATATAAATACCTTGGCTAGTGCCCATATGCTAAAGTGCGAACGATATTCCTCCGTTGTCATTCCGCCATTTCCTACTTCCAACATGTCTGGATCTGCATTATTCAGACATGCATAAGAGATTGGTTGTTTCTGAACCTGATAGGTGAAATCTGTATTACTTTTTTTTAAGAAGGATATGTTATGAAAGTTGTATTATGATCCGTGCTATATTGAGAGCATGACTATATGATAGCAACATGGACATTCATGCTTGACTTTACCATTCCATCCACCAGGTTTGGCATACGAAGCCCATTTGTCATTTAGATCGGCACGAGATGTCATGCTAACAGGAGAACACAAGTCAGTTTGCAGATGAACTTATTGCTAGCTTATAACCAAATCCTGAGATGAAATCATGTGTAAATCTTGGCAACCTTCCCCAGTTGTCTGCAATGTCCAGCGTTGTCCTCCAGCTGTTCCCTATGGCACCTGCCCAGGTTGCCGGATCCTCTATTCCCCTGCAGTTCCATTTAATAAAGAAAAATGTGCCGATCATTATTGGATATTGATAAAAAAATGTTACCTCTTAATATGAACTAAACTATGAGGTAAGTCTCAAGCTTACCATTCGCACAGAGAGAAGAAGATGCTTCTCCCGGAGTTCTGAAGAGCTCGACTCATCTTGGTGTATCTGCATATTTGACATCAAAAGTTGTTTGTTGCTAGTTCACTAAGTACTCATTACTTAAACCTGTAACACACTCTTATTGGCCTCAGTAAATGTTACCTCTCTTTCGAATCAATGCCATTGTTGTAGCAGTTGTCATACTTCAAGAAATCAACCTCCTGAAATGGATGCCAAAACAAGGGAAGCACACCAAAACAGTCAATTTTATTAAACAGAATGCTATTCCTTTGCGGTTAAACCTCGGTAGGAAAACACCACATACCCAGCTGGCAAACGTCTGCATCTTGGTCTTCGAATCCAAGAGAACCAGGTTGCATATTGCTGCATGTCAGTGTCCTGAAGAATTCATTGGAATAGATGAAATTGGCCATTGTCAAATGCATGAAATTCTAAAGCAATACAATGTGAGCAGGCATTGGACCAATAATTTTTAGCATTAGTCAGTATTGGAAGACTTTGAAATCAATTTGGTGCACCAGTGCAAGTAGGTTAATACAGTAAGTACTTTGAGGTATGACCTGAACAGGGAGCATGAAACTTGATTTGTAATCAAAAAATTTTCTGATGTTTCATTCAGATCATATCATCATATGCCAAATGTGAATTAACAAGGGACATTTTATTGAGAACTAGGAAATTTTGTTACCCTGCATCACTGTAGATTCCAAGTTTAAGACCTTTTCCATGCACATAATCCGCAAGAGACTTTATGCCGGAGGGAAACGTCGACGCACTCGCGACTAAATTGCCCTGTAAAAATTTAGATGATGTTTTCTTTTAAATAAAAGAGAAAACACATACAACAACATTTTGCATTGCCATTACAGAAAATCAAGTTGTTGGCTGCCTGAAGTAGAAACTTGCATGAAAAAAGAATTATTAATCTCAATGTATTTGCTAAAGTTTAAGGAAAAAAATATGCTTCATAAAATTTTGTAGGATTTATGGAAAAATGGCCAAGATCAAGGAGTTTTGGGGGTGTCTGACCTGAGAGTCTCTGTTGAGTTCTGCCCAGGCGTCATCTGATACAAAATAACACATGCAAATCAGCACATAATTAAGCTTGTAACGCTAGCACAATTCGCTGCTGGATTCATGGAGGTTAATTTAGTTGCTAATGATTAGATTGAAATCTGCACCTATATTGAGGTATTGGTAACCCAACTCTGCGAGACCAGTGGAAACCAGTGCATCAGCTGCAACAACAAAAAAACAGAGTAATATAATTTACAGAAAAAAGAGCACATATATTTTTCTGATTTTACTTGATAAGTAGGCAATTGACAGATTTTAAACGGTAGTTAATCTTTTACTTTAGGTCAATTTAAAAAAGTCCTCTCTTTCTTGATCGATCATGCTTAAAATAAATTATATATAGACAAAAAACTTCGATCATATTTAGTTGGTCCTGCCAACACTTGGGTTATATCAAGAACATAACTGAGTTCCGTACCTATTTCTTTGATTAGTTGCTCGCTGATGTTCCAGTGGAAACAGTTGTAGGTGTTCCACCTGATCAAACATTTACATTAGCAGATCTCAGAAACATGTTTCAGATATAGCAACAGTTCCAACAAATTAGCTTGCTTATCATAATGTTATGCATGCATGATGAAGAGCTCTCTTTTTTTTTCAATCAGACATAAAAATGATTTGTCAAACATCTTATGACATTGTTCTATAAAGTATTGTTCACTGAAACATTATCAGATAATGCATGCCATGATTATATATGAAGAAACAGCAAAGTACAACTTATCAAGAACTATTCGTGTACCCCATCGGAGGTGTCCGGCCGAGGCCGTTGTCCGACAAGCTCCGCCGCCTCGCCTCCGGCACCTCGTTCCTCACAATCCGTCCACTTACCATCGTCGATGTCCAAAGCAGCAAGAAGCAGCAGCAGACGAAACGACCGGAGACCGCCTCCATGATGATACCGGGGGTGATAACAGAAAAAATATTTGACGCAAAGATGAAGTGTGTTCTTACAGCGCAAAGTTGGAGTTTATGTAAAACAATTTGGACGCACAACATTAATTATTATGCGCATTAATTGGAAGCAATCTCATGCATGCACATCACTATTCTCATGAATGGTACAGGGGATGTGTAGCTGTTGGTTTCAATTCCAAATATCATGCATGAGTCATAAATCATAATATAGTTTTCAATAACCTGATCTAGTTGGGTCAACCAGATAAAACCGAACTAAAACTAAACAAATTTGGATCGGGTCGATCAAGCTAACCTAATAAGGATCCGAGTCGGGTACGAGTTCAGAAATTTTGATCCGATTTAAATCGATCCAACATGAGCACCCCGAATAATTTTCGAAAATTCGAAATAGGGTTCGCCGATTTTTTGGTCTAACAAGTGCTTAATAGAAAGCAAAGGATATAATTGATAAAGAGGCATGACATTAAAATTCCAGAAGTGATAATAATAGATTTTGTTTTAAATGCTTTTATTTTCTGTAAATGCTTGATTTACTTTTAAATGCCTTGATTTGTATCAATTGATCTTACTTGCTTTAAATGGCTTGATTTGTTATTATCCTATCTTCTTCAGACAAATCTTGCTTAAAATGACTTTTGAAATTTAAAATGAAATAATTGCAAACCATTGAAATTGCTCTGAAAATAATGGATCCATGGGCAGTAATTTTGCAACACCATAACCTATCAAAGGATTTGGGTTGTTTTTGTATCGTAGTGTTAAAGATTTGGGTTGACTTGACTATTCTTATTAGTTGAATTGTTTTACTTCTTTTAGACTAATCTTTTTTCTCAAATTAAATTGTATTAATAACATAAATGTATCAAAACCAAACACCAAAAAAAAAAATTCTTCTCTTTCCACAGTAAACCATTATGTTACTTCTAGCAGTTATCACATTAAGTTAATCGTCTGATTCAAACCTTATATCTTGATTAATTTTTAACACCCTTTGAACTATAATTTTTTTTCACATCTAAATCTAAATTATTAATTTACAAATTTAGTCCTCAAACTTTTATAAATTCGACACTTAATTCCTTAAATTAAATTTAACTAAATTACATTAATACGAAATATCATTTTGCCCCTTAGTTTCGTATTGCAATAAAAAGAATAAAATATAAAATAATCAATACAAATAAAAATGCTAATTGATAATAATGTTTCTATGCAATACCATGCTTGAGTCAATATTTTCATATTTTATATTAATTTCATATTACAAAGTAAGAGGGCAAAAATGTCATTTCATAGTTATTAGGAAAAAAACTTAACAAAATTTAGATTAAAATTAGCTAAAGGACTTAAGTGTCAAACGTAAAGAAGTTTGGGGACTCAAATTTGTATATTGATAATTTAGGATTAGACGTGAAAAAAAAATTATAGCTGAGGGAATGTTAAAGGAATTAACATTTAATTTTCATTAGAGAATGATTTTTAGACTGCCACATTAAATGTTACTACCGTATCTTACCTAAATCGATCTTACAAATTATTAGTGACAGGATATATCATAAATATGGGTGGGCTGTTAATAATCCTAATTATATCTTATACCTAATCTTATATTTATTAAATTCTGAGCTGTGAAACCTGATCCATTTTCCTTTTTTGTCACAACATTAAAGTATTATTGGTGTACTAAAATGAAAAAGGATAAATTAATGAACATTGAGTTATCATATATGTATAATTATTATATTTTAAAAATAAATAAATAACTGCAAAATGGTGCATTAATATTTTCTAGGATGATTATAATTTGCAACAAGATTTTTAATATCCATATTTTTCAAAGCAATTATCATGTTCTTTTTTTTCATATTGCATAGGTCTGTTGTTTCTTTATTAGCAAAGGTTATATAAAGTCCAATTAAAAACATTTATTTCAATACTTTTATATTATTTACCCCTATGTTCTCTTAAATAAAACAATATTTATATTACAAAAATATGCAATTGCAAGTAAAAAAATGATTAACACTATTTATAAAAAATATTAAACTATGTATTAGACTTAAGTTTTTATTAATAAAAATTATATTATAGAAGTTGTATAATTGTGCAAAGTGATAGATATTTCAATAATATATTCTAAGGGTGTGCTTTGATGGTAGAATTTAAGTTCTTATTAGTTCTTCAAAATAATCGATTAATTAGAAAATTTTAGATTTGATATTTGAATGAAAAAATGTAATTATGGAGTTTTAAAATGTTCATTTGATTGATAAATTTTAGTGAGTGTTTGAATAAAAAGTTAGAACTAAGAATATAATTTATTATTTTATTAGGTATAAAATTTTAGTAAATAAAAATATTATGTGTTTATTTATAATAATAGTTAATGACTACTATTTATAGTAAATATTAATTAATAATAGTTTACTATATTATATTACTAATTAAAGTATAATAAAAATAAGGGAAATTATTTATATTGAATTAAATAATTTCTTTTATAAGCTGAATGATAATATATTAATAATAAAATATTATAATTGATTATTATTTAAGATAATATAAAAATAGTTTAATGAATAATATTAACCTTAAATATTAATTAATAATATTTTACTAATTTAAGCATAAGAAATAATTGAAAACAAAAAGGAAAAAAGATAAAAAAAAAAAGTGTGTGCTTTCGGTGGAGTTCTCAAAAGTGTCATCACGTGACATTTGATCGGATTATGCTTGTTTTTTTGCATTTAACAAAATTTTTCGGAACTTATGCAAGTTTTAGCCCAAGTTTCTGAAAAAAGATGGAAACTTTTGACCAAAACTTCACTTAGTTTTGTCAAGCATGCTTCAATTTGTTTGTGAGTCTCGCGAGAATTAAAGTTGTGTTCAAATTCGAAATTGACTAAGGTAGTGTTTGGATGTGAGAACTTTAATTTTTATTAATTCTTGATAATTAATTAATTAAACAGAAAAGTTTAGTTTTGATATTTGAATGAAAAAATATAATGATGGGATTTATAAAGTAATTTAATATATAAATTTTAGTGAGTATTTGAATGGTAAATTTCACTAAATGTCCTCCAATTTTAATTATTTTTTAATCGTATTCTTCATCTTTATTTTGTAACTAGATTGTCTTTCAATAATTTACTTATTTCAACAATTACCCTCTCAAACTGAGTATCATTGGTTTTCATATTATTTTACCTAGGTGGCACATATTTAAAATATAAAACTAACAAAAAACATTAAACTAATAATAAAATAATATAAAATTTAAAAATGAAAAAAGAGAGGAGGATTACCTCATCCCCCTTCGGTGGCCTACCACCTCGTTGGTGGCAAGAGCGCGACGCCCACCTTTGCCATCGCTGACGATGGCAAGCACTCATCGTGCACTCATCACTGACGATGCCATCGCTAACTATATGCACAACTTTGCCTTTGCCATCGTGACGCCCCCCTCTCCTTGTCATCGGTGATGGCAGTTAGGGCACATCGCCCATGAAGGGGATCCTCGTCGCCCCCTCTTCGAGGTCGCATTCCCCTTTTGAGCTCCTTGCCTCTCCCACGGCGTCGCCCTCCACGACGAACACAACAAGAGAATGTAAATGTCCGCTCCTTTCATCGTCTTCGTCAGCGACAAGACCATGATGTACTTTTTTTGCTTATAGTGAATTCTTCTAGCGGCGGTCTCCTTTGCCCGTAAATATTTCTCTCTTATTTAGATTTATCAAGAAGATTTTACCACGTTAAAATCACTGTATTCATCTTTTTTTCTATTTACCATGAGTTTTTTTTCATGAAGATTACTATAACGAAGTTCAACATTGAGAAGTTCGACGGAAATACAAATTTTAGTGGGGTGAAGAAAACGTTGTTGGGTCAAAAGTCTGACGCTATGAAGACGTTCACCTGGGAGGAACTTGATGAGAGAGACATGTTTGCGATCCAATTGTGCCTGACGAATGACGTTCTTCTGTAAGTTCTTTCAAAGAAGATGACGACTGATCTCTAGATGAAATTAGAAACTCTGTATTTGACAAAAACACTAACAAATCGACTTGTGTTGAAGCAGCGGCTATACACCTTTAGTACCCTGTTGACGGTGCATGCACGGGTTCACTGCCTGTTGTCAGTGTGCGCAAGGGGGCCACCCCTACTGCCAGCACGCGCGAGGGGTCACCCCCTACTGTGACGCGACTGGTGACCTTCGTCGGTCGTAGCGTGCAGTGGGGGTCGCCCCCCAACCTCACCGTTGTGACGCGATCGGTGACTTTCGCTTGTCGCAGCACGCAGGGAAAATTGATCGCTGCCGACACCCCCTGTTGTCGGCGCACGCAAAAGAGGTCTCCCCCGCTGCCAGTGCTCGAGGGGAGAGGGGTCGCCTCGCTGCTGCCGACGTGCACAGGGGGTCGCCCCCTGCTGTCATTGCGCACCAGGGGGTTCACCCTTGCTATGATGCAATCGGAGACTGCTACACACGTCGACAGCAGGGGTCGCCCCCTGCTGTGATGCAATCGGCGACCTTCGTTGATCACAGCATGCAGAGGAAGCTAATCACATCGCAGTAGGGGCGATCCCCCTCCGCCCCGCCCCGCAATCGGTGACGGAAAAGATTGGAGAGGTGGTGGCCTCGCCTGCTCTGTCTTTGACGAAAGGTGCGTCGTCCACGCCTTCGTGGCTCCTCACAGCTAGCACGGCTTGGGTGATGCGGCAACGTCCTGGAGAAGAAGGTCATCGGCATCGGGAACCTGTGTTTTTCTTTTTTTATTTTAAATTTTTAAATATTTGAAGAGATAAGAAAAGAAGTATTTTCAACATTTGATAAACAGATAAAATCGATTTTAATAGAAAAGTTAACAAAAGTGGACGGAAGGATCAAATTGAAAAAATCACGATAGTTAGGGATCCCAAAAAGTAAGTTTGTAGTTTAGGGTTAGATGTGAAAAATCGTGATAGTTTAGAAGTGATTTATGAAAATAACTCTTATTTTTTAGAACTTTATAAAATTCAAGTTAAAGTGAAAATTTGTTGATGTGTCTTGAATTATGTACCATGCACTCAAAATTATAAAAGAAAAAATGAGAAAATGAAGATATGTGAAGGAAGCAGATGGATTAGGCTCAAACCCATATCCCACGACTGATTCTCGTGAGGTGCGAGGGAAACCCTCGTGGTTTTATATATAAGGATTAAGATTTATCTACTTTTTTACTCATAATAAATTTCATCTGACGATCTTTTTTATCCGTGTATGTTTCATTATTATTCACATTGATTAAGAAGCTTTACCTCGTAAAAATATTACGTTCATCTTATTTTCTATTTTTCTACCCTCGGTGCATTATTGTTCGATGATGAGTAGGGCGTTGGGATTTGTTGGCCGGTCCTGTTGATGACTGTGCGTGGAGTGGATTTGGCGGCTATATTTGAGCATAGATTCGGTGGCGATGAGATTTTTCTGTCAGTTTTCTCATTTTTTTTCTTGTCTTTATTTATTGATGGAAAGAAAATAAAATGATTTAGCTAATAACTTTTAAGCGTGGAGAAAAAAAGTTAATTTCGTAATTGGGAGTTGACGGGAAAAGAGGAGACATGGGACAGAAAAAAGGTGGTCGCTTTCTTAGTCCCCAGATAAAAAGGAAGCCAATTTTCGTGAAAGCCAGTGGTTTCTTAATAATTCATGCATTTCATTGATGTCATATGTGCTAAGAATGACGAATTCCATCTATCATGAATGTTGCTTGTTCGCAAATCACAGAAGTTTTTTGGTTTGTTCATCTTTTTTTTGCTACATATAAACCATGTAATTTTAGCTCAGTAATCTGTTTCACTTTCTCCACGCTTTCAGATTGAAGATGGGCGAGGAGGGTTCTTCTACTGAGGTGTTAAGATGTACATTTTGACAGCATGAGACTCCACATTAGCAGTCAGCTGCTCTCGCACAGAATAAGTTGATGAATGCTGCTAAAACAGAAATGAGAATCCGACAACACAAAATGGTGTTAAAGTGTATCAGTGTAAAAAAAAGATGCTGAAATCAAAGCTTAATTCCAATTTCAGAAAACTTACAGCCCATAAATCACGAGCTTCAACAGAAGTTGATGGCTGGAGGCCAACGTCCGACCATCTTGCAGTGATGGATGCCTGTGAAGACCCGCGGTTCCAGAGAACCACTGCAACTCTCCCTCCGCTCAGTGGACCTGCCCACACCTGCAGAATTACAAAAAAAAAAAAACACTGACGAACTGAGTTCACATACCTCACTGACGAGTTTGATTCTGATTCTTGAACCAGAACTTGGTATGAAAAGGCGAATTTTTATAAATATGTTGCTCGTGAGAGAAAGAAAGATCAGATTTCTGCATCTACTGCTTAACATATAGAATGTGGTTTCTGTTAATCTGGAGACAAACCTCTGAGTCACCACCCCACACCACCTTCTTGCCCTGGACTCCAAGGGAATCTGATGAAAATGCACAAGTCAATTTTGGATTCTTTGGTATTTAGCTCAATAGTTATTAATCACATTGTTTGATGCACAACGTCAAAAGCTAAGTTGGTGTACATATGCATGAAATTTTTACCTTGGTTAACAGCAATGACCTCCTTGTTACTTAGTATCTCTATTGTCTCCTGGCTCATGGACCGGACATCGCATCCAATTAACAAGGGAGCCTGAGAATCAGACATTAACAGAAGGGGAAAAAAATAACTTAAAGATCATCAGGCAATGCAGCTTAGGATCCACATATTTTCAGTGTTCAATATAGAAAATACCTTGGCTAATGCCCAGATGCTAAAATGGGCGCGATATTCCTCAGTTGTCATTCCACCATTTCCTACTTCCAACATGTCTGGATCTGCAGTTTTTGGACATATGTTAAGAGACTGGTCATTTCCGGGACTCGATATGTATGGAAACTGCATTACTATTTTTTGAGAGGGGATTGATGTGAAAGTTGTAGTGAGATCTATGCTAGCAACATGTACATGAATGCCAGTCTTTTTAAGTGTTAAGAGGGTTTACCATTCCATCCACCAGGTTTTGCATACCAAGCCCATTTATCATTTTCATCCGCACGAGACACCATGCTAACAAGAGATCACAAGTCAGTTTGCAGATGTAACTCATAGCTTGTTTATAACCAATCCTGAAATGAACTCATGTAATTCTTGGCAACCTGCTCCAGTTGTCTGCAATGTCACCTGTTGTCCTCCAGCTGTTTCCTATGTCACCTGCCCAGGTTGCCGGATCCTCTACACCCCTGCAGTTCCATTTGATAAAAAAATTAAGTCCAAATTGATTGTTTTTATGAGGAAAAGTTCGGTTCTTGAATGCACGAGCTTAATGCTGATAAAAGAGGCGTTTGGTTAGTTTCCCGGAAACATGAAACTAGTAATCTTTAGGACTTCCATTGTGCAGAGATCATGAGTTTAAAGAACCTATCGGAGCAAGAAACTTGTTCCTGTTAAATTCAACATTAACGCCGAATTCAGCACATGAGATACTATTGTCAAGTCCCTCCATTACAAATCCAACAATAATGTATTAATTACACCAAATAAATTGTTTAGCTAAACTCAAATCAGTCGTATGCAATGTGCCAATAGTTATTGCTTATGAGCTGTTATGTGTTGTCTGCATGCAAAAGTTAATGTTACTACAAAGTGTTAATACGAACTAAACTATGAGGTAAGCCTCAAGCTTACCATTCACACAGAGAGAAGAAAATGCTTCTCCCAGAGCTCTGAAGAGCTTGGCTCATCTTAGTGTATCTGCAAATCAAATGTCAAAGGTATTTTGATGGTAGTCCATGATTCTACAGTAGAATTCTGTATTTAAACCCGTAACAAACTCTTGTTGATCTTGACAAACCTTACCTCTCTTTCGGACTAGTGCCCGGGTTGTTGCAGTTGTCATACTTCAAGTAATCAACCCCCTGAAATGGATGCCAGAACAAGGGAAGCATACCACACCAGTCAAAATTCATCAGCGTACAAAGTCTTCATTTTCAGTTACGCCATGCAGAAAAACAACACATACCCAGTCGGCAAACGTCTTTGCATCTTGGTATTCGTATCCAAGTGAACCAGGCATTGTCCTGCTACATGTCTGAAACCTGAAGAATTTGTTGGAATAGTTGAAAATTATTAGTCACTGTCAAATGCACTTGGAATTCTAAAGCGTCTATAAATGTGAGCAGAATTATTAGATGATAGTGGATCATTAATTTGCCAGCATGGTCAGCGCTGGAAGACTTAAGAAAACAGTGAGGTGCATAAGTGCATGTAGGTTAATACAATTGATTTATAAGTTGTAACCATACATTTTCGGCTGTTTTGTCTACATCATATCATCATATGCCAAAAGCACTGGAAGACTGAACCAGTTTGGTGCATCAGTGCAATGTAGGTTAATACAGTTCTATGAGTTATGACTTGAACATGAAGCATGTAACTTGATTTATAACCACATTTTCTGCTGTTTTATCCAGATCACATCATCATGCACGCTAACAAGGGACAGTTGGTGAACTAGGCAGGAAATTTGTTACCCTGCATCACTGTAGATTCCAAGTTTAAGCCCTTTTCCATGCACATAATCGGCAAGAGACTTTATGCCGGAGGGAAATGTTGACTTCTTCGCGATTAAATTTCCCTGTTAAAATGTAAATAATTAAAAAATAATAATGAAACTCATACAACAACCATTTACATCTTCTTTAGAGCAATCAATTTTGTCTTCAAAATATTGATATCAATATATTGCTTAAAATTATAAAACACACTGTGTGAAACTTGATAATTGATATGTTATCAAAGGTTAAAAAGCACATGATGAAGATTTAATATGGCGTCACAGAATAGATCTATTTTGTGTTCAAAGTAGGATCATGTGTGTAATAATAGACACTTACAAGTATACCTGCACAACACATTCCTTTTTCTCTATTGTAAGACGTTTCGATTGCTTGTTAGTATTTTTTAATGCAGAAAGCGAAAGGCCATCAGAAAAATGAAAAAGTGTTTTTGAGTGCATGAGATATATGTGGAATGTGGAGAAGTTCGTTGATACGTGAGGATCTGAAAAAGGTACTGTGAGTTGTGCCACAGAAAAAGACATCTGAGCAGAAACATTTGGTGGGAAGACAATCCCATCTTTGGATTGTCACCATGAGGGGAGGCCCTCTGAACACTTGGAATTCTCTGAACAACCTCGGTTTTCTTCCTGTTCAGGAGAAGTAAGAAGCACAAAAAGACACAATGCGTTTGCACAATTTTGCAAGCATCAAATCCAGCGCATGAATCCAGATAGCCAAGTCTTAACGCACATGATGAAACCATAACATGCAAACATAATGTCATTTGTATTTTGTTGAACAATATAACTCGATGCCGCCACACGTGGCTAACAAGTTTGCAGAATTCATGGGGAAAAAGTTGCCAAGATCAGTAAGTTTTTTTTTTTTTTTTGCGTATGACTGACCTGAGAGTCTCTGTAGGATTCTCCCCAGCAGTCATCTGATATGGGAAAAAAAAAACACATACAAATTAACACAAAATGTAGCTTGTTTAACACGCGCACGATTTACTGTTGGATTCGAAAAGAATCCGGCTGCAATACAAGACGATGACTTCTAGTTTAGTTTCTAGAATATGTACCTATATTGACGTATCGGTAGCCCACGTCGGCGAGACCAGTGTAAACCAGTGCATCAGCTGCAACAACCAGAAAGAGATTTATACGATGGAGTAACATGATATATTTACCAGGTTAATTTACAGGAAACATCTTATATGGTGTTCAGCTTGGACTTTATATAGCAGGCAGTTGCAGATTTAAAACGATAGTTTCTCTTATGATTAAGGCGAATCCGAAAAGGCTTCTTTGATGAAAGATTATAGATAAAAGAAGTTTGATTTGATTTGATTATATATATGTGTATATGCACATAAAATTTTGATCCTATTTAATTACAATAATTTGGTCTGTGATCTGTTGCCACACTGCAAAAGACTCGTCATCATGCATTTAATTACTCCTGTCGACAACTGATTTTATATGAAGAAGGTAATAAAATTCCATACCTGTTTCTCTGATGAGCTGTTCATTGACGTTGCACTGGAAATGATTCCAACTGTTCCAGCTGATCAAATATTTTACAGATCTCAAACATCAGTTACTTAGGCAGAAGGCAATATGCATGCAAGAGGAAGAACTCTTTTATCAGATAAATAAATTGAACATATTAAGGGTTACTTCTCAGGTGAATTGTTCAGCAGAACATTACAGGCCAGATAATGCGTATATATATATATATATATATATATATATATATATATATTTATATATCAAACGACACGACACAATTGATCTGAAATAAAACTAAGTTCATGCATGCATGCAAGCAAGGTTTTGTACCCCATGGGAGGCGTCTGGCCAAGGCCGTTGTTCATCAAACTCCGCCGCCGCGCCTCCGGCACCACGTCCCTCACGGCCGTTCTGCCTACCACCATCGCCCAAAGCAGCAGGAAGCAGCACCAGCGGAGCAGACGACGGGGAATCGCCGGCGCCATCACTTTGATCCTTCCGTGCATTCCCGTGGCGCGAGGTGAGAATGGAATGATATGCGCTCAAAAGCCACAGCTTATCTGCTCCACTCGCAGTAGTTAAACAACAGCCCACCTAAAAAGTACCGCGAAAGCGTGTTCTTTCTTCGTATTAGCCAAAAGGTGGCGTTTATATATAGACACGCACCTACTGCGGGATGCTAAATTGCTAATCCACCTCTCCCGTTCCGATGGATAACAACTCTTCCTACGTTCTGCCTGCCAGTGGGGCAGCGGCCCCGCGCGCGCACATATGCGTGACGTGATTGAGTGCGTGCGCCCGCCACCACGCACGCAAGCCCATCCAACACCTGGTTTCTCGCGCGCGGTCATGCAGGACGCGACGTGCGACCGACGTTGGACACGTGGGGCCGAGCCCTTCGCTAGGGGGGACGCAGGCGCGGTGGCGTCGGTGATGGGGGGTAGCACTCGGACGTACGTATACAGGAAAGATTGGAGTCATGCGAGACGGTGGGTGGTGGATGATCAGGCGATCGATCCAAGTCCAAGGTGTGTCTGTTACATTGCATTTTTGTCTCCGTCTAAAGGGTGGACATGGAGCTCACTGCTGCACAAGTGTGTTGACGTGTGAGCGCCGCACACGCGCGCGGCGGCGACGTTTCTTCCAGATCCCGGAAAATCTAACCTTGTGCGGAATATGTACGTTAGGTGTTGTTTGGAAGATATGCATTGAGGTGATCGCGAGTCCATACAAAAGAAAAGTGGCAGGGCGTCAGTGGTGCACGCATGAACAAGAGATCTCTTTTGTCTGCTACAAGTGTATGGCGGCTAAAATTTCTTGGGACATATCAGATATATAGATCATTGGAGGCATCTCATGCAGAAGCCCCGACTTCAAAGCAAATCTTGTTCCATCGTTTAGTTTTTTTTAATCAAATATTTACGTACGGGCTAGATCTGTGTAATCTTATAATTATATGAGTCAAGTATTTTCTCATTATCTAATTAAACAGTATCATTGTGGTTCTAGTGTTTGACGAAAGAATCCTTCGTAGCATTAACACAAAAATTAAATGCTGCACAGTAGATAGAAAGCAAAAGGAGGATAAGGAAAAAGGAGGAGACAAACAGTAAGATAGAAGAAGATAGAGGAGAGTAAAAGAGAAACCAGAGGACAAAAATAGGTCATTGGGCATGTGTGTTACGTGACATGCATGCATGAATCATGGAATGAGATATAAAGTAGGTTAGGCGTGGTTGCCTGCATTAAACTGTTTCATGATTCAATTTTGAGAAAAAAAAAGTGATCGGGCCTTTTATTGCCTACTGGCAATGACCTCATACATAGTGTTGACTTGTTTAGTGATGGTGATGTATTATAGTGGATATGCATCATTGGCTCTTCTATGTGTTAGTCTCATTGTAAACGTCCCACACATTTCTAGGTCCTTTAAAGTGGTGCAGTTATGATCATTGTTTCTTTACATTACATAATTTTCAGGTGTACATTGAACTCATGCGGCGATTATCCTGTAGGATAAAAGGTACAAGGTAAGCTGCCCGGTTTCAGGAAATGTGATTTAACCAATCGATGGGCATACATACTGTAGCAAACACACAATTTGTGCATCAAGTTCCTAACGTATGATGATTTTTCCACCTTTTGTGGACTCAACGAAGAAAGTGCATTTTATATGAGAAATCAGAAAGGACCAATGCAAATTTAGCCAAAAAAAAAAAATAGTTTGCATGTAACCAATTACCTGGGCCTTACTACGTGAAAAAATAGCAGGCTGTTCACTTTTTTGCTTTGTCCGGTCCAATCCTGGGTTAAAGGCCGGCCCGTATCTCCACTTTTGCCTTATCCGGCCCAATATACCACTTGCCATGTCCGACACAATCATGGATCAATCAATGGCCATCCAGACATCCGACAACACGACAAACTTTTTTTCCCCAACGAAAAGGACTTGATATTTTTTTCGGGGAAAATATGGTATCAGATATTATATATTTAAATAAGTAATAAAATATTATCCATAAAAATCTAAGGAAATTAACGAACGGCCACGACTGATCCAACACTACCGTCATAAAACTATTGCACCTTCCTTTGTCATCTTTCTTTCACGATGATTTATCGCAATAGCCAGACTTTTTTTTCCTTTCCTTTTACATAATGTAAATGTAAAATTAACAGGGAATAGTCCGATTTTATCTTGAAAATTAGTTTTTGCAGTAGGATAGATTATTTACTACAATTTTTTTTTGCATGAAAACACATTTTAAATTTTCAATTATTTTAGTAGTCTGGCGACCTCCCCTTCCTACCAACACGAATGCAGAGAGAGAGAGAGGGAGGAAGGGAGCGAAGAGAAGACCACCGCCACTTCCTCACCTTCAGGCTTCAATTACTCACGACCCACGTTCAACTTCCTCTTTCCTCGACGACGCTTTCTCTTTCCTCTCCTTTTGCTTTTCCCTTTTCACTCCCTTCTCTCTCTCTCTCTCACCTCGTGGTCATTCCAGTATTCCACCACCACCTGACCAGCTCCTCGCTTGTTAGGCCTCAGCAGCACACATCACAAGTTAAGATTTTAAGATAGAAGGAAAAAAAAAAAGGTGACGTCCTTGTTATTCCCCCACCCCCCCGAAGAGAGAGAGAAGAGAGAGAAAGAGGTAATATCCCCAGACCGTTTATTCCATTCTTCCCATGACCTACCTCCATTTTAGCTACTTACCACTCACCTGACCGTCCTCACTCTCTCTCTCCTCCCTGATTTATTCTAGGTATTGCGCTAACTTGATGAAAAAGACCAAATTTCACCCTTTTACTTGTGGTTTCTGAGTGTTTCTTCTTCGGAATTGGGTTCCGATTTGGTCAGGAAGGAAGCGGAAGCGGGATCGAGGAGGAGCCAGAGGAGGATGTCGAACATAGACATAGCAGGGATCCTGAAGGAGCTGCCCAGCGAGGAGGGCGGCAGGCTGGTGGTGCCGAAGACCAAGATCGTCTGCACTCTCGGTCCGGCGTCGCGGTCGGTGCCGATGTTGGAGAAGCTGCTGCGCGCGGGGATGAACGTGGCCCGCTTCAACTTCTCCCACGGCACGCACGAGTATCACCAGGAGACCCTCGACAACCTCAAGATCGCCATGCACAACACCGGCATCCTCTGCGCCGTCATGCTCGACACCAAGGTCAACATTTATGCATACACCTTTTCTTCCCTCCATTTATCTATTTCCAAGTTGATCTTCCTGACCCCTCTTTTTTTTTCGGAAGAAAAATTCTCAGCATTTTTTTTATTTCTTCTGTTGCCGCAATTTTTTCACATGCACACCTCTTGCGCTTTTCCATTAAACAAAGGTATTACCTTTTGAATTTGTTTTGTTGTCTAGTTATTATTTTAGCAAACAAATCTATAATTTTTGTTCTCGTTCTTTTCTATTGTGGTTCTCTCTTTTTTTATGTTATATTCAAGAGTCAGGGTTCTCTCCATAAGTTTTGATGCTACTTATGTCATTTTCTTGAGTTCTAACAAAGCTAGCTGACTAATCCACATCTGCCATGGAAAAACCGAAGTTAAAACTGGGATAAAGCATCAACTTGTGGAGGATATGTAAATCTTTATTCTTAGGGTTGTTATTGGACTAACCTACGTGATCTGCAAATACATCCAGATGCTGCAAAAGAAAGGGAAAAAAAAAAACAGGAGAAATAGCTGCAACAAAATGCCATTGGCAGCGTGTAGGTGCTATGTGGATTAGTTTTTTTGGAGCATGTGTAGTTGGGGATAAGTTCATGTTCCCTTTCTTTTTCAGTCTGATGCATCTATAGTTATATCCTGGGAGTTCTTAAATAACCAGTGACAGCTAATGACATCCATGGTATAGATGAGTCCATATTAAGAAAAAAATTCTTCAGCTATTATTGTCTTGTTATTGCAATTAATTTTCTCTTCTTATGGTTTTCCTTTTGAGTTGATACATTCTCCACTATTTGAGGATGAAAGAGTAAGATCATTCAAAGACCTTTCTCATAACTAACGTTTCTTTGCTTTATTTGAGGATGAAAGAGTTTGATACATTCTCTATTATTTGAGGATTGAGTAATGCATCTCATGCAACTGATTTACCTATGTTTGGATTGAGGTGAAAGGAGGGTAAAGAGGGGGAAGGAAAGTCAAAAAAAAAAAAATTCCCCATGTTTGGATAAAATTTTAATGGAGGGGAATCTCCATTTTTTCCCCTCCGTTTCCCCTCCATTTGTGCTATTTTGTTTCAACCCCAAAATGGGATGTAAAAATTCTCTTCCCTTCCCTCTCTTTATCTTCCCCCTCATTTTCTTCATTTCCCCTTAATGAGCCTTCATCCAAATGAATGAATAGGATCATTTGGTTCATATGCATAATTATAATATATGCTGGGAACATAATCCAAAAATTTGAATCATGCAATGAGTTATTGAAAACACTGCATTTCGTCGGCTGATTGGAATATTCTTGTCGAACTTAACTCATTATTTCATGCGTGTTTCATAGGGGCCTGAGATTCGAACTGGCTTTCTGAAGGATGGGAAACCTATTAAACTGGTGGAGGGTCAAGAAATCACAATTAGCACTGATTATAGTCTCAAGGGTGATGAGACGATGATTACAATGAGTTACAAGAAACTCCCAGTAGACCTAAAGCCTGGAAACAACATCTTATGCTCTGATGGCACTATAACATTGACTGTTCTATCATGCAACCCAGAAGGTGGAACTGTGAAATGTCGTTGTCAAAACAGTGCAGTTCTGGGTGAAAGGAAGAATGTAAATCTCCCAGGTGTTGTCGTTGATCTTCCCACACTGACTGAGAAGGACAAGGAAGACATCCTCGGATGGGGTGTTCCGAATAATATAGACATGATTGCCCTATCTTTTGTGCGCAAGGGATCTGATCTTGTTCATGTTCGGAAGGTTCTCGGTCCTCATGCAAAACAAATAAAGCTGATGTCGAAGGTTGGTTGCTGGTTGTTCCATTATTTTTTAATTTCGTGACATAAAAGTCTCTGACTTTGTTCCTCCATAATTAGTATCCTTCAGTTTAGCCACGCCTATCTGTGTGTGTCCTACTCTTAGCTTTGCTGAATTTGACATGTTGTCTCTGAATTTTGAAGGTTGAGAATCAGGAAGGCGTAATGAACTTTGATGAGATCCTTAGAGAAACTGATTCGTTTATGGTTGCTCGAGGTGATCTTGGAATGGAGATCCCTGTTGAAAAAATCTTCCTGGCTCAGAAGATGATGATCTACAAATGCAACCTTGCTGGGAAGCCTGTTGTCACTGCAACCCAAATGCTTGAGTCGATGATCAAGTCTCCACGCCCTACGCGTGCTGAGTGTACTGATGTTGCGAATGCTGTTCTAGATGGCACTGATTGTGTCATGCTCAGTGGCGAAAGTGCAGCTGGAGCCTATCCTGAATTGGCAGTGAAGATCATGGCACGCATCTGCATTGAGGCAGAGTCTTCCCTTGACTACAGAACAATCTTCAGAGAGATGATAAGGTCTACACCTCTTCCTATGAGCCCCTTGGAGAGTCTTGCTTCCTCGGCTGTCCGTGTAGCGAACAAGGCGAATGCAACACTGATTGTGGTTTTGACACGTGGTGGAACCACAGCCAAGCTGGTAGCCAAGTATCGGCCAGCTGTACCAATCCTGTCGGTGGTTGTGCCAGTACTTACTACAGATTCGTTTGACTGGAGTGTCAGTGATGAATCACCAGCCAGGCAGAGCCTAGTCCACAGAGGTTTGATCCCTGTGCTAGCAGAAGGCTCAGCAAAGGCAACAGATGCAGAATCGACTGAGGAGATACTGGATGCTTCACTCAAGACGGCAGTTAAGAAGCGTCTGTGTAAGCCTGGTGATGCTGTCGTCGCATTGCACCGCATTGGCATAGCTTCGGTCATAAAGATCTGCATTGTCAAGTGATTTCATGGGCTTATAACTTCTATCATATTTTGTGCCGAGTAAAACTTGTCGCGGGCTGGGAACCCTTATAGTGGTCTCTGCTCCTTTTTTCTTTGTTGCTTCAATAAGTTATTGCTGCTTTTGTCGCTTAGACCCTATCGGCACACAGTGGCTTGTTTGCAGAAATAGCTTTTGTTTTCAAAAGCCAGTTATGTCGTACATTTTGCAAAGACCATAACTTTTTTAGTTTATTCAGGACTCTGTAATAGTTGGAGTTCAACCTGTTTCTCTTTACTTTTGTTTGTGCTATCAGTTACTTGTATGAATGTTAAGTGTTCTCCCATTTCTTTGACAAACACGACATGCCTAAGCAGTGCAGGTGCAATTGTGTGAATTGGTCATGGTTATGGCCTGTGGGGGCGTGGCAAGTCTTATCTAAATGTTGGTACCCGCCAGCCTTTTCTTATTTTTGATCTTTTGTATAAATGTTAATACCACCAGCCTTTAAAGGGGTAAGAAAAAATGACCGATCAGAAAAATTGAATCGAAAAAAATTGAAAATTAAGAAATTAAATAAAGAAAAATTTAAGAGTCATGAAATCTATTTTATTCATCAATTTGTATTTACATAATTAATTTATAAATAATCATTTTTTATTATTGGTATAATAATTTTTCTATATAGTTTAACATGTTCCTATCACAAACTCTAATTTGATAGTTCTAATACTATATTCTACATTTAGTTGTAAAATTAAATATGTTAATATTAATTTTAATGTATTATATATTCTTTTAAAAAATATTATTCTATTAAAATGAGTTAAAAAAATCATCCAAAAAAATCAACTCGCTAGAGAGATTTTATTTTTTTCTAAATAATTTTAAGATAATTTTATGATTTTAAAAACTAATTTGAAAAATAATAAACGATTTTTTTGACAAAAAAACTAGTCCGATCCTAATCACTTTCACCCGTACCAGCCTTCTTTTATTTTGTTTTGATTTTACATATTTATGTACCTGTTTTTTATGTTAAAAATTATTAGACGGTCTTAAGACGGATTAATAAGTGGATTGAATTTTAAAATCGGATTGAAAATGGTAAGATTCTACATGTTAATAAAAAAATATTTTTAAAAACAATATATATATGCATTAATAAATTTGTTATTAACTTGTACTTTTACTATTTTTAAATTAAATTATATCACAACCTAATAAGAATGAAAAATATTAAAATTTATTATTATTAGTACTAGTAGTATATATATTTAAATGATTATATTAATTATATGCTTTCGATCATAAAATTGTGCAATTAAAATTAGGATTTTTATACATTAAAGTTTTAAAATGAGATCAAAACCGATGATAAATAGTATGATCCTAAAGTCGAACGTAAATTCTTTTTAAGCTTGTGAGATTTCATAATCACAGTAAAAATTTCTCATAATTAAACATTCCAACACAAAATCAATAAGATTCCATTTATTTTTTGGGGTAAATTGCATAAAGTAATCTCAACTTTCAATTTATTCTCAAATTTAACATGAACTTTTATTTTTGCGTTAAAAGTCATGAATTTTAATTATTCTCAAATATAGTTTAAACTTATATCTTTGAGTGAAAGATCATGAACTTTAATTTAAGTATCAAATTTATCTTAAAATTTAAAATTGTTTATAAATACATCCTTTTATTATATTATTATTAATAATATTTGAGCGATCATTACATAGTCAGGTCATAAAAAATAAAAGAGTAAAAATTAAAATATTTTTAACAGCTTTGATAGTAAATTAGTCTAAATATTTAGCCTATTTTTAAAATCTAATTATAAATAGGCTAAATATTTAGACTAATTTAGTATCAAAGTTGTCAAACATATTTTAATTTTTACTCTTTTATTTTTCATAACTTGTCTATGATCAGTGAATTATTATTATTAATAATATATATGCATAATTAATTTAAAATTTTAAAAATAAAAAGTTTAGATTAGAATTTGGATTTAAATTAAAGTCCATGTAAAAATATAAGTTTAGGTAAAATTTGAAAAATAAAATAAAAGTTGGTGACTTTTTATGAAAAAAATACAAGTTAAGGTTAGATTTGAGAATAAATAAAAAGTTAGAAACTTTTTTATGCAAATTATCCTTTTTTTCCTAACGTATTATTTGGATTTTTCTTAATTTCAAATGCGGTTTCAAAAATTTGTTTCACACCCTTTAAGACTTATTATCTTTCTAAAGACGTGTTTGGTTCAAATTTTATTAAGAGAAGGGAAGATAAAGAATAGGAAGGAAAATAATGAAAAGAAAATGTAGGAAAATGATGGTGAATAATTAGTCTTGTTTAGTTGACATCATTAAAGGAAAGAAAAGAGAATAAATGATAAATAATATTTTTATTTGAACGATTATATTCTTTATATATAATTATATGTTTAATTTATATGATTAAAAATGAAAATACATTTTCTTTTTCTTTTTTTCATCTCGATTTAAGAGTGAAATGATTGAAGGAGAATAAAAAGAAAATGAAGAGATTTTTCTCTTCATTCGCCCTCCAACTTAATTCAAACAAACGATTCGATTTCTTTCATTCCCTCCTTTCACCCTCCATCCCTTTAACCAAACAGGGCTAACAGAGACTACCCCCTCTCTTCTGACGAAATTGCGAATTCGATCTTGATCGCGCCCCCTCCACCCCTTCGTCTTCTCCGATGATTCGAATGCGAATCTCCGACGAGCAAGTCACAACCTCCTCCGGTGTGATCTCCCTCCCACCGTCTACGATGCGCCCCGCCGCACCGGCGCTCCGCTTCACTTGCGTTCGCGGCTCCACGCTACGTCCCCCCTCGGCGGTACACGATACAATATGCTGAGCGAATCATGGCCATCGATCGTGGAATTAACGTCGCAGGATCTAAGCAAGGACCAAACTATTAGCAACCGTTCGATCTGGATCAGCGGCCCAGAATGTCTTTGAATAATTTTCTCTCCACTTCTTCTGGCTGTCCTTATGAATTGATACATTCTCAGCATTCTTTGGATGAAGACACAATTTCTTTTTTGTCAGCCTTCGGTGTTTTTTTTTTTTTTTGTCAGTCTCCAATCTCTGGGAAGCAATCGGCTTAGTTCGCGCGACACTAACTATTATGCGAACTGTCAGAATTCAACTAATCCGATGCTACATTCATAAATGCAAAATACATTTCTCCTGACTACACTACTTTTTGCGGTGACATACAGTTTTTTGCTTTATTAGCTTATGATTTAGCAAACAGTATGACTTATTCATCTCATGTAACTGGTTCGCCTAAATGTTAGTGAGGAATTCATGAGTAATTATCTTCCCCAGGTTTCTTTTTTTTTTTAATTGAAAACCAGTGGATGTGATCATGCAGTTCATGCATAAACATAAAAATATGCTGGTAAAATGATTCTGAAAACCTAAGTCACATGATAGCACTGCATTCTGTCTGTTGATAGGTATGTTTCTCTCCAACTTAACTCATTCTTACATACGTGAATGCCAGTTGCATCTTATCATCTGATAATTTATGGATGTATCTTATATGAGGACCCCCTGAGTTTTGAACTGGTTTTCTGAATGATGACGATTAGCTGATTACAGTCTCAAGGGTGACGAGATGAAGCTCATATGGCTTAGATGATGTCGACTTGTAGTGAAAATATAACATGAAACATAGTCCTTAACCTCTCTGTTACTTTTTAAGTAATCAGTGCCAAGTATGTTCCTTACTTCTAGTTTAGTCCACATTAGTTTGTAGTCTTGGTTAATGAAGTAGCCTGTCTTGTTCCAGTTGGTCTTTAGAGCAACTCTCCAGCCATCCCATTCTCTTCCTGCTATCTGCAAAAATCCTCAGTATTCCACATGGGTATGAAATGCCCAGCACTTGATTAGATGATTAGAATAATAAGGATTAAGATCTTAGTAAACAGTGCCAAATCCGATCTTTTGAACATGGTGCTAGCGAATAGTAATAGCTAGGAGGACTTGACATCCGGATGGAAAGATCATAATCTTCTGGGGATCAAAATAAGGTCGTGAGTCGTGACACAATGGATGATGGAACCTCTGTTGGGATTCTACTATTGATGGTATCAAGTTCTTCTGCAGTGTATACCTGTTGTTCTCGTGCAGTATAATCTGATACTCTGAGAAGCCAACTTTGCAATGTTCTCTGCAGGTATGCCCCAGAGAAAGAGCAAGAAAAATGCACTTTGGCCGAACAGTGGCAAGGAACTCACACGTGAATTATCACACTTCCTCTGGTCTGATTCTATGCCAAATTAAAGAAGAGAACGTCGAACCCCTGTTTGCCAAATCTTACAAAAGGTAGCCTGTTTTCAGTACACTTGTCATACGTCTCTTGTGCATTCAATTCTGCTATAGCTATATAAATAATGTTTCAGCAAACCCTTCTGTTCTGTGACATGAGCTATCTTACAGCGAATCTAGATCATAACGCACTGTGTAGCATGGTGCCATTAGATTTCACCCAGAGCCATGGTTCAGCCCTACTTTCCAAGAAGCTTGAGACTGGCACCTGCAAGCACTACAAAATCGAATTGTGCACCTGGGCAACAATGAAATTCCAAACCACTCAAAAAGCCATGTCGAGTCCTCACAAATAAGCTTACAGTTGTTCAACATTTAGCATTCATTTACATGACCAGTAGCACATTTATTAACTAATAGAACTCAGGGGTGATGTCGATGACCAGAAATTTTAATGTACTGTACTGTGCTGCACTGCAAACCACTACCATCAAGCAACACTAACAGGAGAGACGGAGCCCCTGTAAAAGCCGGTGGCTAATAGTCCTCAGGAGCCAAGGGCTGATGAACACCGTGCGGGGTCTCCGCGGGAATGATGAGGAACTCGTAGATGACCGCCGCCAGAGCCGACCCTATGAACGGTCCCACCCAGTAGACCCAGTGGTGCTTCCACCGCCACCCCACGAGCGAAGGCCCGAAGGCCCTCGCCGGGTTCATCGCTGCGCCGTCGAACGGCCCGCCGGTGAGGATGTTGGCGCCAAGGATGAAGCCGATGGCCAGGGGCGCAATGGTGCCGAGGGTGCCCCTCTTCGGGTCGACCGCCGTGGCATAGAAGGTGTAGACGAGCCCGAACGTCATCACGATCTCGAGCAGCACCGCGTGCCAGTCGCTGACGCCGGACGCCACCGAAAAACCCAAAGGTCTCTGCATCCGGTGAAGGAAATGTAAGCATACCAACTTCAACATGGCATATAAGTGCGAAGGGTCGACGTCCTTACCATGCCGCCCGTCGCGAGCCGCAGGAGAAGCGCTGCGACGACGGCGCCGAGCAGCTGAGCCACCCAATAGATGATGGCGCGGACGAGGGAGATACGTCCGGTGACGAGGGTGCCGAAGGTGACGGCAGGGTTTATGTGGCCGCCGGACACGTTCATAGCCACGGCCACGGCCACGAAGAGCGCCAGGGCGTGCGCTATGGCCACGACCAACAGCCCGCCGGCCGTCGACGTGTCCTTGTAGAGCTTCCCTGCAATCAATTCCCTGGAGTTAATTAGTACGTGCAAGTAACGTCCACGCATGCATGCACGAGCCACTCGAAACAGTGATCGTAGCTACCGACCCAGGGCGAGGACGGAACCCTCTGCAGCGAAGACGAAGAGGGCAGTCGCGATGAACTCGGACAAGGCCGCGCGCAAGGCGTCCGGATGCACGGCATCTTCAGTACGGCCAAAGGCGAACCTGCGCGGTGGCATGGCTGCAGTTAATTTTCGGTGTGTTCTCTGATTGAAACTGGTTCTTTGCCCTGTCAACTTCTCTTCACTCGCGTTTCTTTGCTTTTGAACTACCGATGCATCCAAGGCCACAGAGGGGGAGAAGTGTTGTGTGAGAGAGGAAGAGAGAGAGAGAGAGAGAGAGAGAGAATTAGAATGGAGCGAGGAATCGGGCCAAGGAGGAGAGTAGCTTAAAATAACAAGAAAGGTGGTGATGGCGAGAGGACACGTGGATAGAAGCCGGCCGAAAAGGGTGGCACGTTGAGGGAGTAGTAGAGAGGTGGCCAAAACCGTGCTGCATGGCCTCTGTGTTCTTATCTTCCACCTTGTATCCTTCTGTTGTATGGAGACTTTGCTCCGAAGAAATTTTACATAACATAAATTTTGCATAGGAAAACATTAATCTAAGTTAGCTAAGTTAATGCCGCATCGACGGATCAAGCCTTTCGACAGGAATGAACATGAAAAAAAGAGGACAAAGAAAGCATACGCTAGTGGCAGGTCGTATGTAATGTGTTGTGTTTGGATAGGGATCACTGGCCTGTTGGAAGTTGGACTTTACACCTCTCTCTTTCTGTCATTCATAACATGATCCAGGGTCCATTTTTGTGTGCTGCATCATGACAACATGGCACGAGGTGTCTGTTTTCCATTTATATTGGTGTATTCATGTATTGGGTATATGTATCAGGTCGTCTGTCTGCTGTGCCTCTTCCCTCTAATTTTCATCACCCTCCTCTCAGGCCTAATTAATGACCATTTGCAGTTATATACATATATTTTTTTTGCAGCACCACTATTTTATTTGATAAAGATTCGAATCTGTTAATTTGTGTCATTGTAGATTTTGAACGAGAATATTGTACCTATTACTAAATTTGAATTGGAATTTTGATCAATGGAGAACAATACCTGCGACTTAATCTTAGTCATATTTTTTGTATCAACAATAAGAAGATGTATAGTTCTTTTGATAGTGTGTCAATTAGAGAACGTGAGCTGGTAGTTTCTGAAACTAAGTTCTTTTGATAGTTCTTTTGATATTTTGTTACAAAACTGAAACTAAGTTCCTGTAGATAAAAAACATTTGGCATTTTGAATTAACTCTTTATCTGCATGCACCAATCGGTCCCATTTCGCGCTGCAGAAAAAGAAAATGACAAAAACACAGACACTACTTGTACTCACATCTGAAAGAAGAGTTTGCAGCATTTGGATATCTTTAATGCATCGTTCAGACAAAAGAATCCAACACTCAGTGAAGTCACAGTGCTGATGCTGCATTGAACAAACAAAGAACTCGGTCCAAATTGATGCAGCATGCACTACAGAGTTTGCAGTTCAGACGACGAAGCAGAGAGTAGAACTTTCCATTCAAAACATGAACTCGGAATCGTTGTTCCACGCGTGCATTCCGGACACCAAACCATGGGAAGAAACCATCAATCACTCAACTTCTCTCTCCGTTTCTGGATCCTTTGATCTCTCCAATCCTTCTGACAACCTCGCTCATGGCGGGCCTCTCATCCGGATCTGTTGCTGCGCACTGGAGGGCCACCTCCGTCAGCTTCAGCATGTCCTCATGGCTCTCCTTCTCGATCACTATCTCCAGGTCCAACACGTCAGTGGACCAATTGTTGTTGACGACCAACCTCATCCACCCCGGCAGATCCTCCTGCCTCTCCCCGGGCACCTGACCTGTGATGACCTCCAGCGCCACCAGGCCGAAGCAGTACACGTCGGCTTTGTGCGTTAGTTTCCTGCCCTTCGACAGCTCCGGCGCCCTCCCGGCGGCCAGCTTGTGGAGGAGCCTCGGTGAGTTGAGCAGAGGTTGGAACCCGAAGTCCGCGAGCTTGGCCTGGTAATGGCCGTTCCAGCGGTGGACCAGAACGTTGGAGGACTTGAGGTTGCCATGGGGAGCCTTGTGAGTCGGCATGGATTGGTGAAGGTAAGCCAAACCCTTCGCCATTCCCTTGACAATGCTCAGACGCGCCGCCCACTTCAAAGGCACCCTTCCCTCTCCTCTATTATCTAGTAGACAACGGGAAAAAATTGAAGTTCTAATTGCGTTACAGAGAGATAGGACAATGAGCACTTACCATGTAGGAGCTGAAACAAGCTTCCACCATGGACATGCTCGTAGACGATGAGCTGCTCGTCCTTGGAGTGGTAGAAGGACAATATCTCGATCAGGTTATCCTGTTTGAGCTTCCCCAGCAGCTGCATCTGATGGGCGAACTCCTTCTTGCTCACAGTGCTCATGTTCTTGAGCCTCTTCACGACGACGGGGGGCCCCGACACGAGCGTCACCTTGTAGGTGCTCCCTGACTTCCCCTTTCCGACCATCTCCGCCGACGATCGTAGCAGGTCATCTAGGTTGAAGGTCGCCTTGCGCCTGTCGAAGAACAGCAAGTCGGACTTGCTGGCTTCAGAGATACTTTCTGAATTCTTCGTTGCTTTCTCTGTGAAATCTCCGAAGGCTTCTGCATATAGTAAAGACTGAAATTACGCACTCATGCATGAGTGACGTAAAATTTGAAGAACATGTATAACTCATATTTAGTTCTTCCACATGAACATATTTGATTCTTGTACCTATGTTATATGGTCGTCTTCCTGCTTTGTAATTTGTATACTTCCTGTAGCAGTACATGAATCCAAATATGAGCGCGAAGGCGAGCACGAAAGCGCACACTGAAATCAAAGCAGTGGCCAATGGGCTAAAGGCCTTGCGGCTTGATGGCCTGGTCACAGACGGCGTCATCGCAGCGCCTTCAGTTCTCGTGTCGTCGCCTGGACGGAGAGGCGTCATGTCCGCCGGTGGCTGCACCGGAGCGGCCGACGGGCAGGGCCTGTCCAGAGGCTTTCCGCACAGGTTCGAGTTGTGATCGAATAAACTGTCTGGCAGCTTCTGTAGTGCAGACGTCTCGGGGATCTGGCCTTGGAGAAAATTGTAGGACACGTTGAGCAGCGCCAGAGTCCGCTGATTGAACGCCGGAATCTTCCCATTGAGGACGTTGTCCTGGAGCTCCACCCGCGACAGCGCTGGCAGGGCAGCGTACACAGTCGGGATAGGACCGGAGAAGCGGTTTCCGGCGAACGACAGGACTCGGAGGTGGACGAGGCCTTCCAGGCTCGGAAGGCCGCCGCGGAGGGCGTTGTTGGCGAGGCTGAGGCTGGTCAGACGCGTCACGTTCCGGAAAGCCGCGGCCGGAAGGGAGCCCGTCAGCTGAATCCCCTCCAGATCGATGCCGACAACGTTGGAGTTCGAGCAGGTGATCCCGAACCACCGGCTTCTGTCCATGTAACAGGGAGGGCCCGTCCAGTTCGAGTGCAGGTTCGCCACGGAGCTCAGCGAATCCCTGAGCAGAATCAGGTCATTCCTCTCGTCATGCTGCAGCTGTTCCTCCTGAACGCAAAGAGCCGGGCGCGCGACAGCGAGCAGTAACATGCAGAAAGCCACGATCGCCATCGTGCTGCAGCTTCGCCAGTTCATGCACGCATGATCCCCGCACAGGAATGCATTACTGCTGAACCGACGTGATGAACAGACGGATCACTTGGTTCGATGTCCATTTCCGGGGGTTATTTAAGTGCCTTGCCGAAATGTGCAAGGCAAGGGAAGTAAAAGGATTCAAGAGGAGGCCATGGAAGGAGAGCTGTGCTGGCGGAGGGATCAAGGAAGCATAAGTAGGATCCAAAGGTACTTTGTTCTGTCAATTGCGTGCTTTAATTGTTTTTTATACTCTTAACTGGCAAAAGATCCCATGCATGCATGAATTAATTGGGCAACAAAACTTAGCTGTACGTATGTATAATGAATTGCTTGATGCATTTTATCAGTCCATCATTCAAGTAACTGTCATCCGGTTAGCTTAATTTTCTACTTCTGATCAAAGTTTTATCTGATTACACAATACAGGATGGGGAGAGAGAGAGAGAGAGAGAGAGAGCGGTTGGGTTGTGCTGGTGGGAACTGTTGCACCAACTTGGGCTGCATGTTCCCGATCAAATTAATCTTTACTTCTTTTTTTGCTTGGATTTGAAGCTACGTACTGCATGCTGCCGATTCATTGGATCATGGTGGTGGTCTGGTTGGCCAGAAAGCATGGAGTTCAACACTGGGTGGATTGAGACTTGGACCCTTTTGCTCTGTGTCATCATTTGACGTCCTCGCAAAAATTTTCCATGCATCTTTATCCTCCTCATATGCCTCATTTATACTCTCTAATTAATGTCAAAATTAACTACTTTACACCCACTGCCTGAGCTAACTGCCCCCACATATGTTGGGCATATATATATCTGTATTCTATGGGAAATTCCTATGATATATATACTATTTGTACATGTCAAATATTTAAGAAATGTGCATTTTAGGAGACGATAAAACTTTAGCACTTGAACAAGTCAGAACTTATTAAACTTTTTTTTTTAAAAAAAAACACAAGACTGAAGCTGTCATTAGCAATTTTCTTGCATGAATGTTTTATATCCTTACTTTCTTAATGGTGTGATTTGGACTTGTTTATGACGGCCAATCATTATATTTGTTGACTACAACATGCACTATCTTATTTTCGTTTTAAGCAAAATCATGATGTTATGCATGGTCTGTAATTTGGATGATATGACATGAATTATCCATAACCTACAACTCTAACCGAGTAGTGGCGAGTAGAGTAACTCTTTTGGAATACATATCAGCTGTGTCAAGGACAACACGTCATTGTTCATGTAGGTTGAGTTTGGTTTTGGAACATTTCGCGAAAATGTTTTCAAACAGCTTACGTAACAGGAACAAAAAATGTTTCCGTCACGTGAGCTTGACGCTCATCAACCGAAAGCAAGAACATTTATTTTTTTTCAACATTTGACTTTTTTTTATTTCATCTATCTTTTTAATTATTTTATAATGTATGTATATATAATTTATAATATATTAATACATTATTAGAGATATTATAAAATAATTTATTAAATGTTATTAATTAAAAACTATAAAATAATTAGTTCTAATAATTAATAAATATTTTATTAATTAAACTATTTAATTATTTTTAAAAAAAATATATTATATTTGGATCTTAAGATGTACGTAAATTGTAATATTAATAATATTTAAAATATTTAATCAAAATAAATAAAAATAATATTAATAATATAACGATTTACGTAAATTATAATATTAATAATATATTCTTATTTACTACAATTTTATACCTCATAAAATAATAAATTATATTCTTAGCTCTTACTTTTTATTCAAACACTCACTAAAATTTATCCATCACATTAACTTTTTAAATCTCCATCATTACACTTTTTCATCCAAACATCAATCCAAACTTTTTTATCACATCAATTAGTTCTCGAGAACAAAAGTTCTCTCAATATTTCCGTACCAAACACAGTCGTAACAAAAAAGGACGAGGCTGAAAAAGATAATGACAAGCCTTTTTATTTATTTATAAAATAAATTATTAGTTTAGTGGCATCGTAATTATCAGATTAATGACAATAATATATTTTTTTCTATTAATGAGATCCCTGAAGAAGAGATAGGTAAATGACATTTTATTTTGGCCGTCTATTGAATCTTCAAATTCTTATATCATTGGAACTTTGGGATAAAGATACTAAAGACGAGGAAAATATTATAACTGTCATGAATTATAATAAGGATATAGAAAACAAAGTGTTTAGGAAAAACGATATCTTTTTCTTTTGTTACTTTTGGCTAATTCGAAATGCATTTTTCATTGATAGTTTTTTCCACTTTCCAATGACTTTCATTCAGTTAATTTTATTTTTTACCACACATACACACACACACAATATAATCTGAACAATTAAAAAAAAATCCAATTTTCCAATTCATTGGCATAAAAATTACTATAATAAAAAAACAGGAGATATTAGTACAAGGCCGCAACGCCCGTAGCCCAATAAGTGAGAACGAGGCCCATGAATTGTTTTATGAAGATGGGAAAAGGATGACGAGTGTAATCACCGGAGGTGCTGTTACTTGCTACTCGTTTTGGTGACAAAATCCTCCGCTACCTTAATCTCAATTATTGTAAGTTGAATAAGGAGGAGATATAACCAATCCATCAAGGAGAAAGATAATACCAAATATCATACATGCTAATATTACAATGGTGATTGTATAATGGATTTCTGTTTCATAAACTGTCACTGTCTGGCTCAAAATTTCAAAGTAGCATTGGCTCTACTTCATGGATGTGTAAACTGGATCATCCGTTATTTGCTATATCGACCTTTGTACTCCAATGAATATGATTCAACATATAAATACACAATTAATTCCTTCGCAAGCTACTGGTTCTCTTCTTCTAGCTTATTGTGAAACGTCCTTGTAGAATTCATTGTTCAAAGAGTCGATGGATGGCATTAAGATTTCATATCCCAGACAACCCCGAGAGAATGCATCAAACTTCTAATACGGCAATGTAACATCTCCGGCACAATCAAAATATTATTCGCTTTGAATCTATTGACCTGCACGAATTTAAAACGTGTCTTGATAGGTGAAGGGAATAGCTATCACCTCCATATTTTGCCCACGACCATCTTGGTCCTTACACGGCAACTTCATCCCTCGATTTATTTCTTCTTCCAAGAGAAGGTAAGCATCCTCTATTTTGCTGCAATCAAACGATCCATCACCCTGTCATACCATGTGTTGACAACCCGAGAGCAACCTTGCTTATCCATTTCAGACCATATGCCAATTATATGTATGTATACCAGGCTCATGACAAAGCCAGAGAGCTTCCTTGGTCTTTTTTTCAGATTGCAGAAGATCTTGCAAAAGCAATCGTGTGTAAGGATATCAGGCCAAAAGCCCAACTTAGTCATCTCTTCCAGTATGTTATAGGTGGCATCAATCTTCCCGGCCAAGCACACTCCTTATAGGTTGACACATCAGGAAGGCAGCCTTAGCTTCTCATTCATATCAGCAAGAAGTCTGAAGCACTCATCCATTTGGTCCAACTTCGCGAGAGCAACGATCATGACAGATTGAAGTCCTTGTGGTCAGTGAGGATATGGTGGAGCCTTTGGTCCTCATGAACTAAATGAGCTCCCTTGCCTTGGATGTCATGCCGGAACTGCAAAAGGAATCGATGGCACAGACCGGAGTGAGGTTCTAAGGAGAATGCCCCTCCTCAAGCTTTTTGTCGAGCATCTTCATCATCTTCTTTTCTCCCTCACCCTGCACCACCCCAAAAACATAATTTTGGGTTTGACCCTGCTCTTAAGTCTATTAAACATCAGCTGGGCTTCCTCCACCAAGCTGCAGTTACAGAAGGCATCCAATAGCATGTTAGAGGCGTCAGTCTCCAGCGGAGTCTTCATCTTCATCCTTTTCTTCTTCGCCAACCTCCTCAAATGCCCCAGGTGCTTCTCGGTGTGCGCCCTCAGGATCTCAGCCATCGCATCGGCGGGAACCAGATTCTGTCCACTCCGCTTGATGCGGTCCAGGACACCGAACCGCCGGGCCTTGTGCCTGGTGCTATGGCGGTCGAGAGCGAACTCCAGTCCGCCCGCCGCGCAGGTGTTCGAGAGAATGGCATCGCTCGAGCGCACAAATCCTATTTCAGTGGCCCTATCTTTAATGCACTTCATCGGGGAAAAGTCTCAGGCCGGGGAAACCCGCTTGGATGGGGGCGATAGCTCGATCTCACCTTGTCGGAGACGAAGCGCAGCCGCTTGTCGATGAGGGTGGATTCGATCGGACTGTTGCTGTTGTTGCGAGTTCTCGTCGCATCGGAGCTCAACAACGCTGGAGATGTCGATGGCAGAGACGAAGCCATTGAAGAAGCCGCGGCGAGAAAAAGTGCGGGAACTGGGTCCAACTTCGACCACTGATGGAAGTGGAATTGCTGGCGAGTTGCAAATTTAGGAGCATCTTAACCGCTGCAACAAATGGACACGTGCGCATCTCTACAAAATTTACGCTGGATTTGTTATGTTTGTTTTTGCCAAAAGTCGACATAAATGTAAAGAGCTGTCGCTTTATCTCTGCCGTCCAGATTTCTTAGGTCCAAAAGCCGACGCTTAGGATTGCGTTGTCGATGCACGTGTCGCGCTCTTCAGATGCTTCTTCTATTTTTGGTAGCTTAAGCGCGGCGAAGTGGCGGCGGACGTCGTCTACCTCTCCCTCTCGGTTGCCGCACTTCTTCCCATTTACATGGCCCGCTGCCTTCGGCCTCCGGCGGTCGCCGTCGCTTGGGTGCGTAGTAGCTCGGTGACTTCCGCCGTCGTTCCTCGACGCTTCGGCGTATTACCTTGCCTCTTCCGTCGCCGCCGCCACCATCTGATAGGATCCTGGGCCGCCGCGGGGAGCGCCAGATTCACCTGGGACGACGTGGAGAGGGCCTCGAAGGAGGAAGAGGAAGACAACCCATCGGACCTCCGTGGCTACCTGGAGAAGGTTCGAGCCTGCAACCGTGCCGCCGTGAGTGCTTCCCCTTGTTTCATTTCTTTGTGGCTGTCATTGAATTCGTTAGTATCGTGGCAAGTTTCCGAATCTGAATTCACCTGTGCGCAGGAAAGGAGAAGGGAGTTCTCTCCCTTGGTTGTCGAGGACCACGTTGTTGGTTACATACACAAGGGGTAAGCAAGTTTTCAGGGAATAATTTTCATCTCCTGTATGATCTGAATCCTCAAGGTTTTGGAAGTCTTTCAAGTTTGAATGTAAAATGATTTGGAATTCCCGAATCAATTTCCTTTTTTTGGGGTGGTTGCTGATTGCATTAAAGATGGCTTCTTTGTGGTCAAGTTCATTTGACAATGGGCACAGAAGCTAGTACATAATCAGTGTTTCTGTAGTGCGGCACCTTTGGCGGCACAAGGTGTGCCGTTATCTTCTGCTTTATTTGTTGTCCATTAAGCGTTTTGTTAATAATGCCTTGAATCTGAACCCAGTTGGTCCCCCTATATAGTCAGGCGCTTCACCAGAATTCCCCTACGGGGGTCTCGCTGCTCGGTCAGCGAGCCTATGGGGGTCAAGGGGGGGATCCAAGAGGATCCCCCGTACGGGGGGTCAAGGGTGGATCCAGGGGGATCCCCCTGCGGGGGTTGAGCGAAAATTTTTTAGGGGTATTCTGTATGTGATTCGGATTTGATTTATTTCCTTATCACGAGATAGGTGTCCTATTTTCAGGGGATTTATTTAGAATCCCAGTCCGTATGTAATTCCTATCATCTGTCAAAGGGAGTGCCTATATAAACTCCCTAGGGGTCTAGACCGAGACTCATCCTTGTAATTTATCGTTATTCCATAACAAAGAGTCGCCGTCGTTTTTCCTCTTCACGTTCTTCTGTATTTCGTGCGATCTCTCTCTCCCTCTTTTCGTAACACGTTCATATGGGATTATTTGAATTGGTGTCTTCAGGCTTTGCCTTTGAGGACAACATGTTTGGCTTTTCATCATTATGATTTACTCAGCATGTGGTTTTCTCTGAAAGCAACAATTCTGCATTGCTTCTGACAGTTATTAGCTTTTCTGACTCATTTCAGTTGTTAAAATGTCCTAATTAGCTCTGTCAGTATTTGATAAGTCTTTTCCACTGCATTCTAGGTACCCTCATCATGTTATGCACTTCAAGAGACTACTGATGCAAATTTTTATTCCAATATGTGAATCAGCTTTACAGATCATCTAAGGAAGTTCAAGGATGTGTTCATAATTGAATCAGATGAGGGCACCTGTGATGCTGGTGACATTGTGAAACTGCATTTATCACTTGTCACACCAGAGGAAAGAACCAAAGCTGTCGGAGGTGTCATCAGATCCTTAGGAGACTTGATACCAGGTATTCGAAATGAGGTAATAACTCATAAATTACAAAGCATATACACCACTTTTTAACTTCTCATTATTCCGAAAGGAGCACAAAATTTTCATATCTTCAGGTCAATGAGGTCTGGATCTTTATTCCTAGTTCATGCTTGGAATGTTTTTTTATTTCTTGGATGCTTTAGTGAATACTACTTGAAAAATAAAAATATGATTTTTAATACTTATCGCTTTATGTGATCATGCGCAGTTGTATCCTGTTTCCTCAGGATTTGGGATGCCTGTATTTTTCTCTCTAGAGCGTGCAGCTGCACCTTATTTTGGCATAAAGGTTAGCGGATATGTGTTCTTCATCAGAAGTAATTATCTATCTACCATAAGAAATTTTAAGTTACTTATGACTTAGGCCTTGACTCTCATCTTTCTTGAAGTTGTACATCACTAATTAAAGTCAAACGATGCTTCTGTGGAAGGAAAAACTACAAGAAAAAATACTGTCCGTTTGTACCACAAAGTAAATCTTGGATTACATAATCTTCTAAACCAGTCTATTCTATCTGCTTTCTGCTCTTCCCAAAACCAGTTAAATTCATGACTGGATATACCATCAAGTATGAACAACTATACTCAAACGAAAACCAGTTAAATTCATGACTTGTAAATCATTTTGGTCTTGTGTTTTCCATGTCCACGGGCAGATTTTCTCTTTCACATAAGACAATATGGTCAATTCATGGATCAACGACAGCATGAGAAACCAAACAGTTAGACATTATGATCAGAGATTAGTTATTTGGTGTATACCTAATTTAGTTTCAGTTGAATTAGACTAAAATAACTTTCAGTTGAATCATTCCTTTCAAAATTCTAAGTGGGAAATATGTATCATTAGGTTAGTGCTGAAATATCTACTTAGTGTTTGGAACTTTGAGTTATAGTTCACTGTTGGCAGTTTATAGTTCACTTTTGGCAGTTTACTTTTCATGAACAGAAACATGTAAAACTCATTATTTGCTCATTTCTTTCTATATAGGCATATGGTGTTCATATGAATGGTTATGTTGAAATGGATGGTCAGAAATTCCTATGGATCGGGAAGAGAAGTGATGTGAAACAAACCTATCCTGGGATGCTTGATCATCTTGTTGCTGGTGGCTTGGTACATTCTTTTAGTAGTTGTTGGAAATTTTCTGGTACATTTTTCTTTCTTAACGTTAGCTGGTGCAACCTTATTTTGGAATGACCCTAGAATGTTTCCAAGTTGATCCACCTAAAGCATCCATCTCAAATGTATTATTTTATAAATAATTTCTTTGGTTCTAAATATTACAGCTCACTGTTTGAAAACTACTTATCAGAAATACTGTCTCATTGAGTTAGTTTTATGCTAAACATGGGAAGAATGATTCTCTGCCTTTCTCCTTCATATTCAGCCCCATGGAATCAGCTGTAAGGAGAATCTTGTGAAAGAATGTGAAGAGGAAGCAGGGATACCAAGATCGATATCCAAACTGTATGTTAATCTTATACATTTTTCATGTAGGTCATCATTAACAAGCATGCTTCCATATGATCTCATATTACTGTGTGCTAATGAAGAAATTGGTTCGCGTCTGATTTTGTTCCGTAGTGATATGATATTCTTTTTCCTATTTATGATCCCTGTATTTACATAATATCTGCAGATCATAACTCTTTTATGGACAGGTTTGTAGGAACACTTTGGTTGTGACTTTTATTTATGTGCTAAAATCATGTTCTCATTACTTTACATACTGTTGCTTGGTGCGATAACATAATTGCATTGTTCTGGTGTTAATCAACAAAAAAAGTTTTCTTCTTGTCCATTTTTTGTTGAATCCTCTCTTGTATTAAACTGGAATAAACATCCTCAATACTTTATTGCAGTGCCACATCCGTCGGGGCTATTTCATACATGGATATTGATGGTTATAGGTATAAGAGAGATGTTCTTTTTTGTTACGATCTAAAACTTCCTCCTGACTTCATTCCCAAGAACGAAGGTGACGTTTTTTTAGTTGATTATAACTAAATATGTTTCCTAATCTTATATTCTTCATATGAGGTTTTCATTTTTTATTCTGAAATCATTCTTCAGACCAGTTGAAGTGTTTTTAAGAATTGAAATGAACTTTTTTAAAATTTCGTGAACTGACATGCTGGTTGGCTGCGTTAGAATATCTAACAGTTGAGTGGTCTTACCTTGGTGAAATACACATGCACCTCTTTTGAGCTGGGATCAGTATATCTTGTTTCTAACTTTGAAAGAACAAATTGAGCAACATAACTATTCCTTAAAGTTATTTTTTTGGAGGTCCTTAAAGTTTTGTTATTCTCAGCCTAGTTTCTACAATATCAGTCTATGGGCCGCTTTGCAGGATTTTCCACTGTAACTTGTTTTCACTTATGCAGACGGAGAGGTGGGCAGCTTCAAGTTGGTTCCAGTAAACCATGTTGCCAACATAATTCGGAGGACAACATTCTTTAAGGCAAATTGCTCTATAGTGATTATTGACTTCTTATTCCGTCACGGGTTCGTAGTAAATCTCATTTTACCTGGTTGTGATGTTTATTATGCGAAGATTACAAATCGATAAAACTAAAAAAACTATTTCCTTTTTTCTCTTGTTTCTTTAAAATTACATTCCACTAAAGTCAAGATTTCGATACATTCAGAAAAGTTAATACACTGATATCCACCTTGATAGTTATGTCTAACACTGATTTTAATGCAGCTACATCAGCCCTGATGATAACAGATACTTAGAATTACTGCAGAGCTTAAGGAGTGGCGATTGCTCATAGATCTATCACCTTCCTAAGTGATGAAAAATTGTAAATGAGGTGCCTTACCAAATACCTAAAGGGTAAGGAGATTGATTTTCCACGTAAACCTCCCTTCACTGTCCTTTATTTGATACATAATGACTATAAAAGATCTTTCTTTGATACATAAAACATTACAGCTGCTACTTTCAGGTGTTGTGGACAAATCCTCGAGCGGAAATCGTCTGTTTTGTGAAGCTGGCTAATTGAATTCATATCTCAAAACAAGAGATCAAGCGTACGCAAGATCCATGAACGTCTAATACCTCTATTTTTAAGTGATAATTCATGCTTTTTTCACTCTTGTTTAGCTTGCAAGCATTTGGAGGACTAGTTGGTGAATACAATCTCGTGATTCTATTAATTGATCGCTATTAGCCTTTTATTGACAATAAACAACAACAACAACAAAGTCTTATCCCACTAGGTGGGGTCGGCTGCATGGATCATACGACGCATTCGTCGATCTATGTTCATGAGATTCGACAGGATTTTACGCTGACTGTCGGAGCCTAACACAACTCTCCTTCTTTATCTGAGCTTGGGACCGACTATAAAACATAGGCGGAAAGATAATTGCTTTTTTTCTTTTTGGAGAGAGTGTATCTTGAAACAAGTTTCAGCCCAGTTTCCTTAAAGAAATTTTCACATTATGCTGCTAATGAACCCAAACTAAAAGTACTTTGATCCCTGAAAAAAGTTTGGTAAATGATATTTAAAAAATTTTCACATTATGCTGCCAAAACAGAAAGGTAGTTCAATCTATTTAATAGGACATTTATCAAGATAAAACACTATCTATTACAATAAGTAAACAAGTTCAATTTAATCTTGCTGGTCAACCTATATTCCAATCCCACACCCACATCATGTTGCATCATCATGGTTGTGTTGGGTGCAGAACAATATTCTAGGAATTCGACTATGCAGTAACACCAAAGTAAAGCAACTTACCTGATCTTTATTTTTACTTTGAACACGACAAGTAATCTTCTCAAAATTCTTGCCAACTTGTCTTAAAATTATGAGAAAAGGGTACTTTCAAAATATCTTCTTTATCATTAATGTTTAAATAAACTAAATCGAACTCTTGAATCTGGCGTTGTTTGGTGGTGGAGTAAGAAAATATTCACCCGAATAGCGCCAAAGATTAGGATCAACAGTCGACAATCTATGATAAATGTTTAATTTTGGGTGGTTGTTTTTCGGGTTTTACGGCGCAAATAATTCATTTGTGGGTTAGATTAAAAGTTTGACATTCAAATGGCACCATAGAGTTCAGGGTTTTTAACCCCTCTTGTCACTTATAACTCTTGAACCTATCTACGTTAATAGGGCATCAGGATATGTTCATTAAGGCCATATGAGTTGGACCCTCGTTAAAAAATAAATCTCAATTTAAATAGGACCAAAATCAACCAATCTTCGTTGGCCCCAACTGCGTCCCAAGTTATCCCATGAAATTGATCTCTAGAGTCATTAATGGGAACCAACGTAGGTTGGCTTAAGTTGATCAGGGAAAAATTAAGTTGGTCAGGGAAAAAATATTTCTAAGTATAATCGAATGCTAATAATCCTTAATATCGAAAATCTCCCAATTAATCGGACTGGTACAAAATGAAGTTTTCATCACAACTTTTTTAGTACAACCTTTTTTAACTTGCGTTGTTTTTCTGCAAATGAGAATGAAGTGGACGAAAGCAACAAAACGTGATGTGTTATTGCATTCTACAAAAATAAAATAAAAAAAATTTCATCACCCACCCAAGTACTTGAAAACAAGTCGTCAAGGCTCTCCCAAATGCAGATATAGCAATATTTTTACATTAATGCAAGTCACTACAATACTATGTCGATTTTTCTATATTTTATCATGCTTAATCCTAAGTGATTAAATAAATAGATAAATAACTGTCCCGTGAAAGATTCCGTTATTAAACACACCAGGTCCGCTACTAAGCTTACATAAGATCCCTATCTGCAAAGTCAGTAACTACCACAAAGTACTCACCGAAAAAAGGTAACTACCACAAGGTCCCTCCAGTCCGAACTGTGCAATGCATCGGGAAGTCCTAAAACACTTTTCCCATACCCCAAAACTGTCTACCTATATTCTAAAACATGTTTCGACAAGGATGAACAACAAAAAGAAATTACTAAAAGCATGACCGCCAGTATCATTCATCATCAGAACTTTCGTATGATAGTCCTAAAACACTTTTCACATCAGTTTCTGGTTTTACATCTGTCTTCTTATTTGTATGCTCCAAGTGTGAATCTTTCCCTGGTTGACGAGCAGTCTCGCGAGATTCAGCTGACTTCATTCCTGCAGTTGCATTCTTTTTCTCAATATTTGCCACAGAAACTCCAGTGGATGAGACTCTTGTCGACGACGACAGATTGCCCTGATCACTCTGTGGCTGAATAGAGGGGTTTGAGACCTTCTGACGCTTTGGTTTAATTTCAACTATGTTGTTGTTGTTGTTGTTTGTGATACAAGTAGATATGAACAAAATATTTCCACAAAAGCAAGGGCTCAATTGCATTACCTATGCAGCATTACCTGATCCCACTCTTTGCTTTTGGCTCAACCCGAAGAGTCAGGGGCAATGCAGGTGCCGAATCTGCTAAACTTGCAGCTTTGTGCCCGGGAAGTCATGGAAACAAAAAGACAGCAACTCTCCAAGAAGATGAAAGAGAAGAAAGCCGAAAGATACATCTATTATTCATAGAGTGAATTCAAGTAAAGTATGAAAGGATATTTTAAATGCTGCAAATGCTCGTTTTTCTGTGCGGCGCAGAAGTCGCTCAGCATCTTGTTCGGCTTCCATCTGTTCTTTCAGATATAGCAAGTCATCACTGTCCAGAGCTGAAATTTTTCTAGTCAGAAATTTTGGTATATCCATAGTGACAGTCTTTCTTTGCACAAGTATTCTATGAAAAAAATAAGTACCCCCACGCCCATGAAGATATCCACCGCGTTCACCAGCAACCTCCTGCATCTGTTAACACCAACGGTCCATTGGGCGGGGCCAAGAATCCCTGCCGGGCCATGTTATCAGAACACCAAACCAAAATGCAAATTCAACGACGAAGTACTGACACAAGCGCATCAAAATGAAATTAAGCTGTTATCAGCAACTATTTTAATATGCAAGAAACTTTTGCAATTTTGGCATTTTTGGCTCTAATGTTCAATAATGGAAAAGTTAACGTGCCACCTTTCTCGTCTCCAGGCTCTCCACAAAATTCAATCGAACATATGCATGAGCATGTATTAGTAAACTTAGACTGATATCCAAAGACGCCTGTTCTAGCAGGTCAGCTCTTTTTCATTTTTAATAAGTTCTTTTGTCCTTATTATTCTGGTATTAAATAAGGATCATGCATGATATGACACGATAACTAGTGTTCTGACGATTCAAAAGCCCATCTGAACTGATGCATTATGATCACAATATTTGACAGATTCACAAAAAGCCCTAACAGAATAAAGAAGAAAATTGACAAAACACAGGAGGAATAAAAAAGAAAAATGAACGAGCATCACCCTAATCAACAGAATCCGATTCATGTTCGACAATAAGAAGGAAACGAACGGTCATTTTTCTTTACGAAGAGATGAAGTTCCTACTCATCAAAATCCAAACTTTCTTATATTTTTCTTTTGCGAAGCATTAAGTTGATAACTATCAGCGTTACTACAATGTATTTTATCACACAGAAAGAGCATTGCTACATCAATATTTCCAAACTTCTCTTACTACCCTAAACTCGTGGGATCATCACAGATAACGAAAAATATAAACTAGCGAAAGAAGAGACGATCCTCTAACCTTTGCGACCATGCGCTGGAAAGTAATGTCCTCGTCATCTATCTTATCTTTCCCCTTTCCCCATTTCCGATCTGCATGCGTACGAGAAAAAAAAAGTTAGCTTATGATTCCACCAGTGTAGCATCAAACTCATAGCTACAGAAAAGGAGTTTCGCTTATAAATCCAAACTTGAAAATTGCATCAAAAATCAGAAGAAAAAAGAAAGCTATGGCAAGTTAATTTCGGAATCTTTACGACCTTTGGGGTCGCTGAGATTGGTGTACTCTCGAACCTCTCGTCCGGCCATGGATTCGACGACGGCGAGATATAAGGGAAAGCTCCGAAAGGGCGAATAAAATTGATAGAAACAAATAGGAGTTAAAGACGAAGAGCTCTTTCTCGCATCGACGGAGGACGAGGAGGACAAGGCGGCGTTATCGCGACATCTCGAAACTTCGATTAGCGGCTTCGAAGATTCGATGCTGCATGGGCCTGTTTTGGGCCCAACCCAAAATATATAAATTTCATGAACTATGTTTCTAATAATTTTTTTCTCTCTTTTTTTTTTTACTTTCCCTACTTTTTGCTTATAATTCTCAACAAAATCTGCAACTTTTTTCCAGAAGTAAAAAATTTATAACAATTTTCCTGATAATTCATTTTCCATTTTGTTTGTTTTAAGTCAACATAACTATCATTCTAATACCATTAATTACCATCTCAATATACAAAACATATACATGTCTGTCATTTTTTTTAACGATGTAAAATTAATAGCACTTGGTTAATTTGATAAAGTGAAATTGATGATTTTAAAAATCGCTAATAACTCTCGTCGATCTTAGAAGACAGCATCTAAACAATATTGGTTCAAATTAATTTAAATGCTTACCATTCTTATAATTTTTGCTAATTTTTCTTACAAGCGGATAAATATAAAAGAGATTATATAAAATGTTTAAAATCAGTTTTGACGAAAATGTTAAATAAAGAAATAACATTTTACCATAACTTGGGAAACACTCAAGAGCGAATAATGACTTTGCAATAACCTTTTTTGTACCCCAAAAACAAAGTTTAATAACTAGAACCCCCTTTATATATATATATATATACACATATATATATATAAATGAATTATTAAAAAGTTAAAACCCCTCGGGCACTCTTCTCTCTCTTTCTCTCTCTCTATCCATCCCCTCCGTCGCCTTCTTCATCCATCGCCCGCTTCCATAAACACAACACGCAGAGGGCGGAGGATAAGAAGCAGCAGCAACACCTCCGAGAAGAAAGTAACGAGCGAAGCGAGCAGACGAGGAGAGAGGCGGCGCCATGTCCACCTCCGCTCTCTTAACCCCGACCACCGCCACCGCGACACCCCTCTCCTCTCGTCCCCTTCTCTTTTCCTCCTCCTCCGCCCCCGCCTTCCTCCCCCTCACCCGCAACACTCGCCGCTCTCTCCGCCTCCGACGCTGCCGCCTCTCCCTCCGATGCTCCGCTGCATTCGCCTCCGCCGAATCCCCGCCGCCGGAGACTGTGGTGGCCACTGACTCCGCCGCCGCCGACTCCTCCCCCGCCCCCGCGGTGGGTGCCGCCATCTTCGGCGGCCCGAGGGAGCTTTCCGGATCTCAGGCCGTTGTCGACGCGCTCCCGCCACCGGCGAGGATCGCCGGCTCCGCCGTCTTTGCCGCCGCCGCCCTGGCCGCCGGCTTCGGCCTAGGGCTCCGAGTCGGAGGCTCCCGGTTTGCCGGTTACGCTGGCGCTGCCGTTCTTGGGGTGGCCAGTGGCGCGGCCGTTTTTGCTATAAATTCCAGCGTCCCGGAGGTCGCGGCAGTTAGCCTGCACAACCTTGTTGCTGGATATGACGATCCGACAGAGCTTCGGAAAGATGAAATTGATGCCATTGCACAGAAGTAATACTCTCTCTAATCTATTTATATATAATGTTTATCATAAATGTGTTAGCTTTCAGTAACATCGCCTGAAGTAACTTATGTATTTATTGATGTTACAGTTTGTTTTAGTTACTTTGCTGAGAAGTAGTTAAGGGGTTAGATGAGATATACCTGACTTGTAATAGCAGTATGCTTACACGTTGGCTTTTGTCCTCTGGGTACGATATTGCAGATATGGTGTTAGCAAGCAAGATGAGGCATTCAAAGCAGAGCTTTGCGACTTGTATAACCGGTGAGTTATGATACAGTTACACATGCAAATTGCTTGATATCTATTTCCTGTTTGTCCACAGTAAAACTGCATGGTGTTTTTGGGTCTCTCAAAAACAGTGGTCGTGCACGTTCATGTATATGTGCCAATATTAAATCTAAAGTCGTAGTCGTAGTAGATTCTGCTAACCAATCTGTATTAATGTATATGTGCAGATATTAAATCCAAAGTTGCAGATTCTACTAATCAATCATGTATTAAATCGAATCAGAAGTAGGCATATTCCTCACTCTCGACAAATGTCCTAAAGATAAACCCAAACACTGTGCTTTGAAAGGGATTTATGCTTACTCATTTATCATAAAAAGTATTCATCATGTCAGTGTTTTCTTTCATCTTACTTTATCAGTAGTATGCTCATCTGTATAAGTGACAAGCTCTTCTATTTGTTCATTAACTCCAAAATTGTTTTTGAGTCATATGATTGCCTTTTATGCGTTAGAAGTTGAGAATGTCTTAAATATTTGCATAATTCTAGAATCAGTGTATAAACTATGTTCTTTTACAGCCTTATAAAAGTTTCTCAACTATTTAACAAATCTTGTGTCATAATAGTCCACGTTCTCTTTTGATCTCAGTGATGAAGATTGTATAAGTGTGTTGATTATTACACCAATCATTTTGTTCAAAAAAATATTGGTCATATTTTTTTTTAGGGGAATAGTGATCATATTTTATGGGCAAGACATGTTACTATGTGAAAACAACGTGAAGACGTCAGCAACATGCCATGAGCTCATGCAGGTGTAAAACCTGAGAATTAGTTAAATTTTAATTGTTTGGAATCAGTGGGCCCCTTTCTTGTCATCTGGAGGAATTTTGGAAAGATTATCTTGGCATAGCTAGCATTGACTATTTCAAGAATCAATCAACTATTGATTGCTTCTTGAAAAATACCAACTTGTATTATCTGGTACAGTGCATCCAAACGCACATTTGTTCTTTCATCTCAAGTTTCAAGTATATTTTATGTATTAGTCTTCGAAGCATTTGATTGTTAAATCCTAAGTTTATCTGGTAAATTGTTATATTTCCTTGATGTAGGTATGTCTCCTTTGTTCTTCCTCCGGAAGGGGAGAGTCTCAAAGGGAACGAAGTTGATTTAATTTGTCGGTTTAAAGAAGCTCTAGGATTAGATGATCCAGATGCAGCATCTGTTCATGTGGAGGTAAAAAAAACTGCTAAACTTTTATGGATTTTAATCAAATTGTAAATGTACTCTGTTTCAATAATAGAATGTTTGCTCGGTCCTTGTAGATTGCAAGGCGAATTTACAGGCAAAGATTAGAGACAGGAGACCGTGAGGGTGATGTGGAACAGCGCAAGGTAAGTCCTTTGTCCATAGAATCACTGAATATTGTTTGGTAATTTCAAGCCATTAATGTGATTTGATAGTTCTAGCTTTTTGCTCATCTTTTGTCCAGGCATTTCAGAGACTCATATATGTATCTACACTTGTGTTCGGGGAGGCATCGAAATTCCTCTTGCCTTGGAAGCGACTTTTCAAAGTTACTGATGCTCAGGTGCGTTGTGATTTGGGAAGTCTTTCCAGACAAGTAAAAGATGGTTATTGCATTTATGTTAGCCCAATAAATTTTCAATGATCATTTAACCCAATTAATTGTATTCTTTCATGTGAGGTTCCTAAAATCCTACATTAAAGTATTCTTTGAGTATAACTTGTTTGCAGCAAAGTTTTTGGCTCTCACAAGCGATGATGAGGTGTCCATAGGGTACATCGTATGTCATCATGTTAAAATCCTATTTCATATGTATCTCTTCTAGTTTACAATAATGATGAAATCTTCTCAAAAACAATACTGAAGAGATAGAGTCTGAACTAATAATTTCTTGAGATTCTCTACATTATTAGATTATGCCATGATGCTAGCTTGGCTTCATTTCTTTAATGTCATGCTCCATTTGATTTGCTAGTCAGTAGAACTTTTTTTTTGCGAGGGGTTGTTACAACTTTATCTTGCATATTCATGGTTCATCTTATTTGCATTCATTTTCATTTATATTTTGTTAACTCAACCCTTGGTAGCATCTATATCTAGTTTGTTTGTCTTCAACATTACCTAACCTCGAAATCCTTTAATGGTAGGTTGAAATTGCTATACGGGACAATGCTCAGAGATTGTATGCTTTTAAGTTGAAGTCCATTGGTAGAGGTAACAAATGCTATTATGGGTCACTGTTGAAATCTGATTTTCTCTATTGGGCTGCCTATGCTTTGAATGCTGTCTATTTACGTCAGTCTTTCAGTTATTCATGGACTGAGATGTCATTGCCTCATCCCTATCCAAGTGTTTATTTGTTGTTCCAAATAGTACATCATACAAGACCATTGTGACATTGCTTGCCTTGATGAGAAGAAGAATTTAAATGCATATTTCCTGTGTGCTCATGATATTGCACAGAGGATTAAGACATAGAACAAACTTATCACATTTTGGACTATCTAAACAATTTTGTTTCGCTCCCTTTGCAATAAAACTTCCTATCCATATGAAATACAGCCTCATCTTTTTTAAAAGGCTTTAAGTTTCTTCCTGGGATCCTGATTTTTGAAGTAGCTTGTCTTTGGTATTTTACCTATGCTTTATTCACCGATCTGTGTGTAATGGTCTAACCTTCACTTTTCTTCGAAATGAATGGGACTTGCAATTTAACTGCATCTCTTGTATTTGTTTTGGTTTCTTTTGAAGTTTGTTACATTGCACTTGTTATTTTCTTTTAGATATTGAGGTGAACCAGCTGATTGCTTTGAGAGTCTCACAACTTCAGTATAAACTTTCTGATGAGGTACTCATAGTAGACATTTCCTTTGTTTGTCATTTTCATTAGTCACCACTTATAGTATCATTGCCTCATCACGATTATGATTATTATGGTAAATGGCATTTTTTATACAGTAAAAGAGGAAACATTATCAACGAAGTTATATGAAAATATGCATGAAGTTCACTTTCTTCTAGTAAATAATTTGTCATCTCATCTAGACATAACTACAAAGATAAAATTGTGTTGCCCTGAGAACCATATTTTTTTTTCTTTTTGAGAGGTAAACTGATGGTTACCAAGCATGGGCAACCAATGTTGTCAAACACGTAAAACGGACACGACACGGAGAACTGAGAAAACACGAAATCGTATACACGTAACACGACACGGCCGATTCTACCAGAAAATTATTTTATATATTAATTAGCATAGACCCAAATAATATATGACAATTTTCTTAAAATGAAGCAGAATTTTCTACTTGAAGGGAGGTTTCGTTCATAAAAAAATAGATGGAGGCAGCCCCTAACTCTGCCTATGTTTTATAGCCGGTCCCAAGTCCGGATAAAGGAGGAGGGTTGTGTTAGACCCCGACAGCCAGCGTAAAACCCTGTCGAATCTCATGAACATGGATCAACGAATACTAATAGAGCGGAATGGCGTCGTATGATCCATATAGCCGACCCCACCTAGTGGGATAAGGCTTTGTTGTTGTTGTTGTGTTGTTGAGGCAGCCCCTAACAAAAAGACTTTTCGCACATACAAAGAAATAAGAATCCTCTATTCGCAAACAAATAGAGGAACCTGTTCGCACATAAAAAAAAAGAGGATTTGCACGAGGAAGGACGGAGGACGAGCACAATCATAAACTTGTAGAGAAAGAGCACGAGGAGGAGGGCGTACCAGCAGAGGCGAACGACTGTAGAAGGTCAGCAGGCGAACGATGTGAGCGGTGTCTACAGGGTTGAACACGAGCAGAGCATCCTTAGGCAAAGTGAGGTCACGCATAGAAAGAAGAGAGATGGCACAGTGAGCAACCACATACAAAGAGAGAGAGAGAGAGACAGACAGAGAGAGGGAGCGAGGGACTGAAGGAGAGTACCAGGCTACCAGCAGCGGAAGCAAGAGAATGCCGGAGTTGGAGCAGCACGAGCAGGGAGCGAGGGCGTAGCAGCACGAGCAGAGAGCGAGAGAGTATCGGCAGGAGCAGGGCGCCGGAAGAAGTGAACGCCGGCAGTAGTTGACGAACGGCGAGAGTTGGAACGGCGGCGTCGTGGTGGAGCAGTGGCGTCGCGTTAATGCAAGTTGGAGCAGCCAAAAGAAATTAGGGCATATGCAATTTGGGAGAAAAAAAGGCAGTCACGTCTCTCACATGGGCAAACAAGCGGGAGGAGAAAAAAAAAATGAGACGCGATTCTGCCGTTTCTACGTCCAGACGCCCATTTCTACCGCGTCTCGGCGAAACACGATTCCGGGTGGAATTGAGCACGTTTCGCCGACTCGTAGAATCGTACGATTCTACGAGTCAAAGCGCGTTTTTGACTACCTTGTGGGCAAACATACATGGGTACCAAAATTGTGGTTCCTTGAGAACCATAATTTTTTGAAGAAGGAAAAAAATAATACATCAAAGATCTGCATGAATTTGATATTTGTGAGGCGGATCCTCACCAGATCATATAGAGGTAGGTGGGCCTCTGAACCCACATTATGCGGCTTGTCTGCGGAGGACATCTCTCACCGCTTCTTTGGGTATCTGGTTGTTGTTGAGGTATCGAAACGAATGAGGCCTTTGGATGTCACACTACTGCGATCGAGGCTTTCTGGTCGTCACTACATGTTTTGGTTTCATTTGATGGTCAGGAGTGGAGGCAGCCGTGACTCAACTTGTTTTCAGCCACTTGGACCAGTTGGCTCCAGCGGAATCACATTGTTTTTGAAGGGGAGAGATGTTACACAGAGAATATCGTACACCATACCATTTTTTTAAAAAAGAATGGGGAGAAGAGTAGCACCTTTGTGGCTTCTCACATCCTCAGTTTCTTTTTGTTTCAGATCTTTACTTCTACTCTTTATATTTGTAAACTATCCACCAGTTTCACGGTTCTTAGTACAAGACAGATGACTACTCAAACTTTGTAGTCATCTTTATGGCTTGAAAAAAAAATGAATTTGATATTTTATTGTTCACCAAAATGATCATGAAGATTGATCTCAAAAAAAATGATCAGGAAGCTTTTACATAATTGGCTATCTGATGTTCTTTTATATATACGAGAATTTTCCTCTGCTACACTATGGAAACAACAATATGTGAATGGCTAAAATCTTTTACAGATCTCTGCTGATATGTTAAGAGAACACACCAGGAAATTGGTTGAAGAGAACATCTCAACAGCACTTTCTATCTTGAAGTCAAGGACGAAGGCAATGTATGTTTGCTTCAATTTTTATGTTGTGGAGCATCTGAACTCTTGGCACAATTCATTTTTCAATAAATTGCTTCTAAAGAGTCATTTAATGCTTATATTACTTTTTTGTGTGTTTCTCTTTCTTCCAAAAAGAAATTATAATGCGCATCTGCATGCTTCTTGTAATCTTTACTTTTAAATGGTTTTGAGCTGCTCGTGATCTTTTCTGAGATGACCAGCAATTAATCATGCTATTATCATCGCCGGTCAGTTGGCATGTGTTATTGTGAAGCAGTTGTTGATTTTCTCTCAAAGAGGCAAAGGCAGGCTTCCATTCTATGCTGCATGGACGTTCTTTTTACTATGGATAATTAGGCAATCCCTTCCACTGGGAAGGACATACAACTGCCTTAAAATGTTGACACTTTAAAAAATTTCGTAATACAGCTTTTTCCGGCATCCACCCTTAGACAACTTACCTACCTGTCAAAGTGCCTTAAAAGTTTGAGAAGTTCACATTATCCCATGTAACGTGGTTTTCTGTTGCTGCATGTGCTGAATTTAGCAATGGAACAGTGCAAGTTATTGAAGAGCTTGAGAAGATTCTGGCATTTAATAATCTGTTAGTTTCATTAAGTCAACGGCCTGAAGCTAATCAATTCGCACCAGGGATTGGACCTGTTTCTATATTCGGTGAGATCTTAAAAGCTGCATATTATTTAGTTACATGATGCATATTATTGATGTGGTATGCTTGTATCTTAATCAGGTGGGGAATATGATGGTGATAGGAAAATCGATGATTTAAAACTACTCTACAGGACATATGCAGAAGAATCTTTTCCTAATGGACGCCTGCAGGAAGAGAAGGTCAGGAACTATAATCAGATGTCTTATAATGGCCCTTCACACTGTATATTTTGATTTTACGATCTGAAGTGTGTTCAATCCTCATGGTAGCTTTGCATGCACAAACCTAGTTATGAAGGATATTTGCTAAGAGTGGAATTTATCTCCTTGAATAAGAGTGTGTTTTCTGAGAATGGAATTTTGAAAGTAACAATTACCTCAACTGACATCATGAAAAGTATATTTCCAATTGTACTTGTGATAACTGTTGTGTTCTTGTTAATCTATTCACCAATGATGAAGAAGCAACCTTGATTCGGGGTGTCTTGTTTGTTAGATATACCCATAAAATCCTTTTTTACAGATTGTGCATTTTTTTTTTATTTCAAAGCTATTTCCTTGTTTAGTTACTTAGTCTTGTTTTTTTCTATTTCTTGCAAGAAGTGCAGCTTACGGGATTGAACCATTTAAGGAACATATTTGGTCTAGGAAAACGTGAGGCCGAAACAATTATGCAAGATGTTACGTCAAAGGTCTATAGGAAGCAACTTCAGCAAGCTTTTGCTAGTGGAGATTTGGAAGCAGCTCCCAGCAAAGCAGCTTTTCTTGGAAATCTATGTACTGAATTGCACTTCGATCCAGATAAGGCTAAGAAGATGCATGAAGGTAATTTTGTTATTATGTGCATGTCAACTTTTGCCATCTTACTTTGTACTACTGGCAACCTTCCCCATCCACTAATCCTGGAGCAGTCTGCGCTTGGAGCACCCTTGTTTCTCTTAATGATGAACATGGTTGTATAATGATAACCACAGACTTCTAAAAGAAACTGACCAGCACAAAATCTTAAATCCCCCCCTTGAAAAAAGAAGAAAAAGAAAAGAAAAAACACAGAATCTTGGAAAGCTTCTTGTCCTTTCCTTTTGGGGCATATGCTTGGGATATGTAAGGCATGGTACCTGATCCCATATTTTAGCTCTTTTTTGGCTGAACAGAATTGGATGTAGAAATATCTTTGTTTTGAGAGAGAGAGAGATGTAGAAATATCTACCATTAAACAATTTAGACTTTTTAAATGTTTCCATGCTTTTCAAACTAACTCCCTGCACTGTTATGTTTACACTCTCAAAGACCTCCAAAAGAGGTAATGGACATATTGTGTCTTTAGAGAGACTTGGAGGAGAGGATCATACATTCTAAAGATGAGAGCTTAAAGCGTGAATAAGAAAATATAAGAATTCACAGAACTGTGACACGTGGGAAGAGAGTGGAATCAAGTGTTATGGGGACTTTTCTTGAGAAGGATGTTATGGGGATTCATCAGATGATTTTACTTCTTTTTTTTCCTTTATTCGACAACTTTTTTGGGGTTTGTTAACTCTTTAATTGTTTTCTTTAAATTTATTGTGATTTCTCTTTGTTTATGTTCTGCATGATTCATTTTTCATTGCAAAGCTTTTGCAGTTGATGTAACTAATTCCACCTCATGACTGACTGCTCCAACTAGATTATTATATGTTAGGTTGTCAAAAATATCAGGCATGACTGAGTTCTGAGTCTTTGTTGCCAATAGTGGCTGGAGGCATGTCACAATCTTATGGTTTGAACATCAAAACGGAGCAAATTGATTGGCATCAAAAGTGACCCTCTTACTTGGCGTTTAATCTCAAATCCCAAATTGTGTTTACTGGACCTTTTTCCTTTTCCGAAATGAACTTGCAGAAATTTACAGACAGAAGCTTCAGCAATTTGTAGAAGATGGAGAATTGAGTGAGGATGAAGTTGCAGCTTTACAACGTCTCAGAATTTTCCTATGCATTCATCAGGAAACTGTTGATGCTGCACATGCTGATATATGTGGTCGTTTGTTTGAGAAGGTATATATTATATGGCCTGAGATATTCTTTGATTTATTTTCTCCTGAATTGCATAATTTTGCTCTTTCTTCTAGTGTGCTTTGGGGTTAAAGTTTTTTGAAAGGGACAAATATGCTTTGGGATCAAAGTTGTATTTAAATGTTGGCATTTGGCACATGTAGTAATAATAGCATGGTGTAAAAAGAAATAAATATGAAATCATCTATTACAATGTTATATTTCAATGAATTTCAGATTATTTGATTTCTGTATCAGAAAGTCAGAAAGTAGCTTATTCAGATGACCATCTTAAAAAAGATTATTCAGATAACACATTATCTTCTCAATATTCATTCTCATGTGTAACGTCAATTTTTCTGATGGATTCAATGTTCTATAGGTTGTTAAGGATGCGATTGCATCTGGTGTGGAGGGATATGATGCAGAAGTTAGAGCTGGTGTAAGAAAGGCTTCCAAAGGCTTGCGGCTCACACAAGAAGCTGCAATGGCCATTGCTAGCAAAGCAGTACGTAGTTTCTCATGTAGTGTTGGATTTAGCTAACGAGTCTTTGTTTCTCTTGTTTATCACATATTATGATTTCATTATGGGAAATCTGCTAATTAGTTTGTTGTTCCGTATCATCTCATTATCAAGTTTCAACTGTATTTTTCAGGTTCGTAGAGTGTTCTTGACATATATACAGCGAGCCAAGGGAGCAGGCAACCGAACTGAAGCTGCAAAAGAGTTGAAAAAAATGATAGCATTCAATACATTAGTTGCCACCGAATTGGTAGCCGACATCAAAGGAGAACCAATCACATCAGAAGAACCTACTAAGGAGGAATCTAAGCAGACAGATGATGATGATGAAGATGAATGGGAGTCTTTGCAAACCCTGAGAAAAACGAGACCAAGAAAAGAGCTCGAAGCAAAGTTGGGAAAGCCAGCTCAGAATGAAATTACTCTCAAGGATGACCTCCCCGAAAGGGACAGAGCTGACCTTTACAAGACCTACCTACTCTTTTGCATAACTGGGGAGGTTACTACAGTTCCCTTTGGGGCTCAAATCACGACAAAGAAGGATAATTCAGAATTTTTATTACTTAATCAACTTGGAGGAATACTTGGGATGAGTGGTAAAGAGATAGTAGATGTTCACCGCAACTTTGCTGAACAGGCATTCATGAAACAGGCTGAGGTGATTTTAGCTGATGGACAGTTAACAAAAGCTAGAATTGATCAGCTAAATGAGGTCCAGAAGCAAGTGGGCTTGCCTGCAGAATATGCTCAAAAGGTAATCAAGAATATCACTACAACAAAGATGTCTGCAGCAATTGAAACAGCTGTCAATCAAGGAAGGATAGGCATCCAACAAGTCCGAGAGTTGAAAGAAGCAAATGTTGATCTAGACAGCATGATCTCAGAACGATTACGGGAGAATCTTTTCAGGAAAACAGTGGAAGAACTTTTCTCATCAGGCACAGGTACATTTGTCGAAACAGAAGTATATGAAAAGATACCATCAGATCTTAGCATAAATGTTGAGAAGGCAAAGGTGGTAGTTGAGGAGCTTGCCAAGACGAGGTTATCTAACTCCTTGGTTCAAGCTGTGGCACAACTGCGGCAGCGGAGTAAGGATGGAGTGGTAAGGAACTAATTATGCATTCAAATTAAGATGTTGCTGAAAGGTGATTTTGCTGAATTTTCCATCTGTGCTTAAATTTCCCATAGTTTTTCACAAGGAAAATAAAAAAAGTGAAATTTTTATCTTCATTTTAATCTTGCCTCGTTGGAACAATGAGAATTATTCTTTTAAATTCTCATTGTAGTCTCCCTGCACCAGGCCAAACTTTACCAAATTGTGTTCCTCCACTTATCCCAAACCAATAGAAAGCCATTCAGGATGTTAACTTCACCGAAAAAAATTGTTATAGGATTTAACCAGGTTTTCATAATGTTTACAGGTTGCCTCCCTGAATGACATGCTTGCCTGTGACATGGCCGTTCCTGCACAGCCTCTATCATGGTCCTCGCAGGAGGAGATCGCTGACTTATATTGTGTGTACCTGAAAAGTATTCCGAAGCCTGAAAACCTTTCACGGTTGCAGTACTTGCTTGGTATCAACGACTCCACAGCTACTCTGCTTCGGGACAACGCTGAGCGAGGTGCACTGCCTATCGAAGATGATGAAGAGAAATTTGAGTTTTAGAGCTTTAGCATAGTCCTCCACCAGGCGGCTTTAGATTTACTCGGCGCGAGTCCAAATAACTTAAAAAGGCAAATTTTGATACCCTCGGTTCTCATGTTGTTCCCACCACTATTTTTGTTATTTAAAGATGATGTATAGTTGCATTGCCCTGCTATTGCAATTTCATGTGCATCTGCTATAGGAACTTATACGCTTTTTGTTTCTGAAATCTATCTTCCATGCATTGATGCATGGTGCTTGTGACACCAATTTCCATATCTACGCGTTCCATCATGTGTAAGCTCGATTGGGCGTTTTGGAATATTTTTATCCCCATATTTTCTTTACCCAAAAAATGTTGGAAAATATCTGTGTTTGACGAGCAACCTGCCTGATGGCTTGGGCTACGTTTTAAATGATTTTGTCTAAACAAGATCCATGATATCTACCAAACTGATCAATCATCTTCCTCATCTGTGTAGTAATTTAGCTCCTATGTTGTCTTGCAACTGACATTTTAGATCCAACGTATATCTTCTTGTAACATTTTGTTCTACTATGTATTATTTTAAATTGCACAATGTTATGTAATAAAAACAATTGCATAATGTTAACATTGAAATTTTTGCTTGAACCAATGTCAGCCTTCTTTTAATCGAATAAACCTGACATTTAGAATTTCGCAAGAAATTTAATTCGGTTTTTATACTTATATCATTATGATATGGGTTTCTATTAAGTTTTGAGAGAGAAACTAAAATTATCAATCTTGTTTCTCATTTTTATTTATGAAAATTTTAATAATTTTGATAAATTTTCACGTGCGAAATTTTCTTTAGATAAACACAATTTTCAAATTTCAATATTTTTTTTCAAAGAATCTCCTTTAATTTTCATTATCATTATTTTTTTTGGGTAGGCCCTTTCAAAAAGGATATAATAGTCATCATACTCATCTCAGACGTAAGATGGTCATACGTCTCAATGCCTACAATCTAACTTGAGGGCACTCGACCGCGTGCATGCGCTCACCTTTTTTTTCCTTTCTCGTATGCTGAACCGTGAACCCTATCTGTTCCAAACTCCACGACTCCGCAACATTTCTGACTTCGTGCCGTTTGTTCCCGAACTCCGCGAAGTGAAGCGAACGTCGATCCGACAAATGATGCGCATGGTTCCGTTGTTCGATCCGACAAATGATGCGCATGGTTCCGTTCACAATGGACTGAGCTCCGAACGGTCGATCCAGTGAAGGAAAGGTCGATTCGGCGCCTTCCGCTTGTTGGTCGATCCGCGGGAAAGGGAAGGAGGGAGGATAGTCGATCCGCGGTGAAGGTCAACCCGGCGAAGTGATAGACCATCCTGTGAAGGTTAATCCGCGGCGAGGCGAAAGTCCATCCACGAAGTTCGATTAGCCGACAGAGGGAAGGTGGATCCGACGTAGGGAAGGTGGATCCGACGGAGGGTGCGTCGTTCCAGCGTATGTGAAGCATATGAGAAAGGAAAAAATGAGTTACACGACGTTGTGTAAGCGATCTCTTGGTATGGATAACGCAAGACTATTTATGCGGAGCATATGACCACACTTGACATAGCGCGGCACTTCAAGATTTTCAACTGCATACATAAGGTGGTTAATCAACTCGAGTGAGCGACGCATGACCGTCTCCGTTAAGTGGGGCGATCAATCCGGCATCGTAGTGCATGATGAACGTTTTTTTATATGACACGGATGTATGAGGAACATGCTACGGAACACGACTGGGCGTGCGGCGAGGAAGCTTGCCACGCATTCCTTGTTGGCGTCCATGATCAAAGACCATGGTACCACCTAGGCGTAATGGAGTTTTTGAACGAAAGAACTTTTCCTACACCACGGCACGTTGCGTCGAAACAAGCAAGTCATCGTCGCTGGGTCATCCGAGCAAGATAAACTGCCCTGATACGACTTATCACGGGGTCATTCTCGGACACTAGACCAGTACGGCGTCTAGACGGATAGGCACCTAGCTAAGTCTGTTTTGAGTTTGCAGCGAAAGTTTTATGATCGAGAAAGTGTTGCACTATTCATCATGGATTCATGGCATTAGCGCGCTGTGGCGCTAGTGCAGGCGCTTGGGCGTTTAAAATTTGAAGGGACAGTCGAGGAATCATGGGACGCTACGAAAGGACATCGATATGGGTTGTCACCCCACGCTCAAGATCAAACACTAGAATTAAAGGAAAGCTTACTTGTATTATATATGATAAAGCATAACATACATTTGGGCCTCGAAAGACACTAGTGAACTCCTCTCATTATACCATAGGTATAGAAGTCTTATTACATATAAAAGATGCAAAAGACGTACCCTACGAGTCTCGCCACCTACTTGGCAATTCATAAGGACGACCTTATAAGAAAAATGTCCTAAGGGCAGATAACTTGGTACTTCACAATATTACGCAGTACGGAACGACTGTATGTGTTCCATGGTTTCAACGCTGATAGGCCGAGAGTTATAACTTGAGCGGCACTGACGCCGCGAGGCTTCGCGCTTCACGGGAAAATGCCCTATGACACGCGCGCCAACGATAGGGGGCGCACGCTACGATTGGCAAAGGTCGTCGATCGTGTCTCAGCAAAGGTTGCGACTGTCACAGGTCGCATCGCAGGGGTGTCACTCCCCTGTTGCGATTGACCTTCGCTTCCCCGATCGCAGCAGCCCCCTCGCGAAACCTATTTTTTTATCGATGGAGGATAATTTTAACTTTTTACGACAAAGTTAATAGAAATTTTAACAAAAAATTGACGGAAGGATAAAATTAAAAAAATCTTGATAGTTTAGGGAAAAAAATAAGTTAGTAATTTAATATTAAATGTGAAAAATTGTGATAGTTTAGAGGTAATTTATGAAAATAATCTTAAATTAAAAAGGGCAAAATGTTTTGAAAGGCTAATGGTGTGATCTCATTTGTGCTTCTAAACCCAACTTATAAACCCCAAAACTCGACCTCTCCCCTTCAAGCTTCCAATGGCAGATCTCCTCAGAGACTACGCCTTCGCCGGCCACGCCGCCATGGCCGCTGGCTCCGTCTCCGTCGCCACCTCCATCTCGCATCCCCTCGACACCTTCAAGACCCTCCTCCAGGTACTTGTTCCTGACACTTCTCCAGTCTTCCTTTGGTCCTCTTGCTCTTCCAGATGTACATTTGACGAGGAATCCGCGGGTGTTCTTGGCCCTCGAACAAGCAGGTCAGCGCCGGGCCGAAGCAAAAGTTGGGCCTTTTGCAGGTGGCCGAGAGGGTTCGAATGGCGTCGGGGCTGGCAGGTGAATTGCCTTGTTCTGTGAAATTGTTTCATTCTATCCTCTTTCGAAGTTGTTGCTGATGGGAACCAATCAATAGTTGAAATTTTGGAAAATTGATCAAAAAATCTCATTTTTTGCCCAAATTTTCAATTTTAATTGAAATTACTAGATCAAGTACATTTACTTTTTTCCACTTGCAGTTATATCTAAAGTCTGTAGTGGTATCAATTCTACGGTTTTTAAGGGATATCTGGAGATATTATGTTTTGTCCCTTTTAGCATGTACTTCATCCTGTGTCATATGATCCAATGGTCTTTTGATGTTCATGGGATGCATATTCTTTAACTACACTCATGAATGGGTGACAGGATGAGTGAAAACTGGAGAATTGTGCAACATGGACAATTAGTACCTTCTAGTCATCCTTTTACCCCTCAAAAATCAGGAGAATTATACAATTATGATTTTTACCAATGTTCATATCTACATGTGACTGAATTATGGCCTGTGACATTCTAGCTGGAATTATTAACTCGATGCCATGCGAAGTCAGGTTCTCTGATTCCTAAAGTACCTGTTTGTAGCTCTGTTGGTTTTTCAGTTAAACAATATTTTTTGTGTCAACACATTAGTGTTTCCTTTTAGGGATTTACAATGGACTTGGATGGTCAATTCTTAGTAGGATTTCAGGATTGGGAGCACGTTTTGGAATCTATGAAATCTTAACAGCTTTCTACAAAGGTATGCAAAGGCCTTCTTCTTTGTCTTGTCTTTTTTCTCTAGGAAATATTCTTCATTTTTTTCTTTTTTGAAACTCCGCCTATATTTTATAGCCGGTTCCAAGCCCGGATAAAGGAGGAGGATTGTGTTAGGCCCCGACAGCCAGCATAAAATCCTGTCGAATCTTATGAACATGGATCAACGAATATATTGTGTTTACTAATAGAGCGGAATGGCGTCGTATGATCCATGTAGCCGACCCCATCGAGTGGGATAAGACTTTGTTGTTGTTGTTGTTGTTTTTCTTTTTTGAGGAATGTTTCTACTATCCAGAAAATGTCTTTTTCCTTTACTTTGCAATGCTCTTTTCTTTAGTTTGTTTGGATGTTGTCCGTGTACACACACATATTGATTTAGATGCATATTACTTTTTTTGTATGCACGGTAGAGACAAACTCTTTCTGTTATGTGGCCTCTATCTCATATCGGAATCACATGGTTTAAGGTGGGGACTACGTAGGAGGAGTATGATCTATCTATACAGTGCATATTGAAAGTTTTTTGATATGTTTTATATGCACGGTAAAGTGAAGCTCTACTATAATGTAACTTATACCAACGGTTGGAGATATAAAGGTAGAAGCCAATGTTATTGTGTACCTTTTTTCTTTTTGGGAAGGAAAAGGATGAGTAAAAAATTATGCTAGTTGTCGATGTAGTTTTTCTTTTTTTGAGAAAATATTGTTTACTTATTAAAGTAATATCTGCCCTAGGGATTCACATTTTGTCAGATTTTGATGAAAAGGAAAAAAATTAAATGAGCATGCAAAGCATTTTGTTGACAGATTGCATACAGTGTTAAACTTCTGAACAGTATTCCTCTCTTGTATTTGATTCTTTCTTAGTTTTTGAGAAAGATGCATTTGGTTTTTATAGAGTTGCAGACATTGTGAAATTACTGCAAATTACGTCAGTTTCATCTCTAATCTTTTTGTGCTGCTTGTTTCATCTCAAATCTGCTGTGACATGGCTTATTTTGAAGCATATTTAGATCAATGTTCCCAGAATCTCCTTGTTTCACACATTCTGTTTTGTAGGATGTCATATTTACTAAAGCTTATGGCCCCAGTCACTTGAATAATAAAACATTTATCTGACAAATTAATGAAATATATTCAGTTTTTTATTTAGTTCGAAAGATTTATTTTCAACTAGTGAGGTAATTATCGAAGTCAGTTTTTTTTAATTAAACATCTGTTGCTTATTTTGTCTTAAATGCTCGGTTGGATTTGATTTATGATATTAATCAAAGGCTATAATAGTGATTTTTAAGTAATGTCTTATTGTGAAACTTTCCACTTGGACAGATGGAAGAGAAGACAATTATGTTTATGTTTCCGAAGCCCTTTTAGCAGGTCTAGCAGCTGGTGCAGTGGAAGCTGTGGCCTGTACTCCATTTGAACTCTTTAAGCTTAGGGCACAGGTTTCATCTTCTAGTTTTAAAACTCTAAGTTCTGCTAGTAACATGCAAGAGACAGCTCCCATTATATCAAAATTACTACCTGGTTATACTCCAGATATCAAGTCCTTCAACAATACCATCAATCTGTTGTCCACTCTCTCAAGCAATCATTCAAACTTGGTTGACACACTGAAACAGTACCCGTGGATGCTCTCTGGTTCCGGGAGGCCACCGCTTGCATCCGAAGTTAAAGAACCCTCCAGAGTTTTAGTATTAGAAGGATGGGGTGCTTTGTGGAGAGGACTTCGACCTGGGATAGCAAGAGATTCTGTTTTTGGTGGTGTTTTCTTTTCTACTTGGCAATTCATTCACATAGGAATGCTGAATTGGATGGCTCTCGACATAAACCCTCCACCCAGGTTCTTCTTGCTTTCCACACAACTTATTTCACTGAACATTACTAGGAGGGAACTGTTAACCCACAGTTTTCTTTCTTTTCCATACTTTTATTTTTCAATGTGCTGTGTTGAGTGTTGACAATAGTCTTTAAGTGAACATATGCTTCTTTCCGATAGTTGGATCGGTTTCTTCTAAAGTTATGCGCTATTCAGGTCAGTTGATGAGGTTGGCCCTGTATCTCCACTGGCAATGTGTCTCACTGCTGGCATATCTGGAACAGCTGCTGCTGCTGCTTCTCACCCTTTTGATACTGCCAAATGTCGTTCACAGTGTATTGTTACACCAAAGGTATCAGTCTATATCCTATTTAAGTACTGGTATTATTTAAAATTGTAGGCTACGTCAGAGTTCCAGATACAATCTTGTGATACTGATTGCCAGCCCCCTTACTATTAGGACTGCATGATGCTGTCCGATTTATATTTTTAATTTTTCTCAGCCAGCAAAGGTTTTCACTTGTGGATTGCAAATCATGTTTATGTGCAATGACAATGGGATCTAAGATTGAATGAATATGCTCGTGTTTTGCAGTATATTTCAATGGAGCGGAAGTTTCTAAGATGGAAAGCACCTGGAAATTGGTTCGAGAGAATGACAGGGATGTCCCCTGGTGATAGGAATGTGATATATCGTGGCCTCTGGTTGCGAATGTTTCGTAGCGGAGTTGCATCCTCTCTGGTCGTTGCAAGCTACCTGTTAGCTGTAGATAATATGCTGTGACATGAAAGATAGTAACACAAAGGTTGAGATAAATGTTTATCATTTTGTTGATAATTCTTCTACTGTATCAGTCCTATAGGTCTTCCTGTAGCAATAAGTAGTGTCAAAGCCACTGAAAAACTGGAGAGAGTAACGGAGATGGCAAAACCATCAATTTAGAATGATTTTTCCCTTAAATATTATTTTTAGCTTCATAAAAAATTGGTCTTACAAGATTTTATCACCCGATTACTGGGGAATGGTTACAAGGTTCACAATGTGTTGGAAACTTGATGATTTGACGTGCTAATTATTCCTTATTTATTGGAGATTACTCTTCGCATTTCGGTGTATTTCCTAAAGGTGCTTAGAAACCCAGTAATCAATAATGTTATATCAGCACACATGAAAGTCACTTGTCAATCATTCGAGAAGCCTGTTTCTCGTTGCATGTGAATTTTGTGATAAAATTAAATCTTTCATGTTAATGCTGGTTCCTTGTTATTACAATTTAATGTTTTGACCCGTTGTCGGATTGATCTCATGAATTTAAAGCTGATGTAAAGATAATCCCTGGAAAGAAATCCTCGTGTATTTTTTTGGAGAAACCATGAGAAGGTGCAAGAAGAACACAGGCTCTGGAGTGCAGATATTTAGCATTAAGATGAATTATCTTTGATCCCTCTGCTGTTGATGAAATTGGAATATTCAGAAGGCCAAATGGTCTCACTGTTCAGTGGAAAAGCAGATCAAGCATTTAGGTCAGGAGCTCATTTGAAGCTTTTGAAAATTGTGGAAGCAAAAGGACCTAAAATTCTCAGACTCTACCAAGGGACAATTCAAGGCAAACATTAGAGCATGACATCTGATTCGGGAGCTAATAAAGTGATCTTAGATTCTGAAAGCAGATAGCGAAAGTGCATGCAAAGTTTGTTGGCACTCATCGGCAAAAGTTCTGCGTGCTTGTTGGCCAAGTTAGAGTGAGATGAAATCCTCCAGGCCTGATTAGGTCAACCGTTGCCATCAGAGTCAACAGTCAGCAACATCTTCTACTTTTCCGCATCTAACTGCCATTTCCACATGGTCTCTGATCCATCTCCTTGTCAACAATCCTGGACTTTTAGCTATCCCTCCCTCTCTCTCTCTCTCTACTCAAGGGTAGGAAAGAAAAGTGTGAACCTTGCCACAGCAAAAAATAATTCAACCACTCAGTTCACCTTCTCTTTCCCCAGGAAGCTTTTGTTCTTCTATATGATGCTATCCCAATGATGAATAACTACTCTTTGATTGCTGATAAAATAAAAACCATGTTGTTTGACTGTTTTGAATAGAGAGGCAACTCATAATTGTGCAGTAATTTTTTGTTTTTCTAAGCTCTCCAATGTGTTTTTTTTTCCCTGTTCTAGTGGAATAAAAATAATGTAGGATATTACTTGAAGATCTAACATGAATCCTGGTCTCAGACAACTGAATGGAATGCTGAATTGCTTATTTTCATTATAGTACGTCTTCTGTGAGCAACTCCATTAAGCATCATGTTCGTATGGAATTAATGGTCACTCTCATTATATGCATCTTTTTCTAACTAATCCACTTCTACACGTCTAAACAGCAAGACCCAAAACGTGATTTGGATATCCTATAAATGCACATATATTATGTGGAGAGAGAGAGAGAGAGAGAGAGAGAGAGAGAGAGAGAGAGAGAGAGAGAGAGAGAGAGAGAGCTTCCTACCCCATTGACTAATATGCTCCCTGTTGTTGCTGCCTGTTGATGCCACGACCATGTTGGACACAAGCGAAGTATTATGTAGCTTCCTGGAATTGCAGGTGACATCCGAGTACCATTATTCTATGATGTAATTTGGTTTTATAGTATTAGTCCTGTCAGGAAGTATTAATTAATGATGCTGCTACCAAGATGCCATTGGAGACTTGTGCGAGTATGGACATGGCATTACGTCACATTAGAAACTATTTAACACTTAAAAAACACCAAACTTATTTTTGCTGTATAATATTTAATTTTGGGTTAGGCGAGGAGAAGGTGAGATGAGATTATGAGAACCCTCCTCCACCACCTTCGACTCTTTGGACTTCTTCCACATTCCACATGATAAATATAATCACACACAGAAGTCGACGCTGAATCCAAATCACCCTTCACCCCTTATAATATATATCAGTTTAATATTTAAATGCAGATGTTACACGATGTAGCCTTTTTTTATTATTATTATTTATTAATGTTCAAAATGTTGATATTTTTTCTTGTCTATTAGGTGTTGTGGTTGAGAAGCATAACTTTTGCCTGATTGAGATCATAAATTAAATTCTTTAACAAAATTTTGTTGAGTTTGATTTATATGATGTAAAGTCAATCGCAACCGTCCAATAAGATTTGAGGTATGTTAATACGCGTCTGATGTTCTTATTACTACTAAAAAAATCCAACTAGCACAATGATATATATTTCCAAAGATCAAATATTTGTGACGTCTCTCTCTCTCTCTCTCTCTCTCTCTCTCTCTCTCTCTCTCTCTCTGTGAAAAGTCGCTTCATTTCAACTTAAGCATCCCTTCGTATCCTGCACACCACCTCGGAGAGAGTATAGAAAGCAACGTGGAACTGCTACAGAAACAACGCACCAGAACTAAACTGTAATAATCCCATAGCACGTCCATGGCCGATACCCGAACCAACTCGAAGCACTCACCGGCCGCGTCGGACCACCAGCGCATCCACCCAGTGGACGTCGAAGCGCAGTCTCCGGCTCCGACTGTTCCCCTCGTCCCCCGCACGCTCTCCAGGTCCGACAAGGGCGACCCCGACCAGCAGTACCCCTACCCTCCCCTCCGCCGGACGCTCCCGCCAGGGTACGAGCCACCCCCGAAGCGGCGCCGCCGCTGCTCCTGCTGCAGGTGCATCTGCTGCACGTTCGCCGTGCTCGTCGCCCTCGGCGTGGCCGTCGCGGCCACCGTCGGGATCCTGTACTTGGTCTTCGACCCGAAGCTTCCCAACTATTCTGTGGACCGCCTGCAGGTGACGGCCTTCGCGGTGGACGCCAACATGACGGCCCACGCGACGTTCGACGTGAGCGTGACGGCAACGAACCCGAACAAGGCGATCGGGATATACTACGAGCGGGGGTCGAGCCTGAGAGTGCTGTACTCCGGTCAGCGCCTGTGCCGGGGCGTCCTGCCCGCGTTCTACCAGGGCCACCGGAACACGACGGTGCTGACGGTGGAGCTGGCGGGGGAGGCGCAGCTGGGGAGCACGCTGATGAGCGACCTCCAGCAGCAGCAGCAGACCGGGTCGGTGCCGCTGGAGTTCGAAGGGGACGTGCCGGTGAGGGTGAAGTTTGGCGCGCTGAAGCTGAGGAAGGTGACGTCCAGGGTGCGGTGCAGTCTGGTGGTGGACAGTTTGAGCGCTAATAACCAGGTTAAGATCAAGAGCAGTAGCTGCAAATTCAGTCTGAAGCCATGAACACATCCGAATCATTGCACTTGGTACATAGTATTATATGCATAGAAATTTTTAGCTTTCTTCTTCTTTTTTATTTGATCATTGTTGTCTTCCTTTTCTCATGGCACACTATTTTTCTCTGTATTTTTTGTATGTTTCATATGGACTAGTTGAATTACAAATGGTAGTTTAGTACTCTCTTTATTATTATTATTATTATTATTATTATTATTATTATTATTATTATTATTATTATTATTATTATTATTATTATTATTATGTGACATTAGTGCAGAATAGTGCAAACATTGCTGTTCGTATTATGCAGTAAGTTTGAGCCAAGTCTGGTCAAATTGCTTATGGAGTCTTGCGTGCCTTTTATTTCCTTTTCTCTTTCGGGATGAATGATATAAATTCGATATGTGTGTAATTTATTTGATCACTTGGAAAGGTATAGTTATACTAAAATCATTGACTTGTCCCCCACATCATGATAATGATGTTAAAATCCAAGGTAAATGGTCTTAAGTAATCTGGGTCAGTAAATGACTTTTGTTCATGATTATAATTTGATGATTATGATTAAATCTTCATTCGTTATTTACTAATTCGATGGCCATGATTTCATCTTACACTATAAGAAATAGGGGAATCACAGACGATTTAATTTTCTCGAAAACCGTCGGAAACGATGGTTTTTTCGACGTAATCGATTCATCCTCGTCGTCGCAAATCAATTTCCGATGGTTGAGAAAGAAATGCCAGAAATTTTGACGAATTTTCGATGATCACGACCGCCGATATTTATGGCGGTCGACGAAACTGTCAAAAATTCGATGGTCGTGATCGCCGATATTTGCGGCGATCGACGAAATCGTTGAAACTTCAGCGGTCACGACCGTCGAAGTTTTCGATGGTTTCGTCAACCGTCGCAAAAATCGGCGGTTGTTACCGTAAAAAATTTCGGCGATCACGCGACGACCGCCGAAGTTTTGACGGTCAAAATCGTTGCAAAGAATTTTTATAATATAAAAAAAATAACCGGCCGGCGGCCAAATTCAGCCGCCAGGCGGTTCGGGACAGAGAGAGAGAAGGGGAGAGGGACGTCGGGGGAATGGATCGTCGGCAGTCGACGCTTGACGTCCGGTCGGGAGGCTCGCCGGTAGAGAGAGGGAGAGCGAGAGAGGGAGAGAGAGGGGAGAGGGGGTATATATATATATATATATATATATATATATATATATATAGGTGGAAAGATGGAAAAGCGGAAAAATGAAAAAAAGCGGGATAATAAAATTTTAATTACTGACGGCTCTGACCGTCGGAAAAGCAAATATTAATTATTTTTAAAGTTACCGACGGTTGTGACCGTCGAAAATTATTTAATTATAAAAATAAAATACTATATTTAGTTATATATAATTTTTTTTTACCGATTGTTTGAACTGTCGCTAATTATTACCGACGGTCGGAACCGTCGAAAATTGCGACGGTTTGGACTGTCGCTAATTATATTAATAAAATACTCCTCATATTATATTATTATATATTTACCGACGGTTACGACCGTCGAAAATTGCAACGGATGGATATCCGTCGAAAATATTGACGTTCCTAATTGTCAAAAAATAAAATAATAATATAACAAATTACATAATTTATTATTTTCATTTTTGACAATTGTGACCGTCGAAAATTGCGACGATGAATATCCATCGAAAATATCGACGTTCGTAATCGTCGATAAATAAAATAATAATATAACAAATTATATAATTTATTATTTTTATTTTCGTCGAAAAATTCGTCGAAAATTGCGACAGATGGATATCCGTCGGAAATATCGACGTTTCTAATTGTCAAAAAATAAAATAATAATATAACAAATTATATAATTTATTATTTTCATTTTCGATATTTCCGTCGCAAAATCCGTCGCAAATTACGATGGATTTCTATCTGTTGGAAATAGCCCGTCAGAAAATGACAATTTTCTTGTAGTGTTATAAGTTAAAAAAATTATGGAAGGGCATATTTTCATGTTTGCTAAAAAAAAGAAACAGAAGCAATTGTATATGTTCTCTGTTCAAGCAATTTCATGATCCATTGAGTCATGATTCAGTTTTCTTCATACCAGAGGCCTTCAAATTCAAGCCATATAAATTGATCCAGATTCTGTATTGCACAAGCTTCAAATCATTTTTGTTCCTTTTTTTATGGGGCTCACATTCTTGGCACAATCCATCTCAGCAAGAAAGCCAAACACACAACTGTTGTTTCATATAGTACTGCATATTTATATGTTCCTTTGATGAATTGAATTGTTGATCTGTGTGCAATTGACTTTCTATGATACATCAAAAAGAAAAAAAAAAGAGAAATTTTACACAGCATAATCTCGTCATGAACTCCGCACTTTTCAAGCTGCCCAAAATGTCATGTTCAAATCATAAGTTGATGTTCAGATTTCCTTGCTCCATGCGGCATCCAGAGTGGGGAGTCGATATTCATCAGGTTTTAGAGCTAATGCAAAATCAGGCAATGTAGGTGCCGTATCGAAAATCCTGGAAGAAAGTACTATAAACTTATTAAACTGGACTATAAAGTGCCAACCGATCTCAGTGTTATGATGTTAACTGATTCAACAATGACACGATCAAGTTCTTGATGCTTTCTCGTGTTTGTGGAATATAATTGCACCTTAGAAAATGCAGATGATTGGAGAATATCATAAAACAAGATCTAATATATATTGAGGCCATGTATGATGCGTAATCTTAGTATCAAAACTCACAACTGTGAGATGGGAATACATCCCTCCAGAACTTAAAAGAAGCTTTTTTTCTTCTCAAGAATGAGTAGTGACATTGGGATTATAAGAATTAAGTCTTTATCAAAGATGTCAACCTAAACAAAAAAGGGAACAACTTGATGAAGATTGTAGATTATAAGGTGTTCATCCAAAAGAAGTCATCCTCGTTTACCTGTCTTGACTATAGAGATCACGGTTGATTCGGACCTTACTTGATGCATCCTTGGGAATTTTCTCTGAAAGATACTTGGTAGATCCCCAAAGAGGAGGATTCCTGAACGAAAATGATGCCAGAAAATAGATCAGTAGTTTTTGATATGTTGTTAATCTACATTAGCAATATGGCCAGTGTTGTGTTTCAATTGTTTTAATACTAAGAGTAAAGAGAAATTATATGAATAGCAGCATAAGAAGGCAATAAGAAAAACAAGCGCAAAAACAATCAGCAACTAAAAATGCAAGGCGATCTGTAATATAATCCAGTACAGTTTTCTTCTTAACAGTTAGAAGCAACGCTGATTGAAACAATTTCTACCCACAAACTAGACAAAAAATAATTATTTGATCTCGTGAAATTCTACATAGAAGGGAGAGTGAACCTTGATGTAGGAGTCATTTCATTAAATATTTCACAAGTTCTCTTGCTTTCTCTTAGGTACTCCTCTGCAGCTTGCAAAGCAGCTACAGCCATTCCATGTGACTTTTCTGTATTTCCCTCATCAAGGATGAGACCATGGTAATAGTATGCAGCAGCCTGTGTAAAGAAGAAATTAAAATGTGAACATGCAATATCATTTTTGTTCATCTGACAGAATGGAATAGTAAATAAGGCCAAGCTAACAATTTGAAGTCAACTCCTTTTAGATTGATTTCTTTTTTCAAAAAGTGCTACCTAGCAAACTCTATTACCAAAGATTTCAGAATTGTCCTGGTACAAAATATGGAGGATCTCATGAGGTTCCCAGTCCTCTCCCAAAAAATCTTCAAAAAAGATGTTCTAGCTAGATTAGCACTACAATTTGCAACTTGATTTGCTCCCGATAAACATATGTGAAGAAAACACAATCAAAATGAGACAATAAAAATCTGCAATCAGCAATCATGTGCTTAAGCTTCCATGGGCAAGACGTTTAGATTGAATTTGACATATCCTTAGTAAGAAATAAAAGGAAACACTGCTGCATAACATTATTTAAGGAATACTGCGGCAATTTGTTCTTGATGCACTATTACTCTCAGCTTATGCACATCTAATAAAGTCTCAAATTTTACTTATAAACATATCGATATCATACGGAAGCTGTTGTCAGCACAAAATATAATAACTCATAACCACTCAATTAACCACGTATCATGATTAAGATAACAAATTAAAGTTCTGGTTACACACCTTTGCTTCAGCATACTTCCACTTAACAAAGAGTTGATGCTTTTTTGCCCAACTATCAGTTACAGAAAACTGGTCCATATTGTCGTGTGCCTGAAAACATGGAATAAGCTTATTTATAAGTGCTGCAATTTCAGCTTCGTCAAAGCTAATGCACCAATTTTTGACATCAAATAAACCAATCTGTAAAAGCAATATTCGCATGCCCGCATGTTTAAGAAGAGCAAGGTAAACAAGTGACTAGAGGGAATATGTAGTTAACATAGATGGTAAGAACTTTGTGCAACGTACCTGATTCCAGTATTTGACCATTTCACATGCTAGCCGACGTTTAACAGCTAATGTCGCCTTAGGACTATCTATCGCGAGTCCAAGTTGAATGTCAACAGCCTACAACAATCATTAAAAAGATCATTTAGCAAAAATGCACCAACATGCTCCTTTCGTTAACCAACTAAAGACTCAATCATTAGAATGGAAATTAACAGTTGGCACATTTGAATAACAGCATAAGCACTAAATCTTGTGTACATTTTAACTGAACTCTAAGATCCATCATGTGCATGTGATTGTTAGATAGCAATTTAGTACCTGACCGAGAGCCTGCATGCAAAGAGCTTGAAGTACTCCTTCCTCTAGGTCTAGTGGAAGATCTTTCCTGCAGTTCAACAAATTCACATTTCAGAAATTCATTAAACAAATAGTTTTCGGTACTTATTCCACTTTTCGAGATTAGATAGACAAATGGCATCATACAGTTGGCAAGAAAAGGACCTCATGATATAAACCTGAGTTCCTGAGATATTTGAGGAAGAACATGTCGAATAGCACAATCCAAGTATCCTGCTGCTTTCAAGAAAACATCAATCGAGGTTCTTTTGTTATCTGCAACAATTGTTGGAAGTATTCCACTGATCATTTGAAAAATAAATAAATAATTCTACTGATTACAATCCTAACTTCTCGAAACACCAGAATGTAGTCCTAGTTTACCTTCAGATATCCTGAGATGAAGACCTTCAATAGATATTTTAGGAAGAAGCAAGGAGTTGGCTTGTGCTAAACATAACGTAGCCATCAAATGCAAAACTGATAGAACCTCGTACCAAGCATTTGCCATGCTAGTTTCCTGCAAGGTTAATTCCAGAACAATTCAATCAGATTAATTGTTTCCATACCCAGTCAATCTTTTTTATCAAAAACAGCAGTACGAAACATTTTACACAAACCTCTGCAACATCCTCTTGGTTAATCCAGATAAAACTTATCTTGTCTTTGAGCATACTACCTGTGATGCAGAAGTGGACCAGCAATTGTAATATAAAGAAAAATATGCTAGGACCGCACACAGCAACAAGAAATTTAAATGATTTTGAACCATATTTTATAGTACCATCCTTCACCAATCCTAACAGAAGAGGCAAGTAGCCCTCAAGAGCTTGTAGGAGATCAGACAAAGGAGAACCTCCTGCAGATACACTGAGTGTTAATGGCACCATCATCTTTATAATAAGATCACCATTCCAGAGGATTGTCAAGCTAAAGCAGACCATGTCGTGTCACCGTTCTGCGCTTCGGCTTCATGGATCTTGGAGCTTCATGCGTCGTCATGGCTACAACGCGCATTCTTATAGCCGAAAGACGATCCAGGAGACTTTTGGACACAGAATCCCCCAGTGCCTGAGATATGTCCACATTTCTGGGGATGCGAAATCCAGGCACAAAGACAGCAACCTCGCCTATACTTCCAGGTATTCTCCTCCGAGGGACGGGATCACTAGGCCTAGACACTAAGCATCCCATACCTGAGAACACCACTCTGTCGAAAAAAAAAACACTAACATTAGCAATTCATAGATGTTTACAGCATATAATCCAAAAACAAAGACATACAATTATACAGAAACGGAATTGAAGTCGGGAAACTGATCTAGCAAAAAACACAGACTGTCCGAAGATGCAGAGAAAACTTTATCGGGTCACGCAATTGCTAAAGTAAGCGACTTGCTGATACAACAAAAGGATGGGCAAAAATTAAATGCCAACCAATCAAGTAGTTGATTCACGAGACTTGTTCACATGCGAACAACTACAAGGATACTAGAAACTAGGCAAAGTTCACAATTGCAATCTGGATGTAGATGTCCGATTCAGTTCATCGCCTTTATTTCTGCGTATCCACTTAGCTGTCACAAGCAAAAGCCAACGCCAACGAGCATGTCCCGTCTTTGTACACATGCATATCTCCCCAAATGGCAAACAAAATGAGAGGTGCAAAAGGCAACTTGGTAGCGCCGTAACAGATACCAAGTGCTGAGCGTTGTTTCAAATTGCTAACGGGGATCCTATCAGCATCGGATCTCCGAAGTGGGGCTCCTAGAGATGCCAATAGCTTTGTGAATCGTACGAATATAAGTGAGAGAAGTGGAAGCTTCTCCTTTTCCTGTATTTAACATCTTTCTGCCGAGTTCGCCAACTGAAACGGAACAAAAGATTTCCAGATACGTATGACAGCTGAAGCCATGAAAAAAAGACACCTCTTTTACATTTCTGATAAAATATACAGAAAACCCCCCATTTTATAACCTCCATGAAATCAAGCTCGGAAAAGATGAATCTTTTTAATCGATCGTTAATTATGCAAAAATATTTTTGAAGATAACCTCCATCTGACGATGAAGACGATGTAAAATTGAAGATTTGCACTCTGAGGTAGAATTAAAAAAAGGGTTCTTTTTATTGTCTTCTGTTTTAAGGAGAGCTAGAATTTAAACTTGTTCTGTGTCGATTCACATATTTGGGATCTGAAATTGCAGAAGCAGCTCAATTTTTGCAGGCCGTAAAAATTGCTAGCTGAGTGGAGAAAGAGAGTGGCGTGCAAAAATAAAGCTTTATGTGTAAATTACGGTGGTGGCAAGTAGTGCAGCATTAGAAAAAAAGGTTGTATTTTTAATATTTTCCACTGCTTTTTCAGGTCTATGTATAATGTTATTGATCAAGGATTTGCAATCAATCGCTCAACTTAGTTTAATTTTCAATATTTGATATTTTCGGTCGAATTAGTAATGCACGTATATATATTCTTGTGCGTAATATGGGAAATATCGGTTTAGGCAAACATATTACAGATTTATTTAAATGAAAATTTAAGAAACAGAACTGTGCAAACTGCAAAGTGCAAACGGTACAGAAGTTGCAGAAGCATGCAGAAGAATAATAATATTACTACTTATTTGAGGGACTTGTTGCTAATCATCATCCATTGGCATAATTACCATGCAAGGTCATTAATGGTGTTTAAGAAACAGTGTTACCACATAGATGATTACTGCTGACTGCAATATCGTCATGTTTAGTTATGGAAACCTGCAGCACGGATAAAATTATTATGGAGCAAAATTAATTATACAAAATATAGGAATAATTAAAATTAAAATTTGAGTCTTGCTCCAACCATTCCTGACTATTTTCGTCCACTATGTAAATCAAATGTTTTTTGGTCGCCTAAATGTTTATTTGTATTGTCATGGACAAGTAAAAAGGTTCAAGGGAATCTGATTAAGTTGTTGGAAGGCAAAAAGAAAGTTAGAAGTTATGTATACTTTAATTAAACAAATGCGTACCTTTACTTTTAATCACATGACAAATGCTTGATACATTGTGGGGAACAAGAGCCGGAGACATGTGAGATGTGTTAATTTTTTATCTTAATTATATTCTATTGAAAATGAAAAAAAAAAGACAGAGAGAAAGAAATCAGGATGCATATGATAGTGCTGGTCGATCAGAACATCACTAGTGTAGATTTAATAGTTTTCCCCTGGGCAACTTTCATGAGAAACATGTGATCTCATTATCATATGTGTCATAGCTTTCTGCTAGCTCTATGCCTCCAACTTTGAGTTCAAATATAAAAAGAAAAAACGAAAATGTGTGTTTGTGTATGAGAGAGAGAGAGAGAGAGAGACCATGCTGATCAGCCCAGTGAAGAGGAGCAACACGGCCCATTGTTGTGAGATTGAACCAAATGTGCAACTTCTTCTCTTTTTTTCATTTTTCATTTTTTCCTTTCAATTACAATAGTTTATTTAGTAATTTGCATGTTATCATCATTCGACTGTCTAATTTAAGATAAAGAGTATGAAGTCTTAAATTGAATATTGATATCCGACCCATATAATCAATTGGATCAACCTGCTATTATTTTGTTTAAAATCTCAAACTGAAACCTGTTAATCATCCTTCAACTTATCATCATGTTTTTTTACTGCCGAAGTGTCATTGGCTTAGTTTAGAAAAAAAACGGATCAAATCATTTCATGGAGTCTTCCATCTTTGAAGGAAGAATATCTCAACTTGTCGAACTAATTGTTAGATTGACCTTGTACCAAATTTAGCTTAGTGATCTGAATTACATGTATTCTGGCCTCATTCTTCCAATTATTATTCAAACAAGAACTAGCATTACTTGAATGGCCGTAGTCAAATCTTTGGACATGCATGTATACAACTTCTTTCTCCTGTTTTTGAACTTTCAATGCAATTAATGAGAAAAGCTACCTATCTCTGTCCATGTGTACTGTCGATATGGGGTTTCTATTTCTTGTATCAGGTCTGAGTTATAAGATCTGCATTGTGTTATTTTGAGATGAGTGGGTGCTGCTCTCATTAATGAAGATAAAGCTAAGGACACCTGCATAAAAGACGGACATTAAGATCATTGTGCATGCATGTCATCGAAGCTTTCCCTCTGATGACTCAGTGTGCTGAATTAACATTGGCAAACGGGGACATGCACGTGGAATCCATTTATTAAGAAGACTGCACTGCATGCAGAATGGCCATGCATCAATTGTGCACCATCAGTGAGTAGCCGAAGGCATTTACTGCCCTTTGTAGTGAGAAAAAGAGACATATGAGGCAGAGATAAAAGGATATCTGGTGGCAATGTTCACAAGTAAAGAAGTTTCTGACCAAGCCAAATAATTGTTCATGATGTCACAAGAGGAAATCAGCTGATTCTATATTTCTAACCTTGGAAAAAAATATACAGGAATTCTGATTCTCCATGTTATTCACTACAATCGTACAGCAAACATGTCAAAGCGAAATATGTTTAAGATCTTAGCCACTTTTAAATATATATATATATAGGGATCTTAGTTGGCCACTAATTATCGGAGGACGATTCCCTACGGCCTTGTTGTTACTTGTTAGGCCTGCAAGGTTGAATGATCTCACAGCCATATATTGGTTAAAAATGCATGGTCACGAGGCACTATTTTCCTACCTTGCAGTTCTGTCTTTACATCTTTGCCTGAGAGAAAGCAATGTCCAGACTGATGGCAGAAAAGGGAGATGTAACAGATCAGATCTGCGTTGATGATCTTGAAGTTAATTTGTTGCAGAACATGTTCGTCTGATCAGTTGTCGGCATGCACCTTGTTTGAACACTTAAATTAGTCAGATATATGTGATCACTTTCTCTCCCATGCGTGGTCTGCTTCCTTATCAGTATGCATATGTCTCCACGTACAGTGGAGTTTGGAATATTTTTCATCTCAAGCAATTGTTAACACTTATCAGCACCAAATGTGCACATCCAGATATAAAAAGACAACGACGATCTGAATTGGTAAGTCGAATAGTACTGCGTTCATCTGAGTGCATTAAACTTTGCTGCTGTTGCTACTGAGCGCGAGCGTGGGCGTGGGCATGGGGCTACTGATCCTCTCGAGCTTCTCAACCCTTGAGCGTTTTTTTTTTTCTGTTTGGAATTTGGGAGGTGCTTAAGTTGCAAATAATTATTTTTTTGGTCTTGTTCCAATATGGGCCACATTTTTTATTTTGCGAATTGGATGAAGCTTTATGTGATATCTCTTCTTTTCAGAAAAGAAATCCTGTAATTACTCTTATTACTACTTGCTGCATGATATCTCGATGACGATGCTCGCAAGGCTCGACGACGAAGCTTGAGTCATAGGCAGTGAGAACTGGCATTTGGCGGCGGCGATCGGAAGAGAGAGCACGAGGGAGAAGAGACGGTCGAGGGCATCGTCCGTGGTCGCCGGATGAGGAGTTCGCAGCATCGCTGGTGGGGAGGCCGAGAGCTCGCGACCGATCAAGTGTTACACAATTTTACACCTTCATTAATCCATATATATATATATATATCATCAGAAATCTGATCATAATTTTGTATGGTTCTTTTGACTTCGAGTCCCTCTTTAATGGGTTGTTAGTTGTGACAACATACATGGGCTTGATAGTTTCTGAGAAGCAAGCATGATATGATAGCGAATGTAACAAAACGACAATTAAGACTGTCGCTGCAAAGGCATATGAACCCCCATGCAGTTGCTTCCGTAAGAAAGAGAGAGATCAGGTAAAAAGAAAAAGAAAACTTAAAAGATGGGATGAAGATGCCAAATACATCAAAGCTACATCTCACGAGCTTACAACTTTGGACGACCCTCGAGGTGCAATTTACTCTCTCTCCCTCCATGCTAATCATAGTAAGACCTCCCAGTTCTGCGTTCTTATCACCAAGACACCCAGGAATATTAAGGTTCCGTTAATACCAAGAAGGCAAGAACACTGAATGTTTAGACATCAATAATAAGATAGAGAATCAGAGATGAGCTACTTACAAGCCACTTAGGAAATAATATGGACATGGGAGAGAGAGAGATAGTGTGTGTTTATAAAATAGTATCCACCGCGTTCTCTGTCCTCGAGTAGTTTAGCACTTTCTTTCACCTATCAGCCTTTTATTTACCACGACCTCTCACTTGCCTGACAAAAGAGAGCATAACAGAGCAAGGACAAGTACTTGGCATGCTGTCTTTTCTGTTTCTACATCACTATCCCTCCCTCCCTCCCTCCCTCCCCTATAACCTCTTCCTAGTGTTGCATTGCGATTAGCAGCTGCCTCTACAAATCCTGTGAGCTGTTGGTGCCTTAATGGCGCATGCTTGAGAGCTCGGCCGAGCGAGGTGCGAGAGCGACATGGCAGTGGGCGGCGGCGTGGCGGCGGCGCTGGAGGAGGCAGGGGTGGTGCTGGAAGGGGGGAAGAGGAGGGTGAGGAGCCTCTACTGGAGGCTGAGGGCTCACATAAGGAGACAGGTGGGGAGGAACAGAGCGAGGGAGCGCAAGCGAAGGTTGAGCTTCCAGTATGACCCCTTCAGCTACGCCCTCAACTTTGATGACGGCTGCTCTGCTTAGTTTCCTCTCCCTGTAGTAGGCTATTAATTAGCTCTCTCTCTCTCTTTCTCTCTCTCTCTCTCTCTCTCTTAATTGCCTGTTCTTAATGTTGGACCATTTACTCTCGATCGATGGGGAAGAACTAGCTGTTTAATGTACAGAGTGAGAAGCTGCATGCAGACAAAGTGATCTGCTAGCTCTTGTATCTTGTTCAATGCAGATGTCTTAATTGCTGGAGGTAGCACTTTTTTCCTCTTAAACTCTTTCTGCAATTTCCTGAAAAAAAAAGTTGCTCCATATTCCTATATAATTCCGGCAATAAATTTTGTTCCGCGTATAATACTTTTTCTTCTTCTTTTTTGGTTTCTCTCAAAGGTGAGAGAAATATGCAATTGGGAGAAAGATAGTGTTCATCGTATTTGGACACCCAATTGATCACTACTAGAAAAACGCTCATTGGAAATGATGAAGAACACTCAATGCAGATATCTCTCGCTATACACTCATGAGTATAGTGAGAGATATCTCCTATTATCACTCCACAAATTCTTACGAGTAGATGGCAGGAAGACGTGCCCGAGTTCGACATGATGAAGAACACTGCTGCATTATTAGAAAGTTCTTTTGCGGATTGAGTGACGTAGGAGTCGACATTGGAAATCCTGAGTCAAACCTCTAATGTATAATCAGAACTAGTAGCTCATAACTATGCATACAACTTATTCCCAAACAATTAAAAATTCATCTCCCTCTTGTAATATTTATTCTGATGCTGAGAGCCAGACACGCATCAGCATAACAGATTTATTCTGATGCTGAGAGCCAGACACGCATCAGCATAACAGGAAAACTCTCTCTCTCTCTCTCTCTCTCTCTCTCTCTCTCTCTCTCTCTCTCTCTCTCTCTCTCTCTCTCTCTGTGTCACACACACACTCACACACACGTTCACATTCTCATACACACCATGAATCTCCGACCTCACCCTCTGCTGCCGTTGCTGCTACAGCATATAGTTGGTCCCCCTCATTCAATGGCAACTGTAAACCCATGGGCTATCTTTTTTTTGTTTTTTTTTGAGGAAAAGGTGATTAACTTAGATTAATTGTGTAACCCAGGGGCTATCACAAACACGTTGCAGCATATATATTACACAACATGTGGAGACACTACTAGAAAAACGTTCATTACCGACGGTCCGGACCGTCGATAATCAGCTCGAAAACCGTCGGTAACGCAATTACCGATGGTTTTTCAGTCGGAATCGATCCGTCGAAAAAACGCTCGTCGCAAACGGATTTGCGACGGTTGAAAAAAATTCGTCGAAAATATCGACGGTTCTGACCGTCGGAACAGTCCCGGCGGTTCGAACCGTCGAAATTTTCTGACGGTTGCAACCGCCGGAAAAGTTCCCGGCTGTCCGAACCGTCGAAATTTCCGACGGTTGCAACCACCGGAAAAGGCCGGCAGTTCGAGCCGTCGCAACTTTTCGACGGTCGCAATTGTCGAAACTTTAGACGGACGTCGCAACCGTCGATCTTTTGATCGTCGCAACCGTCGCAAAAAATTTTTTAAATATAAAAAAAAAATTAGCGGTCGGATCGGGTCGTGGCCAGCTCCGGCCGTTGCCAAATCCGGCCGCTGGAGGCTCGATCCGAACGGCCACGGCCGGATTCGGCCGCCAGCGGCGAGATCCGGCCGACAGCGGCCTTTGGCTAGAGAAAGAGAGAGAGACGCCGGCGCGGAGCCGAAGAGAGAAAGAGAGAGACGCCGACGCGGGAGAGGATCGCCGGTGCGAAAGAGGGTCGCCGACGTTCGGCGCGAGAGGGCCGCCGGCGTCCGGCGCGGGAGAGGGTGCTCGCGGCCGGGAGAGAGAGAGGAGAGGAGGGAGAGAGAGAGGAGTGGAGGGAGGAGGAGGAATATATATAAAGGGAAAAAGTGGAAAGAAAGCGGGAAAAGGGAAAAAAAAGCGGGATAACGAAATTTTAATTACCGACGATTTCGACCGTCGAAAATGTAAATATTAACTATTTTATAATTACCGACGGTTGTGACCATCGAAAATATATTTAGTTATATATAATATTTATTTTTTATTTTACCGACGGTTTGAACCGTCAGTAATCATTACCGACGGTCAAAACTATCGGTAATCGTTATCGACGGTCAAAATCGTCGGTAATTGTGACGGTTTGGGCCGTCGCTAGTTATATTAATAAAATACTCTTTATATGATATTATTATACATTTACCGACAGTTATTTTATCGACGGTCTGAACCGTCGATAATCGTTACCAACGGTCAAAACCGTCGGTAATTGCGACGGTCTGGACCATCGCTAGTTATATTAATAAAATACTCTTTATATGATATTATTATACATTTACCGACGGTTACGATCTTCGGAAATTGCGGCGGATTTTGCGACGGATGGATATCCGTCGGAAATATCGACGTTCCTAATCGTCGAAAAATTAAATAATAATATAAAAAATACATAATTTAATTTTTTATTTTCGACGGTCGTAACCGTCGAAAAATCTGTTGGAAAAATTAAATAATAATATAATAAATTACATAATTTAATTTTTTTATTTTCGACGGTCGTAACCGTCGGAAAAGTCGTCGGAAATAGCGACGGATGGATATCCGTCGGAAATATCGACGTTCCTAATCGTCAAAAAATTAAATAATAATATAAATTATTTCCGACGGTCATAACCGTCCAAAAATTCGTCGGAAACGGAACCGTCGAAAAATCCATCACAAATTGCGACGGATTTAGAACCGTCGAAAAATCGCGATTTTCTTGTAGTGAGAGAGAGAGAGGAGGCATCGATTCCAGATTTAAGTTTGGATAAAATGCTTGTTGGATCTTAGCTGGTTAAGTTAAATGCCTCAATTCGTGTCCATCTGGATAGATAACATCCGGGACCGCGAGTGCATTTATTGTTGTTTGTGGATGTCTTAGATTCTGCTGGGTTCCATGAGCTGCTCTGCTTCGGTTGCATTCAATTGCTGCATTTGAGGACGGTAAGAATTTGTGACCAGGAAATGACTCCAACTGTTGGTGTTCATCTTGATGCTTCTTCATTGTGAAGTTTGGATATTTTATCCAAATATAAATTGCTACATGTATAAACTTTTTTTATTTACACCACAAAATAACATATATATATATATAAGTATTAGATTTAATGGGCGTACTACTCCTATTATTGGTAGTAGCGTGCTACGCTTTGGCGTAGATCATCCGATTGAAAATGAACGTTGGATCAACGAAGGCGCAATGAACCAGCTTTTGTACGTCTTTGATCCGGTTTAGCACGCCAGCCAAGTCCGGTTTAGCACAGCTCCATCTGCGCATCCTTGTTCTTCCTGCACTGTCGATGTCGCTTCTTCCCGACACGCAGAAAGTGTAGTACACCCATTAAATCCATAAGTATTTTATGTTGCCCAATCCATTTCATATTCCTTGGCGGGGTCAAGAGATTTGGAGGCCTAAAGTTATATACTAAATAAATTTACAAAATAAAAGATATAGTGTTAAATATATTTCTTAAAACTAAATAAATAACCAATTCAACGTAATTCGTTCCTCCTAACCAATACTATGAAAAAATAGTATAAGATTCATATTTAATTGTGAGAAAAAATAAATAAGATATTTATTCTGAATTCACCGTAAATAGGTACGAATATAAGAAAATATGATAATAAGATTAATCTTAAAACATAACAAATACACTTGGCAAAAATTCATAAAATAGATGATGATTAATATGAGTACGATAAGTACAATCATTTTTTTCACTTATGTTCGTGGTGTAATTGCGCTTGTGAGGTCTTTTCTGTTATACATCCTTCCATTTATGTATTTATATTATATACATCTTTTATATGTGTTATAACTGAAAAAAAAAACAAATATGTTCATAAAAAGCATTTTGTTCACTTTAAACCAAAAACTGTTGGGGAAAAAAATCATTGTGACAGCCAAAGTCATCTATCGACATTCGTTCTATCTTCACAAAAATATTTAGCATGGAAGCATTTTTTCCAAAGTTTAGGCTATATATAAGGATAAGTTAATTGTTAAAAAACGTATATTTTCTTAAACCAGGAAGAAGAGAAAAGAAATTAAGTATAAAAAAATGGAATGGGCCACTTGGAGTGGTCTAGCAGCCAATTGGTGGGCCGAAGCTTCTCGAATAAATGCCAACAACTTTTTGCCCGTTTTATCAGAACATGAGCATTCATTTTTTTTCCCCATTAATAATTTATATAAAAGAAATAATACTAATATCAGATTGCTGAGGTGATGAAATTTCGAATATTTTTTGAAAAAGGATAAAGGAGCTAGAATTTTACATAAATTATAAACAAGACTACGGATTCAAAGCTTCGATATAAGTTTAGTTATTTTTCTTTTTCTTCTCTCTTGTTAACCTTTCTTGGTTTCAATATTTTGCTTCATTCAACGAATGCACAACTCCATAACCATCTGTGTCTCTTTAAACTTTGGTACTTTTTTTTTTTTTGGTTTTTTTTTTGGTACTCTTGATACTTTACCCCTGCCTAGGTCTCTCAGTTTTTTTCCCTATTTTGAAACTTTTAATTATTAAATACCACTTTTTAGTATGTGGAGCAATATGATTAAACAATGCACAACTTCATATTAAAATAATAATAATAAACCTTTTGGGAGATTTTTCTTTTTTTTTTGTCAAATTCAATGCGAGTTAAATAATCAAACTATATTTTTTTGCCAGGATAAAAATGTTTCTACTAATTATCGTATATCAAACACCAAACACCGGACACGTCCCTCAACCTCGGCATAAGCGCCACGTGGGACTTGGACTTGGACGTTGCTTTCATCGTGCACGTCCTCTCGCGAGATGGATACGTCCGCCTCGGAACGATCCAGATCCCCTCCATCGTGCCAAACACCAAGCCGCATCAACCTCCAATAGCTACCTCCCACGAAGTGGATCTCGCGCGTTCCAGCCACCGATACGATTGGATTTGGGACATGTTTCGGAGTTGGACACGGGTTTCACCTTGTAGCGATATTTGCACTCCGCATTTTAAATTTTGTCCGACGTCACCGCACGAATTCGAAACCCAAATCGGATTCCAAATCTCTGCTTGTCACTCTTATTTTCTGCTTCTCACTCTTCGTCTCAGTCCAATCTCTGCTTGGATTTCGAAGCTGCCATCTTTTGGCGATCGACATTAGGGTTTCTTGAAGATGAAATCTCTCCTTTGTTGCTCCTCTTTTTCCTATTAATTTAGCGCTGTTTGTTCTCGGACGAGGTGGCGATCTTTGCTGACTGATTCCTGTAGACCGTCTCCTGGGAACGTAAGTCCTTTCGTTCCCGTAACTGGTTGCTTTGAACTCTAGTTGTTGTTTGCCTGTGAAGAATGATTTTTTTCTTTTCCTGCTTGTGTATGAGGTTTGTATGGTCACTGGTTGCGTGTGTGTTTTCGCTTGCTCAGATTCTCAAAGTTTTTGTTAATCCGTTAGTTGAAAACGGCCGGTATGCTTTGATGCTAAACTTTGTAGATTGTTTGGTTCCTGGAAGTTTAGATTGATAAAGTTGGAATCTTTAATATTAGTACTAATAGAGGGGAAGCACAAATGAGTTAAAAAATAAGATGAAGATCAGTAGTGATGCAATCTTTACAGCGAAGAAATTTACGAAGGTACATATTATTGAAGTCACGGATGACACTGGTTGCGTCAATTACATTCCTGCCGAAATAATGCACTAATTTAAGCGATCATTGGTTTCTGCCTGAATTAGGAAACTCGCAAGTTGAAGTACATGAAATTATATTTATCCAAGTTGAATTAGTTAAACGATTAAAACTGGTCTTTCATATCTAAGATGTCCTGTGAGCCCGAAGTGCTTTCCTATATTTTCGCATTATTATATCCAATTATTGTATTTACTTGTTTATCTTTTGCATATTCAACCACTACAAAGAATTCCTGTGATTGTTACTAGTGATGATTTCATTTGAAGCTTCCTTGATCTCTTTGTGATGCTATTGAAACTTGAAAGAGCTACATGGGTGAAGTCCCACTTTGCCTTCGATCAAATTGATTAACCATCATGAAGTTTCTGTTCTGTCTCAGCATGATGTGAACTTTTTTCCTAAATCATTTCCTGACATGTCAAACAGAGATTCATGAACTTGCTTTTCCTTAAGATATCATTCACAGCTGAAAAAGGATTAGATATGGTTTTTGTCTCTCAAGGAAATACAAGTGCCCAATTTTCAGCTTTTTTTTGGATATGCTGTTACTCCTGAAACCTGATACTGATCTTACTTTCATAGAAAAAGTTGGAGACTTAACATATGGCCAATCTCTGCAGTGTTATGGTTTCAGTATATGAGTGACAGTTCATCCCCTTTGCATGATGTTCTCCATAACACTTGGCAAGGGTGCATCTTTTTACGGGAATGGATCTGCAGGCCAATATCCATTATACTACGATCCTTCCCTGTAAGTCAGTATATCTTCATCTGGTTATTTATCTTCAAGTTATCCACATTGTTGTTCACTATAACTGATGGTGATATTGGTCTTAGATTCATGGTGATTATAATAGGAAATTTGGAAAGTTAATCAGCCACTTCAAGAAGGATTCCTCACCTATGGATATCATTGAGATTGATTCCTCAGATAGCGAAGATGAACTTGAAGATTCTGGATCATTGAAGAGGCTGGATGGTTTTGAGGGGCAGGAAACATTCCCTCTTTCTAGAGAAAAGCCTCATTATGCTCCAGAAATTGGTGAGAATAAAAAACTAGGTCTCTTCATTAACTTCAGATCTGATGTTGCATCTACTGGCTTAATTTCAGGTACAACCTCTACTTCTGAGCATGTTCAGAGAAGGTCCCTTCCACCTTTGTTCCGGAGCAATATCCATAAACCTGTATTAAATGATAGCTTGCAAACATCTGGAGGACCAAGTCTTGCCCCTAGGAACAATAATTACACAAGATTGGAAGATGATGCAGAGATTATCAATGTCAGTGGTAAACATAGGGTTCTACCGTCAACATTCAACAACGGAAACTCACGGCCAAAGTTTTCAACAGCAACTAGGCACATGAATGATTTCCAAGCTGATAGTATGCAGAGCTTTCCACCTTTCAGGAATCATGCTCAGTCAAGAGCTCCAATTGATACTAAGAATACCGGTAACCTGAATATGAGACACACTGTTCATGGAACTACTGGAACTGGCAGCATACAGAATTTTCCAATGGTGCCATTCAGCAAGGGGCATTCTACTGATTTTTCTACATTGGCTTCAAGCGAAACCAGGGGTAAGAGTCATTTTCATGCGGAGACTTCTTACTCAAGTGGAGGGAATGCATTTGGCTCATCTTTACTCACGACTGGAAAAGTTGAACCCGTGCCAAACTCTTTCGCACATAGCAGAGGTAATGATGAACTATTCAATAAATATGTTTCAAACTTGTTTCGGAGCTTACTTTGCCTATTGCATGGCATACTAATTTAGGAAAAGTGTAAGATGTTCTATGTTTTGATGCCAGATAACTCCCATATATATGGAAATGTTGGTACTCATAGAGTGCTACCTTCGTCACTGATGCCCGGAAAATTCCATAGCCAGTCATTTAGTGGTAATGAGGTGCAAAAACACTTTGGCCCAGGAGATGACAGACGTCATGAACATGATGAGAGGGCAATATATCAAGAGGCCTTGCAGGTAGTTATTTGTTTAATCATTCTTATGTTCAATATCTCTTCGGCTTTAGAATTTTAGTTTTCTTTATCAAGGAAATTTTCATAAATTCAAAGCATTCAGTACATGGATGCTCTATTAAGATCCAAAGTTCTTCGTTGTCTTAAGTACTCAGAGTGTCGGTTTCTGATTTTTTTTTTCATGTTTCAAATGAAAATGGATCTTCATATGTAAAGAAAACCTTGAAGAGGTAGAGGATCCTTTTCATTTTGAATTATATAACCTTGAATTTCCACTTCTCCAGTATGATTTCATCTTTGAAAATAATAAAATGAAGGTAATTTGATATATGGATAATTAAAAGAGCGCAGCTTACTATGTGTCAAAGGCATTATAGATTTAGGTCTCCCCATGGTCTTTTCTAAAATATGTTAAATCTTGGTAATCAGTACAGAAGCAAAGACTGGAAGTTTTTTGATGAGTTAGCATGTTAATCCATTTATATATAGTGCTTATTTCATTTGTGTTTTCTATAGCACAAGCACAAATAACTAATTATGGAGTTGTTCTCTACCTGTTTTAGGGTTTAGAAACCCACCAATTGGCTAATGGATATTTTCTGATATCAAATTCTAGAAGTTTACCCACGTGTCAAAGTCGTTTAACAACAAATCTCATTAATTGTTTATGTAGAATCTTGGACAACCAAAATTGCAAGAAGATCTTCCTGAGGGACTTTTGTCTGTTACGCTTTTAAAGCATCAGGTGATTGGTTTTATGCAAGTTGCAGACGTATAAATTTTTCGTGTGCTATTTCCTTCAGCACAACCAAAGTCCTTGGTTTCTAACTATATTTCTGGTAGAAAATTGCCTTAGCTTGGATGGTTCAAAAGGGAAAAAGTTTGCATTGCACTGGTGGAATTCTTGCAGATGATCAGGTTTTTTTCTTATGATTTCATTGTTGTATAATGTGTTGCTGCATTGGACCACATTTTTGTATATATTTGAATTATAATGATGCTTATCCTGTTTTTGGACCATCAGGGCCTCGGTAAGACTATATCAATGCTAGCTCTGATACAAAAACAGATGCCCCAGCAATCCAAATTTACAGCTGATGATTCAAATAGTATCAAACCTGAAGCTTTAAATTTAGATGACGATGATGATACGGTGCACGAAGTGGATAAGACTAAACCAGAAATTAAAGACGATGATCCTAGAAGTGAACCGGCAGCTTGTAGATCCAACAAGTCAAAGCCTGCTGCAGGTACCTTAGTTGTTTGCCCTGCCAGTGTTCTCCAGCAGTGGGCTCGTGAATTAGATGAAAAGGTTTCAGAAAATGCAAAATTGAAAGTGTTAGTCTATCATGGAGGCTCACGAACTAAATCTCCAAGTGAATTAGCTAAGTATGACGTTGTTGTTACCACATATGCAATTGTAACTAATGAAGTGCCAAAGCAGTCTGCAGTTGATGATGATGAAGGAGATCAAAAGAAGCATGATATATATGGCTCAACTTCAGAGTTCTCTACTAATAAAAAACGGAAGCAAACTGGTAAGGGACGTAAGAAGGCAAAGAAAAAAGGTAAAGGATTGAAAGATTCATTCATGGATCTTGACAGTGGTCCTCTTGCTAGAGTTCGATGGTTTAGAGTCATATTGGATGAAGCTCAAACCATTAAAAATCACAGAACTCAAGTGGCAAGAGCCTGCTGTGGCCTTCGAGCTAAAAGAAGGTGGTGTTTATCTGGAACTCCTATACAGAATGCTATTGATGATTTGTATAGTTACTTCCGCTTTCTGAAATATGAACCATATGCAATTTATAGCTCCTTCTGTAGCTCGATAAAGCACCCAATATCTAGAAATGCTAACCAGGGGTATAAGAAACTTCAAGCTATCTTAAGAGCTGTTCTGCTTCGCCGCACAAAAGGTACTTTCCTTTAAACATCAGCTACATGAAATGTGTGCTAGATAATAATGCAAGCCATACTTCCCATCGGGAGTTGAGCTGAAATTTCTGGTTGCTTACAATATTCAACTTTTGTATGAACATCCATTTCAGATTTGAGAGAAAATTGGAATCTGTTTAGCTTGCAATAATGCAATCCCTTTCTGTATGAATATCGAAATTTTCATAAGAATTTTAGAACATCGATATAGTAATTTAGCTAGGCTATTTGGGGACAAATTTTAAAATGTTGTACTTTAATAAAAATATTTTTCTTCTTGCTATATGTCAAGTTAGAGTATTGGTAGTTTTGAATGAACTAACACTGCCCTTACACATAAATTGTTTACTTGCTATCTTGATTTGCATAATCTTCTTTGTAGAACATTAATTTTTTCATCATTTCTCTTATATTCAGATTTAGTTGCACTTGTGTTTGTGTCCCAATCTGCAAGATTCAATTTCAGTGGTATTATCATTAATTCAGAATAAAAGTTTTGGACATTTGAATAATATACCGAAAGGTTTGGTTACTAATAGAGCGGAATGGCGTCGTATGATTCATGTAGCCGACCCCACCTAGTGGGATAAGGCTTTGTTGTTGTTGTTGTTTGTTGTAAAAGTTTTGGACATTTCTTCTGATGGTATTGTGGTAGTGCTTGATTTTACGACGGGACTTCATGTATTCCCATTCCACTTAAAGAAGTTTGAATGTGTTAGGATTTTTGCACGAGAGAAATTATGCACGAAAAACGAGAAATTTAAGGCGACACATAGTTTTATTTGATGGAAAATATAAGAGGATTACAACTCATATTTCTTTCTGTTCAGACCCTTAGGGAGTTTATATAGGCACTCCCTTTATAAATGATAAGAATTTCATACCGCCTGGGACTCTATATTAACCCCACAAAAATAGGACACCTATCTTGTGATAAGGTAATAAATCAATTCCGAATCACATATACATCCCTAGCGAGACCCCCGTAGTGCGAGGACGTCTTTTACTTCGAAGTATCTTGGGGTCCAGACGTTTTCAGTTGGGGTAGGATTCAAGGCATTATTAGGAGAATGGTTTAGGAAGGCTCCTCTTGAAAGAAAATTATTTTGAGGGCAAAAAGGATGACTGCCAAGAGTTGTGGCTGTCATCCATGTATATCCCTAGGAAAATCAAAATATACATGTGTATGATCTTACGAAAGAGAAGCAAAAGAAGGGGAAAAAAGTACAACCATCAGCAAAAAGCCCCACTCCCGAAGAAGAAAAGAAGAATGGTGGACAATATTAGCAATCTGACATCTGTCCCCACAAAAAATGACCTAGTTATGCCCAAACACCGGCCAAGAAGGTGGTCAAGGATCCTTTCCATCTTTGTCTCTACTTATCCCTTGCTCTAAGCGACTTCCAAAAGGTCTCCAATGCCGATGGGCCATTGCCCGTGGTATATATCCATGAGCAAAGCTTCCGCGTCACCAAGCACTCGTTGAATAGGTGATCAGTGTCCTCCTTCGCCTCACCACACAGTTCCCGGGCCATGGAACTAGGCACCCATCTCGTACTGTAGACTCTAGAGGAGTATTCCACGCGGTAAGAGCCAAGCATAGAGCTTGACTTTAAGCGGCACCGGCGAATTAAAAATGAGTTTGCAATCCGCTCTGAATGTCTGAAGATGATGTGGCGGGGAGGAAGCAGACTGCCGACTGAGAAGGACTCTGAGAGCCACACCTATCCGTCCACCCAGGATGGGTCTGGCCGGAATGGAGTAATCTGCTGATGGAGTGTCCGTAGCTCTGAAAAACACTGATCTGACAGTGGAGCTATGAAAAGAGGAGTCCATGAGCCGATACCCAAGCCACTGGCCTCTTGATGCTTCTGGGTGTGCTGCATATGGCATTTTTAGTGGCATTCAATGCTGTAGTAATTTCTAAGCTCAAAATAGTGTGCATGACACTGTCAAGTGTTCTGTTTCTGTACAAAAGAATCCATAAAAAAAAGTTCCTATATGTAAACATCTCAGTTGTTCTTAAGAGGTTGAAGAAGTTATAGTGCCTTTCCATGGATAGGCATCTTTTCACAAAATGTCACAGTTTGCAAATAGCTAAAAAAGCTGTACCATTTATCATTGTGGTTGAGGTAAAACATTAATATGTCAGATGATGAGTTTCTTTTATGATGCTTTTGTTTTAAATTTCCTGATTGGCATGCAATTTATTCTGCCTGACTGTTGATTCGGTAACTCAACACCACAAACTTTGATATTTTTCATCAAACAGTTTATTTGCTGAAGTTCTGTTTCTCCCGTCTGATGTTTGTGATGATCTTGATAAATGAATGTCTCCATGTCTTCTCAGTAATATGAGATTTGGTTTTGCATTCTATTCAATGTTGGTGTATCATTTACCTTTCTTGTAGGTGCAATGATTGATGGAGAACCAATACTTAAACTGCCTCCAAAAACCATATCTCTAGAGAGAGTAGATTTCTCTAAAGAGGAGCGTGTTTTTTATATGAAACTGGAGTCAGAGTCACGGCAACAGTTCAAGGTACTCTTTTTTTTCTGTGATATCAGATGAGTACTATTATGATTAAAAAATCTCGTTGAAAACATATCATTATGGTTCAATGGGATACCATATTGGTAACATTTTCTGTTAAATCTTGATTTTCTATGATGATAAAAGTAATGTATGAGCTTAGCTTCTTTTTTCTGAGGGGTGGGTATAACAAATTTGTTTAGTTGTAAATTAGATTTCAAAGCAAGTTAACTTTTATATGAAACAGCAGTTTTGTGTGGTTGTTTGCAAACACATGGACCACATGTGTTGCCTCTTATAATCCTTGCAGCATAACCCGCAATTGAGCGGAAGCCAACTTACAAATTGAAAAGAATAAAAAAGTGACATTAACAGCCAAAACAAAGAGAAAAGGTAAAAGGTGTGGGCAATAGCTGGCTCTTTATCCCCATTAAGAACCTTCTGGTTCCTTATACCAACAAGGGGAAAATAGTGTAGTGACATGCTAATTGAATACAAAATTGCTTTATGCGTCTAAAAGAATAATCCAAGAACACTTCTCAAAATCCAATCCAAGTAAGAAGAAAATTAGGAAGTCATGTTATATATTTCTTAACAAAGTTGAGAATATTTTGTCTTTGTTAAAGCTGTTATCCTTTTGTGCATGGTCCTATATGTGGTTATGTTCCATTAATTTGTTAAAAAAATGTTATATTTGTTGTAATCTATATTATTATACATCCAGTGGTTTTGGAATACTTTTGGATGCTTTGCATATTGGTAAGTAGATGAATTTGAAGTCATACATCATATTTGTGATGCTTATTTAACATACTGTTTGTGATGTGCTTGTAACTCGGATAGTTGGAGGGCTTTGGTTTGAGACATTTGGCTGGCTGAGGACTTAGAATTTATGCCAAAGGAAAAAAAATACATCATACTAACTCCTAAAACCATCATAAATCCTGAACATCATTTGCTTGCTTCATGATGTGGAATGTTGTCCTGACAATTAATTACAGGAGTATGCTGCTGCTGGGACTCTGAAACAAAATTATGCAAATATTTTGTTGATGCTTTTACGACTTCGCCAAGCTTGCGATCATCCACAACTTGTCTCGAGGTCCAATTCACACATCAATGTAAAGGATTCCTTGGATATGGCTAAACAACTTCCAAGGAATATGTTGATGAATTTACTGAACCTCTTGGAAGGTTCTTTGGCAATTTGTGGTGTTTGCAATGTAAGCCTTCTTATCACATGTGGACTTGTGCTATGCTTTCCAGCGCGATGCTAAATGTGGAGTTCTGTTTTTGGCCTTGATTGCATTCTTATTACTTTTTATTTGGACCTGGTTGTTTGACTGATCACAGCTGATAAGCAGATAATCAGTTCATTGTTTGAATATATTAGATGCTTTTGGATCCTTCACCTTATTTTCCAACTAGAATGGCTGTGTTGTTTCTGATAAATAAACTTAATTTGTAAATATTGTATTTGTGATGGAAGCTGTTGCCGGTTCTCTTAGGATGGAAAGTTTTAAAAAATGTCATCACAGAGTGCAATAAAAAAATTATCTATCATTTAGCATCAAATTAATGACATCTCTCCTATTGATATATTCAGAATTTTTTAGGAGAATTGATAGATTCAAAATGTCCATGATGACTAGGTTCAAACAAATTTCCTGGATCTTTTACAAACAAAGCAGTGAATACGGTACCAATGACTGATGTCATATTACCCATGTGATAAGATTCGGTAGCTCATAGGTAAAGCAGTTGAAACGAAGAAGTTGAATGAGAAGTACACGAATAGGGATCAGTACATGACTAATGCATTAGTGGGTAGTTTTTTATTGTCTCCAATTTTATACCTCATTTGTACTACAAATATATTTACTGGAGATTTGAGTTGTCTCCTAAACCTTCACTGTACTGCTGCAAAATTCGATTTCATCATGTCACTTGCAATTCGCTTTTATTTAGCCATCTAAGCAATTCATTAGGATTCAAATTTTGATTTTTTTCCCGTAATATGACTATTATCATAATTTTGCAGGATCCACCAGAGGATGCTGTTGTGACAATGTGTGGTCATGTTTTCTGCTACCAATGTGTATCTGAGCGTTTGACTAGTGATGAAAATTCTTGTCCTGTACTTGGTTGTGGTAACACACTTGGTACTGATTTAGTCTTCTCAAGAAATACGCTGAAAAGTGTTTCTGATGACTTTTATGGTGAAACATCAACAAGCTCAGCATTTGACGAGGAACCTCAGCAAGTTTCAATAACTAATAATACTTACATCTCTTCCAAAATCAAAGCTACCCTTGATATTCTCATGACAATGTCTGCTTTAGGTTCTGAAGCATTTTTTGAAGACAACTGTTTTGGTGGTGCTAACCTAAATATGCCTGCCAAAGCCATTGTTTTCTCCCAGTGGACTAGCATGTTAGATTTGCTTGAACTTTCTTTAAATCACTCCCTTATACAGTATAGGAGGCTAGATGGCACAATGTCTCTCATCTCAAGAGATAGGGCTGTGAAAGATTTCAATACTGATCCTGAGGTCAGATTCTTGAAATTGCTTGTAAAAACTTCTTCCCCTTTTGACCGAGATGTATGCCTATTTTGATGCTAATCAACCTGATAATCTTTCAGGTAACTGTTATGCTAATGTCGCTGAAAGCGGGAAGTCTGGGTCTGAATATGGTTGCAGCTTGCCATGTGATACTCCTTGACCTGTGGTGGAATCCAACTACTGAAGATCAAGCAGTTGATAGAGCTCATAGAATAGGTCAAACTCGGCCTGTGACAGTCTCCCGGTTAACAGTCAAAGACACAGTAGAAGATCGCATATTAGCGCTTCAGGTAGTGATATCTGATAGCTGACTTCTTTTTTGGAGAGAGAATATCTGATAGTTGATTTTTATCATTCATATGCAATATCGCTTTCTTTTAGTTGATTTTACTAGGTTATTGGCATACCGCACTCTAATGGACGGAGGCGGTTAAATAAACTAGTTCATGAGACTAAGGTCAGATTAAGTTCTTGGAACATTGAGACGTTGAATGGGAAGCGCCTCGAGGTGGCACAAGTAATGGACCAGCGTAAGATTAGTATCTTATGCTTGCAAGAAACTAGATGGGTAGGAGAGAGAAGTAAAGAGATTAGGTTAAATGGTTCCAAACTTTGGTACACAGGTAAGGTAAATGGAAGGAATGGTGTTGGTATTATCGCGGATGCAGAATGGAGGAAGAATGTTGTGGAAGTTAAAAGGATTGAGGATCGAATCATATCCCTGAAAGTAATTGTTGGAAATGAGACTATAAACATTATTAGTGCATATGCACCCCAAGTAGGAGCAGAATCACATCTCAAGGAGAAGTTTTGGGCAGATATGGAGGATTTGATTGAAAGTATACCAACAACCGAGAAAGTTTATATTGGAGGAGACCTTAATGGACATGTTGGTAAAGAGGCAGGACCACATGCAAGGGTTCATGATGGTTTTGGTTTTGGGGAGTTGAATGAGGAAGGACAAATTATTATTGATTTTTCTTTAGCATACGACCTTAAGATTATCAACACTTGTTTTAGGAAGAGAGAGGAACATTTAATCACATACAAAAGTGGAACTCATAGGTCTCAAATCGATTTTTTCTTGACAAGAAATACTAATAAAGACGTACTAATTGCAAAGTAATTCCTGGGCATGGGGTGACTACACAACATAGATTGTTATTTCTTAATAAGCAAATGAAATGTATAAAACCAAAATCTCGAACAGTTTTTGATCGAAAGATCAAGTGGTGGCAGTTAAAGGGGGAGAAGCGAGAGACTTTTAGAAGTAAGTTATTAGAGGAAAGTGTGTGGGAGTTAGAAGGAGATGCTAGTATCATGTGGGAGAATGTGGCAAAAAAGGTTGAAATGGTTGCTAAAGCTATTTTAGGAGAATCAAAAGGTTCTGGACCACGAGATAAGGAGATTTGGTGGTGGAATGAGGTCCAAAAAAAGGTATCTGACAATTGGGAAAAGTATCGTTTGGCGAAAAGGGAGGCTAAGAAGGCAGTTAATGATGCTCGTGCTAAAGCATATGAGGAGTTTTATAAGGAGTTAGGGACAAAGGTTGGTGAACAAAGGATTTACAAGATTGCAAGGAATAAAGAGAAGGAATCGAGAGATTTGGATCAAGTAAGATGCATAAAAAATGAAGTTGGCAAGGTTTTAGTTACTGAAGGAGATATTAAGAACAGATGTGAAGAGTATTTCTATAAGCTATTTAATGATGGATGTGAAGGTTTCCGTTGTGATTTGGAGGATTTGACAGTTAGCGAATGTGAGCTTAATATGTCATTTTATCGTAGAATTAGAGTCTCGGAGGTTAGCGAAGCTCTTAAGAAAATGGAGAATGGTAAAGCCGTTGGTCCGGATGGTATACCGATTGAAGTTTGGAAATGTTTAGGAGAAAAAATGTGTGTTGTGGTTATGTAAACTATTTAATGAGATTTTACGGTCGAAAAAGATGCCTGAGGATTGGAGATTAAGTACATTAGTTCCTATTTACAAAAATAAAGGAGATATTAAGAATTGTGCAAATTATAGAGGGATTAAACTTATGAGTCACACAATAAAATTATGGGGAAAAGTGATTGAGCATAAATTGAGAATGGAGACTAGTATTTCTGAGAGACAATTTGGGTTCATGCCAGGAAGATCCATTACAGAGGCGATTTATTTACTAAGGGGGATGATGGAGAAGTATCGAAGTAGGAGAAGAGACTTACATATGACTTTCATTGACTTAGAGAAGGCGTATGATCGGGTACCAAGGGATGTACTTTGGAAAGTCTTGCAAAAGAAGAGGGTGAGTGTTGCCTACATTAAGGTAATACAATATATGTACGATGGGGCATTGACTAGGGTTAGGACACCCGGAGGTGAGACAAATGAATTTCCTATAGGAATTGGCCTACATCAAGGATCAGCTTTAAGCCCGTATCTATTTAACTTAGTTATCGATGCTATAACCGAGAGTATCACAGAGGAAGTACCTAATTGCATGCTATTTGCGGATGATATAGTACTTTTAGCGGATTCAAGAGAAGAGATTAATACAAAATTGGAAATATGGAGAAATACGTTGGAGTCAAAGGGTTTTCGTTTAAGTAGGAATAAAACATAATATATGAATAGCAATTTCACAAATAAACAACTTAGAGACGATTTGAAAGTTAGGCTAGGGGAGGATATAATTCCTCAAGTGACAAAGTTTAAATATTTAGGATCAATTGTAAGACAAGATGGTGAGATTGATGACGATGTTAATCATAGAATTCAAGCTGGTTGGTGTAAGTGGAGGAAAGCCATTGGAGTTCTTTGTGATAGAAAAGTACCCAATAAAGTTAAAGGAAAATTTTATCGTACTGCTATAAGACCAGCAATGTTATATGGTAGTGAATGTTGGGCTATGAAGAGACAACATGAACGTAAAGTGGGGGTAGCCGAAATGAGGATGTTGAGATGGATATGTGGTCATAGAAGATTAGATAAGATTAGGAATGACCATATACGTGAACGAGTCGGAGTGGCTCCTATTAGTGAGAAAATGGTAGAGAATCGTTTGAGATGGTTTGGTCATGTTCAGAGAAGACCATTAGATGCGCCAGTAAGAAGAGTAGATCAAATAATCATGAGTCCGATTAAAAGAGGGAGAGGGAGGCCAAGGCGGACACTTGGCGAACTAATAGAGCAAGATCTATTGATGAATAATATACCGAAAGGTTTGGTTACTAATAGATTCATGTAGCCGACCCCACCTAGTGGGATAAGACTTTTGTTGTTGTATAGTTAGGGAGTATCCAATATCCAAAATAACTTGTATCTAGCTTAAGGTAACTTCCTGTTGCCCTTGGTTCTTTAATGGACTCCGGTTACCGTGTGTTTTTCACACTTGGGATGGAACCAAATACCTTATCAAATTTTATTTCCTGTTAGAAGGAGCACGTACATGTTCAGCAGTACTTCTTGGGAATACTCCACCTGTATGAAAAGTTTAATGTTAATTGTCTCACCGGTTTTCCAATGGATTGGCCCTCAATGGTACCTATAGCTTTACTCCATTCAACCGAGTCTCCGTGAGTCCCAATTGACTCTTATTGTATTGATCTTTGGTCACCAGATTCTCTGCCTACTACTCAACTTGATCTGCCTATTCTCACAACATTCATTTTGCCGTTCGTGGAACGGAACGAATATGTTACCTAGAGACGGCGAGTGCCATTATGAAAATACTCTTCCTTCTGTAGTATCACATCATTTTTTAGCTGTTTTCACCCCTGATAGAAACTTTTAGCCATGGGCAAACTTAGTAATTTATTCTAAGGCATCATTCCTTGAGCTGCTTCTCTTATCTGCACCTTGATAATCGTCTACAGGAGGAGAAAAGGAACATGGTTTCATCTGCTTTTGGGGAACAAACTGGTGGGCATACATCTCGTCTCACTGTGGAAGATCTTAGATACCTTTTCAGGGTAGATGAAGATGATTAAGTTCGGTAAACCAGCATTCTTTCTGCCTCTTTCCTTTTGTGGGGGGGATTTGATTTGTAAAAGTATGGAACTGGTCAAATGAAGTTTGCATTGGCTGTGTTTCATTCATCCCCCATGTTTTCAGCCGATTAACTCAGTTCTTTTACTTGTAGGCTGCTAAGTAGTAACTGTGATGCAAGGGTATCTGTAAATTTTCCTTTTTGTACCCTTGAAGCAGGAAGAAGACATGATGCACATGTATTTTTGGCATATCAGTGGCCTAGATGTTCTACCATCTTCTACTACAAATATCATAATCTTTTGCTCTCCTTAAAGGAGCTTAACTGTTACATTACAAGATTGGTCTTTCCTCTGTCAAGATTTCTGCTAGTTAACTAATAAAAAGTAAATAAGGATAGCTTTTGCTTGGAAACTGACATGAGATATGCTCAGGTCATATATATGTGTCCAAAGTTGCAGTTTCTGTGAATTTATTTATTTATTTTTAGTTTCTGTGAAAATAGCTGCCCATTACTGATTGTTTTATCCTCTTTAGGGGTGAATGAATGACTACTGTGGATATACATGTATTAAGCATGATGAAAGATATCACACCTTATACGCACGAAAAAAAAATTAAAATGCAATATAATTCTTAGGTCACAATTGCTTGATATTACGAAACTGATATATCAAAGTGCATAATTCTCTCGAAATTTGATTATGAAGTATTTTGATTATGCTTTTTTACATTCGTCCAAGAAATATAAATAGATGAAATTTCGATTGCTAGAAGTACATATAAAAAAATACTATTTTTTTCCTATATAAGAAGCTTACTAGTTATTGCACACAAATATTTAAAAAAATAAAATAAAATTCACAAAGAATTCAGAAACAAAATCACAAGAACTAAAAAAAAAAGAGAATTCCCGCCAATCCGAGGAGTGTTAACAGAGGTGTCGCCCGGTTTCTCCCCTTCTTCGCGCTCTAAAAATCTGCGCTCTGTTCCCAATTCATGTTCTCGTCGCTGCTGCGAAACCCTGCGGCCTTCTTCCTCCATAAACCCTTCTCCATTTCTGCACATCCTCCTCCACCCTTCTTCAACCCTAATCCCTTCCACCGCCTCTTCTCCTCCTCGTCCTCCGGCCGCCGTCCCCGCCGCCCTCCTCCCATGTCGTCTCCCGCCGGCCGCACCGTTGCGGACGTCCTCATGGGCGCAGCTCGCGCCCGCGCTGCCGCCTCCAAGCGCTCCCAGCCCACCTCTTCTCCCGCTGCCACCGCCGCTGACTCCCCTTCCCAACCCCCTTCGACCGCTGACGACACTGCCACCCCCGCCGCTGCCCCCGCACCTTCTCCTGCTCCTTCTCCGAAGAAGCCCAGGACCCTGGGACCCGCCAAGGCGGACAATGGCGAGGAGAAGAGGAAGGCGGACACGTCACTCGAGCTGAGGAAGCGAGGGCGCGAGTTTGACCCCAGGGCGGCGGCCTTCTGGAAGGACGGCGAGCCCGTGCCCTTCCTCTTCCTCGCCCGCGCGCTCGAGCTGATCTCGGCCGAGTCCGGGAGGATCGCCATCACCGACATCCTCTGCAACGTGTTCCGGACCGTGATCGCCACCACGCCCCGGGACCTCCTAGCGACGGTGTACCTCTCGGCGAACAGGATTGCGGCGCCGCATGAGGGGATTGAGCTGGGAATCGGAGATGCGGCACTCGTCAAGGCGCTCGCCGATGCGTACGGTAGCAAGGAAGACCAGGTTAGGAAGCGGATGAAGGTATGGAATCTCCAGGCAGCTGTCCAAGAAGACGCATTCTTTTGTTTGCTACTTTCGTACATTGTTTTGTTTTTGTGGAAATAACAAATTTTGGGTACACGATCGCAGGACTTGGGGGATCTGGGTCTTGTTGCGAAAACGAGCCGTTCTTCTATGAGAATGTTGTTCAAGAAACCCGATCCATTGACGATTCCTAAGGTTTTAGATACATTCCGGGCCATTGCAAAGGTAAACACTTTCCCTTTTTTTCTCTCCCTGCTAAAATGTTATTGTTAAATGATCTGTATAAAGTACCATGCTTGGTTCTTGGATTCTTCTTTGTGAAAGCCATTGTTAATTCTTCTCGTGCCTTTTTGGGTAGTGCGTTTTAAGCTAGGCTATGAATGTTTGCCATTGTCCATGTAGTCTTAAATTAATCCCTTTAACAATAGGATTTCATCAACTTCTTAAAAGAAAACTTTTTAGGTTTAGGTTTGTTCCCCGTCTTGGAATTGCATTCAGGGACTTTCAATGGGAAAGAGTTAAACTGGAGGGCCTTTCCAATATCACCAATTTCGTTGGTTTTTCACAATGGTGTATACATGTACATCATCAAGATAAATCAATATCCCTGATTGTTGATCAGATCTGTTGTTCATGGACATGATTGTATATTTTTGTCACCTGCACGTGTTTTGTGATTTGTGTTAGTGAACAGGAATCTTGCTTAGGCTTGTGGATTTGCATATAGGTTAGCGTGTTATTTATGCATGGACATGCACACATGCATCACTTAATTGTGGTTCATGTACTTTATGGGGATTTTCCTTTTGGCTTTTTATGCAGAAGTAGGATATCTAGGAAATCAAGAAGGTTTAAATCATCAAAACAAAGCTCAAAGAAAGAAGTAGATGTCAAAATGTGCCTACAATGTCACATCATGGTTTTTGCCTTGTGGTTGCTAATCTCTATCTATATGATTTCTTATGCTAACAGGAATCTGGAAAAGATAGCCAGGAAAAGAAAAGGAATCATATAAAAGGGCTTCTTGTTGCGGCAACTGACTGTGAACCTCAATACATAGTTCGTCTTTTGCAGGTCTGGAACTTAACTTTAATTTTTGTCTTGGTTCTCTTTGTTCTACTAAAAGTTAGAGCACACTGCAGTCAAAAATGCGAATTGGCTTGGCAGAGAAAACTGTCCTGGTGGCTCTTGGTCAAGCTGCCGTATATTCGGAAGCACAAACATCTTCACACTCTCAAAGTCAATCTTCCATTGAAGAGGTTAGTTTGCACTTCTCAAGAAAAAAACAGAGGTTAGTTGCATACTTGAGAAAGTTATATCATATGATAAATAACCTTATTCCCCAAGTACTACTGTAAAATATGATATCAAATACCTACTGTTTGATTCATTTAGTAGCTTCAATTGACATATGTATTGTGATCATTTTGTGAACATAATTTCTTTGTTGCCTGCAGTACTGAAACTAGCATGGCTTCTTTCTATTTGATAAGTTCTAATGCCTCTTATCTCTTTCCTGACGAGCTTAGGCTTCAAATATAATGAAACAAGTGTACTCTGTGCTTCCGATCTATGATAAAATCGTTCCTGCTCTTCTTGAACTGGGTATATGGGATCTCCCAGAGGCATGCAAATTTTCGATAGGCGTTCCTGTTGGGCCTATGTTGGCTAAACCAACAAAATCCGTGTCAGAAATTCTTGACAAGTTCCAGGGAGTAGAGTTCACATGTGAATATAAATATGATGGTGAACGTGCTCAGGTATGTGCTTTCCCCAAAAGATCATCTTAGTTTATATGTTGTTTTATTATTGTCTAACATGTCTACTCGGCTTGCAGATACATTGCATGGAGGATGGTTCTGTTGAGATATACAGTCGCAATGCTGAAAGGAACACTGGAAAATACCCAGATGTGGTCAGCTCTGTGACAAGGTACATTTTCTTGTGAAGGAATATGATATGCTGATATTGTCTTTCTCTACTAGATTTTAGCTCAAATACTGTAATCGGGCTCAATCATGTTCTTTGGTAATAATTTCTTTTTTGAGGGGATCTTTGGTAATAATTTTAGCCTTTTTCTCAGCTTGTTTTTTTTATTTTTCTGATACGTAATTTATAATTTTCAGTTTGATGGACAAAAGTTATACTCATTGAATGTGGATTCATTTTAACAACTCAAACAACAACAACAACAACAACAAAGCCTTATCCCACTAGGTGGGGTCGGCTACATGGATCATACGACGGCCGCTCATATTCGTTGATCCATGTTCATAAGATTCGACAGGATTTTACGTTGGCTGTCGGGGCCTAACACAACCCTCCTCCTTTATCCGGGCTTGGGAGGGACAGTTGCTAAATACAACAATAAAATGTCACTCTACATAGACATGGGATACTAAGTAATATAATACAACAGAGACAGCCCCCTCATTCCAGACAGAATAAGGCAACTACTGTCGTCTTAGGAACACAAATAGTGAGCCTCTGGATCCCAATCCGAGCCTAATCTTCTCATCAACGTAAGTAATCTGCAGCTTAACCTCGCTTTCCCCGCCATACTGAAACCCCAATGATCCTAATCTCAGTTCAGGGGCTTCAAAAATAACCTGAATCCACTTGTCATCAAGCGCCTTCAATTTGCCTTTCAATGATACTTGCCATCTTGGTAAAGGGAGGATTCAATTTGCCTTTTAACAACTCAAAAATAAAATAAAATAAAATGAAGCCATCTTGGTAAAGGGAGGAGCTGGTAGCAATCAATGGTTTCAACAACATGAAACAATGTTCATCATGTTCGTCTTTCGAATTGTTTCTTAGGAAAAATCCCTTCCCTTGCCTTGGAGAGGAATAATGTACTATTGTAATTGTTTTTGGATCAAGCAATACTTAATACTAAAGCCTCTCAGTAATACATATGCCCATGCCCTCGAATATCTAGTTTCATCAATCTCTCTAGTCGGTAGCATAATCTTTAGTGTAGGGCATTGATATCGTCCATTGCACAAGAAACATTATAACACATTAACAGTATACAATAGGTTCTGATGAATCCTTCAGAAAGGAAGGTCTTAGTAAATCAAAGGGTCAAGTTTCAACACTAGATGTGAGCATAAATCCAAGCATTTTATAAGTGGTACGTGATATTGGCACCTGATATTTTTTCAGCGAGAGCCAAATAACCATACAGCTTCTTCCTAAGCAACTGTGATATTCTTTTGTGCTTTATTTAAGTTCTTGGTTAGGTTTGTGACTGATCGGCATGTTGGAAATACAGGTTCAAAAAACCTGATGTAAAATCATTCGTGCTTGACTGCGAAATCGTTGCTTATGATAGAGAGAAACAGAAAATACTTCCTTTCCAGGTAGATTTTTTAAAATATATAGTTCTTATATGGTTATTTCTTCAGCTATTATGCTCCTTTTGGTTCTTGTGCAGTAGATTGCCTTTTCTTTTCATCAGATAAAATCATTCTTGGATACTTCCGTTGATTTATTCTGATTATTGGAAAACAGTCCTTTACCTCCGTTTGACTTTGTCTTATATGATGTAGCTTCATTCAAAAGAAGTGATAATGCATGAGGCTTAGCTGCATTTCACTAGGTTACTTCGTCTTTGCAAAGCATTTTCTTAGGGTAAAAGCTAGGGAATCTTCATATATTTTCTTAACTTAAGGTTTCATTAACTTATGAGTTTTTGTGCTTGTTAATAAAGTTTATATTTATGATAGGACATATGGGTCCCAAGAATGTTAAGACACCACTAAGCATATAAGAGCAACAAAAAAGATAAGCTTAGACTATAAATTTGTCATTAACAACTCGTAGATTTTCCTTTTAGATGATGTAACATGTAGATTTACAGTACTCAGAATACAGAATGACTGACCACATCTAGCATGCTCCTTTTTCTCGTTATCAATTGTGCAAACAATGCTTTTCTTCAGAACAATTGATTGAATCGAAACCTGCTTTCCTTAGGGGTAGAAAGGAATATCTTTCATTTTTGGTTTTGATAATCTAGTTTTTCCGAGCATTTATGAGTTATAGTAATTGTGAAAATTAGTATAAAAAGCACATCTCAGTTTCAGATTGCTATGAAGAGTAACTGTCATGATTGTTCTCAGACTACCAAAGAAAATTGAATTCTGTGTGCATAATCTGTCTGTCCTATAACATCTGTGAGTAGCTTCTTTACATCTGTTCTCTCATTTCAGGTCCTAAGTAACCGAGCACGCAAGGGTGTGATTCTAAGTGACATAAAGGTGGCTGTTTGCACCTTTGCATTTGATATATTGTATATAAATGGCCAACCCCTTCTACAGGAGCAACTAAAAATTCGTCGAGAGGTATGAAATTCTTTTATGAATTTTTCCTTTATGTATATATGCCTCATTGGTATTTTGAACTTCCCTTCTATACTTGTACTTTTTATTCTCTTTACCCTTCTAACTATTGAGGAGCCCATATTGTTCAGTGTTCCATGGTAAAATTTTGGAATCATAAATTTATAATACTAGTAATTTCCCATCTATTCAGTGTTAGTGATTGTTTCAAGTATGTCAATAAACTGTGTTATTTATTACCTGTTTTATTTAGAGCTAAGATTACAGTTCTGTATATTATTAGCGCAGCTTCATGGATGAATAACACAACACATTTGATATTTTTAACTGTTAGTTCCACCATATTCCAAGCAGATGCCTACAACTTTATAGTCATCGTTTCTTCTCTAAAAACATGTTCCACCATATTCCCTGAAAAATAATGGCAGCATTCTGTATCTTGCAGCACCTCTACAATTCATCTATCGAAGTACCTGGAATTTTTCAGTTTGCAACTGCAATAACATCCAATGACCTGGAGGAGATGCAGAAATTTCTTGATGCGGCTGTTAACTCAAGGTATCGGGATGCACTTGCTAGATGTGATTTATAATATTATAAGTTTTTTTACGGCTGTCTGATATTTGTTGGGAAGAGTAAAGACGTTAATGATCAGGCAAATAGTTTGCTTTGTAGTTAGTTGACTGGCATACAAATTTTTTTTTTCCAGATATCACATTGTTCAGTTGTGAATCTATATGATTATATTTACCCTTCCAGTTGTAGAAATGGTTGATCCAAAGAGTTTGAAAATGGAAATTATGTCATCCAAATTAAGTTCTATAAACTCTATCAGATCTTGGAGGTGCGCCTATTAGTGAAAATAAATAGGAGAACCTGACTCCAGTTTCAGTTTACTTGTTAGTCAGTAAGGTGGAAGCAGAAGGCTTTAAGATTAGAAACTCAAACTTAGAAGTCAAAAGATTAGGCTAAAAAATGCACAAATGTGTTGCCACGCACATGGAGGATGTACCTTCATTTTGAACTCATGACTTACCTTCATTTAGCTATGCTGGCATATTAGGATTATTGGTGTAGTCTAAGGATTAAACCAAGTTCTTTAGAATTTCAGTATTCTGACTAATGCAAAGATAGTGATACTTTTTTTTAGAGGAAAAAGGATGACCACCAAGGTTGTGGTTGTCATCCAACTATATATAAAAGTCGTGATACTTTAAAAGGCCAGAGTTCCTATTAATGCATGGTTTGCCTTCACAGTCATCTAACATCATACTATTGAGTGTGCCTTATCATTGATAGCTCTGTATGTGTATTAATTTTCTTCTTTTCTTATTTCTACATGTGACTAATGCTTCACTGTCATTCACTTTTTGTTCTCAATAAAGTTGTGAAGGGCTAATCATCAAGACATTGGATAAGGAAGCTACATATGAGCCTTCAAAGAGGTCGAACAATTGGTTGAAATTGAAGAAAGATTACATGGAAAGGTGAATATAAATCATATTTTTTCCTCTCTACTAATTTTACCATAGTGATTATGGAATGATGTTATTAGTTAGTATACAATACCTCCATAATCATGACACTTCATATTTGTTAGTCCAAGACTTAAGTTATAAACGCAAGCTTGAACACAAAAAACATACTTCAATGGGAAAATGAAAAGAGAGGTAACATTATAACCACAGGCTTTCCAAGTGAAGGAATTGAGAAATTCTTTCAATAAGAGTATATTATTTTATCTTTCCTTGCACTATGGGATTCCTTTTTTTTTGTTTTGGTATGCATCATATGGATTATGTATACTTTCAATAAAAGTTCTATCTGAGGATCAATGTTCTTCCAACCAAACATGTCCATGTGATAACGGTCAAACTCCAAATGCAAACAAATGTTTTCTTTTGATACAATTAAGTTTAAACATAAGGTTGTGATGCAAGAATATTATGTGTTTATATGCATCAACAACCAATTCATCCATCTACAAACAATCAACTCAAATGTATTATGCAAATAATCCAACAGTACCTTTTAGGCTCGTTTCAAAAACGGTACCTTTTAGGCTCCTAAACACAGCACAGTTGTATTAATCCTTCTCAAATTCCGTTATGAAGAATCAACTAAACACTGCATCTTTTCCCTGTATTCAAGTTATTTATTTATTACCTTGAGCATTTAATAATTGCTTCAAGACTCACTAATGAGTATATATATTTTATTCAATCATATTTCGTCACCAAAAGATTTTACTTTATTATTGTTCATCACTAAAAACATTCGCAGTGTTGGTGACTCATTTGATTTGGTTCCTATTGCTGCATTTCATGGGCGCGGAAAACGCACAGGTGCTTCTTAACTATTGATGATGATTTTTTTTACTGAATTTTTATTCTCATTATTACACACGAACTATGATTAAGAATGCAAGTATTGCCAATAAGTTATTTCAAGTTGGGTTCTTCCATGTTTCCTTGCAGGTGTTTATGGTGCATTTCTCCTGGCTTGCTATGATGAAACCAATGAGGAATATCAAAGCATTTGTAAAATAGGTTAGGCAACTTTTCAAACAAAAACTGTCATATCAATCCCTAAAAAGTTATTTCATGCATCTTTACCAAGCATAACAATAATTTGTAAACACGAAACTATTTTTTAGGTACTGGATTTTCTGAATCACAGCTTGAAGAGCGTTCCTCAAACCTTCGTAATAAAGTTATTCCAAAGCCTAAGGTGATTCTATAACCCTTTTTTAACTTTCTTCTGAAACTTCACGTGTTATCCCCCTAATAAGTTGTTTTCCCATTTGTAGCCATACTATCAATATAGTGATACAATGAATCCAGATGTGTGGTTTGAGCCAGCAGAGGTAAGAAGTTAGTTTATTATAGTGTGGATTCAACTTTAATTAGTTTCCTATAGATGGCTTTCCGGCCATTTATAGCTGGTGTATCCTTCAAGTCCCAGAATATGGTTGATATGAACTTGACTGTAACCATTGTTTACTGGATTGCTTGTATATAAGGTGTGGGAAGTAAGAGCAGCAGATTTAAGTATCAGTCCTGTCCATCGTGCTGCCAATGGTATAGTCGACTCAAATAAGGTTAGCATAAGTATTCCATGAATGTGGAGATATATCTTGGAAGATCTATTCTTGTCGCAGCATAACTCTGATCTTTCAATTTTCTCCTTAAAAGGGAATTTCTCTTCGATTTCCTCGTCTATTACGTGTTCGTGATGATAAACATCCTGAAGAAGCTACAACATCGGAGCAGGTACAAGCTACCAACATATTGTAAAATTTTAATACTTGTTATTCGAGCATAGGATCCTATCCATTATTTTCTGCATTTCTTAGGTTGCTGATATGTATCGCGCCCAAAAGATTAACCACACAAATAATCAAGACGACGATGATGATGAGTGACATACAGGTGTAGTAATAATCTTCGTAAGAGTCCTTTCACATCAAACATAATACTGAGGAAGGATTATTTTTCCCATCCTATCAATTGCTGATTGTTACCAATTTTAGGGATTGGAGTTTGGAATATTGTTCCTTCTTTCTCCATTTTCTGAAGATTGTCGAAGATTTCATCACTGATTAAAGAAAAACACAGATCCATCAATGAGTATATTACTGTGAGTGCGGAAACCGTTTAAAGAATTTATTCTTTTGGTGTAGGTCGTGTCGTATGATCCATGTAGCCGACCCCACCTAGTGGGATAAGGCTTTGTTGTTGTTGTTGTTGTTGGTGTAGGTCGTGTCCTTTGACCAATTCTTAAGCAGCATCGAGAGTTCTACTTCTCTTTGTACATTTTCTCTGGTTCTTTTTGTAATTGAAGTGCATGATCACAGTGTCTTCCCCCTATAAGATCACGAAGTTGAAATGCTCGCTTCCAGTGAGTTCATAATGGTTTTACTCACATTGCAGATCACATGGCTAAGGTTGAAGAAGCTTCAAGTGGAATGGTTTTACCTACCCAAGAGAAGAAAATGTTTTTCCTCCTTTATATATATTATCCTAATGATTGTTGGGTTCTATTTTAAAATCCATGTATTAACCCTTTTCACTCTGCTTAGCTCTATCCCTTTTTAGGGGTATTTTAGTGATAGGTTCTATAAGAACTGGGCGATCTTATTTGGTCAAATACTTAGCGACAAACTCTTATGTTCTTATCATTACAAGTGTTTGTCTTATGTTCCTATCATTACAAGTTCTTGATGACAAGTCTAAAGGTTATCAATTGACCTACTCTGCTCCCTGCCTAACCAAAAAGAGAGAAAATTGTTGACTAGAACGTAGGAAAAGAAACAAGGGTGCATTCATGATCCATATGCAGGAAGTTTTCTGGATAAATATATCAGAAATTTAGAAAACCGGTGGATGGATTCGTTGTATCTCGTGATTCAATGGGTGAATTTTACTGATGAACCTGCTGATGATGATATAAAATCTAGAATTTCACATGACGTTATATGCGCCACACAATTGATAAATGCTTTTTTTATTTTGTACAATGCCTGTTTGCAGATGTGATCATGATTGTGCATCCACTGATTTTGACTTAGAAGGTGCACCTTATGGAGAACAAGTATTTGAATTCAAGCCGTGCGACGATATAATAACAAGATCTCGTTGAATGGTAATTTAATGCCCGTGGATCTGTTATACAAGCATATCCTTCCCTTTCGCCAGAATTCTCTTTTGGGGTAGGAGTTAGTTCTAAAGTGTTTGTTTTTTTGAGTTAATTTCTTAAATTTTTTTCTGAATGATAAGATTTTTGTATTTAATTTTAATATATGAACTTTTTTATATATATTAAGGATGTCTAACCTTAAATCTTTTTTAACACTTACTACACAATTAATTACGTCAAATATTCGTATTTTTTTAGCATAATCTCTTCTCTCCACACAAAATCATCTTACGTGGTGTTTCTTTCTCCATATGTTTGATACATGTTAAAATGATAAAGTTTTAAAAAAATTAAAAAAAAAGATGAGGAGTTGCCCTCTCCTCTTCTCCCGCGCACCCGGTCCCGGCCCAAGGGGCACCCACCTCTCTCCCTCTCTTGTTGGGCGCCGGAAAAGAGAGGAGAGGAGACCCCTGTAATGGGCGTAGAAGAGGGAGCGGCGCCCCCTTCCCGTTGCCTTCTTCAGGAAGCGAGAAGAGGGGTGGGGCGTCAATGCCCCCCCTCGTCTTTGATAATTTTTTTCCACTACGCTTCCATCGTTCCCACACCCCCCCTCTCACCCCACCCCCATTTTTTCATCACTTTGTAAAAGATGATGGAATTCATGTAACCATGAAAAATCGGGAACCCAGAGCTCACGCGCCCCGGGAGGTAAAAGCAGAGTACAAACTTTTTCTTTCAATACAGTTAGGAACTAATTCGATGTTCGGACGAAACCGGTGCTAATGAATCTTGAATTCGAACTTGGAGCTAAACACAACTCCACGAGACATTTGTAAATGTAGTTGTAAATGGCAGTAACAATAATAAATAAATAATACATCACAACCAAACAAAAAGAAATTGTCCCGAAAAGAACCCGAACCCCCACCCTCCCCCACAACAAACTAAGCAAAATCCTAATGGTTTTTGAAAGCAAGCCCCCACCACGCCCCCACCCTACTTACGGTTGTGAAAAGCCCTGATAATACCATATCGTCTACTGACCAATTTGGCCCAACTTTAGCCCCCATGATAGTAAAATATTTCACGAAGGCCAGATGAATGCAAAGTAAATCAACATCTCACCCTCATCGCATTACAGACTCCTTGACAAAGGATCGACCTCCGGATCTGCAGAAAAATACAACGTAGATGTTGATATATGAGAGCAACATGTGCATGCTGCCAATTCAAGTATTATGACAACCAAGAAAACTCACGTGTATGCAATGCGTATATTCAGGAATCTCGGATTTTCCTTGCTTTGAGACAGTGACACCGAACCTTGAATTATCTGATCTTGTTGCAGTTCAAGTGGATCATACAGGTAAAGCAAAGTCTGAAAAGAATAAGTGTAAAAATCAGAACCGCAGAAGGCAACAATGAGAACAATCGCAATGTGAGGGTAAGAGAGGAGCCGATTCCATACCTGCTGCCAGTGCGTCGGAGCATCTTCAGGTGCAGTGGATAGCACTATAGATTCAGCAGATTTTGATTTTTCAGAAACGGGATCTTCAGAAAGGGGGTTCCCAACAGGAGCAGGAGGTTCTGGCCCATTGAATATGACATCGAACCAAAAGGCAAAGCCATGTAGAGGAGCTTCAAAGGCAAAATAGAACCAGATAAGAGAAAAAAAAGGTCTGAGTTTTAGCTGAGTTTGGGTTAAACAAATCATTAGTTCAAACTATGAGGATTTCAAATTTGGGTTAAACAATGTATACAAGCACAACGCACAAGTAAATACCAAAAAATATAAAATCCATATATATAAACTATTCAAACATTACAACAACAACAACAACAACAACAACAAAGCCTTATCCCACTAGGTGGGGTCGGCTACATGAATCATACGACGCTTCGTTGATTCATGTTCATGAGATTCGACAGGGTTTTACGCTGACTGTCGGGGCCTAACACAACCCTCCTCCTTTATCCGGGCTTGGGACCGGCTATAAAACATAGGCGGAGTTGAGCATCAATATTAGATTTATGACAAATAATTTGCAGAAGAGGAAACCACTATGCCAATGTAATACCAAAATTTACCAAATAAACATTCTAGAATAACTTGGTTTCTAAAGAAGTTAACATGTGTACAACCCCAGTGGTTTCTATTTGATTTCCTAAACAGAGGTGACAAGAGAATTAGCTCTTTCCATTGATCTTATCGATCCAACTAAATTAAACCTGGCGAACAAAAGGTATGAGGGACCAGTACTATAAGTATGACGGAAAAAAAATAGTTTTTTTTTTCTTTTGAGGGGAAAAAGTAATCAGTTCACAATACGCCTACCATGAAACAAATGATAATATTTTATTCGGTTTCTGAAAAGTTAGCAAAACTTAGTGGATAAAACGAAATTATTAGTTCTTTTAAACCTACAATTTAATCCTGCTTGTTCTTTCCATTGATATTCTCTAACAAACAAACCAAAAAACTAGAAATAAGGACATTTCAACATGAATGGCATAAAATCTGTCCAACACTCAGATACAACCAGTTTTAGAACCGAAGTAACAAGTTTTTTTTTTAGGAGAGAAAGATGTCCACCAGGATTTGTGGTTGTCAATCATACATATACATTCATACATACATATATCTACATATATATATACATATATATATATATATATATATATATATATATATATACAACAACAACAACAACAAAGCCTTATCCCACTAGGTGGGGTCGGCGGGATCATACGACGCGTTGATCCATGTTCATGAAATTCGACAGGGTTTTACGCTGGCTGTCGGAGCCTAACACAACAACAACAACAAAAAAAATGGAGATCATATAAAATATGCTCTCACAATGAGAGAGTGGCAAAAAAAAGGGAAATGTACAGCAGCTAACCAAAACCCCACTCCTGTAGAAGAAGCTGAGCTAACAAGTTACTAAATACGAGCACAAAGATACTGCTCATGAAGTGCCCACTTCAGAAAATTCTACAATCAGAGTAATATTACTAAGCCAGACAAACTTAAAAAATGTCATATTGAAGTGGATAAAATGCATATGCAGCACAAAAATGCGTCGTGCATATACTTTTTTCAGAACAAAAACGACCAGCAAAAATGTGGCCATGAGATTCATTTTACAACAATTTATCAATGGTTAAGCCCCAAGATAAAAAAAGAGTGAAAAAAGGGCATGAGGACGAGAAAAATTGGAGGGAGAAGCAAAGGCAGAACAATTATTAGTGCAGGTGCATATTGCATATGTGCAGCATATTCACTGATCTCGATTGAAAGATATGAAAATTAATATCACCCTGCATACCTTTTAACATTGAGGTGAATCTGAATTCTGCAGTGACACATTCAAGTTCTTGAACAGTGACAGTGTAGCAATCCACTTCCTTAACCTGTATCATACTCACAAAAAATTCCATTTATGAGGAAATAGAATCTGTGTCATTATGCCTTCAATTTCAACAGACCTGATCAATTTTTGAGAAGGCCTCAGAACTGATCATGTCCGAGAAAGATCTTCATAATTAACAAAAATGTCAACTCAAAATTTATGAAGAAAAATTTCAATAGTTTTAGTTTTATTAAAGCAAGCTATAAATGAGTACCACAATTCCAGAAGAAGTTATATCATTGATAAAGATGCCACAAACACAAGATGTGCATATTTTAGAAGGATTACTATATAAAAATTAGTTTTACAAATTACAACCAAAGTTGCATTTATGTTGTATCCACATACAAACTTGCATTTATGTTGTATCCACATACAAACTTGCATTTATGTTGTATCCACATACAAACTTGCATTTATTAGCAGAAAAAGGGCTGATTCCAAGCTTCACTCTAAAAGGAAAAAGTATCCACAGTTGAAATCTATGCTGTAGAGGGTATAAATCAACTTAATAATCTTATTAGAAAATCAATTTATGTACTTATTCAACTACAATGATGATCCTATTTTATCAGTAATCACTTTTTTTGTCTTAAAACATGTATCAGAAATCTAGATTCAATTCCTTTCATAAGTTCAAGATATTCAAAAAAAGGAGCGACCGAAAAGTGATAATGTTTTATTTTTCACATGTCAATTGAGCAATTTTTACTAATTATTGCATTATTAAACAAGCACGTTGCATCACCTATTTTGTATGAAGCATTCATTTTGCCAAAAAACTCTGCCTATATTTTATAGCCGGTCCCAAGCCCGGATAAAGGAGGAGGGTTGTGTTAGGCCCCGACAGCCAGCATAAAATCCTGTCGAATCTTATGAACATGGATCAACGAATGGTTACTAATAGAGCGGAATGGCGTCGTATGATCCATGTAGCCGACCCCACCTAGTGGGATAAGGCTTTGTTGTTGTTGTTGTATTCATTTTGCCAAAATAACAGCAATGGACAGTTCTGAATTGTAATAGTCATACATCAGACTTCTATTAATTACAGGATATGAATATGTTTCCTCTGTACATAAGATAAAAGATACATGCATGCCAAATGACAATCAAGACTTACCAATAATGGCCAAGTCAATACGTTATCCCCAGCAATTGTTTCTATACAAGGTTCCTCAAATGCACATTGCTTTGCAAGTGGCAACATTGCAGACACTGCAGATATTTTGAAGAATGGAATTTCAGATCACTTTTTTTTTTGAGAAAAAGGAGGATGGATACCAAATTATGGACACCATCCAATATGTATTTCCGATTTAAAATGTAGGCACGTTGAACTTACTATTAATTCCATAAACATCTTTCCAGAAATCAATGCTTTCACGATATCTACCAGAATGTGTAACAGGAGCCATAAAAAGCTGCATAGAAACAGAATACGACAGCTCAAGAAAGTTCATCCAGTAGAAGGAAAGACATAAAGTTGATCATTTTCAAAAGGAAATTAAAAAAAATTGAAACTAAAGAGGAACAACTTTAGACAAGCTGTCAGAAATTGAACGCAAGAACAAACACAACTTAAAATTGATACCGTTGCATGTGAAGGAAGAATAAGCCCTCCTGGCTTGAGCCATTTATTTCTCGCAAAGATGACGCTAGGCAACATACTCTAAAATAACAAGAACCAATGAGTTAAAGATAGCTGCAGGATGAAGTCAGTTAAAAGCTACGAACAACAGCAATAAAAAGATTTAAAACAGAGGTTCATTCATACCATCAGAAATAGAACTTATAAAATAAAAGAATATTCATATAAGCACCTCATATAGAAGCATATAGCCCATCCATTCAGATATTATAACATCGACCTTCTCATTAATAACAACATCCTGCATTCAAACACCTCAGATGAGTGCAATTAATATTATTGCAGTGCAAAAGATATTCAAATACAATCAAGACAATGAATATGCATTACATGTAAGGATAACATATATATTATGATTATCATTGCTACCTTGAACTTAATGTTTTGTTTTGCAAAAAAGAATGGCACATTCCAATGGATATGAAGCTGTTTTGACATCAGCCAAAACATATTTTGTGATTTTGCTAAACCAAAAAAATGACATCATTGCTTTGTCAGAATATGAAACGTATTGAATTACAGAACCTATGGAAATGTAGCAGCAGTTCCATTTTTCCTTACTTTTACTATTGTGTGGAAAAACCAAAATAGCTACATGAAGGCTTTTTTATGGCCATGATTCCACTCTTTAAATATATAGATATAATTTTTCAGCTATACTTTGTAGCCAAGTGTGCAAAGTTGACAAGTATTTTTTTGTATGTCTATTAGACAAGCATATGATCAAACCAGTTCACATAATGCTTCTCTTTGGTCTTTATAGGATAGCATTGGTAAGCCGCCTTTGCAAGACAATTTGATTCATAAAACACGAGATAGTCAAGATCGAGATCTTCCATAAAATTGGAGGGAGGTCTAAGATCAAAGATCGTAAGATCAGTTCGAGGATTGTAAGATCCCACTTATTAAAAAAAAAATTCTTTTGAGAAAAAATATACAACAACAACAACAACAACAAAGCCTTATCCCACTAGGTGGGGTCGGCTACATGGATCATACGACGCCATTCCGCTCTATTAGTAACCAAACCTTTCAGAATATATTTTGAGAAAAAATATATTTTTAAAAAATAATAAATAAGCTTTTTATAAATTTACCGCATTTAAATATTAAATTACACCTGAGTAAATCATTTTTTATCGATTCTTAATTAAAATTATATCAAAACATATTAAAAAAAAGAAAATATATTAAACTTCATCTAAATTAATTTTTATTATCATAAATATATTTTACACTAATATTTAAATGATTATATTAATCATAATATGTTGTATAGGATCGGATAAGATCGCGTGACCAAAATTAAGATCGTATTAAGATCTTACACATAAAATCCTTAAGATAAGATTGAGAGCGATAAGGGTTAGTAAGATCGTAAAATTGTAACATCTTAAAATTCAAATCGAAATCTTAACAACCTTGATAAGACACATCTCAATGCATATGCCTAAAGATAATTATGTTCATTCTGCATTCACAAGTTTATTAATTTAACTTTACTTAAAGAGGCCATTATGATGTCATTCTTGTTCATTGATGTACATTTTTCTTTCTAATGGTTGTTCCAACAAAAATGAAGCTATCTAAAAGATTTACTGAAGGCAATTTGATCTATATAACGTGAGTTGTTTTCTGCAACACCTAAAACGGTCAACAATTGATTTCTTTCTGACAAGAATAATTAATTGAAGAGGTCAACGAAAATTTAGACATGCCATGTAGAAGTAGAGAAAAAAATACAATCAAGTTTTTGGCAGTGATCGTACCTCAACTCGACCATGCAAAACTATCACCCTGTCAGATAGGTTGTTTGATTTAACAACTTCAGTAGCCTGTTTTTTTTTATCGAAACAGTAGAGCACCATTAAGAAGCAAAAATGCACATGAATGAAAATCTGCGACCAAAACCTCTAAAAGAATCCAAAAAGAAGATCACCAAGGATGGAAGTGAAGAGTATTATAAATATTTATCAAGAAAGTAAGGTCTGGAACCAAGTTCAACAACAACAACAACAACAACAAAGCCTTATCCCACTAGGTGGGGTCGGCTACATGGATCATACGACGTCATTCCGTTCTATTAGTAACCAAACCTTTCGGTATATTATTCACCAATAGATCCTGCTCTATTAGTTCGCCAAGTGTCCGCCTTGGCCTCCCTCTCCCTCTTTTAATCGGACTCCAGATTATTTGATCTACTCTTCTTACTGGCGCATCTAATGGTCTTCTCTGAACATGACCAAACCATCTCAAACGATTCTCTACCATTTTCTCACTAATAGGAGCCACTCCGACTCGTTCACGTATATGGTCATTCCTAATCTTATCTAATCTTGTATGACCACACATCCATCTCAACATCCTCATTTCGGCTACCCCCACTTTACGTTCATGTTGTCCCTTCATAGCCCAACATTCACTACCATATAACACTGCTGGTCTTATAGCAGTACGATAGAATTTTCCTTTAACTTTATTGGGTACTTTTCTATCACAAAGAACTCCAGTGGCTTTCCTCCACTTACACCAACCAGCTTGAATTCTATGATTAACATCGTCATCAATCTCACCATCTTGTCTTACAATTGATCCTAAATATTTAAACTTTGTCACTTGAGGAATTATATCCTCCCCTAGCCTAACTTTCAAATCGTCTCTAAGTTGTTTATTTGTGAAATTGCTATGCATATATTGAACCAAGTTCATTTCTTCAAATTTAAAACAATATATATTATTCAAGTATTAAAGTCAATATCAAATTTCAGTTTAATAAGAAACGTAATAAATCAAACCTATAAAAATGCAGCAGCTTTGCTACAAACTTGGATCTGAATAACTTTCTCATCATATAACATGCCCTTAAACAAAGGGCAAAACCCCATATGCTAAACACTCAACTACAATGTGCACAAGAAAGTAGTCACATGTGCAGCCTTCAAAGCCTAAAATTGGTGACCACTTCGTCGTCAAAGGGGCAGCACACCAATTGTGTTGAAGGCTCGGTCCCCTATACACTACACTAATTTAAATAAAAGCAAAACAAAATGACAGCAAATACCTGAACTGCAATCTGACTTGCATCTACTGCATAAACCTGGTAACATTAAAACATATTGATTAAAATAACTTGGCAAGGAAAAAACATCCATCACTGAACTTTAAGAATTCAAGTGTAAAAACACGTCACGATTGTTATTCATTCAATTTCCAAAATGTTATCACATACAGACTAAAAAGCAAAGTTAACTGGCATTGATCGACAGAAAAATTGAAGAATCTAAGACATAGAACAATTACCCGTCTGGCACCTGCGAGAGCACAGAATATTGCAAGAATTCCAGTGCCACAACCAACATCCAACACAACCTATAATTTTTTTTTCATCGAAGTTAAGAATAAATTCCACTCCTCGAAAGGTTCTCTTATGGTCTAACTCATAACACCAAAAGTACATTTAGCAATCTAATTACCTTTCCAGCAATAGCATGTTGAAACCGGATAATAGCAGCTTTATAAGTGTCAGTTCGGACATGATCCTAGAAGTGAAAGAATGCATTAACTTAAAAGGAAGCAGAGGGAAAAATAATATGCTGGTAGAAGAAATAACAATATATCTATACACAAAAAAGCATTCATACTAAATTACAAAAAATCGTAGATCCAATGGCAAAAGAGAAAAGCACACAAATTTAATATGCACATTCCAACAAAGTATACCCGGGATGAAAACAAAATGCTATGTTCTGGCAGTTTCAGAATTTTCTTATTCCAAACCAAGATATTTAATTATATGAGTTTCTGTTGTTCTAGCCCATCAGGATGGCATGATGTTGAATAGGTGCTACAGAAAGCCCATCAAAATACTATGTATATCAATCCTGCCCCATATGCATAGTAGGTTAATGAACATAACAGAATCAAAACAACATGAATGTTCTGCCAGTTTCAGATTTTTTTTTCCCAATCCAAGATTATTAACTGTGTTTCTGATGGCCTGTCCATCAAGAGCGCAAGATGTTGGATAAGTACTACAGAACGACCATACAAAGGAAACTATGCATAACAGTCCTGCCCCATATAGATAGTAGGTTACTTAACACAACAGAATTTACCAATGAGAATGTATTACTTTATCCTAACTAATCAGTTCTTGCCAAAGATAACTTGTCTCTAATTTACCTCAGGTTTTTATGACATTTGCATTTATGGAAGTAATTTTAATCTACCAACCTAAAACATGTTCCATTCATCAATACTCAGAATAACCAAAATCTTTGCAGAATCTTTTTTTTAGATCTTTGCAGAATCTTTTAAGGATAAGCGTACTTGTTCGTATCACAGTAATGTTTCCATTATATTAAAAAAGAGTTAGATTGAAGCTATTATTACACTTATATTTCCAAAGTTACTTAACATTATGGATATTCAATACTCTATTAATCATATCCTCTTGGAAGATACAGAAAAGAGATTCTTATATACTCAAATATGTGAACTATTGCACCAGAATCTGACTCCATGATAACATCAACCATCTTAAACTCTTTACACCCAATACATAACCTACTATCTCAAACAACAACAACAACAAAGCCTTATCCCACTAGGTGGGGTCGGCTTACTATCTCAAACAATAATTGCAAAATACGATCTTTTTTGTGAGAGACAGAGAACAATATGATCGTTTTTACCATTGCCCGACGGGCATTTGTCTAATTCGGAGGTGTAGAGTGTTAATTAACCTCTGTCCATCCCAATGTTGTCACTGAGATTAACACTTAACTTACCATGTTTACCAACTGAGACAACACTCATTGGTACTATATGATAGTTTTTTTGAGAAAGACTATATGATAGTTTCGTTTCTAACTTACGTTGTCAAATACAATGAGCAAGCAGCTCAAACTATACGCTATAGGGAATTCCATTGTAAATTTCTATGTTTAAAGCTGGTGATCTAAAGGCGTTACATTTTTTTCAAACTACCAATTCAACAAGAGAAAAAGATAATCCAACAAAGCAAACGGGGAAAATTTCGCACATCAAGTGGCAGGAGCCGCACATACAAAAAGTGCACGAAGAAAAGCAAAACATCACCATTGTCCCGGATCAAACAAAAGGAAGAGGAGGAGGGAGAGAGAGAGAGAGAGAGAGAGAGATGTGTTGCACGCGAGATACCTTGATCATCTCCTCATGGACGCCAATGTGGGAGTATGCGTTGAAGTAGGCCAAGTCGAAATCAGTGCACGGCCTCGCCGACAGGTCTTGCTTCTGCGGATCCATCGACGCGCAGACGCTGGAGTCGGCCGTCGACCGGCGGGGCCGCCGCCTCCGGGCCCGCAGCGGCTGGCCGGCAGCGAACATGGTGGCTTCGAGTAGAAAACGACGAGGAAGCGGAAGAGGAAGAGGGTTTTGGAGGGTTTCTATTCGCGGAAAGAATCGATTAGGTTGGGCTTCCGACGGGTGCGGAATAGGAAGGCGTGTACATTTATATATAAAGTGGGCATGGTGAATCCAAATGGGCCCTCCTGTGCCCACCTAAGAGCCCTTGTAGTAATTCATAAAAAAGCCCAGATTTAGATAAATATCATTTTATTTTATTTTATTTTATTTATTTTATGTTGCAGTAAAACTCATAATTGTCATCTCTGTATTATTCAACTAAAAATGGTATTTCGATAAAAAAAATAAATAGTATAAATATAAATAACTAAAATAATATATGTGTATGACTGAGAGGAACAGTCTTAGACCAAAAAAATTTTATCTTAGCTATAACTAAAACAATAACTATATATATATTATTTTGAAAGAACATGGTTTTGGAAAAAAAATAAAATATATTAATATCAATATTAATATATTAATATCTTTTGAATAAAATATATTAATATTTTTTTATGACATAAAATCTAAGATAGATGGAGAACAGTAAGGAGAATTTAAAGTAAATCATCATTAATAATGGCATATAATGTTATAAATCTTTTTTCTAGGAGATAATGTTATAAATATTTAGAAAATAGTTTTGGTCTTTGTCTAATATGTTGCTAAATCATTTTCTAAAGAGAGGAAAAAACTGGGGGGAGAGAGAAAGAAAAGAGAAAAGATAGAAGTTCAAGATAATTGAGTAGAACTAATTACAACAACAACAAAAGCCTTATCCTACTAGGTGGGGTCGGCTATATGGATCGTACGACGTCATTCCGCTCTATTAGTAATCAAACATTTCGATATATTATTCACCAATAGATTTTGCTCTATTAGTTCGCCTAGTGTCCGCATTGGCCTCCCTCTCCCTCTTTTAATCGGACTCTAAATTATTTGATCTATTCTTCTTACTGGCCTTTTGTTATAATTGAGTATAACTAATTATATATATATATATATATCAAAGTATGATTTATTTTTAAAAAACATATATATATCAAGCAATTTATTTTTCCTATTTTCTTATCAATCGATATTTTTTCCCTAGCAATACTTATGCCTAAGTCTTCGGGCAAAATAAAAATAATAACTTATCTATCATTATAAGTAAAAAAACATAGTACTGTAAGTACTGCTTTTGAGCTTAATAATAAAATTTGGAAAGAAGTTTTCATTTTCCAATCAAATATATTAATATTTATAGACAATATAAGATTTAAAAGACGTGAATGGAATAATGAATTAAATAATGATTATAAAATGAAAGATAATGTTGTAATCCTTTAAAATTTATTTTAACTACTTTTTTAAGGAGAGAAAAAGATAATTGAGAGAGAGTAGAAGAGAGAAAGTAAAAGTAATAAACAATTGAATAGAACAATTTTTTATATTTTTCTTAAAAAATAACAAAACTTATCAAACAATGTTCGTTAATCATATGATTAATGATAGACTACTTTTTCTACCATTATTGCGTGAGCCATCATACTATATCTATGAAGCCTGATTTTAGAAAAAAACAAGCAAATTAGCTTGACTATATTATAACTACAATTATAATTATTGCATATGATCTAACAAAGATGGAGGGGAAAGATAAGAAGATAAAGGGAAAAATCATTAGGAAAAAAAATTTTATAATTATTTTGAAACTTAATTTTAGCATGATAAGTTACTACATTACTCTCTAAGGAGAAAAAATGGGGCGGGAATTGAATAGAATAAAAAAATTTAAAACGTGTAATTAAAATTTTCTTTAAAAATAACAAAATGAACCAAACAAATATTCACTTCCTTTACAACCATACGATAAATTCGATTTCCTACCATCCATGCATGGTTCATTGTAGTAAGTGTACATAGAAAAACTATAAAGAAATAAACTATTTACGACAGTGTAACATCAAAATTCAATAAAGTGAACCAATTGAGATTCAAGTGGTTCTAATAAAAAGAGAGGCCAAATTAGGTCAATCTAATAGGTCTATGGAATATACATCACATGTATCTTCATGTTGAGAGTAACCACAAATTCTTAGTATAAGCACTGCACAAAACCCAGCAACAGCTTCTGCTGCAAGTGATCAACAACTTAAATAACGGATAACCTGCGAAGATTATGATACACTGTCAAGAACAAAGAAAATCATCCAAAATAGAAACATAAGCAGGACCAGAACCAAGTACATAGTGTTAAAACAGTGATGATTCGAAGTTCAGGTTTCATGGGTTTTATCAGTTCAGAGAGGCTTCCAAGCACTAAATTACGAATATTGGAGAAAAGTGAAGTGCAAAAAAGATTATGGCGCGACCAACAAAAACTAAAATAAACAGTGCCCAAAAAAGTTTAATCAAACCACAGTTTTCAGCTAAGTTGTTGATGTCATTATAACAATGCTTGTAAAAAAACAGTTCTCCTTGGACATGTAGCCCACACTTGGAAGTGGGAGCATCAGAAAACTTTCCATTTGAAACCACAACTGCTGTTGCAAAACTCTTCTACAAAATCTTCAAGCGACCTTTGCTGCAAAAGAGGAACAGAACTCTTCTGTCTGTACTTAAGAGTCTGTTTTCCTTTTCTTGGCACCATTCTCATCGGCAGCCTTGCTTTTCTTAGCCTCCCTTCTTTCCCTCTTCAGTCCTTTAATATCGTTTGATAAAGCAATATTGCCAACCTTCACAAAAGGAAATTAAACAATCAGTAAAGTGATGTTCTTGTTAAGATACCTGAGAACACCAGAGAGGCTACAGCATTCAAACCTGTTGGTCTGGAATGTAGATCTTCCCAACTGTGCCCTTTATTACATCACTGCTCACATTCTTAATCTGTAAGAAAAATGGTTAAATAAATTTGATAAGCAAGGGCTGCAGTGCAAGAGGTAATCTTGTTGACATGTACTAATAAGAGAAAAATACCCAACAAGGAGCAAGACAGTAAGATCTGCAGATGAGACAATTTTTAAATAACAAAATGTTGATCAGATTATCATAATATTAGTAGGACATAGGACCTTTTTCTTATGAATATCAGCAGCTGACTTCATAGCCTCCTTTCTCAATCTGTCATTAGGTAGTCGATGTCGGCGGACCACCAAATCCATGGAAGGGCCAACTTCTACTAATTCTATTCTCGGTATGGTTGTGCCTGATCGTTTGAGCCTGAGACCACAGTGCGAAAAGAAAACTCTATTCGCGGAAATTGCAGTGCAAACATATACACGATCTACACCAACAAGATTTAGATTTTCAACAACCTGCATAAGAAAGAATAATGAATCATTAGTGCCACTCAAAAGCAATAAGGGCAAGTAGCATAAAGAATGATCAATATAAACCAACCTCTCCTCTGAAAAGATCAAGCAATACTTCTTTCAAATGTTTCAATTCTTCAACATTCTCAAATCCTTCACCAAGGAAGGCAAATAATGGTTTTGACCCTACATTTGGTGCGAATTTCTTATCATACTCAAAAGATTCAATGGGTTTGAAGTTCTCGACTCCTACTTCAACAAGATCATATATGTGATGATCATATGTCCTTCCAAGTACAAGATTGTTCGGCCTTTTCTTGGAATGAGAACCAAACTGAAAATAAGAAGAAAAAAATACAGTAAGGGCCAGTATTCAGATTTATATAACATAAAAAGAGCAGAATGCTTGAAATATTAAAGATACAAATTATAAGCAGTCTGATTACAAATCACACAGGTAAGTTAATGACAACTTATGGATCAGCTCTTGAACATGGAATTTTCTTGCTTTTCATCTGGACATTGTGCAAGATGAGAAACGTAGCTAAACACTAACTATCTTCCACAGAAATCGTTAACCTACTCAAGAACAAAGTTTGTATGGAAGCCATTACCCTACTAGTGACAACCTCGATTATGGGTATCATGACCTCATCCTCAATATGGAATAGAAATTGGTATAAGCGAACAACCGTTCACCTGAGCCCAACAGCCCAAAGCCTTGAAGAAAAGAAGACCAACCACGCCCGAAAGGATTTGCCTCCTTCCAAATGTCCCAAAACATGTCCATTCAGGAAATGTCAAATATTGATTATTGGGGAGAAAAATAGTCAATCAGTTCTTCGCATGATTTGGAAGCAAAAGGAAAGCATAAATGGGACAACTTGGGCATAGAGGCCTGGGCACAACTTGGGGCTGGGACAAGATTTTATGAGAAAGCCTAGGCCAAGCTAATACCAACAAAAGGCTGATACAACCAGGATCACATAATTTACAATATTGCCTCAATTTTTAGAGCTCAAACTGCCACAAAGAAAATCTATGTAGAATTTTCATCTCGAACCAGCTGAGAACTCAATCAATAATGAAATAACAAGACTCATTTATTACAGAAATCTTGTCTGTTGATGGCCATGCCATTTGTTCCAGAAGCATTAGCCTATATAAAGTTTGTTGCATAATATGGACTAGAATTGTTTCAACATTATTTTATGCAACCCGATGTGAGATTTTCCAAACTGTCAGGGAAAAGACCTATATCATAGAAGATCTAGATATATGATGGCTAAGAAACAAAGTAGGAATATGGATAGTGTATTCATGACAATTAATCTCCCTGTTGGTCACAGAAAGAATTCTGTATGCAAAAAGAATGCAACTAAAAAGATTGGGCATGCTATCAATAAATAACAACACAACAACAACAACAATAAATAACAAGTTGCTGATAATCTGCTATCAATAAATAACAAGTTGCTGATAATCTGCTATCAATAAATAACAAGTTGTTGATAAAGACCAAGGACAAATGACTTACCACAAAAAGACTGCAATCAGTCTTAAGAGAGAAAAACTCCAAGGATGTTTCGCCCCCACTTTCGAAAGGCCTGATATTTTCATTCCTCTTGGTGTACTTTACTGCGTTGTCCCTTTTTAGATGATAAATTTGATTCAAAACAACATTGAGGACATCGCTCGTCTTGGTACCATGAAGAATGAGTGTTTTCTTTGCATTCTCAACCTGCAGACGATACAAAAAAGTGCGGCTAATAATATGATGCAGAAGGAAAATTGAACATCAATTCTTTTACCAGGAAAATCATCAAAGAATAACTTACGAGTTTAGGTGCACGCCTCTCAAGTTCCCTCTTTGCCTTGTGTGTCTTGGGAGTCTTTACTTTCAACATTGTACAAACTGAGAAAGGGCTTGCAAGTTAGTTAGACAGAAATAAAATTTGCACTGCTATCAACCAATAAAGCAATTGATACCCTTTGCTCCACATTGTCAAAAAGAATGAATAGATCGCAACCATAGCAGGGTTCAATTTACTGTGTACAATAAAAAAACAATTCACCATGCGATCACTTCTTTCGCATAAGAAATTCTTTTCGTCGCAGGTTACATGTCTGTTCTTCATCGAACAAAAGATTATGTATTGAACTATAAAAAGTAAATATCTGAACCAAAACAGCCCAAATAAAGATTTCTCCCATCAACCCCTTCTCCCGCAGCCCAAAGGAGAAACCTTTTTGGTACACATGCGATCTTAATTGAATACATAAACACAGAAAAGAGTGACTCGAGATGCAGGAAGAAATATAAGAGGCAATGGAAGACTGATTGTGACCCAAGAGCAGAAGACGAAAGAGAGTACCGCGGACGAGGATTCGGTGGTTCGTATGAAGAGCTCGTCCGCTGGCCGTCAAGCGGGAGTGGAACATTACCGGTGATGGAAGAGAGGGAGAGGCGAAGTGGATCTTCCGTGCCCGAAGGAAAAAGGCGCCGGTGAGGTATTGAGAAAGAAATTGTACAACTAGGGCTACTTTGTTTGAAGTAGGACTCGAAAATGACCAAATCGTCCCCTTCTATCTGTAAATATTTTTTATGTTCTTTTACATGCTAAAATGGTTTAGAAAAATAAAGAAACTAATATTTGCATCATATGATCAACAGATAAATAAGGTTGTTACGCTAGTCTAATACTTGACTTAATCATAATAACTATTTAATGTAATGCTAATAAATGATTTATTATTATTATTATTATTATTATTATTATTATTATTATTATTATTATTATTATTATTATTATTATTTCTTTTAGCTTATGTATGTCACACATATTGTATGGACTTACAGTCAATTCCATGATGGGCTAAAATTTCAAAATATCTTATATATTTTTCTTTAAACACTGGCATTAGACTTAGCTTTTGTAGGAAATTGATCAATGATATTTATTAGGATCAATAAAAAAAAATGCAACCCATTCGCTAAAAACTTGCTTAGGTATATGCTAAAAGGAATGGATATAATCATTGCAAACCCATACACATTCAAATATTTTCGTAATACAGATGAGCTACCATAATTTTAATCATAGTGCCCCAGTGCACTCAGTATCACAGATCCACAATGCCCAGACCCACAAAATTTCCAAGCGTTAGACAAATGCCCCTCAACAAAATCATTTGCTGGACGAAACTCAAACAGACTTGTACATTCAAAGTCATAGTAACACACACTATTTTGAATAATTTTATGAACAAATATTTCATGTCAAAATATAAGTAATTCATAATTATAATTTTACAATGTTAATAAGTACGATAAATGAGGTGTCAAAATGCACTACATCAATGTTGTCAAACACGTAAAACGGACGCGACGCGGAGAAGCCGGGAAAACACAAAATCCTATACACGTAACACGACACGCCCGATTCTACCAGAAAAAATTTTTATATATTAATTCGCATAGACCCCCTCACCCCCTCGGTAAGTGACAATCAGATGGAGGCAGCCACAAACAGAATAACTTAATCTAACATTCTGAACCCCTCACCAGTCACTCCCTCGGTTCATCTGATTGCAAACACAAGGGAGGGACCAAGGTAGGTTCAGTTGTTCGCACATACAAAGAAAGTGAGAGGACCGAGGGAGGTTCCTCACTTCCTCTGTTCGCAAACAAATAGAGAAACTGAGGGAGGTTCGGCAATTCGCACATACAAAGAAAGAGGGAGGGACCGAGGGAGGTTCCTTTGTTCGCAAACAAATAGAGAAAGAGGAAGAAACCGAGAGAGGTTCAGGCGTTCAGCTGTTCGCACATACAAAGAAAGAGGGAGGGACCAAGGTAGGTTCCTTTGTTCATCTGTTTGTAACCAAATCGAGAAAGAAGAAGGATGGGCGCAGCCATAAACATGAAGAGAAAGAGGGAGGGAGCGTGTACTGGCAGAGGCAGACGGCTGCAGGAGGTCAGCGAGCGAAGGATGTGCACGAGCAGGGGGATCCTTAGGCAGCGAACAGTGAGGTTGCACATAGAAAGGAAAGAGATGGCACTAGCAAGGGTGGGGAACAGTGCAAGAAAGGGGTGGCTGCAGAAGTTAGCCCCGGCAGACGATCGGCGAGGGTTGGAGAAGCAGCGTCGCGGTGGCGAGAGTTGGAGCAGCGGACGAAAAGGGATTAGGGCATCTGCGTTTTGGGAGAAAAAGGGGCCAGGGCAATCACGTGGCGTCTCATGTGGGTGAATGAGCGGGAGGAGAAAAAAATGAAGTTGCGATTCCACCGTTAGACGCAATTCCAGCTAGAAACGAGCACGATTCGTCGGGGTGGAGTCGTAGAATCGTACGATTCTACGTCTCAAAACGCGTTTTTGACTACCTTGGAGGTGAGTAAATGATCAAAGCAAATTGCTTGGCAATTCCATCATTTCGAGCTCCATAATGACACAACTTGGGTAAGCCCCTTTATACAAGAATGAACCCTAAGCTTGAATCATTTATGTCATAAGAAAGTTCATTTGAAGCTGAACATAATTTAGGTACTTATTTTGGGTAAATTGTAATTTTTTTTTACACAGGAAAAATCTGCACGATAACCTATGGAAACATTTTGACATGCTTGCGGGATATTTGAAAAAAGATAATAATGAACTTGGTCATATTTGAAAAAGATGCGTTCTCCTCTCCTGCAACCGATAGCTGCCACCAGCAGGCCGGTGGCACCACTGCTGTCCGCCTCCACCGCCCCCCACCCCCACCCCCCCACCCCCCCACCCCCCCCCACCCCCCCCACCCCCCGCGGCGTCACCTTCCACACCCATCAACGTCATCATCTCTCCATGCGCCTCACTCACAAGCAAACCAGCGAAGGCAGGACCTCCATCATTCGTAGCCGCCCCAACGGCCACATCGCGCAACAGCGAGGCAGGAAAAGAATGGCGACAGAAAAGAATGGCGACAGAAAAGAATGGCGGCGACAAAGAGATTGAGGAGTAAGGGAGTACCGGACGGCGAGCGGCAGCAACGCGAGGCGGCGGAAGCGCACAGCGGCAGGCGGCTGAGGCAACACAGGCGGCAGGCGGACTAGGGCATCGGTTATGTTTTTCCAAATTAATGGCTTTGGGTTCACGTGGTGTAACCACGTGAGCCATTAACTCAGCTCAAAAAGGGAAAAAAAAAATAAAAGTGGGATCGCCAGCAATCCCATGATATCGCTTGCTGGCAGGAAGCGTTTCAGAGCAGGATTGAGCATGTTTTTCAGAGGTAGGATACGATTTTGACAACATTGTATGCACCAAAATAGCCCAAATAAAGATTTCAACTCCTTCTCCCGCAACCCAAAGGAAAAATCTTTTTAGTACACATGCGAACTTAATTTAATACATCCAACACAGAAAAGAGTGACTGGAGATGCAGGAAGGCAATATAAGAGGCAAAGGAAAAGTGGTTCTGACCCGAGAGCAGAAGACGAAAGAGAGAGTACGGCGGACTAGGATTCGATGGTTCGTACGAAGAGCTCGTCCGGTGGCCGTCGAGCGAGAGCAGAATGTCGCCGGCGATGGAAGAGAGGGAGAGACGGAGCGGGAACTTTCGTGGCCGAAGGAAAAAAAGGCGACTGTCAGGTCGGAGGAAGATGGGTTTTATAGCTAGGGCTACTTTGTTTGAAGTAGGACCCAAAAGTGACCAAACCGTCCCCGGTTTTAAAAAAAAATCGTATTTTTTTTAATGTTCTTTTGCATGCTAAAAATGGTTTAGAAAAATAAAGAAACAAGTTTTTGCATAATATGATCAGTGGATAAATATGATTCTTACGCGAGTCTAATGCTTGACTTAATTATTATTATTATTATTATTATTATTATTATTATTATTATTATTATTATTATTATGTCACACATATCATATAGATTGCGGTCAGTTCATGATGAGTTCAAATTTCTAAATATCTTATACAATCTTCTTTAAACACTGGTATTATACTAAGCTTTTGTAGGGAATTGATCGATGATATTTATTAAGATCAATAAAAAAATGCAGCCCTTCTAAAAAGAATGGGTATAATCATCTCAAACCCATAGGCATTCAAACATTTTTGTAATACAGGTGAGTTACCATAATTTTAATGCATTTGACAATCCATATAAAGAACCATTTAAACGTTGCATAGTGATAGTAGTGCACTCGTATCACAGCCACACAATGCTCGGACCCAAAAAACAATAATATAAAACTAGAACAAATTGTAACAAAATCGTCGTCTTCTTCTCCACTTGATGTAGTTGGCGACTGCACAGAGGGCGTCGTTCGTTCGATTCAACAATGGACTGCCTCCAGTCGACCGCAAACGTTAGGGCGAGGACGAGCAGTTCGCAATGAACGTCGAACCCAGGAGATGGAGTTGCCGTCGATCTCGAACGAGAGGGAGAGAAGGTGTGTCGCGAGAGGGAGACTATGAATGAGACGCTTCATCTAAGAGAGGGTGTGTCGTGAGAGGGAGACTGCGTGACGCTTCGTCGAACCGAACCGCACAACATGCTGCAAATCTGGACCGGCGGTTCAAATCGCAGCTGATCACAGTCGTTCGTGCAAGCAAATGCTGATCGGACGGCTAATAACCAAAAATTGTACAACCAGATCGGACCGGCGGTTCAATGAATTTAAATCGTTGAATGATGATTAAATCGCTCTAACTCCGCCTATGTTTTATAGCGGTCACAAGCCCGGATAAAGAAGGAGGGTTGTGTTAGGCCCCGACAGCCAACGTAAAACCTTATCAAATCTCATGAACATAGATCAACGAATAGAACGGAATGACGTCGTATGATCCATGTAGCCGACCTCACACAGTGGGATAAGACTTTGTTATTGTTGAATGATGCTTAAATGGTTGAGATTAAATGTAATGAAGTTGAATCTCAACCATCTAATTTGTTAATTGTATATTGATTGTACAATGGTATTGATTTTAATTTTGTGAAATATCTTAGGTAATTATGCACATCCAGAATCAGACCTTTAAAAAAAACGAATCAGACCTGAAAAGAGCGCAAAATAGACTCGTGGAGATGATTACAACAATGAAGAAGTTAAAAGGCCGTAAAATGTTTCTGCTAACTTGACCAACCTCTCTCCAGTGGATACCCAAAGATGAGTTTGCGCTTCCTTGTTAAGATGTAGTGGATGTGTTTGCGCTTCCTTGTTAAGATGTAGTTGATGTCACACACGTCAGAGTTTCTAAAGCATATGATACAAAGGTACATACACGCATGAAACACATAGGTGCTATTGGCAACCAACTAATTGGAATATTGTTCATAGAAGATTTCTAAAGTGGGTTCTATATACAATGCAGCCCTAAGTAAATGATATTTCATACCCCCGATAACTGACACAGAATAAAACATTGACAAATAATTTTACAAATTTACAGCCTTGTGAAGTTAATTTCAATTTTCACGGATGAAAATTTGACAACTGATAATTGGGATCACTTTCCTGGAAGCATCACACGTTCACACAGCAGAGACCATATCTTTCCTATTTCAGATTACTCCTAAAAAATACGTCAATCATCACGTCACTCTCTGATAAATTGCCATCAAAGTTTGTCCTACAACCTTCAGGAAACTGCAACCCAGCTTGCTCACAGGCAAATCGTGAGATGTGGGGGCATGCTCTCAGGTCAAGATATTGCAGAGACTTGCAAAACTGCAATATTGTGCTAACGCCAGAAACTGTGATCCTTGTGCAATTACTCACCTTCAGAAATCTCAGGTCAGACATAAATTCAACATTTCCCAATGCCTCGAAAGCTAAATCAGTTACTTTGTCACAACATCCAATGTCAAGAGCCGAAAGATATCTACAGTTTAACAGCAAGGAGTTCAAGGTTGAATCTGTAACATTTAAACACCAATCCATACCTATATTCCTTAAGCTTCCTGAGCAGGCCAACGCAAAGACTCTTAATGATTCATCAGAAACATCACGGCATCCCCCAATCACAAGTGTCTCAATGTTATGACAGAACTGAGCAAGAGACAATATGGATTTGTCAGTAACCTTGTAGCAATCCTGAACCTTTAGGATCTTCAAACATATGGAGGAAACCTCAGCAATTCTTGAGATTCCAACATCTCCAATCTTGGTGCACTTACTAACATCTAAAGATTTGATATGGTGACAATCATCAGCCAATGATGAGAGTCCTGAGTCAGTTATGTTGTTGCATCCTGCCAAACCTAGTTCTTCAAGGTGCAAACAACTTTTTGATAAAGCTTTTAACAGATCATCTGTCACAGTTTTACAACAAGAAAGGTTCAATGCTCTTAGATTGTGACATCCAAGAGCAATGGCCACCAGTCCTTTGTCTGTAATCTTTCTGCAATTGGAAACATCAAGGGACTGGAGGGATGGAATGCCTTTGCTAAGTGTTATCATCCCAACATCAGCAATACCTGTAAGACCAAGAATGAAATAAATAATAAAATACACCATCTACAAATTTCTTCAACAAAGGAGTTCAAACTATAACTAATGCATTAATGTGGGCTTAATTATATTACAAACCTGGCATCCAATTAAGAATAATATACAAGGAATAAATATTTTTATGGATGCAAATAAGGTTCAGTTCAAATATGGAATTCTTCACTGATTATTAAATAATTTAAATACAAATAAAGAATGAAAATAAATGAATTTAAAGCAAACAATGCAGTTCAAAAGAGAACTTTATGGAAAAATCTGAAAAGAAAATAAATATGTCCAGGTTCTCTGTAGTTCAGTACGACAGGTGAGAGAAATATACATTTTGGAATAATAGTTTAATCTTCATTGAAAAATTGGCTGGACACAATCTCAGATACTTTGCAATTTCCTAAACAGAACAAAAAGTCATCCTTCTCATTCGTGTTCCATGCACTCTGGTACAGTTATAAGGTGTTGAAAAGGTGCAGGTGGCGTGATCAATAAGAACACACCATTATACATGAAAATTGGTTTTAGGAGAAATTTACATGAAACATGAAATATCATTTAACAATGTGATAAAATGTTTCCACCAAAAGTGCATCTTAAAACCCTAATGAAGGAAAGCAAGTATGTTATTAACCATAGTTCATCCGGTCCATGGGTTTGCCGGGAGACTTATTAGCCTAAGCAAGATAGTTGGGTAGAAATAAGATCTAGACACCCGGTCATTGACAAATAAGCATTAGCATACAACAGACATGTCAACTTGTCAGCTAATAAAGACACCATCGAAGCCATGTCAAAAGTTGCAAAGCTTCTAACAACGTATCATCAACAGTAACCACATGGAAAATGATTAGGAGTCTATATCCTCCTAATTATGACTCTAAACAAATATGCATTGTCCATAATCAAATTATAATTATAATACATCCATACTATTTTTAAACATCCTCAAATGATCCAGAGGATAATGGAGAAAAAGCAAAGAATAAAAAAATCCTTGCTTTTCACCAATTGAGGTATCCAGCACTTCTAAAAAAATATCCAACATTCTCTCAAAAGAGGGATGTGTCCAACACCACACAAATCAAATCCAAGATGGAAAAGCCCCGATTTCGATATAAACTTATCGTTTTTTAGCTTCTGCTTTTTGCTTGATCACGAACAAGATGAACAATGAACATAACAATTCATATCCTCAAAAGTGAATCAAATCTATGATCCGATGCATTGGTTCCGAGATTAAGATCCCACCTTTACAATTCTGGAGGTCGAGGACGCGCAAGTTCTTGAACCCGGCAGCAATCACGGCAAGATCGGAGTCCGTGACCCCCGGAAAGAACGACCTCGACGCGGACTGGGAAAGGTCAAGGTGGACGACGCCCGGGAATCGATCTGCCATGCGACGGAGCATGGCGGGCCCGGCGCGGGCACGGAGGCGTCGTCGCTCGGAGCTCTGGAGGCGGAGCCAACGCTTGCAGACGAGGCCAAATCCGTCTCTGTCCTCCTCCTTCTCCAGCCTCGCCAGCACTGCCATGAGCTCGTCGTCGGTGAGGACGTCGTTAATGCAGACCGGTCCCATCCCCTCCCGCCGCTTGTCCTCTGCACCCTCCGGCACTACCTCCGGCCGATCAGAGCTCTCAAGCAGCGCCATGAAGATCAGGAGATCGAAGGGGAGAACAAAGATTCGAATCGGGATTGCTCTTTGGAGGGTCGATTAGGGCTCGAACGGAAACCCTAATCGCCTCCCTTCTTCTTCCTCCTCCTCCCCCTTCTCTCTCTCTCTCTCTCGCTCGCTCGCTGTGCACTAATATTTGGTGGAAGGGAGGAAACATAAAAGCAAAATTAATTTATTTGTTTTTTTTTTCTAAGAGAAGAAAAAAATTAATATCTTTGCCACCAAATATTGTGGACCTATCACCTAACTAATTCTACTTTTTAATTGTTTTTAAGCTTGGGAAAGAACAAATCTCCCTCTTTTTTTAATTTGATTTTAGTTAGTAAATTGAACATGAATAGCAAAAGAAAAATTGAACAAACAAATTAAATGGTTAGTTTTTAAATTAAATCTGTAAAATGAAAATTGTGGAAAAATACACTTATAAACCTATTCCACTTCATTAAACTTAAGTTGTGAACTTCACTTGAGGTTAGTAACGAAATAATTTTATCGAATTAGTTGGACTCCTGCACTGATTTTTAATACGTGGACAATATATATAATCATTAGAAGTTGAAGTCTAACTAAAAAAATAATAACCACTCACAAAATTAATTAAGAACAAATAATTGATTGTTCACCGTGAGGATGTAACACCTTAACCAGCTCAATAATTGTAACTTAGGAAGGCATAATTATTCGATAGTAGTTAACCTACGACACACGTCCACCTAATGAAGCCCACATGTAATCGCCACAAAGGAATCCCTTCGTATATTTCTTCTGCTCCAACAAATTAAACTAATCTTAAACATTTATAATTATAGCATTTCTCAATCCGCACAACAAAAATTTATTTCCGTGGTACTTATTTCTTTACTACGGATATTTATTTATTACTGAAAAAATAGATTTCAAAATGCCGCACAACAAATTTTTATTTCCATGAAACTTATTTCTTTAGTAAGGATATATTGACTCTTGACAATTGAACTAATTTGACTATATTATTATTTTATTTTTTTTGGATCGTCAGTCCCGGTATCTGAGAAGTGGTGCTGACGATCCAATTTGCATGATGTTAAACAACGCATTGTCCACGTATTAAACCTTGATTAAAAAAGGAGGAGTTATTTGACCTTATTATTTTTGTATGACTCTTCTTGAATTATCATAATTCAATAAGATAATAATAAATAATAATAACTACTTTTCACAACGGTGCAAAAACTAATAATTCTTCTGATGTTTAGAAAAGTCTTCCAACTATCACGTTCTTCTAAAACATCTATAAAGTGTAAGTACATACTCCATGCGCAATTGCATCACCAAAAATCTTTCTACTGCATGTGTCTCCATCTATTTCAGTTACATGTGGAGTTCAAACACATAAACATGAAATATATGTGAATAATTACGCATAATATATGAGATAATAAAATTAGATGAAATAGAAAGTAAAATTAATATCAAAATCATTATATAAGAATCATAACATTCTTGTACTTTACTTCTTATTTCTTTTCTATCCTTTGCTGTATTTTTTCCATTATTTTCTATTCTTGCTATACTTTTCAATTATTTTTTTCCTAGTGTTGCACTACATTTTTACTTTAATCATTCGTAGGAACTTTTATAGTTGTTGTCCCAAATGAGATCGACTTATTTTGTCATGAATCAATATGATATTTTTATGTGACTATAAAAATGAGTTAAGGTGGATCGAACTAGGATCATATGAATGTTTACTTATTCACAAAAGACTTAGACTTCACATATTTATTCAAGAAGGATCTCTTTTTTAAAATCGTCACAACGAAACTATTAATATTCATTCCATGATGTTATCGTATTGAGATTATTAATATTCACCTAGTTTGCCTATAACAATCGGTGCACATGAAGATCTCATTTTACAGCTTTTATTTTTTCTTATTTTATTTATCCTTTCTGTTTAATTCATCGGGTGTTGTCAACGTAGAGACAAAAAGTCATTTGACACCTCTATAAATCAACACAAAATCATATGTACAATCTGTGCAGAATATGGGCCGAGCACAATCAAACTTGGGCCGGGTTTGATTGGAACTCATGCAAGATTGTGGGCCGATTCAGGTCGTGTTCTTACTATCCAAAACCCTACACATTTCCATGCCGAAACTTGAGCCAGATTTCGAAATGACTCAAATTAGGTGACGAAATTTCAAAATTATACGTTCAACCTCAAGAAATCGGGTCCTCGAGCCGGGTTAATTCGATTGAAATCGAAACATGTGTGTCAGAGGAACCAGGGTTAGGTCCTCAGGTGCTCGGGTCCTCAAGAACTTAGGACGAGTTTGGTCAAATTCGTGTCGAATTTGTTGCGCTCCATATTTCTTAATTACGAACCCGGGCCTGATTCCTATAATTCGAAACTTTAAATTATTTTTCTAGTGAATCTAAACATGATTTTGATATGAAATAAAAGGAAATCTATTATTGAGTTATCAGAAAATCATAAGTTATATTTTAAGTTTTTTTATCTTGTTTATTCTATCAAGATATTACGTCCAAAAGTGAATCTGAATTGACAAGTACATTATTCAATAGAATTACATGTACCCTCGACTTTGAGCACGATTATCGAGAGAACAACAAGGCTTGGCGATGATTTCGACATCCTTGTATAAAGAATATAACCGCGAAGAGGTGGCTGATCAAAGTCTTTGTGCACGCACACCGAGGATGAACAATGATGGCTCACAAGTTGGAGAATATTGTTTTATGCATGCAAGAGGTCTCAGTTGTGGAAGAGGTTGTTTATAGTAGTCGGCATTGAATGAGATTAAGCTTTAATCCAAGAATGGATATTTAATCTCATATAAAGCTAATTATGAAACTTATCTACAATAATAATAATTAATTAATATAATTATTTACTTTATCTATTTTTTTCCTTTCTTTTCTCTTCTTCTATTTAAAACCTTATACATAACCTCTTCTTTTCCACTTCATAACCTTTGCTATATTTTATTTAACATAATTTTCGTAATTAAATAAATAACTAATTGTTTTATTTATGCATTTAATTAAATCTGAAAATTATTTAACCTTTAGTTTTTCTCTTTCTTTAATTCAAAAACTTATCTTTTATTAACTTTTCCTATCTTTTCTCCATTCCATTATTCCCTATTTTTATCTAAATTATAAAATTAAATAAACTAAATATTTATTTATATATTTTGCTAATTTATTCTGATGATTTATTTCAATTATTTTCTTATTATTTTTCATTTTTTTTCTTATTTTGTTTTCTTCTTTCAATCAAACTCTTATCTCTTCATAACTTCTCATCTTATTGATTCCATTTATTGTTGTAATTAAATAATAATTATTATTAATGCTGCATTTTAGGGATTAATTATTTACTAATGATCTTTTATCTTTAATTTATAAATTTAAATAATGTTTTTAAATTTTTTGAATATCTTAAACATAAACTCTTAATTCCCCCGAATTAAGAGTCCTTGATAACTTATAAAATTATATTTTAATTTTATAATCTCGATATAATCACAACGCATAATTCCATTAGGATTTAACTTTTATCTTCTTCATTCAAATTTAATCTCATCATAGTATTAATTTATCTTCTAACTTCTATCTTTTTTCATAATTAAATAATTATTATTCCTATTTGTGGAACAATAATGTATTATTATTTTATTTTTAAATAATTTTAAATTTTATATTTCTAATTTCAATCTCATTAAGAGTCCTAATTCAATCACGCATCAAACTTCATCATTAACCCTAATTGAAGTATCTTTCCTTTATTCTATCTTTTCTATACATAATTATTCCTGAATTGTTTAATTAAATAATTAATACTTAATATTATCTTTTAATTTTTGAAATAAAATAATATCATTTTATCTTTCAAATATTTTTAGACATAAACTTTTATTTTACCTCTCCTTGGGAGTCCATTATATCTTATAGATTCAAATTTAAATTCATAATCTTATTATAATTTTAACACCTAAGTAACTAGGAATTATCTTTTTCTTTTATCTTGTATAATTATACTTCTATTCACTTTCAAACTTTCCTTATCTTATCTTTGCCTATTCTCTTATCCCTCATCTAACTCTATTTAATTTCCTTTCAAACTTTATATTTATTTAACAAATACTAAATTTTGGTTTTATTTTAATTACGAAAATAAAATTTAAATTAGATTTTTTTGGAGTGTTACAATATTTCTTTATAACTGAAAGGAAAATAAATTTAAAGATGATCGTTATAAAAACAGTTTTACTTCTCATTTCAAACTAAAAAAAATTATATAAAAAAATAATATCGAAAAAATTTAGACGTTGCATTAATGCTACTTTGGGTTGCTCCTAAATCTATGCAACAAAATAAGATTCCCCTTTATTAGCTAGATTAATAATCACATGCTGACATGGATTAGAAAGAAAAAAAATAAGTCCAAAGTTATTTTTACCACCAAAAATAATCTATCATGGGCGAAATCTCTTGTTTTTTTTTCTGTCTTTAGTTTATAGTAACTTTAGTAATGAATTTTTTACCTCCTCTCTAGTCATTACTCATTATTAATTAATCGACCTTCCGATAATATTAAAGGAGAACATCATTATGAGTAAGGCATATCTTATTAAAAACGAAAACAAAATAAAACAAAGTGGACACCTTTTGAAATTGGAGTAGATGGGAGGAAAATTATTGAACTTGGTTTTAATGATAAAATTGTTGTTAGTTGTGCTACCTCTTGTTTTAAGGATAACATCATTATGTTTGTTTATTGTCCCCTCACAAAAAAAAATGTTCATTTATTCTCATTGAATTTATGATAAATTATTAATCCATTAGTTAAACACTTTTTTCGATTAATTATCTATTATGGATCGAATAGTGATGAGTGGATATTTAATAGTAATAGTGCTACTTCGTCGAAGAGGTTTTTTTTACTTTATTTTTATGCTTTAGTATTTTACTATTTTATGATGTTTAATTAATGTGCATTAATTCACATAGAAAATCAAAAGTTTTAAAGATAAATAACATTTTCTTTAAAGAGATAAATAATAATGTTAAAACTATTATTATTATTATTATTATTATTATTATTATTATTATTATTATTATTATTATTATTATTATTATTATTAGGTGAGCATGTGCATATTCTACTTTCCCGCAACATATATATGTTGTGTGTTTGTATATTACTTATAATTTATAAAGTTTAAAAAATGATTACAATTTAATGTATTACTTTGTTTAAAATGTTCACCGGAAGAAAGAACACGCCTTTTTTGTTTTTACTTTTTCCTTTTTTTCTTCTTTTTTTTTTGCTTTTATGAATTACTTAATGCATATACACGTATTTTTATTAATATGTTATTATTCATCTTATGAAATAAACTATTTAAATCAATATTAAGTTTTATTAATTTTTATAAAAAATAATTGATATTACAGTATTTTAGAAATTTATTTGTTAAACTATTTGTTTACATTATATTAAATAATAATTAATTATAAGACAAATTAAAATAATATTTTTCATATTATAAAAATAAACTTATCTCTTTGATTCTTATTTTTTTTTATCTAAACACCTACTAAAATTTATCCGTCTAATCAATTTTTTAATTCTCCATCATCACATTTTTAATCCAAACACCAAATTAATATTTTTTTGTCTAATCAATTAGTTCTCGATAACTAATAAGAACTTAATTCTATCATCCAAATACAACCTACAAGGAAATAGAGGAATTTTCGATGATCGTCAATCCTTCAAATCGTAAAAATTTTTGAAATAGCGATGAAACATATGTCCATCAAAAATAGTTTATTGACGGCTTATTTACTTTCAGTACTTACGGTGGAAAATAACTCTAAAAAATTATGATGACCAGAGCCATTGAAAATTGTGATGGGGTCAATTATTCGTCCGAAGTTTGGACAGCTCCATCGAAATTCAAATTTATTATATGATATAATATTAAACTAGAATTAGTGTTAATATATATTATTAAATTTGTTGACGATGGTAGCTGTCGGAACTCATGCCTCTAACTATTGAAATTCAAATTTATTATATTATTAAAGTTATTTGTCATCCATCAAAAGTTTCGATGACTTGGATTGTTGAAATTTAAAGTAATTTGTGACGAATATTAAAGCAACTTTAGATTCCATGGTTTACTATAATATATTATTTTTCAGTTTTTTATGATACATCCTTCACAATTTATGATGAATTTTTTATCCATGGCAAAAAAATTATATATACCTCTCCATCTTTGCTCTCTTCCTCTCTATCTCTCCTCCCTCTCCCTCTTCATTCTATCTCGTTCCGTCCTAATGGAGGTCTCGATTTATATTTTAAGATCTTACGATTTTACTATTACTTACCGATAAGATAATCTTAAGGATTTATGTTAATACGATCTTAATTTTGATTACATAATTTTACAATCTTATTATATCCTATGCAATCTCATATGATAAAATGTAATTATTTAAATATTAATTTAAAATATATTTATTATAATAAGAACTCATTTAAATGTTTTCAATATATTTCCTTCATTTTAAATATGTTTTCATATAATTTAACTTATAAAAATATTAATTACTTTTAATATATATTATTAATAAGTAAAATCTTAGATCCGATTTTATTTTATGATCTTGTCCTCGGAATTTATATAAAATTTAGATCTTTCCCTTCCTTCTCTATTTATCCTCCCTTGTCCCTCTCCTAAGCCTTTTTTCTCTTTCTCCCTCCCATACTCTCCTCCTTATTTTATTTCTCCCTTTTTATTTATCCTCATTCTCGGCTCTTTCTCCCTCCCCCACTCTCTCTCTCTTCTTCTACTCTCTCTAAACTAAGTAAATTAATTTTCTATTGTAATTATTTAGAATTTATTTATAAAAAATATACAATAAAAAATTTATATTATATTATAAAATTATATTTATTCACACAAAAATATAAAAAATAATTATAAAAATTATATTTTATAAATATGCCTAATAATTTACGATGGATAATCAGTCCTTCATAGTTTTCCATGGTCTAATTGGTCGCAAATCCCAAATTGTGGAGGACACGCCTCTTTCAACGAAAATTGCAAAAGAACTTTTATCCATAGTAAGTGTGAAGGCTTGTGTCCTCTGCAACTTACGAAGACTGTATTTGAAATGGATAAAAGCATCAAAATTTGAAAAGAGGTTGTGAAGATCGAGATCTTATATAAGATCGGATGGGGGTTATAAGATCGAAGATCGTAAGATCGGATTGAGGATCGTAAGATACTACTTATTAATAAAATAATATATTTTTAAAATAATAAATATTTTTTCACAAATTTTTCACATTGAAATCTTAAATCATACCCCACTAAGACATTTTTTATCGATTCTTAAGTCAAATTATATGAAAACATATTAAAAATAAAAGAAAATATATTTAACTTCATATAAATTAATTTTTATTATCATAAATATATTTTAAATTAATATTTAAATGATTATATTAATCATATGAGATCGTATAGGATCTGATAAGATCGTATTAAGATCTTACACATAAGATCCTCAAGATAAAATCGAGATCGAAAGGAGTCCGTAAGATCGTAAAATCGTAAGATCTTAAAATCTAGATCGAGATCTTGACAACTTTGATTATTAGTATAAAATATAAATATTTCTTTAGAAAACATGCGTCGTGGGTTCATGGTGTCACTTGTCAACGGGTGCGCATGGGCCAGGATGACAGATCACCCCGGCTCGGACTAACCCTAAAAACCTAATTTTTCCCTGACTCGGTAAGTAATCGAATCTCATCCCTTGAGATCCAACAAGGATTAGGTCGTGGGCAGGTCAGAATTGTGAAAACTCAGAACGTGTTCTGTTCCGATAATATATATATATATATTATATTAATATTAAATTATTTTAAATATTATATGTATGATTATTTTAATTAAAAGTTATATATTTTATTATATGTATCATAAATATATATATATATATATATATTATAATATATGTAACTTAATCAATAATTATCATATTTGTACAATAATATTAATTATTATTATTATTATATTTTTTTAAAAAAATATGACCTCCCTCTCCCTCTTCATTCTATCTCGTTCCGTCCTAATGGAGGTCTCGATTTATATTTTAAGATCTTACGATTTTACTATTACTTACCGATAAGATAATCTTAAGGATTTATGTTAATACGATCTTAATTTTGATTACATAATTTTACAATCTTATTATATCCTATGCAATCTCATATGATAAAATGTAATTATTTAAATATTAATTTAAAATATATTTATTATAATAAGAACTCATTTAAATGTTTTCAATATATTTCCTTCATTTTAAATATGTTTTCATATAATTTAACTTATAAAAAATATTAATTACTTTTAATATATATTATTAATAAGTAAAATCTTAGATCCGATTTTATTTTATGATCTTGTCCTCGGAATTTATATAAAATTTAGATCTTTCCCTTCCTTCTCTATTTATCCTCCCTTGTCCCTCTCCTAAGCCTTTTTTCTCTTTCTCCCTCCCATACTCTCCTCCCTATTTTATTTCTCCCTATTTATTTATCCTCATTCTCGGCTCTTTCTCCCTCCCCCACTCTCTCTCTCTTCTTCTACTCTCTCTAAACTAAGTAAATTAATTTTCTATTGTAATTATTTAGAATTTATTTATAAAAAATATACAATAAAAAATTTATATTATATTATAAAATTATATTTATTCACACAAAAATATAAAAAATAATTATAAAATTTATATTTTATAAATATGCCTAATAATTTACGATGGATAATCAGTCCTTCATAGTTTTCCATGGTCTAATTGGTCGCAAATCCCAAATTGTGGAGGACACGCCTCTTTCAACGAAAATTGCAAAAGAACTTTTATCCATAGTAAGTGTGAAGGCTTGTGTCCTCTGCAACTTACGAAGGCGGTATTTGAAATGGATAAAAGCATCAAAATTTGAAAAGAGGTTGTGAAGATCGAGATCTTATATAAGATCGGAGGGGGGTTATAAGATCGAAGATCGTAAGATCGGATTGAGGATCGTAAGATACTACTTATTAATAAAATAATATATTTTTAAAATAATAAATATTTTTTCACAAATTTTTCACATTGAAATCTTAAATCATACCCCACTAAGACATTTTTTATCGATTCTTAAGTCAAATTATATGAAAACATATTAAAAATAAAAGAAAATATATTTAACTTCATATAAATTAATTTTTATTATCATAAATATATTTTAAATTAATATTTAAATGATTATATTAATCATATGAGATCGTATAGGATCGGATAAGATCGTATTAAGATCTTACACATAAGATTCTCAAGATAAGATCGAGATCGAAAGGAGTCCGTAAGATCGTAAAATCGTAAGATCTTAAAATCTAGATCGAGATATTGACAACTTTGATTATTAGTATAAAATATAAATATTTCTTTAGAAAACATGCGTCGTGGGTTCATGGTGTCACTTGTCAACGGGTGCGCATGGGCCAGGATGACAGATCACCCCGGCTCGGACTAACCCTAAAAACCTAATTTTTCCCTGACTCGGTAAGTAATCGAATCTCATCCCTTGAGATCCAACAAGGATTAGGTCGTGGGCAGGTCAGAATTGTGAAAACTCAGAACGTGTTCTGTTCCGATAATATATATATATTATATTAATATTAAATTATTTTAAATATTATATGTATGATTATTTTAATTAAAAGTTATATATTTTATTATATGTATCATAAATATATATATATTATAATATATGTAACTTAATCAATAATTATCATATTTGTACAATAATATTAATTATTATTATTATTATTATATTTTTTTTAAAAAAATATGATTAAATGATATTATTATAATTTTTTAATTTTTATCGTGATTTATCGGGAACGTCCAAATCTTGGACCCGCCTTTCCAAAATTTCCGAGCAACCGGGTCAGGACCGAGTTCAAGAACTCGTATTTGCACATCTCATGGCCTGTTTGGCTTGGGAACTAAGCTAGAACTATGAAACATTAGGTTGCGACATGATTCTCGAAGTGGAACTATGGTCATTTGACCCTGACTCCAAGTGCTATGGTTCCTCCCTTTTTTGCTGACGTGACAATCATTTTTTTCTTTATTTTCTCTCTTTTTCACATTTCCTTTGTAAAAAAAAAATATTTAATAAATATAAAATATTTATAATAAATTATTAATATACTATTATTTATTACTTATTATTTCATTAAAAAATAACATTTTATTAATTATTACAAAATAAAATTTATATTTAAATAATATATTTTAATAAAAAAAGTTTCATAATTTATTTATTTATTTATACTAATTAATAAAACTTTATATATATAATAACTATTTTTAATTTAAATATTACTAAAAATTAATTCATCACATCTATTTTTTTCTATTATATGAACTCTCTAATTTTTTAACATTATGTTTCACTCTTTCCAAACATGCCATAAACTAATCTAACTATAATTTTGTTTTCAAATGCAGTATTAGAGTTTGGGGTAAATTACATGAATGATCCTTCAATTTTGAATCAATTTCCAACTGGTTTCTCGACTTTAATTTGTAATCAGAACGTTCCTCATCTTTTATTTTCTTACACGATTAGTCCTCTTGACCAATAATAGTGGGTTTAGGGTCAAGATGACTAATCGTGCAAGAAAATAAAAGACGAGGGATGTTCTGGTTACAAATTAAAATTGAGGGACCAATTAAAAATCGACTCAAAGTTGAAGAATCCTTTGTGTAATTTATCCCCCCTTGAGTATATTTACTTCTAGTTGTATAATTAATTAGTATAGATTGTAGAAATGATTCGGAGGAAGAAGACAATAGGAACGATGACGTGATACATCACGTATCTACATTGGTGTTGGGTTAGTAATATTATTATTGTTGAACTTTGAAAAAATATTCATATCATACCAGATAAAAAGTTCTTTTTTGTGCGCGATTGTCAATTTTAAAAGCTGACAATTATTCAATGTTGTAAAATTCGGACCGGACATCAACCCGGATAAGCCTCCGAGTCAGATTAGACCGGTCGAACCGATTAATCCGGATGGTATCAATTATGATACTTATATATGTTTATTAATAATTAATATATTTCTACATCAAAGTACACTAATATGATTAAAAATTTAATTAAAATTAAGAAATCAAACATATTTAACTATTGATATAAGTTTTATGTGATTTTAATATATTCAATTATAATTTACAAATTCATATGTCTCAAATTTAACCATTAATATTAACTTAAACTAGAAAAACTACTATAGTTTCTATTTTTAAATTTAATTAGGTAATTAATCTTTTCACATTTAAGTTTTGACATATAAAAATAATTATAAATTTTCTTAAAAAAATTATCAAAGAAAACAATTTGATATATGAATGATGATATACTTTTTATATTATGAAATAACTTGTCATTCAAATGAATAAGTGTAGCATGGTGGTTTGTATATGTTAACTAATTGAGGAGGTAAAGGGTTTAATACTCATTGTCTATATCATTTCATTTTTATTTTTGAAAATAAAGATGAACCTTCAACCGGTTCATTCAATCCGTCCGGATCGGACGGTCCAATCCGATTCTTGACCGGGCCAAATCGGTCCAACATGGTGGACGGGTTTAACATGACCCATAGACCGATTAGATGCCCGAGTTGCGATTGGACCTGTCCGACCGGCCGGTCCAGTCCGGTCCGGATTTAACAACACTGGAATTATTAGTTTCTCTCATGCATCAGCCATATCGAGACAAGTTCACCAAAAGTGAAGCATTTGAAGAAGATGCAAACATAAGATTTAAACACAAACAAAATGGAGCACGCACACAGCAACGGAAAGAGATTAATTAGGGGTTTTGACACGAACGACTTCAACGTATATACTTATCGAATGATTTGGTAAGTTCACGATCTCTTCTTCTTCTTCTTTTCCTTGTTTGTTAGTTCGTTTGTTGATCTAAATTAGCTCTTCCCGAGTTTCAGTTAATTTTCTAACATTGGCCTTTGAGAGTATGCCCTTTGATTCCTAGTTTGTGATCTTAATTTTTAAGTCTATGAATAAATTTGACAGTTCTAAATTTCCTTTATATATATGGTTATGGAAAATAATATGCAAGATCTTCTAATTCTGATTGAACTTGTTGTTTGATATAAAAAAAATAGTCTGATCAATGAGCTGATCACCCTGTTTTTCTTCTGTGAATCTCAAATTATCTGGTCGGCGGCGTCCAACATAATTATACTCGAAACTTTGTGACGAAATCGAAATTCGTAGATAGGGCCATCATCAGTGAGAACTGACAAGCCATGGATGCTATCAGCGTTGACTTTCTCTCCGGCGTCGGGGTGCTGGTGGTGCAGAAACTTGTTGCGTTCCTGGAACAGAAGCGCAGTTGGTCTTGGGATCAAACATCGGTGCTGATCTCAGGTTCGTAAAGGACGAGATTGAATCGGCGACTGCACTCCTCAAGGACATGTCCCCTCAGCTCATCATGGAGGAGTACACCTCTAGTGAGCAGCTCAAGCAGTGGCTGATGCAAGTCAAGGATTTGATTTGTGAAGCTGAAGATGCCATATACGAATCCAACTATCACATCGCCACCTGCAACAAACGTGGCAATAGGTTTCAGCAACTGAGTAACCTGAAAGCTCACCGCCGCATCGCGTCTCATCTTAGGAATCTTAAGCTCAAGGCCAGCAAAGTGAGAGAAAGACGGGAGCGCTACAACTTCGGCCTCCCCGGGGCTGCTGTTCTTGGAGCCAAACCTGCTACCACTCAAGACCTCTGCTAACAGCCTCTTGTACGATCCATGGCTCAGCGCCTTCTTCGTCGAGAGCGATCAGCTGGTGGGCATCACAGAGCAACAAGATACGATCACCAGGTGGCTCGCCGAGGACGACGACATGCCCCAGCTGCGGGTGGTGTCAGTGGTTGGATCCGGCGGCATGGGGAAGACGACCCTTGCCACGCAATGCTACAAGAGCCTCACGGTCACCAGGAGACACTTCTCGTGCTGCACCCTGGTGACACTGTCGCAGTCCTTCGACCTCGACAAGCTACTGAGGAGCTTGAATAAGCAACTTTTTGGTGCGGCGTCTGAAGCCCAGGACGCAGAAGAACTCGTGATGGAGATCAGGAGCCGACTCAAAGACGAGAGGTACTTGGTCCTTCTCGATGACGTATGGACGGTGGATGCGTGGACTGCTTTCGGGCTTGCGTTTTCGGACAACGGAAATGGCAGCAGGATCATCGTGACGACTCGCGTCGATACGGTCGCCAATGCTTGTTCCTCGCGCGATCCTCGATACCTCCACAGAATCCAACCTTTGTCACTCCAGCAATCCAGGGAGCTGTTCTGCAAGCGAGTTTTCTATGCGCCTCCATTTGGCTCCCCCCCGTACTTGCATGAGCTCATGGAGGGCATCTTGAAAAGGTGCGGCGGAATGCCATTAGCCATCGTCACCGTAGCTGGAATTCTCGTGTCCCACAGTCGGAGAATTATCAGTAAGGAGCAGTGGCAGAGGATGCACGACGGCATTGGCCACGAGTGGGAAGCTGGAACGAGGAACATGAAGCGAATACTGATGCTTATTTATAATGATCTGCCCAATGATATCAAGCCCTGCCTCTTGTATCTCAGTGTGTTCCCTGAAGATTGGAAGATCAAGCGGTCGGATTTGATGAGGCGATGGATCGCCGAAGGCCTCGTGGGCGGAACGAGAGATGTTGCTGAGCAGATTGCCAAAAGCTACTTCAGCGAGCTGGTGAACCGCAACCTGATCGATCCTCGTCAGCTGCGGGGAGGTGAAACGTTGGAAAGTGCATAATCTGATACTCGAAATCATCGTTCGGAAAGCAAGTGATGAGAATTTTGTCTGCGTCATCGACAAAGATTTCGCGAGAAGAGAGCCGCAACAAGTCAACTCAAAGATAAGACGAATCTTCGTTCACGAACAAGTTATCTTGTCGAGTGGTCTGAAGTCGCGCTTTGTCCGATCGTTGAATTTGAACTTCGCTTCGGTTAAAAGAGCCGAGACGATGGAGAACATTGTTGCTTTCAAGGACATGATGCTGCTGGATCTGGAAGAGTGCCGCTTCATTCAGGACCATCACATCGAGCTGATATGCGACAAGTTGCTTCTACTGAAGCATCTGTGCCTCAAGTCCACGGGATTTTCCAAGCTCCCGGAGTCCATCAAGATGTTGCAAGATCTTGAGGTACTCGACATCAGAAAGACGCACGTGGAGGAGCTGCCTGGGTCCCTGGTCAACCTCAGGCGATTGAGCCATCTATACACCTCGTCAACGTCCATGATCGATTCCAAGCCGGTGGAAATGAAGTTGCCGACGGGGATTGGAAGCATGGAATCCCTACGGGTCTTAGAAGTCGCATTGGAATTTGACATTTTGATCCTGGAGGAGCTCGGCCAACTCATGCAGCTCAACAAGCTCGACATCAAATTGCTCCCATGGTCGTCGTATAAAACAACATATCTGAAGAAAGTGTTTCTTCCAGCTCTCAGCAATTACTCCCTCCGGTCATTACGCATTTCATCTCTTGCGAGAATCATAGCATGCAACCTTGATTTCCTGAACGACCTCTCGTCACCGTCTTTGAAACTTGAGACTCTCAAGTTGGAAGTCAAGCTTTCAGCTGTACCGAGATGGTTTGAGTCGCTGCATCACCTGACCAAGCTGTCCCTGCTGCTCAGTCATGTGGAAGATGATGACATTAGGCATCTTGGGCGTCTCCCAAGCCTGCTCATTCTTCATCTGACCGTGAGCTCCAGATACGTCGATGATGGTGACGATGAGAGAGAAATCAGCATTGGGCCGGAAGGTTTTGCAAATCTCAGAATACTATCTTTAGAATTTACTGGCCGTCGTGCCAATGCGAGGGTCAAATTCCGACAAGGCGCGCTGCCAAATCTTGTATTCCTCGATTTGAAGTACAAGTGGATCGATGAAAATGCAGAGACGACGTCGGGCGTCGGATATCTTGCTAAACTGAAGGAAATCGCGTACAACGTATCCAAAAGCAATCCTCGGAATGCAAACTACGGGCTACGTCGGGCAGTGGAAGCACATGCCAACCGTCCCAGATTGACCATCACAGAGATCATCTGAGGCACATGAAAATAAAAGCAAGCTCCGACATATTTCTTCCGCCATTATTGCTATATATTTAGGAGATTTTCATAACTATTATTTCATTCCCTAACTTCAAGGGGAAATGGTGATAAGAATTTACTCTCTTAGATTAAATTTTTTTTTTAAACTTGGGCGGAATATAAATGATATTTCACCATTTTTTATGAAACAAGTTATCTTTACAAAATCTATTATTCATGAGTTTAATTTTTTTAAGGGAATAATGGGTGGGTGTCCCCCCATTTGAGATGGGGGACACTCCCCCCATTTCATGGCGCCCGTCCGATCCGGATCGGACGGGCGCCAATCAAAAACGGGATTTTTAAAGATAATGGGGCGTGGGCATCCGGTTCATGTTTAAAAAAACTGGTTTTTATCTCGCACCCGGTTCATCCGATGGACGCGAGTATAAAAACCCGAGGTAAAAATTTTTTACCCCTTTTGTGAGGCGCTCCTTCTCTCTCTTCACTCTCTCGCTCTCCCTCTCTCGTTCTCGCCGCACGCCTGAGATCCTCCACGGCCGTCGTCGTCTCCGTCGCCGACGAGATCTCCGCGAGTGCGGCCGCGTCCGTCGGAGCCCAGTTCTGCGCAGGGAACGACCGCCGGCCACATCATCCGACCAGATCTGATGCCTTGCGAACAGATCTGACGCCTTGCCGACCAGATCTACGCCTCGCGGAGTCGCAGGCGGTGGCTGAGGCGCAAATCTCGTCGGCGGCGAGCAGATCTGGTCGAAGGCTTCATGAAGCCTCACCAACCGTCGACGACATCTGCTCCTCAGCGATCGCATGCGACTCTCGCGTGACCTCGTCCACAGCGACCCCCGCGCGACCTCGTCCCGACAGATCTGCCCGCCTGCGCCCCCGTCCCGGCAGATCTGACCGTCGACAAATCTCGCCTCTAGGTCTGCCCGCCGTCGACACCCGCGCGAAGAGGAGCGGAGATCCGAGCCCGTCCGCTAGATCTGCGTCCCCGCCAAGCGCCGCCCGCCCCGCTCACCGCCGCACACCTTATTTAATCTTGTTTTTATTCTAAATTTTTATTGTCTAATCTTGTAAACTAGTTATACTTTCGTTAATCTTTTGTAAATTTTTGGTTAATCCATGTTATGAATTAATTAAAAACATTGCAGAACATCATAATGTCTTTTGTAATTTTTTTGTTAATTCATCTTGTAAATTAATTAAAAACATTGCAGATGGAAACATGAAAATGTGTTCTTATCGTTGAGGGATCTTTCAAAACGTACATAAGTGAGGGATCTTTTGTAAATTCTCGGAGATAAGTGATTAAAACGTAACATTGCAGAGGAGTTTATGGTCAATTGTTTCCCATGTAACATTGCGATACGCGGACGAATTGCGATACACAGACAGAATTGCGATACGCGGACGAATTGCAACAATGATTTACAAAGATCCATTAAGAAACAAACAAGAAACATACATTACAATGATTTACAAAGATCCATTAAGAAACATACATTACATTTCAAATAAAATTACAGGACAAGCATATAACATGATTCAACGGAGGGTCGGGGCGCTCGGCGTGGCTGATCAGCGGCGTTTGGCGGTGGTTCTCGGGGGGGTCACAGATCTGGCGGACGGGCTTGGATCTCCGCTCTACTTCGCGCGGGCGTCGACGACGGGCAGATCGAGGGAGGGTTGCGGCTTCCTAGAGGGAGATCTGCCGGCGGTCAGATCTGCCAGGATGGGGTCGCAGGCGGGCAGATCTGCCGGGACTGGGTCGCAAGCGGTCAGATCTGTCGGGACGGGGTCGCAGGCGGGCAGATCTACCGGGACGAGGTCACGCGGGAGTCGCAGGCGGTCGATGAGGCTTCATGAACGCGTTCGACCAGATCTGCTCGCCGCCGACGAGATCTGCGCCTCAGCCACCGCCTGCGACCCCGCGAGGCGCAGATCTAGTCGGCAAGGCGTCAGATCTGGTCGGATGATGTGGCCGGCGGTCGTTCCCTGCGTAGAACTGGGCTCTGACGGATGCGGCCGCACTTACGGAGATCTCGTCGGCGACAGAGACGACGACGGCCGCGGAGGATCTCAGACGTGCGGCGAGAACGAGAGATGGAAAGCGAGAGAGCGAGAATGAGAGAGTGGAGAGAGAGAAGGAGCGCCTCGCAAAAGGGGTAAAAAAGTTTTACCTCGGGTTTTTATAATCGCGTCCAACGGATGAACCATGTGCGAGATAAAAATCGGTTTTTTTAGGCATGAGCCTAGGCCATTATCTTCAAAAACCCGATTTCTGTTCGGCGCCCGTCCGTGAAATGGGGGGAGTGTTCCCCCATCTGAAATGGGGGGACACCCATTATTTCCTTTTTTAATTACAAATTTGTCTATATCTTTTTACAAAAATAATCACCTTATTTGGCAGAATAAACTCTTATTCTACGTTTTATTCTTGAACCAAACATAAGGGTAAAATAGTTGGGATCGATTGGCTTTTCGATCTATAAAAATCAACCGCTACCATTTTGAAATTAAAAAACCTCTAGCGGGTCAATTTTTCAGGTGATTTTTTCGGGACTTACTTTTATATAATTATATTTTAAAAATATATTTAATAACTTAAAATATTTAATTTTATATTAAATATAAAATATTCTACTTAAATTTTAAGTTATTAAATTAGAGTTTGATAATGTAATAAAAAAATTTTATACAAAGAATATTATATATATAATAAAAGAATTAATAACATATGTATTAATTATATAAATAAAAAAATAGACTCCACACGAGTGGAGTCCTAATTTTAACGGATGAATTTTAATTTATTAAAAACTATCTTAAATCATATTCAGATCCTTAATTTTTTATTTTTTTAATTCAATTTTTTCGAATCGAATGAGTTCCTAAATTCGAATCGAATGTCTTTCAATTCCAGAACGAAGGTCATCTTAGAGTCCCTAAAGAGTTCCATCCCTTGGCATTCTGGAATCGTATTACAAGAGAAAGGTACCTAAATTTTCATAGAGCAAAGTCTACTTATATTGAGAACCTGGTAATTCGCTATGCTCACAGGATCCTTTCCAACACAATCTGCGGCTGGGGTGACAGCAGTGGCTAAGTCAACAAACAGGAACTATTTTTGCAGTACTGCATGCTGACTTCTACTAAGGTCAACACTGGAGCTTTTGTGATTCGGTCCCTTTTATGGACAGCAAACAAAGACAAAGGGATCACTATGGTAGGAGGCTTGATCACTCCCATGGCTCTTCACTTGGGGCTGGACTTGGATGAGGTGCCTGCCATTGATGGACCATCATCACTCGACGATTATGTTATTTGATCTATGGAGTTGAGAGGAGGGAACACATATGATGGATTCTATTTTCGTCTCTGAGATTCTGATATGAGGATTCCCTGCATGGAAATGGAGTGCTTCGATCCTTTTATCGAAGCCAATCTTATTTATCTGCCAGCCGGTCGGCCTCAGATTCCGAGGCCTCAACGATGCCGCGGGCCAGATCCTGGACCTTCAGACACAGCCCAGCAGGATTCGTCTACGAATATGCACGTCGACCTGGCCACCTCAGTTTTTTCTGACTTTGCTGCTATGCATCAGATTCTAGCCACCATGCAGGATAGACTATGCATATGGAGCAGAGGGCCTATCAGAAGGAGCAATTATGAGGGGAGATTAGAGAGATACACAAGGATGTCTGTTAAATTTGATGCGTTGACTAATTTTTCTAAAAGCTTAAGCTGTTAGGAAGAACAATATTTATGATTTTATATTCTTAACACTCTCTCTTACGTGTGGACTGCTTACGTGTGGACTGCTGATAACTTTTGGTCTAGTCCAAGCTCAACATGTGGACAATTAAGGGAGGAAATTATTTTTTAATAGGAGCTTAACGAGGTTTGAACACTTCACCTATGACTTTGATACCATGTTAAATTTGATGTACTGACCAATTTTCCTAAAAGCTTAAGCCGTTAAAAAAAGCAACACCTATGATTTTATATGTTTAATAAAGAGCCTCGTTGAGCAGCAGAAGCAGCCATGGATTGTCGGATGTAGGATTACCATGCAAGTCAGGGACACTACGGCTTCTTTCTCCACCAGCCACCCCCACCATCACCACCACAGATGTAGTAGATGGTTGTTTCATCTTCCTTTTCTTTTTCTTTCTTTTTCAGTTTGTTTATCATGCTTGTATCCCTTTTTTGAGGATAGTTGTATGCACCTCCTTTATGTATTGCATTTGCAAAATGAAAAAAAATAATCCCTCAGATTTCCTCTTGTTTAAATTTTTGCTTCTTTTCACGTCTTGTTCAAGGAATTTTTGCTTCTGTTAGTTAGCGAAATTTGAAGCACTTATTGATTATCATTTATTGCCTTAGTGTTGGATCAAATGGTCTGATGAAAGTTACTAAGTGAAATTATAGATGTTTGACGACAAATTGTATTCATGCTCAAATTTTTATTCTATTATATATATGCTAGCTTGTTAATAATTATATTTTGTTGAATATTCCATTGTAGTTGAGCTTAAAAATAATTGCATAAATAAATAAATAAAATAATCATAAAGCAAAGAAGAGCTAGTGGAGCCCCAGAAGGTACAAAAAGAGTGTTATTCATGTTAGAGCAAAGTTTTATATTATATATAATTATATTTTGATGATACAAATCTCGAAGGATTAGAGTTATATGAAGAAAAAGTTTAAATAGAAATAAGGTGTTTCATGCATTAAACTTTCAATTAATAATTATTTATGTTCTCATGAGATTTACATTAAGAGAATATCAAAATTGTAGAAAATTCTGTTAGCTTTTCATAGAATAAAAAATCACCTCATTTGGATAATCATGCGAAAAATTATGCTCAAAATAGTGTAGGACAATCAACCTACCGATCGAAGCATTAAAGGCCGAACGAAGCACCGGTCGACCGATTCGGCATATCGGCCGACTGATCAATGCACAAACTATCTAACCAATGTCGAGACTACACCGAACGATAGTTCGATCGTTGCATCGGTCGTCCGATCAGCTGCTGTCACTGAAAAAGTCGCGCAAACATCCATTAGTCCTCGGCTGAAATAAATAATAACAGCTAGTTTTTGGCCAAATTAAAGAGCATGGTCATACCATCCAAAGATGCCTATAAAAGAAGATCAAAGGGTGCGTAACTAAAAAAGCACTCAAGGAAAATATCAAGCATAAAAGGAAAATTATTTTCTTGAAGTTATTATCAAATATTCTCTTCTTTCTTGGGAGTTTAATATTGTAAAAGAGAAAAAAACACTTGTCTAGAAAATTGAGTATGAGCTCATGTGTAGAAAATGGTCTATCTTACATCTCGGCCTAGAAAAAAATATAAGCTTTTTTAAAGGAGAAGTGTGCCCTACCTAAAACGGAAAAAATATAGTTTGATGTAATGGGTTACTTCCTTATCCTATTTGGAACGAAGGAAGGGAGTTTAGTGGAATCTCTGACGGTCTCGAAGATATGAAGTCGGAGCGGGAACGTAGGTCAAGGTGTGGCCGAATCTCGTCAATAAGCCACCTTGCATTTTGTGTTTGTCTTTCTTTCTCCCTCTTTTCCTATTTTATTATGCATGTGATAGTGATTGCTTTTGTGTTGATTTGAATATTAACTAATCGATTTTAAGCTTCCACAATAACTTTCTTAAAATTTTTATTTTCGAATTTAGCACCAATTCACCCTCCTCCTCTCTTGGTGCCTTGAGATCATACAATCCGGAATTTGGGTGTATTTGGGTAATTAGATCTGTAAGAGTTCATGCTTGGCGACCTAAGGACAATTGCTCTGGATTCGTCGACTGAAAGCCCGTTACATGCACCACCTTGCGCATTATGGATAAGCACATGAGTACCGAATAAGTGAAATGAAAAAAAAAAGTAAAGGATGATGAGTAAAGTAATAATAAATGAATAAAAACTCATGCTACACTTGTGTATTCAACATTGGTATCTTTATTTTCAAATTATTATTTAGAGTTGAATTTGGAGGAGTTTAAAAATCTCTTACATTTAGAAATTTTCACAAAGCTGGGTTATTTGGAAAAGTGGAGAAACACATAGGCAATGAATGTTACTAAGAAAAGTAGTCGACAAAAAAGGTGGAAATAATGATTAAACAATTATTTTTGAGTTTTTCCTTGAACATTGCTTGAGGACAAACAAATACTTAAGCTTGTGGGAGTTTGATACATGCATTTTACAATATTTTAATTTAAGTTGCATTTAGGTTTATTTTCATAATTTTTTCATAGCATGCATCAATTTTTCTTCATTTATTACAATTATTTTCTTGAGCTTCTCGACTACCTAAATGTGTGTTATTTTGCAGGAAAATCCCATAATTTGGTGGAAAAATCGAAAGAAAAATATGAGGAAATTCAGCTTAAAATCATACTATAGCAATCCGTAACAGGCCGTATCAGGTTGATATTACGGGCCATAACACAGATTTCACGCCCCTCAAGGAATCATAATGGGTCGTTACGCGGGCTTCACAGTGCAAAGGCCATCATTCGAGAAGCTGAGTTATTACGTGTCGTTACCATCATGTAGCAGACATCACAGAACCGAAGCCCCAGCCGAAGGAATTCATAACAGGTCGTGAGACCATTTTCACGACTCATAACAGAGATGGGCATCTTTAATCACCGGCCGTAACATCATCTTCACGGATCATACATAATAGGTTTAAATTCAGTACATTGCTATTACGGATCGTAACGGAGCATTCACGACACGTACAAAATGGTCGTAAGGTATTGATACATGTGTTTAGGGCCATGATGAGCTCTTAATGACCCATCACACGAGACGTTATAATGACCCCTTGCGGATTACACACTGTGAAGAAGCAATCAGAACTGGGCCGAAGTTGTTATAGGCTGTGAGACGTGTTTAACGGCTGTAACGAAGGAAACTTACGCGTCGTAAGGCGGAAGACATGGACTACACAGTGGCTGATCACCGGCCCGAGTTATGGGCCGTTACATTTGTGTTACAGCCCGTAATGACAATGTGAAAACTTTGAGTTCAAGTCAAATACGGCCATGAACGCCTCTTCATGAGCCATTACAAGTGCTGATTTTTTATGTTTGTTGACTTTTCGTATGAATTTTGATTGGATCAAGACTCCAGAACTATGCCTAATCTTCTGGGAGTTAAATTAGACCATATTTGTTCAGTTTTGAAGACAAAGGATGGCTTTCAAGCCAAAGAGGAGTCTAAATTGAATTTACTTTTAACAACTTTAGACTCCGATTTAATCCAAACTCTTCGAGAACCCTTGGAACTATAAATAGAAGACTTCAGAGACATGGAACTTCGTGCTTGAAGCCTAGAAAGCCGGCCATACTGCTAAGAAGAAATTTTGAAGCCTGAAGATCACATGAAGAAGAAGGATCGTACAACAACTCGTCGATTGGACTGCACGATCGTCCAAAGGTTCTAAAGGCTGAAATTTATTTTTCTACCATTTGTTTGGATGCCCTTTTACCTAGTTTTCATAGCTTAGTCTTTCGGTAATAGAGATCTTGTTATTTTATTTAATAAGGAAAAACTATTAGAACCCTGTTATTAATTGAGTCAATCTGATTCTTCGGTTTCTTTTGATTATGCATGTTGAGTTCATTGTCTTTTGAGGAGTAATTTTATTTCTGAGATCATATTACAAACCTTTTAGAGGAGTAATTATTTTTAGGAATTATTATTACTCTGAGAATTGATCTTTTATCTTTAAGTTGAAGCATTCGTAAACGTGTTCGGTAATTCGTCATTTGTGCCGAATTTCGTGCGGTCTATTTTTCTATCTAGTTTGTGGGCGAATAATAGTTTAAGAGATACATATTCATGAATTATCTATAAAATTAATAATTGACTCGTCGTTTGCGATTATTAATTTTACTAGAGGTTAAGATAGTTTGATTTACTCATATTAAGATGTCAATACTTTAAGTATTCCTAATATGTTATAAGAATCGATACTATTATTTATTGTTATAATTCAATTATTACAGAGGACCATACAAATTTTATCTTTGCATTAATGATCTATAATTTTCAAGACTCATCATCAATTTCTTTTATTTGCTTATCATTTATTTTTTACATCTTTTAATTTTTTGTTCTCATCACAAAATCCTTCCTTCTTTTAATAAATGGATGGAACATATCTGTCACATCACCATAAAGTTTCCCTAAGTTGAAACTTCAAACCAAACATAAAGTAATAACAAAAACATCAACTAAAAAAGTTATCAAACCTATGAAAACTAAAATTCTAAAATCCAAACACAGCCTTAGTAGACAATTATCTTGGTTATCTTGCAAATAAAAAGAGTTGTTTTCTTTGCAACTTTTGTTCCTCAGTTGTTAGAAGTATGCCCTTCATAGTTTATCAACAATAATTCACCTTAAAATGGGAAAGGAAATAAAGTTCTTACTAGTAAGGAACAAATGCAATATTGATATAGACATTACACATTCACAGAGTTTTTTTCACACGTCGTAATATACAAGTTTCCTAAACAACTAATAACAATAGAGACATGCATGCACAATTATATTTCTTTTACAAGCGGTATCGACCATTCAACTTATCCGATACTAAAAAAATACACAATCTATGTGTTGAAAAATCGATCCACCGTCGTGCCTAAATAATCATTAGTATTTGACACCGGATCACATGGCAAATAAGGATCCAGTGAGAATCTATTAACAAAGTCGTTCAGATGTCAGCCATATAAACGTAAGATGTTCAATCTGGGATTGTTGGCATGGGCTTCTGTTGCCTGACGCAACCCGCCGATTTCTGCACGATGACCGACGTAGGTTACTTCCTTGAGCGCCGCAAGATATGCGATGTCATCTGCTACTCGTATCTCATTCAGATGGAGGAATTCAAGATTTGGTAGTGCACCTTGTTGGAATCTGACTCGGGCCTTCACAAGATGGAATTCTAATGACAAGACACTGAGATTTGCAAATCCATGGGGCCCAATGCTGATCAATTCTCTCCCATCAAATGTTTTTTGTGGCCTTCCTCTTTCACCATCATTGAAGGATCCCTCTTCACGTTGCTTGCACTGATCCCGCACGTTAAGATGGAGCATCACAAGGCTCGGGAGACGCTCAAGGCGAGTAATGTCTTCTTCCTTCAGACCACTGAGTTCCAGCAACAGCTTGGTCACATGATGCAATGACTCAATCCATCTCGGCACTCCATTTCCTGAAAGCATGCCATTCAACTTCAGCGTCTCAAGCTTCAGAGGAGGGGACGACAGATCATACATAAAATTCAGATCGCCGGAGTCTCTATCGCTGTGATACTGCAACAATTTGATCCTTAAAAGGCGAAGTGAACTGCTGAGGTTTTCGAGTGCCGAGAGAAGCTTTTCTTTCACGTATCCAGCCGAAGACGTCGACGTATCGATCAATACGATGTCCAGCTTCTGGAGTTGCATTAGTTGACCAAGTCCCTCTACCACCTTAATATGATCAGTTTCTATTGTGACATCCAAGAATTCAAAGGATTCCATGCATCCCATACCTCTTGGGAACTCCATCGTCATGTAAGGATACACAGATGTTGAGGTGTACAGATGGCTCAGACGTTTCAGTTTGACGAGGGCCCGAGGCAGCTTCTTCACTCTTGTATCTCTGATGTCGAGTGTCTTAAGATTTTGTAGCATCCTTATGGACTCCGGGATCTTGGAAATTTTCAAAGACCTGAGGCATAGATGCTTCAGTAGGAGTAACTTCCCACAAATCTGCTCGATGTGTCGGTCCTTTATGAACTTGCATCCTTCCAAATCTAGCATTCGCAGTAGCCTCATTTCTCTGAAATTTATCCTCCGCCATTCACTTATTTCGTTTGAAGGGAAGTTCAAGCTCAATGATCTCGCTAGAGATACATCCAGATAATTCAACAGATTATTTGTTTCATGGACAGAGATGCGACGAATCTTGGAGTCTCGCGGGATTCTCGTTTTGAAATTCTTGTTGACGATGCAAACAAAATTCTCATCGATTGCCTTTTCGGCAAGAATGTCACGTACCAAGTCATGTATCTTCCAACGTCTTATCTCCCCGCAGCTAACAGTTGCTGGATCTATCAAGTGACGGTTTACCAGCTCGTTGAAGTAGCTCTTGGCGATTTGCTCGGCGGCAGCAGCATCTCCTCTTCCATTCACAAGGCCTTCGGCGATCCATCGCCTCCTCAGATGTGAGCGCTTGATCTTCCAGTCTTCAGGGAATACGCTGAGATACAAGAAGCAGGGCTTGATATCATCAGGCAAATCGTTATAACTAAGCATCAGGATTCGCTTCATGTTCTTTGCTCCAGCTTCCCACTCATGACCAATGCCGTCATGCACCCTCTGCCACTGATCTTTACTCCTTTGATGTTTAGCCGCGAGAATTCCAGCAATGGTGACAATGGCCAATGGCATCCCACCGCACTTCTTTAAGATCCCTTCCATAAGATCCTCCAAGTTTGGAGGACAACTAAATGGGGGCACATGGAAGACTCTCTTGCAGAACAGCTCCCTAGACTGCTCAAGAGGCAAGGGTTGGATTCTGTGGACATATCGAGGATGACGGAGGGAACAAGTATCAGCAACTGCATCGATACGGGTCGTGACAATGATTCTGCTGCCATTCCCATTATCCGGGAAGGCACGACTCAAAGCATTCCATGCATCCACTGACCAAACATCATCAACCAGAACCACGTACCTCTTATCCTTGAGTTTGTTTCTGATCTCCACCACAAGTTCATCCGTCTCCATCTTCTCCGCCGTAGCTTCAGAGGCAACGCCGAAACATTGCTTAATCAAGCTCTTCAAGAGCTTGTCGAAATCGAAGGACTGCGACACTGTTATCCGACCACGACACGAGAAGTGCCCATCGGTGACCATGGGGCTCTCGTAGCAGTGCATGGCCAGGGTCGTCTTTCCCATGCCGCCCGGTCCGGCGATCGGTATCACCCGAAGTTGGGGGTTGCTGTCATCCTTCACCAGCCACTTGATTATCATGTTTCGTTGTTCCGCGATGCCCACGAACGGATCCGTTTCAAAAGTAAGGGCCCTCATCCGTGGGTCATGTAGGGCACCATTATGTCTTGAAACATGATCGCTAAGACTAGCAGCAACAGCAGGGAAATTATAGCGCTCACGTCGCTCCTTCACCTCGTTGGCCATGAGCTTTAGATTCCTCAAACGCGAAGCCATGCGATAGCAGGCTTTCAGCTTCCCTGGTAGGTGAAACTTATTGTTGGCGAAGAGGTTGAACTTGACCGTTCCATGTTGAGAGCTACCTCCTCGTCCAACATGATATATGAATTCATCTATGGCGTCTTCAGCCTCACAAATAAAATCCTTGACCTGCTTCAGCCATTGCTTGAGCTGCTCACAAGAAGAGTAGTCCTCCATTATGGACTGCGACGAGACCGACATGTCCTTGAGGAGGGCAGTAGCCGATTCAACCTCATCCTTTATGAACTGGATATCATCATCGGTTGATCCCAAGACCAACTGTGCCTCTTGTTCCAAGAAGGTAGCGAGCTTCTGCACCACCAACACCCCAATATTGGACACTAAGCCAACGCCAATTGCTTCCATCGCTTCGCCTTGCACTGGTGATGATATATATATGTATATATATAGATTTTCATAAGGAAAAAGAGTTCTAAAAATTCTTCAGATGCATAGGATTTGTATATTCGGAAAGAGACTAAAATCCAACAAGGATTAATTAACAGAAACACACAAACTAGCAAACAATCGAGAAGAATAGATTGGGAGCGTACCAAGAACAATCATTTATTTTTGGTAGCTCGAAGTCGTGTCAACCCCCCCCCCCCCCCCCCCCCCCCCCAGCTGCCCCACACACCGCCCCTTCCCTTATCCTCTTGTTCATTGAAAGTGCTCCGGTCGCTTGTGTCTATTTTTTGTGTTTGTAGCTCTTCAATTCCTTATAAATACTTGACTTCGTTGCCTACCATGACTGATGCATAGGAAAATTTAATAATTTCGGTTCTTGTAAAGTTGACAATGACACATGGACATAATATTTTTTCTACTGTTAATTGGATGGAATACATTAGTAGAAGAATTGTGCCCAAAATAACTTAATTTCTGAACTTTAACAATAAAATATAAGTTTATCACATTGATCTCAATATTTTGCATTTAGAATTTCATTATGTGATGATGATGATAATAATATCGGACACTAATATATGTAGATAGTGTTCTATCGGAAAAAAATGTGGAGTAGTGAATCAAATCATCATTTCATTTTATGTTTTGTACTTTTGTGTTAGACTCGTGACTTAGAAATAGTCCATCAACGCTTATAGATAATGTTCTGACGAAAATGCATGTCCTCCTCTGATTAAAGGATTGATTGCGTGGTGGTGTAGCTTTGTATATCGTATAGATCGATGATCGATGAATAATGCAAACAACGAAAGAAAAAAAAGATGAACACATATATTTAACGTGATAAAACTCTCTTGATCAATGTAAAAAAGAGAGAAACATCCACGGACAAATGAGGCCGCCACCAGAAGAATTTCACTAAGAGTCAAAAGAGAGTACATCATATAAAACCCTAACCCTCATATATAAAGGTACATACCGCGAGGGGCTTCGCCCCCCGCACCCCCCACGAGAATCAGTGGCGGGCTACGGGCTTGGGCCTAATGGCTCAAATCCTCCGCTTCCGCCACATATCCTCATTTTTTTCTTCTTTCATAATTTTGGGTGCAGAGTATATAATTCAAGGCACATCAATAAATCTCCACCTTGACTTGAATTTTACAAAACTCTCAAAACATAAAATGCTCAATTTGCTCTCCTTTGCCGAATGGCCCAGATGGGCCTAGCTTGGTCTTTGCGTAACGCCCGCTAAGTCTGAATAATAGTCAAACTTGGCAATAGGTAAGCTCTTTGTCATCATATCTGCTGGATTGTCATGAATGCTAATCTTCTGAACTTGAACATCTTGCTTTTCCACAATATCACGAATAAAATGATATCTCACATCAATATGCTTTGTCCTTTCATGATGTATTTGATCTTTTGTAAGATGTATTGCACTCTGACTATCACAATATATGACAGTAGCTTCATCTTTCATAGTGAGCTCCCCAACTAGTCCTCTCAACCAGATAGCTTCTTTTACAGCTTCAGTGATGGTCATGTATTCAGCTTCAGTGGTGTATAATACCACTGTATCCTGCAAAATAGCTTTCCAACTCACAGCACAATCAGTAATAGTAAATACATAACCAGTTAGGGACCTTCTTCTATCAAGATCTCCTGCAAAATCTGAATCAACATAGCCAACCAGTCCAGCTGAATTTCTATCAAATTCCAAGCATACATCAGAAGTACTTCTTAAATATCTCAGTATCCACTTAACAGCTTCCCACTGCTTCTTTTCTGAATTAGACATATATCTACTAACAACACTGACAGTATGAGATATGTCTGGACGAGTGCAAACCATTGCATACATAATGCTACCAACTGCACTACAATAAGAAACTTTTGACATATACATTTTATCTTCATCAGATTGCGGTGAACATGAAGCTGAGAGTTTAAAGTGTGCCGCAATAGATGTACTGACAGCCTTAGCATTCTGCATTCCAAAACGCTCCAAGACTTTTTCAATATATTTCTGCTAAGACAGAAATAGTCTTCCTGAACTTCTATCTCTAGAAATTTTAATTTCCAAAATCTTCTTTGCTGCTCCAAGATCATTCATCTCAAATTCAGAACCTAACTTATTTTTTAAAATATTAATTTCAGATATATCTTTCGCTGCAATTAACATACTTAGAGCAACAAATAGATAAATGAACCATCGGCAAGTTGATTCAAATAAACACAACTATCATACTTGTTTCTAGCAAAATCAATACTCAACATGAATGAATCAAATCTTTTATACCATTGCCGAGGGGATTGTTTAAGTTCGTACAAGGACTTTTTCAGATGACAAATTTGATCTTCTTTACCTTCAACATGAAAACCTTCTGGCTGCCCCATATATATATATCTTCTTCTAGATCGCCATGTAAAAATGCAGTCTTAACATATAACTGCTCAAGTTCATGATTCTGCAAGGCAACAATAGCAAGCAAAGTACGAATAGAAGTATATTTCACAATTGGAGAGAACACATCATGAAAGTCAATACCCTCCATTTGGCTGTAACCTTTTATCACCAGTCTTGCTTTGTACTTTGTCTCCTCATTATTGATTCATTCTTTCTTCTTGAACACCCATTTGCAGCCAACAATCTTCTTATTCACGGGTTGTTTTACAAGATCCCAAGTGCCATTCTTCTGTAGAGATTCCATCTCCTCATGCATTGCTATTAACCACTTATTGCAATCAGGACTTCGAATAGCTTCAGAATAGGAGGAAGAATCAGGTAACTCAATATCTTCAGCAACACTTAATGCATAAGCCACCAGTTCTTCAAATCCAAGCCTTTGATGTGCTTTTATTTCTCTTCTCGGTCTATCACGAGCCAACATTTATTGCTGTTGAACTTGAGGTGATATATGAACTTCAAGAGCATCAGGAGTATCATTCTTTTCATCAGAAGAACTTGAAAGTTTTAACTCCACCTTCTTCAAAGCTTTCTATTTTTCTGTGTCACCAATAATAGACAAATCTTTTCTTGAGTGAAGCATCACAGATTCATCAAAAGTAACATATCTACTGATAATGAATTTCTTGATTTCAGGACACCATAATCTATAACCTTTAACACCAGATTTATAACCAAGAAATATGCACTTCCTAGCTCTAGGTTCAAACTTTCCATCATTAACATGTGCATATGCAGGGCAACCGAAAACTCTTAAATGTGAGTAATTAGGAGAATTACCTGACCACACTTCTTCAGGGATTTTTAAGTCTAAAGATCGGTGGGGAGACTGATTCACTAAGTGACATGCCAGGTTGACAGCTTCTGTCAAAACTCCTTGTCAAGTCCTGCATTTGACAGCATACATCGTGCTCTCTCTAGTAGAGTTCTGTTCATTCTTTTTGCGACTCCATTCTGTTGTGGAGTTCTCACAACTGTGTGATGTCTTGCAATGCCTTCTTTGTCACAAAATTCATTGAACTTAGAATTACATAATTCTAATCCATTGTCAGTCCTCAGCCTCTTCACAACTTTTTCAGATTGGTTCTCTAGTAGAGTCTTCCATGACTTGAATGTTTCGAATACATCATCTTTATACTTTAGAAAATAGATCCAAACTTTTCTAGAGAAATCATCAATAAATGTCAGCAAATACCTATTTCCTCCTTTCGAAGGAACTTGAGAAGGACCCCATAAATCTGAATGAATGTAATCAAGGGTTCCCTTCGTCTTATGAATGGCTGAGCCGAAACTAACTCTCTTCTGCTTTCCGAAGATACAATGTTCACACAGCTCTAATTTTCCAACTTTTGCACCAGGAAGAAGACCTCTGTTGCTGAGAACTTGCATGCCCTTCTCACTCATATGGCCCAAACGCATATGCCATAATTTTGTGCAATCTTCCTTTGAGGTAGATGAGATTGCTGCTGAACCCATCACCGTCGAACCTTGGAGAACATACAAGCTACCGATTTTGAGGCCTTTCATCAACACAAGACCACCACAGAAAATCTTCATCCCATTAGACTCAATAACAACTTTGCAACCATTTGAGTCTAAGACACCGAGAGAAATAAGATTCTTCTTCAGATCAGGAATATGTCTGACTTCAAATAATGTCATAATAATCCCATCATGCATCTTAATCTAGATGGACCCAATACCAACAGTCTTATAGGCAGCATTGTTGCCCATAAGAACGACTCTACCTTTAACGGATTTGTACGTGGAGAACCAATCTTGATTGGGACACATATGGTATGAGCATCCAGAATCGAGAATCCATTCATTTGATGATCTGAATTTGTTTGATGTCGTTACCAACAAAACATCTTCATTCTCACTTTCTGCTACACCGGCATCTGCAACTTCACCCTTCTGATTTCCCTTCTCGTTGCCATCGTTAATTCTTTTATTCTTATTCTATAATTTGTAACAGTCTGCTTTGATATGACCCTTCTTCTTGCAATAATTGCAGACTTTATCTTTGTTCTTCGACTTGGATCTGGATCTATCTTGATTTTGATTTTTCGTCTGATGTCTGCCTCTTGCGATCAAACCTGAGGCTTGATAATCAAATTTGCTGCTTCGATCCGAATTCATTATCCAACTTTTCTTTGCTCAGCAGTCTGCCTTTAACATCATCAAGCGTGAGTTTGTCCCTATCGTAGATCATCGTCTCTTTAAAAGTTTTATATGAAGATGGCAGAGAACAAAAGAGTAATAGGGCCTGATCTTCATCATCAACTTTCACATCTACGTTCTTCAAATTATTGATTAGGGCAATGAACTCACTGATGTGCGATTTGATCGATGTACCTTCGGCCATACGAAAGGTGTACAACCGCTGCTTCAACACAAGTCGATTCGCTAGGGTTTTCGTCAGATACAGAGTTTTCAACTTCGTCTAGAGACCAGCCGTCGTCTTCTCTATGAGGACTTCCTGAAGAACATCGTTCGTCAGGCACAACTGGATCGCAGACAATGCCTTCTCGTCGAGTTCCTCCCAAGCGGACGCCTCCATGGCATCCGACTTTTGATCAGACAACGTCTTCTTCAATCCGTTCTGAACCAGAATGGCAAGCATCCGAACTTGCCAGAGACTGAAATTTGTGTTTCCATCAAACTTCTCGATGTCGAACTTCGTTGTAGTCATTTTCACGGAAATAAACTCGGCTCTGATACCAATTTGTTGGGAATAAAATACCGAGGATCGATGAACAATACAAACAACGAAAGAAAGAGAAGATGAACACAGAGATTTAACGTGGTAAAATTCTCTTGATCAATGTGAAAGAGAGAGAAACACGGGCAAAGAAGGCCGCCGCCAGAAGAATTTCACTAAGAGCCAAAAGAGAGTACATCATATAAAATCCTAACCCTCATATATAAAGGTCCATACCGCGAGGGGCTTCGCCCCCCGTACCCCCCATGAGAATCAGTGGCGGGCTATGGGCCCAAGCCCTCCGCTTCCGCCACAGATCCTCATTTTTCCTCCTCATTTTTTTTCTTCTTTCATAATTTTGGGTGCAAGGTACATAATTCAAGGCACATCAACAGGATTGGAAACATGTGTTCTACGTTTTGATTAGATCAAACTAAAAAAAGTATGCATATATGATTTTTTAAGTATTCTACTACTGCAGTTGATTGCATCTTGACATAACAAAAGTCGATCCCTTCACTCCACCCTCGTCGCACGCTACGCTTGCGCTGTGCATTTTAGCGTCATAATAGCGCCTACGTGTGACACTAATTTAACGTCCGATCTCGGCGACGCTAATTCGACGTGACATTCTACCTTAGCATCACAATATTTGAGTCACTAATTTGTGACACTATTCGACATACTTTATAATTAATTATTTCTCAGCGTCGCTAATTCACGATCCGTGTGCTCATCGAAGAATGAATCCTCACTGTCGTTTGTTTTAATCTGACGATTCATATCGACATCCTCTTTTAATCCGATATGTTTCTCTCTTTTAATGCCACCAACATCTCCGTCGCTCCACCCCACCCCTTCGCCCCCTTTGCCCCGATGGCTCCACCCTTAACCCTTCATCCTCCAGCTCCTCGCCGCCGTCTGCGCCCTCACCCTTCCTCCCTTCACCCCCTCTGTCCTGACGTTGGCGTGACCCTCCCAAACCCTACAACATCCCCTGCCGCCCCCGCGGCGTGATCCTCCCGGTGCTCTGGTCATCCTCCAGCTCCTCGCCGCCGTCGATGCCCCGGGCCCTTCCTCCCTTCCATAAGCGCCACGAGGTCCAGCAAGGCATCCCCATTGGAGTTGAGCTCCGTGATGGCCGCCTCTACCTCCCGCTTTGTCATCTTCTCCCCCAGGGATGCGAAGAAGACCCTTAGCTCGTCGCCGGATATCCATTGTGCATGTGATTATAACATCTAATCATTGTGCTTTCCATTGTGGCACGTGTGACATGCATCTAATTGTGAATGTGATCTAATTGATAATATTGTAATTGTGATTAGAACATCTAATTGTGAATGGTGTAATTTGATGTAATTGTGAATGATGTAATTTGATGTAATTGTGAATGTAATTTGATGTAAGTTTGATTATTGTAATTTGATGTAATTGCACTCATGAATGTAATTTGATGTAATGTAAATGATTAGGAATTAAATGTATAGTATTTTGTGATTAGAACGTGATTATGAATATGATTAAAACATGATTATCTGGATCGTATATAGCATTAAAACGTGGTAGGTAGCATCGCCATAGCTTCTCCCTTTGGCGTTGCTTTAGCGGCGGATTAGCATCTCCGAGTGGCGTCTAATTAGCATCACATCAGCGCCGCGATTGGCAATGTAAAGCGTCATGTGAGGATTCTTTTTGCGCCAAATTAGCGTCATATTGGCGTTGTCTATAGTAGCGTCGCTAAAGGTGATTCCCCGATCCTACAAATAGTGTCACCGTTGCATCAATATAGCGCCGCCAATCGACGGTAATAGCGTCGCGTTCCCATGGGCGTGGATGTGACGCTATTAGCACTAAAACTCGGCGCTATGTCGATGCTAATGAGTCAATAAGTCATTCAGCGCCTAATTAGCGATGCATTAGAGACTTTTCACATGTGTCGCTAATTGATCAATTTCTTGTAGTGATGGAATCTCTTCTTCTCCTCACTTTGTTTCGCTATTACCTTTATGCTAAATTCTACTTTCATTGAATCTGTGACCTCCCGAGAGGGAACTTTCAATTCCTACGATTGCGAAAGATTCGAAAGGGCACACAATAACAGAGTCACCTTTAGAGAGGTCGTAGGAATCATGATTTTCACCTCTGAACTATATTTTAATCGCTTGGATTCGTTTTGTTTCGCATAGTTTCTAGCCTCGGAGGTCCTTGCCCGAGAGGGTTATCTACATCACTAGGAGTTCAATTCATGCTGAGAGATCGCCTTGAATCTCCGGTTATTTCTTAGAGGACATGACAGCTTGAGATGGCATAAGACTTTGTTCAATCTTTGTACATTCAGCGCACACGAGAGTGTTGCCCGAATTTAATACACGAACCTATTACCGTGCCCAAATTAAATTGTGCATTTTTTGTAGCATAAATATTAAGCAAATTTTCATAGCATAAACAAAGATACTGGTCGACTTTATTGACAAAAGAAGTGTTTAAAACTTTATATAAAAAAACAATAATAGGAAAAAACTATATAAAAAAGACTCATAAGGAAAAAAGTCTAAGGTTCATAAGATGAGTGAATTATCTATCTCAAAATTGTAAACCTCATAAGGAAAAAAAGTCTCAAGTCTGGTGTTAATTTTATTCTCACCCTCGATCCTCGTAAAACTTTGTATTCTTCAACATTTTATTTATAAAATAATTAGAAAGTATTAAAATAATAAAATAAATAATAATAATAATTTAAATTAATTATTAATAGTAATTGTAACTAATTTAAAATAATACAATATAATATTTTATTATGCAATATTAAGAACCACATATAATACTTTTTAAAAAACCAAAAAGATTTAAATTAGTATTAAAGCTAAAAAATGATAATAATTTCAAAGATCGAGTGAGGTCTCGTTCAGAGATTTCCCACGGGCCCAATGACCTTGGATGAATTTTGTCATCCAAGAGGTCAATAATAAATAAAATTGTATTGAGATCTTCAGAGATTGAATATCAAAGGGAGGCAATGACAATTTCTTAATCTATTTAGATGCAAGTACATCTTTTTTTTTTGTAAACAATGCAAATGACCTCTAATCCTTTGTTTCATGAAAGAATGGAATATATAAAATCATAGTCACTTTATCATAGAAAAGATTGGGAAGAAGGCGGTTTAGAAAAGCTACGTTTCTACCACTGATCAGGTGGTGGATATTGGTAATGTTTGAAGGCAAGAATTTAAATTCTTGCTAATTTTTTAGCACTAATCATTCGAAAAAAAATTTAAATTTAGTGTTTGAATGAAAAATATAATGATGAATAATTAAAAAATTATTCGATAAATAAATTTCAATAGGTGTTCGAATAAAAAATAAGAATGAGATAAATAAATTTAATTTTATAATATAGAAAATATTATATTAAACATATTATAATTGATTATTATTAAGATAATGTAAAAAATAGTTTAATGAATAGTATTAACAATAAATATTAATTTATTATACTATAATATTAATTAAAGTATAAAAAATAATTAAGAAAAAAATATTTAATATTGAGTTAAATAATTTATCTTATAAGCTGAATGATAATATATATATATTAAAAATTAATTGAAAGCATAAAGAGACAAAAGAGAAAAAAGTAAAAAAAGAATGTACTTTGAGTGAGAATTTAAAAAGTTGGAAGCAAAAACTAAAATTCTCAAATTTTGCTCATGTGACATGTTGATTGAAATTTTAGTTTATGATATCATTACATTTTTTAGGAGTATTTGACCGAACTATCTATAATTTATCAAGTTTTGACCCAAATTTTGATATCCAAAGACAGCTCAAAGGAACGAGCTCGCACATGTGAAGTTAGCTGACAACTATCTTTGTTATCTTGAAAATAAAAAGAGTTGTTGTCTTTGCAACTTTGTTCCTCAATAGTTAGAACTATGTCGTTCATATTATATCAACAATAATTCATCTTAATTAAAATGGAGAAGAAAATAAACACTACATATATTCGACTGAGCCATTGCATCACTACTGTGGCGTTAATGAATGGCTGAAAAAATGTGTCACATGAATGAGACGCTTGGAATCCGTAGCCATTAGTGTCGACATGGCATCAAACCCCATGTCGATGCAACTAGCATCACATGTCGACGCTAAACTGATGTTGTAGGATCACAAGGCACCAAAAAGGGGGGGGGGGAGGTGAATTAGTGTTTAAATCAAAAATACTGATTTTACGAAAATTATCGCGGAAGCTTAAAATCGATTCGTTAATATTTAAACCAACACAATAGCAATCAAATTACATGCATAATAGAGTAGGAAGGATAGAGAGAAAGATAAACTCGAGATGCACAGTGGTTTGTTGGCGAGGTTCAGTCACACCTTGGCCTACGTCCTCGCTTCGGCTTCTCGACCACGAGATCGTCGGAGATTCACCAGCTTTCTCTTTTCTTGTAGGGAGAGAATAACCCTATTTACACCACAACGCCTTCTTCTTTGCTCAAGAGGTAAGTCACATCTCTTCTTACAAGGAGCTCTAAAAAACTATCTAAACAAGAATTCCTCCCAATGTTCTCTTCTTACAAATAATATTTTCACTAAGAAACTAGAAGAAGGAAGAGATGATTTGCAACTTTGGCTCAAGAAAAATACTTTGGATTTGAAGGGATCTCTAGAATGATTTGCCTTGCTTAATGATCTTCTTTCAATCTTTTGGATCCCTTTTATAGGCTTCTCTTGAAAATTTGGCCGTTGTAAAGTAATTAAAAAAGATTGTGCTGTCAGCTCTATAACGGTCGACCATTTTAGATAACGGTCGACCATTTTGAATAGTAACTAGCCGTTGCGTTTGTCTTTTCTGCGCAGTTATCCATTAATGATAGTCCGTAGAAGGATTTTAACCGTTGTTGTTGCCTTTGCTCCCATAACGGTCGACCGTTAATGTTTCGGTCGTCCATTTTAGAAATATTTTTGGTCTCTGTGATTAGCGGTCATTCCGACAGCACCTTCGATCATCCGTTCTAAATCATTCATCCTTTTTTACCCATAACGGTCGACCGTTAATGCATCGGTCGACCGTTTTGTCATTGACAGCCTGATACACCTGTACTCTTTTATACATAACATTTTGCACAGTTATCCAAATGAGATGATATTTAATTCTTTGGAAAGATAACAAAATGCTCTACAACTTTTGTATTCATCATTCATCCAAAATCCAATGAGATCATAGTCAAATATTCAATCAAAATTCAGTGCATAGTGTTGTCAATTTCAAATTAAACTTTATAGACCTTACTCATTTATACATAACTTTTCATACAAGTATTCAAATGAGTTCATTTTTTATTCTATAGAAATATAACATAATTCTCTACAATTTTACATTCATCATTCATACAAAATCTAATGAGATCATAGTCCAATATTAATTCAAAGTTTAGTACACAATGTTGTCCATTTCAAATGAAACATTTTAGATATTTACTCTTTTATACATAATTTCTCATACCAGTATTCAAATGAGATGATATTTGATTCTATGAAAATCTAACACTTTTATTTATAATTTTCATACTCATCTCTTATCCCAAATCAGTTGATAAAGTAATCAAATATTTAATGAAATTCAGCACATAAAATTATCAACTTCGAATAGAACTTGTCGATCTTCACTATTTTTGACATAACTTTTGATACGATTGTCCAAATGAGGTGATTATTAATTCTATGAAAATATAAGAGGATTGTATATAACTTTTATATTAATCTCTTTATCCAAATCTCATGATGGAATACTCAGATATTAAGTACAAGTCTAGTACATAAAAATATCAAATGCAATTTGAACTTTTCAAGCTTCACTTGTTTAAACATAACGTTTTATGTGGTTGTCCTAATGAGGTAATTCTTAATTTTCTACAAAGATAAGAAAGTTATCTATAACTTTTATATTCACCTCTTAATATAAATCTCATGCGAACATAGATAAATATTAATTAAAAGTTTAATGCATGAAGTCACTCATTTCTATTTAAACTTTTTCGATATTTTAAATATAACTTCAATCTTTTGAGGTTTGTATCATAAAAATATAATTATGTAAGGATTAACAACTTTGCTCCAACAATCTCCCCCTTTTTTATGAAGATAAACCGAGAAATATGAAAAGTATATAAATTGGGAAGGAAAATATATCAAAATTGAAATTTCACTCCCGTTAAAATTAAGCTTTCCTTACAATAGTAGATATGCACATAAGTCTTAATTGTAGATATGCACATAAGTCTTAATTGTAAGGTACTTTTCATATAAAGTTATATTTAGGAGGTCCACATCTATATAAATTTCTCTTATATTTTTATCATATTTCTTCTATATTTCTCCTCTTATGTTTCATCAAAAAATAATTTACACACGAAATATATAAGAAACAATATATAAATTTCCCATAATCATATCATCCTCCTTACAATATATTTCTCCCCCTTTTGCCATATAAGTAATAATATGTGCAATAAGCAAAAATAGCTCCCCCTAAATTTATGACCGGTTCATAGAGGTAAAAATGAAATTAAATTTAATTAGGAGTTATGAATAACATGTCTCAAAATATTATATAAGGAATTAAAATATTGCATAAAACTTTGAGACAACAATGATATGTCAAATCTAAACTGAATTATATCAAATAATTAAAGATTTGACAATAAAGATAGATGGTAACAAAACAATATTCAAAGTGAAGGGAGAAAATAATCTTTCAAACTTTTAAACAAGCTCCCCTATCATTATGATCAAATTTCTCTCTCTTTCTATGTTACTTTAATCCTTTATATGTTTATATTTTCTTTGAAAGAACCAATAACAATATAACATTTTCAATAACGAGTCAAAATTTAATTTTCATAACATAAAGATTTAAAAATTAAAGGATTTGTACTAAGATATGATAATAAAATAATTTTTCAAATCATGAAAATGTAAATCCATGCTCATATAACTCATATAGTTGATATTTTTCATGGTATAACATAAATATCTCAAATGTAAATAGATTAATACACAAGTAAAAAACGCCTTATAATATGATACCATATCATTTCAAACTTCATAGATAGTCATGTGTCATATGATATATGGCTACTCAAATGATAACAAATCATGATCATATAAATTAATACACATTATTCTTATAGAATAAGAGTTTATTTACCAAGAAAAATACAAATGAGGTATATGATATTTTAAAAGTTTCCCAAATTTTAACTAAAACTTCTTTCAATTTCAATTTTACAAAGCATAAAAAACTAGTAGATGACTAAATAAATATATATACTCACAAATTTTAACGACTAAGCATGATAAATAGTATAAGCATTTTCAAAGTCAAACATACACCCAAAAATTATTTTTTCAATAAGCATATGTTTGTGCCCAAATTATGATTACTAATAGACAAGCACAAATAATTATGACATAAAAGTATATCCAAGTTTAAAACAATACATTTATCATAAATTTGTGTTTGCACTCACTCAAATCCATTTTTCTTTTTCTTTCTTTGTCACAAGATAATAATCAAAATTGGTGAAAAGAAATGAAACTAAAAGATATTCAAAATTTAGTCTTTTATGCTCATTCTTTCTTAAAGTAGTTATTTCAAATTATGAATAAAAGAAATAACTTTCATTTCATGACATGATAATTTCAAATATGAAAAAATAAAATACATGTCAAAGTATTTCATAAAGATGAACATACAAATTAACTTTAATAGAAGATGTATATAATTTCTTTAGTGATATGATTCATTTCAAATATGTGCATAAGTATAGAGTTTAGCAATTAGATGTCTTATGCAATAATTTTCAAATGGAACACCAATATGATCAATCATCTTATTCCACATCATAATGTGCATGTATAAATGATAAGTCAAATTTCATAATATGTACATGCACATAAAACTCATAACATAAGAGTCATATAAATATAGTGTCAAGCATGTTTATTATAAATATGAAGTCTTCTTTATAGACAAACAAAAAGTTATTCAAGTTTATAAGACTTAGCATTCATATTTTTATATGTCTTTTCCTTTTGCCAAAAAAAAATAGTTATGACAATAAATATGGCAAGAGGAAAAATAGGCATACAATCATCTTTCCTTTGACATGTGAACAACATAAATTTTGCAAGCATATATTTTCACAAGTCAATAAGAAGGTATTATATATTAATTTAGAAATTTTTCATAAGTTTGTATTTCTAAATATTCAAAAGATATTCAATTCCTAATTCATTATATTAAAACATCAAGTGTCATCAACAAAAAAAACATGTGATAATCAAATTTCAATCCAACAAAACCATTTAATAATTTTTACTCATAAAAATATAATTCTTTTATACTTCAAAATTATAGGCATCTTTTAACTATATTGAATCATTGTAGGATCACAAATATCAAGATGCAAAATAATACACAAGGTTCATATAAATCAATTATACATACTTAATACCATAATCAACATATTTTGAGTGTGAAGAATCATGCATGTAAATTTTAGTATTGATATAAATACTCTTATTTTATCAAATATGATTTGCACATTGAATTAGCATGATAGTCCAAAAATGTCAACTTAGCAATGATCATAATCTTTAAGCATATTTAATCAAAATGAGTAATATAAGAATTTACAAAATTAGATAAGCAAGATAATTTTAGTATGCATAAAAATCATAATATTTTGTCAATGTTTATCTTTATGATAATAAATAGACAAATCCAAAGCATAAATATGCATCACATTAAAATAAGTTCAAATTTTCATTTTCGTACACAAAATACTTTTATCGGAAACTTTATGTGTCCATCTCATTTCGACTTTATTTTCATTTTTCTTTTCATGTGACGCAAACCTATAAGTAAAAGATCAATTTTGTTACCAAATTTGGGTCCAAGGTTGTTAGTCACATATCTTTTTAAAAATAATTTCATTTCACCGTGATTAGTTTGTTCAACTACGCATAAAAGAAAATGATGATAATGAAATTTTTATGCATAACTAATAGAAATTATATTTCAAGCATTATCATGAACATGTATAGATTCATAAAAGTAAGCATAATGATGTCCAAAATATTTCTTAAATTTGTATTCAACTTAATTTTGCATAAATGATTCTCAAATATTAATAGACAAAATATTTATCAAAGATGATCACATATATAATTTTCTTTTGCCAAATCATAATGACAATTACAATAGATGTGGCAAGGGATTAAGATATGCATATAGTTTACTTTATTTAACATGTGAGGAAGGATATTTTTCAAGTACATTATCACAAGTCAAAAGAAATTATGATATCAAAAATTAAAACTCTCTATAACTTTGTTTTCAAAAAGTTGTTCTTATGTTTAAATTCCAAATTTATAAGTCCTTTTTAATTTCAAAATTATAATGCATCAAATGTCTAAATAAAAGCTAATAATAGCATAATCAATTATACTTGCTCACATTTTTAAGGGTTAAGCATATGTAGACATAATCATTTTCAAAATAGAATGGTCCAATTATGTACAAAAATTTACTTTTTTAAAAAAATAACCATAGTCTTGTGTAAAAATTATGATAACTAGTAAATAAATTTAAATTTCAAATAATTGTTACATAAAATTAAATTCAAAATATCATCATTATGCACTCCTCACAAATATTTAAAAATATCAAGATAAATCCAAATATCTTAGATCTTTATGAATAAAAGTAAGATCATCTTAATTTTATATATAAGTATTTATCATCAAAATAAAATACAACTTTCATAAAATAGATATTTAGTTCAAGTCACAAAATCATCAAAAGTTTTGTATATCAAATCAAAATGCACATTCACACTTAATCATAGAAAGTATCATAATTTTTTTGTTAACATGAATATTTTAAGGCTTTTATGCATTTGAGCTTGTGTATAATCATGACCAAGAATGGACGCATTAAATGCTCATTTTTAGATATGATATGTCATAATATGTGAAGAAAAAAAAATTACTTCAATGATACTTTATCAAAAAATGTGTGCCTTCACTTTATTTGAATCATTCTTCTCATTCCTTGTGAAGCACACCTACAAACAAAAATTATTTGTATTTTGATACCCAAACTTGTTTGGGTCCCCATCAATTTCACGTCCATATTAGTAGATTTTTTAATTTGACATTCAAATAAATAATGACCATGAGCATTACAATAATGACAAATAGTATATGATATAACACAATTATTTTGTTCATATTTCAACTTTGAATAATCATAATTAGAAGTATGAAAATGTTTAACATTAAAAGAGCGATCATAATAATATTTATTTTTCAAATAATAATCATTGGTATGCTTTGATTTTGAAGAATAAGAATATTTCAAATAATATCTTTTTGTATTTTTGACATTTTTCTTCAAGTTCATTTCCTTTCTATAATCATTTGAGTTTGCAAACATTTTAATAGGCTTTTGAACATTCCTAATATGTTTCAAAGGCATATCACTTTTATTATGTGAAGCATTTTGTAAATAAGTTATTTTCTTTTATGATTCATTTTGTAATATAATCAACTTTGAGTTTTCTACCTTCAAAACTTCATAATTTTTAATTTCCAATAAGAGTGAATCAATTTTCTTTATCAAAGTTTCATTTTCAATTAAGTATGCATCCTTTTCATTTTTTAAATTTTCAAAATCATTTTTCAAAGCAATATACTCATTCATTAATGTTTCATTTTTTTAAGAGAAAGATGCTTTTGAATAAGAGATGAAAATTCTTTATGAACATCAAGAGCAATATCAATATCATCATCACTATTACTATCACTATCACTAAAAGAAGAAGATGAAGTTGATGTTACCTTATTATCCTCACTTTTGGTCATTAAGCATAACACTTCATCTTTGAATGTCGTGAATGTAAAATTATCATTTTCTTCATTGTCCACATACGATGTGTCCTTTTTGTCAAAGTCACTCCCTTCATAACTATTTAACAAAACTTGCCAAATCTCATGAGAAGTGGAGCATTTAGAAATAAAATTCATACCATAAGAATCTAAAGAGGAATAAAAGACATTTTTGACATTGTAGTCAATTTTTTCAATCGACATTTGAAAATCGTCATATTAAAAAAATGAAAGATCAATAGAAACACCATTTATAATTTTCTTTGGCTTTTCAAAACCATTTTCCAAAACTTCCCACATATCAAAATCAATAGAACAAATATAAACTTTTATTCTAATATTCCAAGAAGAAAAAGAATGATCTTTAAAACTCGATGGGTCGAAAATAGAATGACCTTCTTCTAAAAATAGTGCCATGCTCTAAAAGATGATTAAATCTTTAAAATAAGAGCAACCTTGCTCTGATACCAATTGTAGGATCACAAGGCACCAAGAGGGGGGGGGGGGGGGGTTGAATTGGTGTTTAAATCGAAAATACCGATTTTACGAAAATTGTCGCGGAAGCTTAAAATCGATTCGTTAATATTTAAACCAACACAATAGCAATCAAATCACATGCATAATAAAGTAGGAAGGAGAGAGAGAAAGATAAACTCGAGATGCACGATGGTTTGTTGACGAGGTTCAGCCACACCTTGGCCTACGTCTCCGCTCCGACTTCTCGACCTTGAGACCGTCGGAGATTCACTAGCTTTCTCTTTTCTTGTAGGGAGAGAATAATCCTTTTTACACCACAACGCCTTCTTTTTTGCTCAAGAGGTAAGGCACACCTCTTCTTACAAGGAGTTCTAAAAAATTATCTAAACAAGAATTCCCCCAATGCTCTCTTCTTACAAATAATGTTCTCACTAAGAAACTAGAAGAAGGAAGAGATGATTTGCAACTTTGGCTCAAGAAAAATGCTTTGGATTTGAAGGGATTTCTAGAATGATTTGCCTTGCTTAATTGGTCTTTCTTCAATCTTTTGGATTCCTTTTATAAGCTTCTCTTGAAAATTTGGCCGTTGTTAAGTAATTCAAAAAGATTGTGCTGTCGGCTCTATAATAACGGTCGACCATTTTGAATAATAAATAGCCGTTGCGTTTGTCTATTCTATGCAGTTATCCGTTGATGGTAGTCCGTAGAAGGATTTTAGCTGTTGTTATTGCCTTTGCTCCCATAACGGTCGACCGTTAATGTTTCGGTCGTCCGTTTTAGAAATATTTTTGGTCTCTGTGATTAGCGGTCATTCCGATAGCACATTCGATCATCCGTTCTAAATCATTCATCCTTTTTTACCCATAACGGTCGACCGTTAATGCATCGGTCGACCGTTTTGTCATTGATAGCCTGATACACCTGTACTCTTTTATATATAACATTTTGCACAGTTATCCAAATGAGATGATATTTAATTCTTTGGAAAGATAACAAAATGCTCTACAACTTTTGTATTCATCATTCATCCAAAATCCAATGAGATCATAGTCAAATATTCAATCAAAGTTCAGTGCATAGTGTTGTCAATTTCAAATTAAACTTTATAGACCTTACTCATTTATACATAACTTTTCATACAAGTATTCAAATGAGTTCATTTTTTATTCTATAAAAATATAACAGAATTCTCTACAATTTTATATTCATCATTCATACAAAATCTAATGAGATCATAGTCCAATATTAATTCAAAGTTTAGTACACAATGTTGTCCATTTCAAATGAAACATTTTAGATATTTACTCTTTTATACATAACTTCTCATACCAGTATTCAAATGAGATGATATTTGATTCTATGAAAATCTAACACTTTTATTTATAATTTTCATACTCATCTCTTATCCCAAATCAGTTGATAAAGTAATCAAATATTTAATGAAATTCAGCACATAAAATTATCAACTTCGAATAGAACTTGTCGATCTTCACTATTTTTGGCATAACTTTTGATACGATTGTCCAAATGAGGTGATTCTTAATTCTATGAAAATATAAGAGGATTGTATATAACTTTTATATTAATCTCTTTATCCAAATCTCATGATGGAATACTCAGATATTAAGTACAAGTCTAGTACATAAAAATATCAAATGCAATTTGAACTTTTCAAGCTTCACTTGTTTAAACATAACGTTTTATGTGGTTGTCCTAATGAGGTAATTCTTAATTTTCTACAAAGATAAGAAAGTTATCTATAACTTTTATATTCACCTCTTAATATAAATCTCATGCGAACATAGATAAATATTAATTAAAAGTTTAATGCATGAAGTCACTCATTTCTATTTAAACTTTTTCGACATTTTAAATATAACTTCAATCTTTTGAAGTTTGTGTCATAAAAATATAATTATATAGGGATTAACAACTTTGCTCCAACAGATGTTAGGGTGACGCAAAAGTTTTTGTTTTGAGGAGTTAAAGTGCATTCCTAACCCCACGCTAAAGTGGTCCAGAATTATGCAATGCTATTCATACGTTGATATGGCGCTACGAGTATCCTTAATGTGATGCTACTTCGACGCTAAAGAGATGGTAAATTGCGACGCTAGTTAGACGCTACTTCGACACTAATTTGCGACGCTGTGTTGACGCTATAGTAGCACCAAAGTGATGTCTCCATGGGTCGCTAGGACGACACTAATGCGACGCTAACGTGACACTATTAATAATATATTTCATTTAGCATCGAACTATGTTGCGTCGCTAATGCGACGCTAAGGAAGCACTAATTACATATTATTTTGCCCCATTACAATCATTTCTTCCCTTCCCACACTATACAATTATACAATGCATATATATATGCATTCGATCACATTCACCACATAAAGATTAATGCATATGAAAACTAATAAACTGAACTAACTCATATCAAAGACAAGACAACCAAGATGTTTTTCAACAATCGGAATTTTTTCAATTCATTGATGTTTTTCCGACGTTCTTGAGCTTTTTTTATCCTTCGATTTGTCCTTTTTTCCTTCTTTGGGTTGAGGATGGGAGAAGTTTTGCCTCCGATTGATCTCTTTTATCAAAGTCTGAGTGTATTCAGCATCTTTGACTTCTTGTATTCTTTGGCTCATCAAGGACAATTTAGTTTCTTATGTTCTTTGGCATTCATTCCGTCTGTGATCTACTTCTTCCATTCTTGTTTCTTCCGCTTCGTTTCCTTTTCTGGCGAGCGTTTGATCAATTGACACTACCAATTTGAAGGGGCGTCAGTGTTTGCTCATCGCCGATGATGCACATCTTCTCCAGCAAATCATCCCGGCCAAGATCTCTGATGCCAAAGATGGCATCTCTAGTTACCTCGATGTGGATTTCAACATCAGAAAGTATTCCTTCGACCAGCTTTCTAGTCAATGATGCACAGCAGCCAGCCAGAGGCATCATGATGAAGACGACATGATCAATTTTTTCTTTGGTTGTTTCTTCTTTGGTTTATTCTATTGCTGCCACAAGGGAGGTGTCAATAAGAAGAAGGCAACACAATCTACTTAGGAAGTGAATTGTGATGAAGCTTATGCATTCTCTTCCAAGTGTTCAATGAATGGTTCTTCAACGTCTCAACGGGGGAGCAGACTTTCTTCGACCTCTAGCCACGGCTTGTTGATATTCAATTTGATATCTTTCAAGATCTTCCTGCCATCAACTTGAGGAGGGCTGTTGGAAGATATACTACCACATTGTCACACCTCAACGCTTCAAGTTGCAGCTAGTGCAGAGTCGCTTTTAGCATTGTAGCAGCCATAGCAATAATGTCAGGTTCTTATACCCGTAAATACATTTGTTAGATGTGTTCAAAAACCCCAACTTAGTCGTCATCATCTTTACTTTTGAATAGAATATTCCTTTTTCCACCATCTTCCACCTTGTGCATTTTTCCTTTCCTCTGCAACTCATCCCATCATCTCCCTTTTCTTTCGTCTTCTTCTCTGGCGAGACATTTATTAATTTATAGTATAGTAAAATATTATTAATTAATATTTACTTTTAATATTAGTCCTATATATATCTATTAATTTATGTATGTTAATTTATATATATATATACATATACAATTATTCATTTATTAATATATTATTATAAGTTTATAAAATAAATTTATTATACCTAACAAACAAGTATTTTGTTAATTAACATATAATTTACTTAGTATTATACCACAATAAACTTAAAGGAATTCCATGATAAAATTAATTTAAATCTTATTGTATTGAAATAAACTTTACTAAATAAAATTTTCAATTGTTTTTAGAAAAAACATGATATTTTCTATATATTAAATAAATAAATAACATTTTTATTTATTATAATTGTATACCTCATAAAATAATAAATTTTGTTCTTTACGTAAATTATAATATTAATAACATATAAAAATAATCAAAATTAATATTAATATAGTAGGACACAACTTATTTGTTTAATAAAATTTAAAGTAATAATTATGTATAATATTTTGTATATTCTAGAAATTATTATTTTAAATAAATACATATATAATATTTTAAATAAATACATATATAATATTTTTATTTACAATAATTTTATAATTCATAAAATAATAAATTGTATTCTTAGTTTTTTACTTTTTATCCAAACATGCACTAAAACTTATCTATCAAATCAATTTTTTAAATCCACATAATAACATTTTTCATCCAAACACCAAACCTAAATATTTTTATTTAATTGATTAATTCTCAATAACTAATAAGAACTTAAGTTCTCACATCCAAACACTATATTAATATCATAATATTATATTATAAAATATCGGCTGTGGCTCCCTTGGAACTTCTATGACATCAATAAATTATTATAATATTAAAATATTTTGTGATATTATATTATAAAATAATAAATTTAAATTATGATTGGTGACACGGCTATGGTTCCCATCAAAACTTCCAATGGTACAACACATCAGTAGCATATTATTATAATAAAATATCAACCATTACATTAATATTATAGTATAATATTATAAAATGTTGAATTCAAATTTTGATGGGCGGTATTGAAACTTTAGACGACGATTGCTCATGTCGAAGCTTTCTACAGAGTCGCCCATTAATAGAGTAAATTTCAGGGATGATCACCCAAACTATAAGGTGTTCTCAGTAAGGTCACCCAACTTTGATTTGTAACAAGAAGGTAATCCAATTTTGTATTCAGTCGTGGTCATTGTGATTGGCTGTAGCCTGTTTATTGGTCGATTGCATACGTAGAAGCCGAATAGCTGGCACGATCGAAACCAACTTTAAGTTAAATAAATTTTCTCTCTCCTATGCATTTTGCCGTTGTCATCGGAGCACCCTTGGTCGTCTCATCTCCGATCACCCTCCCCCTCCGCTGTCTCCCTCTCATGTTTCCCCATCGCCCTACGGTAGACAATGCTGAACCATCCCTCCACCACCTCGCGACGATCACCTCATCATCGACGACGGAGCCAACTTGAGTAGGTATGCATCGGACACGGAGGTGATCGCCGCAAGGGGGAGGAGGAAACATGAGAGGAAGATGATGGAGGGGGAGGGTGATCAGAGATGAGACAACAGAGAGGTCTTCGGTGAGCAACATCAACAAAACATGTAGGAGAGAGAAAAATTATTTAACTTAAAGCTGGCTTTGACGTGCGGAGATCAGGCACGAAGGTGATCGCCGTGAGGACAACGACGAACGGGCGCGAACTTGAGCAGGGACGCGTGACTCGATGTTGTACAGTGTATATTGTAGGATCCCAAAGGGCATCAAGAGGGGGGAGGGGTGAATTGGTGTTCAATCCGAAATTATCGATTTCACAAAACTCGTCACGAAAGTTTAAAATCGATTCTTAAAACCTTTTAAATCAATGCAATTCAGATCACATCAAATACAATATAAGAGGGAGAGAGATCAAACACAAATAAACGGAGTGATTGTTGACGAGGTTCGGTCACACCTTGACCTACGTCCCCGCTCCGACTTCTCAACCTCGAGAACATCGGAGATTCCACTAGAATCTCTTCCTTTATTCTAAATGGGCAAGGAAGAAATCCCTTTACACAACTACCTTTTCTTCATTTCGAGAAGCAAGACAAGCCTCTCCTCCTAGAAAATTAATCTTTTCTCTCGATTAAGAGGTAAGATTTGAAATCTCTTTTTCACAGGAGCTCTTACAATCTTTCTGAAAAATGATTTATCTCTTTTACAATAGAACACTCACAAGAAGAGAAGCGAGAAAGAAAGAAAGTTCGAAATGATAACTTCAAGAAAAAATATATTCTTTTGATTTCTTAAAGTTTTGCTTTAATACTTGGATGAATGCTTTTGCTTTTGGCTTTGACACTCCTTTTATAGGCTTCAGCATGTGCAAAATTAATTCCATAATTTTTTCATTCAAAACTAGCCGTTACTGTTCATTTGACTAGGGAACTAGTCGACCGGTCTATATGACCATTGTGTTGATTTTGTTCTGATCGCAGCTGATTGGTTGACCGGTACATCGATCGATAATTCGATCGTTATCATCTCGTCATCCTCCAGAGTAGCTCATATATTTTTTGGTCAACTGGTATATCCAGATCGGTCGACCGGTATTGTTCGATCGGCTTTCATTCTATCGACCGATAGGTTGACCGACCTACACTATTTTGAACATAACATTTTGTACAATTATCTAAATTAGACAATTTTGGATTCTATGGATAGCTAACATGATTCTCTACAATTTTGATATAATTCATCCAAAATTTAATAAGATCATAGTCAATTATTTAATCAAAGTGTAGTGCATAAAGTTATCTCTTTTCTTTAAACTTTTTTAGCATTTTAACTTTAATCTTTCAAAGTTTGTATTATTAAAATATAATTTTATATGTCATTAAAACTTAGATCCAACAATCTCCCCCTTTTGATGAAGACAAATTCAGAAATATGAAAAATGTATAAATTGCAAAAAATTATAAAATAAGTTGTAAAATCTTGTAAAATCAATTTTACTCTCCCTAACACAACTTTCCTTACAATGATAGATATTCACATAAGTATAAATTATAAGGAACTCTTCATATAAAGTGATATTCAGTTCATATTTCTTCTATATTTTCCCCCCTTTTGTTTCATAAAAAAATAATTTGTATATGAAGCATATAAGAAATCATATGCAACTCCCCCTTAATAAAAAAAATTATTCTTCCCCCTTTTTGTCATAAAATAAACATGTAAGATATTGCATTATAAAGAGTAAGTATGTAAAAGTAACTCCCCCTAAATTTATAAATATTTTATAATGGTAAAATGAAACAATTTGATGAAAGCCAAAAAAATATATTAAAAATCAAAACATGACATAAAACTTTGATACAACAATGATATTTATGATATGTCAAAATAAGATTTTAACATACTCCCCCTATCACTATTATCGATTTTCATTTATAAGTCTCTCTTTTTAAAGAAATAGTGATTTTGAGTAAAAATGGATGATACTTTTACCATAACCTCTATGCCTACACATTTTCAATTCCGCATGTCCATTGTTTTGCGTGTGAGAGACACCTGCAAAAATAATTAACTTTTAGAAAATTTCTTTGGGTCATATTTTGTTAAACATTATTTTTTTTGGAACCCATATCATTTCTATTGTGAAGATTTTTTTTTACTTTACATTGATAAGTATAATGGTCATAAAATCTGCATGCAAAATATATAATATGTGATTTTGTATCATAAGAATGATTAGACTTTCAATGAGAATTTTCATGTCCAAAGTAGTTCCTAGAATTATTTTTCTTTGCATAAGAGCTAGTTTTATCATTATTTTGTGAATTTTTCAAAAGATCATTTTTCTTCTTTACTTTTTTTTAAAGAACATGCTAGTTTTATAATTTCACAAGCATGTGTGATTTTTAAAGTTTTAATTTCATTTTTTAGATTTTCATTCTCATATCGTAATTTCTCATTTTCCTCTTTAAACGAGTAATATTTTTTTATAATGGAGGAAAGTTCTTATTTACATCTAAGGAAAGGCTTTCTTCGAAAGACTTCAATGAGTCATCATTTGAATTTGAAGAGTCAGAAATTGCCTCATCATTATGAGCCATTAAGCATAAGTATGCTTCATCACTGGAAGAGCTCGATGAGTCATTTATTTCACTTGACTCTTCATACTTTTTCTTTTTACCTTTTCGAGATGTCTCTTCTTTATGATTTTTGTATGATTTTCAGGTAGGCTTCTATTTTTTTTTTCACCAACTTGAGATACTTATTTAGTTTTCTTGTGTAGCGGGCGAGTCTCTTTTCGTCCGCTTTTTCTTCACTTGAGTTTTCTTCATTTTTGCTTACTTTATAAGTCAATGTCTTTTTTTAGCATTAGATTCTTCTTCTTCTTGGATTCCGATCGCATAAGTTAATAGTAAACCAATTAGATCGTCAAAATTCAGACTATTTAAGTATTTTTCTTCAATCACGGTCCTCTTTGTATACCATTTTGAGATGAGCGACTTGAGAATCTTTTTCACTTTTTGGAGGTTAATTCTTGACTCATCCAAGGAGGCTAAGCCATTTATAATATCATTAAATCTAACAACCATATCATTTATTGATTCATTTTCATACATCATGAAGTAATCATATTGATGATTCAAAATATTTAATCTAAATTCTTTAACTTTATTAGTTCCTTTATATGTAGTAATAAGTTTCTTCCAAATTTCGATTGCACTTTCACAATTAAAAATCTGATTGAATTCCATTGAATCCAAGGCACAATAGAAAATTTTTTTCACTTTCCAATCCAATTTTGAAAATTTTTTTGTCACTGGTCAAAATATGAATTTTCATGTAAATAATAGTCTTTTTCAACCATATCCCACATGTCTATTTCAATAGAACATATGTAGCTTTGAATCTTAATTTTCCAATAAGCAAAATTTGATGCATTGAAAAGCGAAGGACGAACAATTGATTGACTTTCGGAAAAACTAAATCCACTTGATGTCATGTCTCTAAAGATTTTTAAATTTTAAAAGAAGATGATTAAATCTTAAAATGATTAGATCTAAGAATGATTAGATTTTAAAATAAGAGCAACCCGTTTTGATACCAATTGTAGGATCCCAAATGGCACCAAGAGGAGGGGTGAATTAGTGTTCAATTCGAAATTATCGATTTCACAAACTCGTCGTGGAAGCTTAAAATCGATTCTTAAAATCTTTTAAATCAATGCAACTCAGATCAGATCAAACACAATATGAGAGAGAGAGATCAAATACAAATAAATAGGGTGGTTGTTGATGAGGTTCGAACCTACATCCCCGCTTTGACTTCTCGACCTCGAGACTGTCAAAGATTCTACTAGAATCTCTTTCTTTGTTCCAAATGGGGCAACGAAGAAAACCCTTTACACAATCACCATTTCTCCGCTTCAAAAGACAAGGCAAGTCTCTCCTCATAAGAAGCTAATATTTTCTTTCGCTCAAGAGGTAAAATTTGAAATCTCTTTTATACAAGAGCTCTCACAATCTTTCTGAAAAATAATTTCTCTTTTACAATAGAGAAGAGAGAAAGAAAGAAAGCTCAAAATGATAACTTCAAGGAAAATATTTTCTTTTGATTTTTTGAAGTTTTGTTTCAATGCTTAGATGGAATGCCTTTGCTTCTGACTTTGACACTCCTTTTAAAAGCTTCAGCATATGAAAAATTCGTCAAGAATTAATTTCACATTTTTCTCATTCAAAACTAGTCGTTACTGTAAATTTGACCAGGAAATCGATCGACCGCATTTATGGACCGGTCGACCGGTCTATATAACCATTGCACTGATTTTATTTTGATCACAGCTGGTCGGTCGACCGGTACATCGATTGATAAGTCGACCGATATCATTTCGACATCCTCCGGAGCAGCTCATGCATTTATCGATCGACCGGTATATCTAGATCGGTCGACTGGTATTGCTCGATCGGCTTTCATTTTGTCGACTAGTAGGTTGATCGACCTGCACTATTTTGAACATAATTTTTTTCACAGTTATCCAAATGAGATAATCTTGAATTATATGGATAGTTAACATGATTCTCTACAACTTTAATATTTATGATTCTTCCAGAATCTAATAAGATCATAGTCAATTATTTAATCAAAATGTAGTGCATAAAGTTGTCTACTTTTCTTTAAACTTTTTCAACATTTTAACTTTAATCTTTCGAGATTTGTATCATCAAAATATAATTTTATATGTTATTAAAATTTAGATCTAACATATATATCGCTAATTACATAAAAATGTCGAATGAAATTTTAAAATTTATAAAATCTCTACACTATTACTACGAGAATCACAAATATATGACGTAATTGTAGTGCTCGAGGATCGGAACAATGTGCAAAATCTTTGGAAAGCGGTTTAGAACTAACTCGGTGACAGAACGAAGTGCTGAAAACATATAATGAAATAATACCAAGCAAGGGAAATATGTAAGAGATTAGGTGTTTTGTTGTTTTCGAAATGTAGAAATAACACGGAGACATTGACTAAATTTGAGGAATGCAAGATAATCAATAGAGACGTATGCTGAGGACTTACAAGAGGTGCTTTTGTTATAAGAGTTAAGTTCTTTCGTTCAGTTCGACATAAGTAAAAATGACTGAATGCCCCTTCATGTGTATGTATGGTCAATTTTGATGGGAAAGACACTAGACTTACCCGCGACACTCTCGTGTTCGCAGGAGATCTATGTGGCACACGTGAAGGAATTTATGGACATGGTGCGATCATCACTCTTGTGCACAATGCTTCGGTACATTAATCAAACTTTTCTTTCTGAATTGAGCTAAGACTTTGTGACAACTAAGTATCTAAGCGTTCAAAAGAAATACACTGAGAGCAAGAAACGTACGGTTGGCTTGCATCCGCCTTAGAGTAACAAAAATAACTATCTCGGGTAGAACTAGGGGTGTTCACTAGGTCGATTCGACCCGGTGAACTCGAGTACCCGACCCGACCCGAACCCTTTTGGGTCGGGTCCGGTTAGGGGTCGGGTCGGACCCGACCCGACCCCAACCCGACCTAGGGTCGGGTCGGGTTCGGGTTGGATTTTTCCAACCCGATTTGACCCGACCCGACCCATCAACCCGATTTTTTTATTTTTTTTGAATTTTAAATATTTTTTATTCAATTTAAGTAGTGTATACCATCTAAAATTAAAAAAATATAAAATAATGTATTTTAAATAGAGAATAATATGTAGATATTTAAAACAATATTTTTATGCCTAAAAATACTTTATTTTATATTTAAAATAAATTAGTAAATGCTTTTTTGTATTAAAAATTAAAAAGAAAAATAAAAAAAAGAAAAGGGGTGGTCGGGTAACCCGACTACCCGACCCGACCAAACTCGGCCAAGTTGGGTTGGGTCGGGTTTGGTCACGGGTCTGGTCAAACCCGACCCGTGAACACCCCTAGGTAGAACGCATGGGACTAAGATACTTGCATCCGCCTCTCGGGCAGAAGCTCTCAAAATCAAAATAGGATCAGAGATAGCAATGGTAAAGCAGATAGAAAATGGAAAGAATCCCGCACACACTCTAAGCCCATTTAGGATGGTCTGCTCACTACGGTCATATATTGTCGATGCCTCAAAATACGTGCATCCCTCTCGAGCTTCGAGCTAGAGAATGCATGACGTCTAAATCAAATAATAGAGAACTACTATTGCCAATGCGACACAAAATTCAATCTGGGAATCATTATCACACATACTCGATGTCACTACGTTCGATTGCAGAGCCTAAAATATCCTTACGATCGGAAGTGCAATACGATAATGATTCAAAACTTCAACTAACTCTAGCTACAAGGAAATCGAAGAAATTAAGCAGTGAATCATTTCATCAACGCTTGATGTCTCTACATTCGATCGTGCAGAGCTTAAAAATCCTTACAATGGGGGTGGGTGGGGGGGGGGTGTGGGTGGGTGGAGGGAGATGAAGATGATTCAAAATATCAATCCAAACATTAATCCAAGAGGTTAAAGGCACACAATATAACCAATATCAAAGACATATATCATTAGACAAAGGCAAAGCTTCATTTCATCGGTGCTTGATGTCTCTACGTTTGATCGCGCAGAGCCTAAAATATCCTTATGATAAGGAGGGGGGGGGGAGACGAAGATGATTCAAAATATCAATCCAAACATTAATCGAAGAGGTTAAAGACAAGCAAGATAACTAATATCAAAGATAAATATCATTAAACAAAGGCAAAGCTCAACATTAGTTCAAAACACATAAGGCACCTCCCGATCTCAGCTGGACCGGTTAATTATAATTCATTGGTGATGAACAAACATTCTTTGAAATTGTCATCTAATGCATGCAAAATACAACATATAATTAACCACGCATTTAATCACATTTCGATTTCTTTTCATATAGTATGCATCAATTTATAGCCTTATTTGCTTTAATTTTATAAAAATGGATAGCTACCGAAATTATATGTTTTATTGCAGAAAAATCAAGAGAATTGAATTAAGAAGCCGCTAGAGAAAATCACACTAAAATCAAAATTCAAACGGATCAATGAATATAATGGGCTGTTAGAGGTATGTAACGGCCCAATAAATCCACGATTTCACCCAAAGGATGAAAGTTGAATATAACGAATTATGAGAGGTTTGTAACGGACCGTTAAATATCAATTTTGTCCAAAAAACTTGTCCGAGTCACAGACCGTGACCAAAATATTATGTGGCATTAAAATCACAGTTTTACTTCGATTTGGACACTGTGAGGACCGTGAAATCAATGTTACGAGCCATGAAAAATTATATTCAGGCCGTTATAGAGCTATATGAGCCGTTACAAAAGTTATTTTCGAGATTTCTTCAACTTTTTTTTTAAAATTTCAAGTTTTAGATGGAACCCAAATTTAAGCCGTAGGGATGATTAGGAAATATATTTACTCAGATTTGAAGGAGTTTTGGATGGTTTTAAAAATCTATCAAAGTCTATTCCGAATTTACTTTTTTTAATATGAAAAGACTTCGAATTAAATCGAAACTCTACGAAAACTCTTGGGACCCTGGAGGCTATAAATAAAGGCCATAGGAGATAGAAAATAGGGTGCTTGAGACTTGAGAGCCATGCCATCTTGTAGATGACGAATTTCGAAGCTTGAGATCAATCGAAGGAGAATGCTACGCAGTAACTCATCGATTGTGCTTTACGAAGGTTCAGAATTCTTTTTTTTATCTTTTATTTGGATGCTCTTTTACTTAGTTTTTCATGGTTTAATATTTTTGTAATAGAAATTTTATATTTTTTTCAAAAAGAAAAATTGTTTGAACATTGTTATTAGTTTAGTTAATGTATTTTTTCGGTTTCTTTTGATTATGCATGCTGAGTTCATTGCCTTTTATGAGTAACTTAATTTTTGAGACTAGATTACAAATCTGTATGTGGGGTGATTAGTTTCAGAAATTATTATTGCTTTGATAATTGATCTTTTACTTTTATGTTGAAGCATACATAATGTGTATTCGGTAACTTATCGTTTGTGCCCAATTTCGTGTGGTCTATTTTTCTGTTCAGATTTATGAGTGAATAATAGTATATGAGATACATACTCATGCATCTTAATTTCTTATAAAATTAGTAATTGACTCATCATTTGCGATTATTAATTTTATTAGAAGTTAAGGTAGTTTGATTTACTCGTCTTAAGATGTCAATACTTTAGGTATTCCTAATCCGTCATAAGAATCGAAGCTATTATTTTCTTCTATAACTCAACTATTACAAAGGATCATGCATGTTTATCATTATATTAATCTTCCATAATTCCCCAAGGCTCAACATCAATTTCTTTTATTTGTTTAGCATTTATTTTCTGCACTTAATTTTTTATTTTTACCACAGAATTCTTTATCTCTTAGTAGATTATTGAGATAGATTAAATTTAACTAGTTCCTCGTGGGTTCGGCACTCTACTCTCTACTTTATTACTTTATATAACTAGTGCACTTGCTAACAATTTTATTGTTACAAATTCAACGCATCAAGTTTTTGGCACCGCTGCAGGAGAATTATTGTTCATAACTCAGTCTATCTTGTATAAGCTACTTTGAGAATTTTTATTTTCTGTTTTACTTCACCTTTTCTTTTAGTGACGTGTAAGTTTTTTAGGTGACATATTTTGTACACAACTTCATCATCACGAACACATCTTTACATCCTCAACGACGAAAAATAAAATGACAACAAATCAACAAATTGAAAGAAATATCATTTATGTCCAACAAGATGTGATTCATATCGAGGCATCATCATCAAGACAAAGTACAAAAAAGAAGCCTCAATAAGAAAAGAGAGAAGATATATTTCGAGATCTATTCGCTGCACTCACAGAATTATTAGATTTTTTTTGCTAAAAAAGCTCTCCATGCAAAATTATCAAATAAAAAATTTGGATAGACAAATTCACAATATGAAACAGCACAACAAGAAGCCAAATGATGATGTGACATCAATTCTCGAATTTAAATCATCAACTTCTAACTTCGTAGAGATGACTGATCAATTTTCAACAACAATTAATAGAAGATTGACAATGCAAGACTTGATTGGTCAATTTGTCACAACAATTGAAAGAACATTGACAATGCAAGACCAACACATTCAGAATCTGGAATCTCAATTTCCGAAATTCAGAAGCAAATTGAAGTCGATCATTCACTTTGACTATTCGACAACGAAATCAAGTTCGAGACTTTGGAATCAAAATTTCATACACTGGAGAATGAAGTTGCAAAACTAAATTATCTAATTTCTAAATGTTCAAAGCACATCGAAGAGAATCTGAAGGTCATCTTGTACCCGTGCCATTATCAATGTCAATGGCATCTAAAAATAAATTTTTCAGCAAGGACAATGACAACTCAGTGACGTGTTAAAGAGACAAGCAAATTCATCATGAAAAATGAAAAGGATCAAAGGAGGGGCCCGCCTTTGAAATTTCTTGTCACTCCTACATTGTCTCCAATTTAGCTACCGTCAAAGGAGAAGATCAAACCACCAACATGCACATCAATACGATCTTCTCCACCTATACTGGTACAATCTTCCCCAATTACATTATTACAATGGCAGCCTAAAAATCACTCGACGATCCAAGTTTAGCAGCAAGACACCTCTCAACTTCAACCTCGAAAGGCTGCTATACATGAGGAACCACCACCACCAGACGATGACATCAAATCAAAAGCTTAGGTGTCATCCATCATCGCATGTGCTGAGCCTCACCACTACGAGTATTCACGTTCACATTAAATCCAATGAGATTGTTCTATATCTACTTATATTATTCTTATGGATAATTTCTTATTAGTTTCAGCATATGCTATATCAAAGTCGAGCTAGCGACTTTAAACTTAGAACTACTCATTCTCAAACCTTAAACTTACAATTTAGATCTTTTGCGTAATTTAGTTTAGATTATTTTAATTCATGTTAGATTAGTTAGTTTGATTATCTTAGTTATTTAGTCTCTACAGTTTCCTTTCCATTATTTTTTATTTTTCTAGTTTTTAATAAGTCTCTACATGTCACAAGTCAAATTTCACATTTATTTAAAATTTCACAAGCCGTTATTAAATGTTCATGGTTGTTCATAAAATGTAACGGGCCATAACTTTGATGTTACGACTTGTAACTACTGATATAACACCTTGCACTCTTGTTTCACGAGCCATAATTACTTTGTAATGGATATCATAGTATGTTATAAGCGTAATATGCAATTTTCACGAGTCGTAATGATGTCGACACGACCCATAATCATAACTCTCACGGGGCATTACATTGGTATCACAGTCTCATAACATTTTGTATTTCGATCTTGTAAGTGTTACGGGTCGTTATCATTCTACTACAGATTTATCAATGAGTTGAAATTTTTTTTGTTTAGCTTCATGGGCCGTAAGCATTTTGTCACGACCTGTGAAAATAAGTACCCTTTGCAACTGATTCTACAAGGTTGATTTGTCATTAGGCGCCCCTCACGTATATCACCGTAGGTTCGTGAATTAGGCCAATTCATAACGGATCGTAAGTTCACCATCATGGCCTATAAATTATAGTTGAAGTCAGTCAACCTTTTGAAACATCTGATTTACGACCTAAGCACTCTATGCACGACCCATGACGAATTAATAACTAGATCCACAAAACTCGCATGGGCCGTTATATCCCTTTTATGACCCGTTACCACCCGTAAGTTCATCGAATCATAAATTGCACGAAACGTTACAAAGCTTTCACAGGTCGTAAATTGCAGGTCCTCACCACACTTTCACACATTTCACACTTTTATATATTACGGGCCCCAGACCACCTGGTAACGGCCCTGGCTAACTTTTTTTTATAAAAGCGCAGGTCCATGAGCAGCTTCGTCACGTAGCAATCACCAATTATCTTCCTCCACTCCGACGACGCGATTCCACCTGAGAAAGCTCTGGCAAAATTTCCATCATTTTTTTGCACTCCGGCGAACCTTCTACTAGGCGTACCAATATGATCATTGCCGTTTGACATCCGAGCAGAGCTCTGCGAGCATAGTGACAGTGATCGTTCACTCCACCGCCAAGATCTTCGTCGCTGGCTGAAAAAGCATCGTCGTCGAGAGCTATCAATTCATCCAAGCCAACATCAGTAGTCTTCTTCTAGCATAAGCTACATTCTTCTTCTCCGTCGCCGACTTTCTCCATATCATTCTCGCACTAACGAATATGTAGGCCATGAAGAAGATGACTTTTTACGAGCTGTGACTTTCATTTCACGGCCTGTGTTTTGCTAGAGTCTCATTGCAGAGCTACTGCCAAGGGCATCAATAGCTTCTCACAACTCGTGAGCATGTACCGAAGGCCGTGAGCAAGCTATCATGCCCGGTGACCATCTGCAAATCTTCTTCATCACCGCTGCAAGGGTCGTGATTTGCATATCATGACCCGTTAAATTGGGCATCACGGCCATTGCTTACCCTTCACGACTCGTAACAGCAGTGAATAGCATTAAAAAAAGGAATAAAGAAGAAGAAAATAAGGGAAGAAAGAGAGAAAAATTTTACTCCCTCGGAATTGATGAAAGAAGCAGCAAGCACCGATGCCCAAAATTTCTATCGGCCGAGGATACTATGGATTCTTGGCTTCTTCCTACAACTTCCACATATATCAGATTGTTTCGTTTCCTTTTATACATTTATATTTTTCATTATCACATTTATATTCCTACGAGTTTGATTTTTAACACTAGGAATAGTGTTGAGTTCAAGCTTGGGGGAGTTTGCAATTTCATGCGTCATGCATATCTTTTTATATTGTATTGCAAGCATACATTCTCTTTATGTTTTATTTGCATATTTGCTTGAATTTTATATTAAAAAATAAAAAAATATTTTTCATAATTAAAAATTACATCTTATTTTCTCATGTCTTAGTATTTACTTATTTTTCAAACATTATTTAAAGACATCGTCTTTGTCTTGGATAATTGATTTGAAAAAAAGTTGCTTAGTGAAACTATAGATGCTTGACGACAAATCTTGTCCATGCTCTTATTTTTATATTATGTATATTTGCTTGATAATAATTATATCCCTGTTGAATATTGAAGTGTAGCTGAGCTTATTAATAAATAAATACATATAAAATTATCATCATATATAAAAAAGGGCTAGTGTAGCTCTAAAAAGTATGAGAATGTACAAAAAGGTGTTATCTAGAACCTTGATGCGTTTAGATAATTAGATTCGTAGTGGATTCCTGCCCGACGACCTAAGGGCAACTGCTCTAAGATCCGTTGGCTGAAAGTCCGTTATATAAACCACCTTGTGAAATATGGAGAAGCACATGAGTACCAAATCAGTGAGAAAAAACCAGAAGAAATGAAAAAGAAGAATGATGATGAAAAGTTTCTAAGTGAAGAAATATAATAGTAATAAATGAATAAAAACTCATGTTATATTTGTAAATTCAACATATTTTTATTTTCAAGATTTATTTTCTTATTATTCAAGAGTTGAATTTGGAGGAGTTTAAAAATATCTTTCATTCATAAATTTTACAATGCCGAATTATTATGGAAAGTGATGACACTTAGACGATGAATGTATAAAATAAGTGACATGGTAGAAGCGATGATTAACCATTTTGATTGAAGCTTTGTTTTAAACATTGCTTGAAATCAAGTAAGTACTTGGAGGAGTTTAATGCATGCAAAATATAATATATAATTAGTCATGCATTTAATCACATTTTGATTCCTTTTTATATAGCATGCATCAATTTATGGCATTATTTACTTTAATTTTATAAAAATAAAAATCTACTAAAATTATATGTTTTATTACAGAAAAAGCAAGAAAACTTGAGTTAGGATGCCACCGAAGAAAATCGCGCTCAAATTGGAGTTCAAACGGAGTCAAAGTAAAAATTAGTAAAGACTTCCGAAAGAATATAACTGGTCGTGAGAGGTATGTAACAGCTCTTTGAATCCCTAGTTTCTCCCAAAAGATGAAAGCTAAATATAAAGGGTCGTGAGAGGTCTGTATTAAATCTTCAATTTCGTCCAACAAGTTTGTCCAAGTTACGGACCGTGATAAGAATGTTACGGGGTATTAAAATCACACCTTTATTTCGATTTAAACATTGTGAGGGTTGTGAAATCAATGTTACGGGCCATGAGAAGCCATATTCAGGCCGTTACAGAATTATTATGGGTCATTACGTAGGCTATTTTTGAAATTTCTTCGATTTTTCTTAGGAATTCTAAGTCCAAATCGAGCCCAAACTTTATCATAAGCCTCAGAGATGATTAGAAAATATATTTACTCAGATTTAAAGAAATTTTGGATGATTTTAAAGACCTGTCAAAGTTTATTTCAAATTTACTTGTTTTAATATGAAAAAACTTCGAATCAAACTGAAACTCTACGAAAATCCTTGAGACCCTTAGAGGCTATAAATAAATCCCATAGGAGTCAAAAAATAGGTGCTTGAGACCTGAGAGCCATGCCTATCTTGTAGAAGATGAATTTCGAAGCGTGAAGATCACCTGAAGGAGAAGGACGAATTAGTGCATGGTGTTCGGCTTGCTCTACTCCATTCGTCGAGATTTTATCGGCATGGATATTCATCTTAGTGGATATTTTGGCAACAAATGAATAAAAATGATATGCAAACAAGTTTGATTTGCCGAAGACGTGAAAACATGTTCAATTTGTGCTGGGCATGCATTTGTAAAGGAAATAGGTATGTTATAAGTGCAAATACCTTCAAAATAGTGATGCAAATGTATACATGAATTCTCCACATCAACGCACGCAGATCGGCTTGAGCAAGAATGCATGGAGATTGGACATGGAGGTGATCGTCATGAGGGAGGACGGGGAAACATGAGAGGGAGACATGGAGGGGGAGGGGGAAAAATGAGAGGGAGACGACGGAGGGGGAGGGTGATCGGAGATGAGTGGTGAGCAACATCAGCAAAATACGTAGGAAAGAGAAACATGATTTAACTTAAAGTTGTCTTCGACACGCGGAGATTAGACACGGAGGTGATCACTGTGAGGGTGACTATGAACGAGTGCGAACTTGAGCATGGACGTGTGGAGATCGGCTTGAGCAAGGACACACGGAGATCAGACACGAAGGTGATCGCCGTGAGGGGGGAGGGGGAAACACGAGAGGGCGACAATGGAGGGGGAGGGGAAACACGAGAGGGAGATAGCGGAGGGGGAGGGGGAAACACGAGAGGGAGACAGCGGAGGGGGAGGGTGATCGAAGACAAGACGGCCGAGGGGTCTCTAGTGAGCAATAACAGCAAACCCCTAAGGGTGACGACGAATGGGCGTGGACTTAAGCAGGGACACATGAAGATTGGACACGAAGGTGAACGCCGTGGGGGTAAAATATGAATATCAACATATTTTTAGTTAATTTTTTTAAAAAATATTCAACTAAGATGTAAAATTTTTAAATTCAGTCCACCCCAATTAAATTCAATTCATCCCTACTTAATCCTTCATTCAAGCATACTAAGGGGTAATGCCACCATATAACAACTTATCAAATTAAGTTTGGCTCATCCGGACATTGTACACATGTGAGTAGGACTCAATCTAACTTGAATGCGGTTGGATTACAAACCAACAAAATTCAAGATCAACGACGGTGCTTGGATAAATGGATAGAAGAGTCACGTCAACAAACTTTTATAAGAATAATTCATATAAATAATTTTATTTAATACCCACTTTTTAAAAGAATAAAAAATAGAACTTTTTCATTATCTTCCAAACTTTGAAGTCTTTTTTTTTACAAATCTGCATCCTAAAGTGTTTATGTGGTTAAACATTTCTTTGTTAGGAAGTTATAAACATAGTGTTATTTTTTAAAAAAATGGATACAGGTGATAATTTTAGTATTTTATCTAAATATATTTACTTTCATATTTGAATTTAAATTCACATGAATTAATTAATTAATTTTTTTTTCAACGAATCATTCATTATCAATTGGACAATGGCCAGTTTGATAGTATACTAGTACTCGAAAAGTAGCACAATTATTTTTTTTTTGGTATGTAAATTATTTCATTCACAGTTCATCTTAAAATGTGAAAGGAAAATATATACAGTTCTTACTAGTCATGAACAAGTGCAATCTTGATACAAACATAACCCTATTCACAATTCTTTTACACAACATAACGTGCGACGCTCAGTTTTCTTTGCAATTTACGAACAACTTTTGACGGCCACGAAAAATCGTCGGTAACTACCACGACGGATTTTTCTTAGCGCGACGTTTCTTCCATCACAAATATGTTTATGACGGATTTTTAAAATAATTGAGATAAAAAAAATTAATCTACTGTTTTATTCAAAAAGAAGTTGCCCAGTTGTCATTTAGCTAGCCATATGAACGCATGATGTTCAATTTGGGATTATTGGCATGGGCTTCTGTTGCCGTGCGCAACCCGCCGATTCCTGCACGATGACCGACGTAGGTTATCTCCTTGAGCGCCGCAAGATCTGCGATGCCATCCACTACGTGTATCTCGTTCAGATGAAGGAACTCAAGATTCGGCAGTGCACCTTGTCGGAATCTGACTCGGGCCTTCACGAGGCGGAATTCCAAAGACAGGACATTGAGATTTTCGAACCCTTGGGGGCCGATGCTGATCAATTCGCTCCTGTCGAATGCTGTTTTCTGTGGTGTTTCTCTCTCGTCGTCATCGAAGTATCCCTCTCCTCGTTGCCGACCCCGCACGTTAAGATGGAGCATTACAAGGCTCGGGAGACACTGGAGGCGTCTGATGTCTTCTTCCTTCAGACCACTGAGTTGCAGGAACAGCTTGCTCACATGATGCAATGACTCAACCCACCTCGGCACTCCATTCTCTGAAAGCATGCCATTCAGCTTCAGCGTCTCAAGCTTCGGAGGAGGGAACGACAGATCGTACATGAAATTCAGATCGCCGGAGTCGCTATCACTGTGATACTGCAACAACTTAATCCTGAAAAAGCGAAGAGAACTGCCGAGGTTTTCGAGTGCTGAGAGGAGCTTTTGCTTCACGTGTCCACTGGAAAACGTCGACGTATCGATCAATACGATGTCAAGCTTCTGGAGTTGCATCAGTTGACCAAGTCCCTCCACCACCTTAACATCGCTTACTATTGTGACGTCCAAGAATTGCAAGGATACCATGCTCCCCAGGCCTCTTGGGAACTCCATCGTCATGTAAGGAAACACAGATGTTGAGGTGTACAGATGGCTCAGTCGTCTGAGTTTGACGAGGGCACGAGGCAACTTCTTCACTCTCGTGTCTCTGATGTCGAGTGTCGTAAGATTTTGCAACATCTTTATGGACTCCGGGATCTTGGAAATTTTCGAAGACCTGAGGCACAGATGCTTCAGCAGAACTAAATGAGTACATATCTGCTCAATGTGTTGGTCATTTATGAACTTGCATCCTTCCAAATCCAGCATTCTCAATAGCCTCATTTCTCTGAAATTTAGCATCCGCCATTCACTTATTTCATTTGAAGGGAAGTTCAAGCTCAACGATCTCGCTAGAGATACGTCCAGATCATTCAATAATTTATTTGTTTCATGGACAGAGATGCGTCGAACCTTGGAGTCTCGTGGGATTCTTGTTTTGAAATTCTTGTTGACGATGCAAACGAAATTCTCATCGATTGCCTTTTCGGCGAGAATGTCATGTATCAAATCATGTATTTTCCAAAGTTTTATCTCCCCGCAGCTAACAATCGCTGGATCTATCAAGTGGCGGTTTACCAGCTCGTTGAAGTAGCTTTTGGCTATTTGCTCTGCGGCGGCTGCATCGACTCCTCTTCCACTCACGAGGCCTTCGGCGATCCATCGCCTCATCAAATGCGAGCGCTTGATCTTCCAATCTTCAGGGAATACGCTGAGATACAAGAAGCATGGCTTGATATCATCAGGCAGATCATTATAACTAAGCATGAGGATTCTCTTCATGTTCCTCGCTCCAGCTTCCCACTCGTGACCAATGCCGTCATGCACCATCTGCCACTGTTCCCTGCTCCTTTGATGCTTAGGCGCGAGGATTCCAGCTATGGTGACGACGGCCAATGGCATCCCACCACACTTCTTTAAGATCCCGTTCATAAGATCCTCCAAGTTTGGTGGACAAGTAAATGGCGGCACGCGAAACACTCTCTTGCAGAACAGCTCCCTAGACTGCTCAAGAGACAAGGGTTGGATTTTGTGGACATACCGAGGATCACGCAGGGAACAAGTATCAGCGACTGCATCGATACGGGTCGTGACGATGATCCTGCTGCCATTCCCATTATCTGGGAAAGCACGACTGAAAGCATTCCATGCATCCATGGACCACACATCGTCAACCAAAACCACGTACCTCTTGTCCTTGAGTCTGTTTCTGATCTCCACCACAAGCTCATCCGCCTCCATCTTCTCCGCCGTAGCTTCTGAGGCAACACCGAAACATTGCTTAATCAAGCTCCTCAAGAGCTTATCGAAGTCGAAAGACTGCGACACTGTTATCCGACCGCGACATGAGAAGTGCCCATCGGTGACCATGGGGCTCTCGTAGCAGTGCATGGCCAGGGTCGTCTTCCCCATGCCACCGGGTCCGACGATCGATATCACCCGAAGTTGGGGGGCGCCGTCGTCCTTCACCAGCCACTTGATCATCATATTTCGTTGTTCCACGATGCCCACGAAGGGATCCGTTTCGAAACTAAGGGCCCTCATCCGTGGGTCATGCATTCTTGCAATATTATTATCTCTAAGACCAGAAGCCCCGGCAGGGAAGTTATAGCGTTCACGTCTCTCCTTCACTTTGTTGGCCTTGAGCTTTAGATTCCTCAGATGAGAGGCCATGCGATAGCGAGCTCTCAGCTCCCTCGGTAGGTGAAACTTATTGTCGGCAAAAGGGTTGAACTTGACCCGTCCATGCTGAGAACTACCTCCTCCTCCTCGTGCAACATGATACATGAACTCATCTATGGCGTCTTCAGCTTCGCGGATCAGATCCTTGACTTGCTTCAGCCACTGCTTGCGCTGCTCACTAGAGGAGTACTCCTCCATGATGAGCTGCGAGGACATGTCCTTGAGGAGGGCAGTTGCCGTTTCGACCTCGTCCTTTATGAACTTGAGATCGTCGCCCCTTAATGATCCCAAGACCAACTGCGCCTCTTGTTCTAAGAAGGCGTCAAGCTTCTGCGCCACCAACACACCAATACTGGACATCAAGCCAACGCCAATGGCTTCCATCGCTTCCCCTTGCACTGATGATGAAAATAACTGGAATTTCATAAAGAAAAAGAGTTCCAACAATTATTCAGATGCTTAGGATTGATTACTTTGAGGTATATTTAGAATGCGACTAAAATTTAACAAGGATTAACTTGGAGAAACACACAAACTAGCAAACAAGCGAGAAGAATCGATGGGGAGCGTACCAAGAACAATGGCTTTAATTTCGCTAGCTAGAAGACGTAGCGAAAGCCCCCTGATCATGTTATCGTTGGAAGTGCTCCATTTTGTTTATGTCTATTTTTTCCTATTTTGTATGTTTGTATCTCTTCGAATGCACCCTAAGAATACAAGAATGCTTGACTTCAAATGCGAATGCTTGACTTCATCGCCTACCACATGACTGATGCATAGGAAAAAATTAATAATTGCAGTTCTTGTAGCTCCTCTGGCTAAATGGGTGGATAAATTAAGACAAAAATTGTGGTGAAGATAATTTAATTTCTGAATTTTAAAAACAATATATAAATTTATCACATATCACAATATGTTGCATTTAGAATTTCTGAAATGTAACCAATAATCATGATGCAGATAAGTAGAGTAGTGAATTAAAAAAAATCATTCCATTTTATGTTGTTTCGTACTTTTGTGTTAGACTCTTGACTTAGAAATAGTTAATCAACATTTATTGATAATATTCTCATGACATCCTCTCATTAAAAAATGATTGCGTGGTAGTGCAAACCTTGAAAATAAGTTGTCTACTCTATCCATTATAAGATCAAACTAAAAAATTAAAGTACATATGATTTTTCTAAAAAAAAGTAATTCTAATATTACAGTTGTTTGCATCTTCACAACACAAAAGTCGATCCATTCATTCCATCGGAAGAGTACAATTTACTGTGGATGTTTGCTAAAGCTAATTAGCAAAGGTTCTAGATGCCAAGAGCACTTGCTGAAGTAATATTTTTATTAACTCAGCAAGTAAAAGGTTACATGGTAACTCTCTACCACGGTAAAAAATTGACCTGTAACGAGAAAAAGTTTGACCGTAGATTTCTTTTCCCCTTCAAGATGGGATGAGTAATACGTTCAATTGACCGTCAATCGATTCTTTTCACGAGACAATTATTTTAGCCACTAAATTTGGAGTGCATTGGATGCAAATGTCTTGCACTTATTATAGTTACACGTATTACTTGAAGTACATCATATTAGTCAAATTTAATAATGAGTCAAGATTTTAATTTATGATGAGTGTGTATAATTTTTAACGTTACATAAATTAAATCGATGTCCCTGAAAGAAATCAATGTATCACAACTGTTAAATAGTCTTCAAGGAACCACATAGGAAATATTTTCAAACAAAGAAATTCGTCAAGCTGAAGCCATTAAAAGTTTCGAACACAATACACACGAAAAATATCAACCTCCCCGGGAACAATTTGAACGAAGAAAAAAAAGGGTACACATATATATATTAATAAATGAGTTAAAGTCATTTAATTTACTGGTATATAATATATACAATTTTATTGAAGTTGGGTTACCTGGAAAGTTCAATACGGGAAAGGAGAAAGATCAATTGATACTTTTTTTTTTCAACTCAAACTCATTAGAAACTAACAATAAGTCTTGAAGTTTGTTGACACAAATATTTTTTTAAGAAGCAGTTAGATACTAAAATAATTATTATAATAAATAATTGAAAAAGAGAGCTCGGCTAGTCGGCTGCCCCCATCCTATCTTTATTAATCTATGGTATATATATATATAATATTAATTTTATTATTTAATCTTTTAACATATATTATTTATTTCGAAAAATAGGTTTCACTCCACGTGGTATTCATGTGTAAACTACAAGTTGGAGGATTAGTTACGATTAAAGGATGAAATGAAATTGGAGATCAAAATGTAAGAGTTTAAGGTATTAATTAACATTAATGTTCTATATCTTGATTTGTTATAACACGTACTGGTATTGTGCAATTTTTTCTCGTAGCAAAAATTTTGATCTCTTTTTTAAAGTCACGTTGGTTGTTGTTCATGGTGATGCTGTGAAGTTTACGCGTGTTGTTTCCAAATATATGTTATGAATAATGCATTTTTGCAATGTGATGTTGAGAAGTTTACGCGGCGTTGTCACCGGGTGAAGCTTCCAAGGAGTTTTCGTAACGCAACAAGTATTTGGTCTACAAGTTGTATAAATGATTGTGGGGGTAAATTTTAATAATTATCCTTGAATCGAATCGGTTGAATTAATTCGATCGGGTGAAATTTTAGGTATAAAAGAAATTATTCGTTATTTTTGAATGACTTTTTAAATTTAAAAATATTCCAAAATTATTTTTTGATATTTTTTTGGAATCATACTTTTATATAATTATATTATATATATGGTTTAATGTATATCCTCTCTTTGTTCTCTCCCAATCCGTAGTCGTCGGATCCACATCCAAGATCCGACGGTCGCGGATGATGCACGTGGTTCAGCTTGAAGGAGTGCGCGATTCAAACGTTCTGAGCCGGTTCGGAGCTAAATTGACGCGCAGTTCAACGGTGAAAAAAACTAAAGAGAGAGGGGGAGACGACGATCATGACAACAGATGTGGGCGGGAATCGTGACAGCGACTGGTGATCTCTGATTCAACGGCGACGGTGATCTCGTGACGGTGGCGACCTCACTACAACGACGACCTCACGTGTGGCGACGAAGGTGACCTCGGGGCGTGAAATGAACTAGGGCATGAAGATCGTGCAGCGACGACCTCGGGGAGTCGAACAGATCTTCACATGGCGGCAGCGATCTTGCAGCAGCGATGAACTCGGGGTGACGAAGACCTCGGCACGACGGCAACAACCTTGCGGTGATAGGCGGTGATCTCGGCAGGGCACAAAGACCTCGACGTGGCGATAGTGATCTCAGCGGGGTGATGAAGATCTCGGCAGGGCGACGAAGACCTCGATGCGGCGACAGCGATCTCGACGAAGCAACGAAGATCTCGGTGGCAGGGCGATGAAGACCTCGGTGCAGCGGCAACTATCTCGACGAGGCGACGAAGAAATCGACGCAGCGACAATGAAGAGGCGACGACCTCGGGGCGGGGTCACGGCGACGGTGAAGGGGCCTCGACATGGGATCACGACGATAGCGAAGAGACCTCGCTCGGATCATCCTGGTCCGATCAGCGAAGAGACCACGCTCGGAACTTGTGAGGAGATGCTCGTCAAAAGTCCGATCCTCTGTCATTGAACTGGCTCAGCACGCTTGAACCATGCTCTACCCTTAGTGAACCGCATGCATCATTCGCTCCTGTCGAATCCTCATTCGATGGGCGTAGAAGGACAGAGGACGAAGATATACATTATAACCATATATATGATAAATTAAAATTAGACTAAAAATAATCAGTTTATATTAAATACAAAATATACTATTGAAATTTTAAAATTAGAGTTCGATCATTTTATAAAAAAATGTGGAATTTTATATAAAAATTATTATATCTATAATAAAAAATCAATATTATGAATTAATTTATATAAATAAAAAATGTGCTCCACAAGAATCCATTATTTGTTTCAGATGGGACTCTAGTTTTAATGGTGAATTTTAATTTATTAAAAATTATTTTAAATCATATTTGGACCCTTATTTTTCTATTCATTTTTGTTGGGTTGGGTAAAGTCTTCGGGTTTCTCTTGCACCCCTGCTTATCATCTCGATCTTTTAATTTTAATTTTTAACAAGATGGTCACAAACTTATTTTGTTAAAGTTTTTTTTGACCGACTATAGCTTGTTTATCACCATATTATCCACATGACACCTTATTAAAAAAATAAAACTAAAAAATAATAAATAATACAAGAAATAACAAAAAAGAGGTAGCATCTCGAGAGGTTGTCACCCCTCCTCCTCTCTCTGCTCTCTACCCTCTCCTTCCTTCCTTTTCTCCTCCATTGCCTCCATCCCTAAAGCCCCTCGCACTCTTCGTCTCTACCTCTGCCCCTGCATTCGTAGAGTCAATGACGACGGTGCCTTCAGTCCGCCATTTTTGTACAATGGATGGATAACATGATTTCTCATTATTGAACTTCAGAATGTACATACATATAACTAGAGTTAGTAGAGATGAGATGTGATCAAATTAGTTTTACCAGACTTGATTTGGTGCATCAACCTAATCTATCCTAACAAATAGATACATTCAGTTAATTATATACAATGAATAACTTCCATATCCTGACACGAACCTATCAAGTTGGCGTGTGAAGGCTAAGAACGCCCAACTTGCGGATCGTAAACCGAAATTGGTCTTTACCAAGGCCTTAGTGAAACAAGCTAAAAATGCATTGAAACATGAGCAGTGGCAAGCAATTTTGACTTTAAAAATTGCGAATAAAATGACAATCAATTTCAATATGTTTTGGTGCGCTCGTGAAAATAGGGTTGACAGCAATGTGCAAAGCAAATTGGTTATCACAATTTAACTTCATGGATTTTGGATGTGATATTCCCAACGTTGCAAGGAAACTACGAAGCCATATTAACTCGCAAATAGTTGTATCCATAGAACGATATTCAACGTGAAACTGTAGATTGCTTCTTTGAACGCCAAATAATGGGACAATCACCCATCATAATAAAATATCCAATAGGTGACCGTCGAGTCATCTGGCAACTTTCCCAGTCTGAATCACAATAGACTACAAAGTTGAAAAGAATGAGTTCGCTATACCATGATCATTCTTAAGACAACGCAAAATGCGAACAATAGCATCCCAATTTCGTTGTCGTGGCTCATGAACAAATTAAGTAAGAATATGAATAGAGTAGCATATATCAGGTCATGTAATAGTAAGATAAAGAAGACGTCCGATGATGATATTGTGAACGATCAACCAATGGTGCACCTAAATCAGTGGAATGCCAATGTTGTTGTTCCATTGGAAAAGAATTTGGCTTAGATGCAAGCATTCCAGCATATGATAGAATGTCTAGAAGATACTTTCGTTGGCTAAGTAAGAGACCATCTTTGGTGCATGTTGCTTCAATGCCCAAAAAATATTTCAAATGTCCAAGATCTTTTATGTGAAAACAAGGACTCAAGTAGGATTTAAATGCACTGCAAAGTACAATCTCATTGCTGGCAATGAGCAAGTCATCCACATAAATCAAAACTCCAAGAAATAACCCATCTTTATTGTAAGTGAATAAAGAGTAATCTGTCATAGATTGCACAAATTCATAAGTGATTAATGCCGAAGAAAGTTTGGAAAACCAATTATGGTATGCTTGATGAAGCCCATAAATTGATTTTTAAAGTCGACAAACTCTATCATTATGTGGAGAATGAAATCCACAAAGCAATTTCATATATACTTCTTCATGTAAATCACCTTGAAGAAAAGCATTATGCACATCCAGAAGTATTATGCATATCCCAATGTCAAGAAAGAGCAACAACCAAAAAACATCACACACTTACTAGCTTAACTACTAATGCAAAGGTTTCATGAAAATTCATCTCTTCAACTTGTGTATATCGATTGGCAACAATATGTGCTTTATATCACTCAATGCTTCCATCAGACTTACGTTTAATTTTATATACCCATCCACATCCAATAGCCTTCTTTCCTTGCGGTAATGTGGCATGTTCCCAAGTATTATTATCTTCAAGTGCACTTATTTCCTCTGCCATAGCAGCACACCAAAGTGTATTATGAAGAGCTTCAAAGTAAGATTTGAGTTCAACCTTAGTGTCAAGTGCTGCAAGAAAAGCTTGATGGGAAGCAGAAAATCTAGCATGGACGATCTTGTGCAAGAGAATGAGACTCCACAGCCGAAAGCTCAGTTGAAACAATTGGTGTTTGGGGATTAGATGATGTTATTATAGAGTTGTGTGGGCATGTTATGGGGATTGCATGTGAAGGATCTAATGGAGGAATGCAAGATGTGGGTGCATCAGGAGGAATAAAAATTGGCATGTCACTTGTAGAATCTGGAATGGGCAGAGGAATGACAATAGGATCTGAAATGGAGTTATTCTCATCAGAGTTAGCAAAAGAAAACTTATCGTCATAAAACACCACATCACAAAAACAAAAATCTCATTGGTTTCTAGACTAAGAAGCTTCCAACCTTTCTTATGACAAGGGTATTCAAGAAAAAGTCATTTTCGAAACCTTGTCTGAAATTTATCTTTGAAATATAGTTTATTATGTGCAAAACATAAGCAACCAAAGATTTTAATGTGGTCATAAGTTGGAGGAGTATTGAAAAGAATCTCGAAAGGTGTCTTACCAAGTAAAAGTTTTGTTAGTCTATAATTTATCAAATAGGTTGCAGCGAGTATGCATTCTCCCCAAAAACAAATAGGAAGATGTGCTTGGAAATGAAGAGCTCTAGCAACATTTAATAAATACCTATGCTTATGCTCAACTCTACCATTTTGTTGGGGTGTATGAATGCATGTAGTTTGATGGATTATGGCATGAGTAAAATAGAAAGATTGCATGACTGTGGAGGAAAATTTCTAAACCATTGTTGCTGCACAAAAATTTAATGGAATGTCCAAATTAAATTGATTCTTAATTAGATTATAAAATCCTGAAAGGACATGGGCCATTTCAAATTTTCTTTAAGAAGATAAACATATGTAGCTCGAACGTAATTATTGATGATAGTCAAAAAATAATTCGCACAAAAAAGAAGACATGCGATAAGGATCCTAAATATCACAATGAATAAGCTCAAAACAAGAAATAGTTTTATTTGTACTAGTAGAAAAGATAGTGCGCGTTTGTTTTGCATGACAACAAATCTCACATAGATTATGATTCTTTTTATTCAAACTAATTCCAGGAAGAAAGGACAAAACATCGTCTAAAGGGTGACCCATTTGTCTATGCCACAGGTCATTATTAACAAGTTCTATTGAACAAGCCAATTTTGATGTCACACCATGAAGTTAGTAAACACCACCTCACACTTCACCACTCCAATCAACCTCTTTGAAACTTTGGTCCTGCAAGACACATGCATTTGAAAAGAAAATTAAAATACAAGCCATATCTGAAGTTAATTGTCTAATAGAATTAAGATTCCATATGAAGCCTTTAACATAAAGAACATTTTAAAAATGAACTCCTTTCCTATTTGCACACTTCCAATTTGTGATGCATGAAGAGTTCGACCATTGGGTAGGCGAACAATAATTGATGCTTGTAGATCTTGTGTGTTGAATAAATGAGTTGCATTCCCAGTATTATGTATTGTTGCGCCTGTGCCAAGAATCCACTTGGTATCATTTAAAAGTAAATGTATACTTGCTAAATGTTCTGAAGAAGGTGGCTTCACTGATGCAAGCATGTTGACCAACTGATTAATATTGTTCAGTTGTGAAATTAGTGGACTAGTGTCCACTTGAAATGGAACACCTAATCACAGTTGCCACTATAGTGAAATTAAGAAATTTGGTCAAGTGCCTAAACATCTAGTTCAATTAGTAGCAAAAGCGGGATATCGTAGGAAAGACTGACAATTTCTGAATCCACTTAAATGTAGAGAATTTTTTTAGTAGCCTGCTGCTGGTATTTAGGAAGTGGCGTCACTACTTGTGAACTAGTGATAAGTGGAAGATCGACACACCAACAAACTAAATTTATTTGGTAAGGTCGGTTCGGATCGCGTGCCTTATAGTGGTAGGTGATGCTTTCAATAAGAATTTTCTTCATTCAAGGACTCAAACTCGATGCCTTACTTAAGCGATGAGTAGCAATTTACCATTCTATCATAACCACAGTTCTTGAAACCAAGTCTCATACTTTTTTCTAAAAAAAATAAAGTCACAATACAAATAGCCTCGAATCCTATGTTCCATAAAAAAATAAAATTATATTGTCATTTTACGAGAGAAAAATAGAAAAGAAGGCTATTTATACTACCTAAGGGTCATTTGTATGAGATAATGCAGATAGATTATCGATAATTTTATTTAAAATTTTTTGGACCCACCACATCATCTCATTTATCTATGACTAATTATCGATAATTTTAATTGCTCTAGTAATCTTAATTACTATCTCACTAGTAATCCAGATAGTAAACCGGGGAAATGACTTATCAATTACCTGCTGCTTGACATGCATTTTAACAAAAATATCCACTCAATCAAAATTTTATCTTGATGGAGGGATGATGGCGGATGGATTAATCGAGGAGAATGACATTTCAAAAAATAACAAGAATACAACTATGTATATCAAGGAATCCACCACAAAATATAAAAATAAGAACTCAAAATTCATAATTCAACAAAACATAATATACTTCACACCTTACATTCATCCTTTTATACTAGTTCTAATTAAATAACATAATAAATGAAAGACTCTTCAACTCTCAAGATGATTGTTCGCTTTTCAAGATGATCATTCACTTCTCAAAATGTCTTCTAAACTTCTGCATAATATTTATGTTCTTTAAGCACACTTTTTGAATCTTAACAACTCTTTATGACATTTAATGACTTCATATCAATTCATTATTAATAATTTATTCTCCAGCATTCTTCCTCGGTTGGGGAAGACTCGTCCTCAAGTCGAATTTCTTCAATGTCTTCTACATAAGGGGATAAATGTATGACATAAAAATTGTTGAAACTTCATAACTTTTGGCCAAATAATTTTGTATGCATTTTCTCTTATCTTCTTTAGAATTTGAAAAGGACCATTTGCTCAAAGCTTGAGCTTTCCAAAACGCTATAGGGGAAATCTTTTCGAATATAAATCCATACTAGATCTCCTTCCGTAAAATTCATGGGCCTTCTACACTTGTCATCTTGCTCCTTATACTTCTCGTTCTGTAGAACCATTTTCTTTCGAACATGTTCATGCAAATCTCGATTTTGTTTTACTTTTTTTTTCTGTGCATCACTACTGAAAGAGTTAGTTACAAGATGAAGGAGTAAATTTAATGGGGATTAACTCCCTAAATAATTTTTTAATGGTCTTTTTCCAATAGATTTTCTTTGAGACCGATTATAAGGAAACTCTGTTTGATCCAATTGTAGATTCCATTGTCGAATATTCTCTTTTATCAAAAATTTTAATAGATTTTCTAAAGTTCGATTGACAACTTCTATTTGACCATTAATTGGATGATGATGAGAGAAATTAAATTGAAGAGAAGTTTTGAGCTTCCTACAAAGTGTGCCAAAAAAGTGACTTCCAAATTTTGTATCTCGACCAGAAGTGATAGTTTTCGAAATACCATGAGGCTTCACAATTTCCTTAAAGTAAAAATCAACAACATGAGATGCTTCCAAGGTCTTGAGGCATGGGACAAAGTGTGCCATGATAGTGTCAAAATTGGCAATGAAACATTGATAAAAGGATGTTAGTCCATGAAAGCTTCGAATGTCTTGCAACGACTTTGGTGCATCCAATTTACCATTGCCTCAACCTTGCTTGGATCCATGCTAATGCCTTCCGGAGAAATAACATATCCTAAAAAAATGACAAAATTATAAATTAGTCGTTGATTTCAAAGAATTTCAAAAACTGAACGAAGATGCTCAAAGTGCTCTGTATACTTAGAGCTAAATATAAGAATATCATTAAAGTATACTACTAAAAATTTTCTGATGAATGCTTTGAAAATATGGTTCACCAAGCGCATAAACATTCTGGGAGTGCTAGAGAGAACAAATGACATTACCAACCACTCATAGAGGAAATTTCCTGTCTTGAATGTAGTTTTTCATTTATCTCTCAACACATTCATATTTGATAATATCTACTCCTTAGATAAATCACTGAAAAAATTGATGCACCATAAAGTTGGTCAAATAAGTCATCAAGACATGGTATAGGAAACCGGTACTTGATGATGATTTTGTTCATTGCTCAATTGTCCATGCACATTCTTCATGTGCCATCTTATTTTGGAACAAGGAGAGCAGGTATTGTGATGCATGCAAAATATAACATATTTTATATTATTATTTTAGTTAATTTTTCTATAATTTGATCATGGCATGCATCATTTTAGACCATTTTTAGTTATAATTTCGAAATCGATTTTAATTATTAATTCTTTAAATATTATAATTGTGGATGGATTAACTTCATTTTATTAAATATTCTGCAGGTAAGTCGAATTAACGCGGAATGAGATATATCGGATGTTATCTTAAGGAGTAAAAACGAAAAGATTTTGAAGCGTCAAAGATTTATCATTACGGCCTGAAATCATTGGGCGAAATGGGAATGAAAGAATGATTTTACATCCAAAGATTTTACGGCCGAGAATCACATGAAGGCGTAAAATTGAGTTTATCACCTTCCTTGGATAAAGTTACGTCTAACTTCGTTGGGGGTAAAAACAAATACAACTTGATTTTTTGGGTGTAACATGACATGCATAGTTGGGCGTAATGATTAAAGGAATCTTCGTTTTGGCCGAGATTCCAAGAAGGGGTAAAGGAAGATGTTATCATTTTGGGCATAATGGCAAGAAAACTTATCATTTTGGCGGAGATTTGAAGAAGGGAGTAAAGATAAAAAGAGTTTATCTTTTTGGGCGTAATGGTAAAAAAACTTATCATTTTGGCCGAGACAAATATTGGTCGTATCAAGTTTTATCCAGTGAATTTAATTTCAGCCGTAGGATTTGCGGCCGTAACCAACATGAAGACCCTTGTTCGCACCTATAAATAGAAGACGAAACTATCGATCCAATTCGTGCCTTGAAGTTTGGTTTTCGTTCACAGCAAGTCGTGAGCTTCGAGCTTCGACCAGAGAGAGAGAGATTTGATCGGATGACTATTTCAGACGTTCCGACGACATCCGAGGATCCTATTTTATTCTGGATGTAATTCTTCCAATTATTATTATTATTTTATTATTATCTCTCTGCAATTCTATGATGAACTCCATGTTTTTAGTTATTTTATTTTTAGGAGATTATTATTGAAGAAAAATTCTGTGAACCCTTGCTTTATTCTTATTAAATTTCTTTTGATCAATTTTTAATTGTATTTAGTGCTTTTGATTTAATTATTTAAAATTTTGAGTTAAGTAATTACCAGTTTGTGGACTACTTAATTTCATATTTTATTTAGTTAAATTAAATGATTTATTACGAAATTAAAAATTGACATAGGTCTAATAACTAATGTGTGGAGAATTAGATCTGCATGATCTGTTAATCTATACCAATTTGTGGAGTAATTAATAGTTTAGAATTTTCATATTAATGCATCTTAATTTTAATCTCATCTGACGAATACCAGTTTGTGGGACTTCAGTTTTGGTTAAATTTAAGATAGTTTGATTTATCGGATTAAATAACAGAATTATCAGTTTGTAAACTCTGTGATTTTAATTTTGTAAATTAATAACTTGGAAAAATTCCTAATCCATCTTAAGAATTTTAATTTATCTTTTCTGGTTCACATTTTTATCCTTAATGCAATATCATCCTAAGACCAACTTCAACACCATTATCTTATCTTATTATTATTCTATTTTCCTTATTTTAATTTATTTTTACAAAATTCATTTTCAAAATCCATATTTTTCTTCTCTTATTAATTTATAAATTCAGATATTTTATTAATAATATTCCTCGTGGGTTCGACACTCTTTACTCCTATTTACTATATTACTTGAGCGACTAATGCACTTGCTAGCGATTTTATTTTGCTACATCATTTTACGCATCATATTGCACATGGGCTTAAGCTTTCACGAACCTCTTTTGCAATAACTCATCAAGTTGTCGTTGTACTTCTCCATGTTCCTTCGGACTCATTCAATAAGTTGCCTTATTTGATCAAATCAATATTATGTTATATTTTCCACACAGGTAAAAGTCCTAAAGGAATATCATTAGGGATCACATCTTGAAATTGATCAAGTAAAGATTTCAGAGTGACATGGATATCACTTTGATCTTCGTTCTCTTCCAAACTACGAGTGCATATGTGTAATTGAGACCTTGGTATATAAGTACTTCCTTCTTGGCTTCTATTTTCGAAAACTAACCTTAACACCATTTTTCTGAATTCAAGAAAGCTTAAGGCTTCGAATGTTTCTCCAATTTGAGCTCCAATTTCTCCACCATAGTTTTTTAGACAACATTTTTACAATTCCCGCTATCAATAATAATGGTTCATACTTTTTCACGTGAAGTACATCGAGTATGAAAGATATTATGACGAAGCTACGCTTTCTCTTCAGCATGTGATGATTTCAAGAGGCGTTGAACGACCAGAGCGTTTCCTATCAGCATAAGTAATATGACTTATGAGATGTGATGGTCATAACCTCCTCTTGTTCATTGACATCCTCCTCATCTTGATAGGTGTCAAATATATGTTAATTTTTAATTTCTTCAATAAGAGAGATAACCCTCTGATTTGGACATTCGAAAGCAAGATAATCAAATCCTTGAGATTTAAAGCATTGTTAAGAGGCATTATTTGAAATAGTGCAAGTATTACCTTTTTGTGTCGGAGCACTTTTAGAAGAAATCATTTTGTTAGAAGGCGAGGGGGCTTGATGGCTGGAGTACTCCCTCGGTTAAAATCTCCTTTTTCAAATCGAGGATTTGATCATCAAAAGACCAATAAGGTTGAAGTTGAACAATATTTCTAACCTTAAATCAAAGATCTCCGAGATGTCAAGCAATAGTCAGTTCTTCAGGATCCATGACATCACATTTCATCATATGTTTAAAGTGAATTGTGTATTCCTCAACAGATGATTCACCTTGTTTGAAATTGTATAAGCTAGAGAAGGAATCTTGTTTGTAGCTAACATGAAAGAATTTCTTTTTTAGCTCCTTCATCTTTTTCCACGTCACGATCTTTTATTTTCCTTCATGCTCCCTTCATCTCTTTAGATTCTCCCATCATACGGAAGCATGTTTCTTTTAGTTTGATGACAATATGTTTGACCTTCTTGTCAAGCTAATCGATGAAGTTTTCTAGATGTCATTGTCCTTCAAAGTCGAGGATGTCAACATTGATGCCGCAGTCACTATGTTGACGTCGTTGGCTGAGGAAAAAAACCCTCCCACTAAATGAATCATCATCCTCTTCATGGAACAAATTAAAATTCTCTTGATCATCAGCTTGCGAACTATGACGTTGCTCATCATGATTTGTAGCCAGATAACTTCAAGATGTTGTTGAAGTTGTTGTACTTGCTTTCTCTACTCATCCATCTCGATATCACGAAAATCATGCCTATTGTTGTCCATGTTAACGTTCGAACCACATTGACAATGACCAACCAGAAAAGAACCAAAGCTTTGATACCAATTTGATGGCAGGATTAATAGAGGAGAATGAAGCTTTAAAAAATAATAAGAAAATAACTATGTATATCAAGAAATTCATCAAGATTGACAAAGTCTAAAGATAAAAACTTAAAATTCATGATTCAACAAAATATAACATACTTCACATCTTACATTCATCCCTATTTATACTAGTTTTAATTAAATAATATAATAAATGAAAGACTCTTCCACTATCAAAATGATTTTTCGCTTTTCAAGATGATCCTTGACTTATCAAAATGTCTTCTAAACTTTCACATAATATTAATATCTTTAAGTACACTCTTTAAAATCTTAACAATTCTAATTACGACATTTAATGACTTTTTTAATTTCAAAAGATCTCCATATCAATTCATTATTTTATCTTGGAAATTTATAATTCTTCTGTTTTACTGGATGAAATTTCAATGAATTAGGTTAATCATTTATTCTCCATCAAGGGAGCTGGCACGTGTGAAGCTAGTCAACAATTATCTAGGTTATCTTGCAAATTTGGAAACTTGTGTTCCTCAATTGTTGTAAGTAGTTCGGTGACGCCCATCATCATTGAGAGCCCAAATGAAAAATTATGAATATAAATTTGATTAATGAGACATATATGTTTTTTTTATATATTTTCAATCTTCAATCTTCAATTTTCTTACATCAGGACCTCTCTATCTAATGGAAAAAAATGTTGTTCATATTTTATCAACAATAGTTTACCTTAAAATGCGAAAGGAAATAAAGTTCTTATTAGTAATGAACAAATGCAAATTGATATAAACATGGCAACATCCACATATTTTTTTTTCCAAACATGGTAATATACAAATCTCCTAAACAACTAATGATAATAGATTGTATCGTGTTTTAGTCGAAACAAAGTGGTACAGATGTCATCCATAAGAACGTAAGATGTTCAATTTGGGATTGTTGGCATGGGCTTCTGTTGCCTTACGCAGCCCCTCGATCTCTGCACGATGGCCGACGTAGATTACTTCCTTGAGCGCCGCAAGATATGCGATGCCATCTGCTACGCGCGTCTCATTCAGATGAAGGAATTCAAGATTCGGCATTGCACCTTGCTGGAATCTGACTTGGCCCTTCGCAAGCCGGAATTCTAAAGACAAGACATTAAGATTTGCAAATCCTTTGGGGCCAATGCTGATCAATTCGCCTCCATGTTGGATACAATGATCCCGGACGTTAAGATGGAGAATCACAAGACTCGGGAGACGCCCAAGGCGTCTGATGTCTTCTTCCTTCAGACCACTGAGTTCCAGCAACATCTTGGTCACATGATGCAATGACTCGACCCATCTCGGCACCCCATTTTCTGAAAGCATGCCATTCAGCCTCAGTGTCTCAAGCTTCAGAGGAGGGGACGATAGACCATACATAAAATTCAGATCGCCGGAGCCGCTATAACTGTGATCTTGCAACAATTTAATCCTAAAATAGCGAAGAGAACTGCCGAGGTTTTCGAGTGCTGAGAGAAGCTTTTGTTTTACGTATCCAGCCGAAGACGTCGGCGTATCGATCAATACGATGTCCAGCTTCTGGAGTTGCATTAGTTGACCAAGTCCCTCCACCACCTTAACATCACTTACTATTGTGACGTCCAAGAATTGCAAGGATTCCATGCTTCCCATACCTCTTGGGAACTCCATCGTCATATAAGGATACACGGATGTTGAGGTGTACAGATGACTCAATCGTTTGAGTTTGACGAGGGCCGGAGGCAACTTCTTCACTCTTGTATCTCTGATGTCGAGTGTCGTAAGATTTTGTAACATCTTTATGGACTCTGGGATCTTGGAAATTTTCAAAGACCGGAGGCACAGATGCTTCAGCAGAACTAACTTCCCACATATCTGTTCAATGTGTTGGTCCTTTATGAACTTGCATCCTTCCAAATCTAGCATTCTCAATAGCCTCATTTCTCTGAAATTTAGCATCGGCCATTCACTTATTTCATTTGAAGGGAAGTTCAAACTCAACGATCTAGCTAGGGATACATCCAGATCATTCAATAAATTATTTGTTTCATGGACAGATATGCGTCGAATCTTAGTGCCTCGTGGGATTCTTGTTTTGAAATGCTTGTTAACGATGCAAACAAAATTCTCATCGACTGCCCTCTCGGCAAGAGTTTCATGTATCAAATCATGTATTTTCCAACGTTTTATCTCCCCGCACTTAAAAATTGCTGGATCTATCAAGTGGCGGTTTTCCAGCTCTTTGAAGTAGCTTTTGGCGATTTGCTCGGCTGCAGCAGCGTCTCCTCTTCCATCAACAAGGCCTTCGGCGATCCATCGCCTCCTCAAATGTGAGGGCTTGATCTTCCAATCTTCAGGGAATACACTGAGATATAAGAAGCAGGGCTTGATATCATCGGGCAAATCGTTATAACTGAGCATCAGGATTCGCTTCATATTCCTCGCTCCAGCTTCCCATTCGTGACCAATCCCATCATGCACCCTCTGCCACTGATCTTTACTCCTTTGATGTTTAGCCGCGAGAATTCCAGCTATGGTGACAATGGCCAATGGCATCCCACCGCACTTCTTTAGGATCCCTTTCATAAGATCCTCCAAGTTTGGAGGACAACTAAATGGGGGCACATAAAAGACTCTCTTGCAGAACATCTCCCTAGACTGCTCAAGAGACAATGGTTGGATTCTGTGGACATATCGAGGATCACGCAGGGAACAAGTATCAGCAACTGCATCAATACGGGTCGTGACGATGATCCTGCTGCCATTCCTATTATCCGGAAAAGCACCACAGAAAGCGTTCCATGCACCCACTGACCATACGTCGTCAACCAAAACCATATACCTCTTATCCTTGAGTTGCTTTCTCAGCTCCATCACAAGTTCATCCGCCTCCATCATCTCCGCCGTAGCTCGAGAAGCAGCACCAAAGCATTGCTTAATCAGACTCTTCATCAGCTTATTGAAGTCGAAAGACTGTGACACCGTTATCCGACCACGGCATGAGAAGTGCCCATCGGTGACCATGGGGCTGTCGTAGCAGTGCATGGCCAGGGTCGTCTTCCCCATGCCACCCGGACCGACGATCGATATCACTCGAAGTTGGGGGCTGCTGTCATCCTTCACCAGCCACTTGATTATCATATTTCGTTGCTCCGCAATGCCCACGAATGGATCCGTTTCAAAAGTAAGGGCCCTCATCCGTGGGTCATGTGGGGAACCATTATGTCTTGCAACATGATCGCTAAGACTAGCAGCAACGGCCGGGAAATTATAGCGGTCACGTCGCTCTTTCACCCTGTTGGCCATGAGCTTTAGATTCCTGAGATGAGAAGCCATGCGATAGCAGGCTTTCAGCTTCCTTGGTAGGTGAAACTTATTGTCGGCAAAGGGGTTGAACTTGACCGGTCCATTCTGAGAACTACCTCCTCCTCGTGCAACATGATACATGAATTCATCTACGGCATCTTCAGCTTCACAAATCAAATCCTTGACTTGCTTCAGCCACTGCTTGAGCTGCTCACTAGATGAGTACTCCTCCATGATGGACTGCGACGACAACGTCATGTCTTTGAGGAGGGCAGTTGCCGATTCGATCTCGTCCTTTATGAACTTGATATCATCGCCCCTTGTTCCCAGGACCAACTGTGCCTGTTGTTCCAAGAAGGTAGCAAGCTTCTCCACCACCAACACCCCGATACTGAACACCAAGCCAACGCCAATTGCTTCCATCACTTTGCAGAACTGGTGATGATCATCTAGCTGAGATATCGATTTTGATAAAACAAAAAAAGTTCTGAAAATTCTTCAGTTGTATAGGATTAATTTGTTACTAAATGAGACTAAAATCTAGGAAGAATTAACTAAGATGAGCACGCAAAACTAGCAAACAAGGGAGAAGAAACAATTGGAAGCGTACCGAGAACATTCATTTAATTTTTGGTAGCTACAAACCCCGCTATCGGTTTACCCTTGGAAGTGCTCCATTTTGCTTGTCTTTTTTTTTTTTTTTTGGATGTGTGTGTGTTTGCATCTCTTTGATTAACTCCTTCCTTAAAAATACTTAACTTCGTCGCCTACCATGCATGCATGTCAATGACGGATGCATTGGAAAAATTAACAATTGTGTATTTGTGTTCTTGTAAAGTTGACAATGACACGTCAACTTAATATTTTTCTACTGTTAGTTGGATGGAATACATTGATACATGAGTAGTGCCCAAAATAATTGAATTTTCGTAATTTAACGATAATATATAAATTCATCACATTTATACCCATATTTTGCATTCAGAATTTTGATATGTCATCATAATGCTTATAATAATATCCAACGTTAATATATGTAGAGCAGTGAGTCACATCATCATTGTATTTTATGTTGTCTTTTAATTTTTGTGTTAGACTCGTGATCTGAAAAACATAGTTGGTCAACATTTATTAATGATATTCTCATGAAGATGCATGCCATCCTCTGATTAAAGAAATGATTGCGTGGTGGTGTCGATTAGTTCGAACTCAAAAAATTGTATGCGATTGCTTTGAAAAGTACTCTTACGTTGCAGTTGATAGCGTCTTGACATAAGAAAACTCGATCCATTCATTCGATCGATGTCGATGATTGGTGAAACTAATTAGCAAGGTTTACATGCCTACAATGTCGATTTTGATGATTCGATCGATGTCGATTAGATCGATGTCGATGATTGATGATTGCTGAAGTAATCTTTTTGTTGAGTCAGCAAGTAAAAGGTGACATGGTAATTCATGGAACTAGTCTACCGCATCTACGGCAAGACTTCTTCCATCCTCACTTATTTGTGCCACCGAAACTTATGCAATTTGTTATATGTTACATGTCTATAAATTTCTTGTACGCATTATATTTCACATCACAGAAAATATATATAAAAACAATATCTTATTGTCCTGTTATGATATAAGAACTCTAAGCTCATTATGGTATCTCCTAGTACTCCTTTTAATTTTTTTCTCCTCAACCTTGCAAACAGAAGCAACATCACCATGCCTCCTCTTCCTACACTCACAAGCTCAGCATTTTATTTCTCTCAAATTAACTCCTACCAATTACCATGTGGAAAACACAGATGTGGTCATTAATAAAATGTTTCCAACTAGAAGCCTTTCTAAATGACAGCAGTCCCCCTCCTGAACCTTAAGAAATGACAAGCATTCCTTCCTCACAGCTTCTTGACTGGCAACGTTGGGACTAAATGCTCCTCAACTGGCTTCTCACCTCCCTCTCTGAAGAAGTCATCTCATTGGTTGTCGGCCTCGACACCTCCAAGGACGTCCGGCTCGTCCTCAAGCAAGCATATGGAGCACCATCCGAAGCACGTCTTCTTCAACTAAAGATGCAATTGCAGAACCTCAAACAAGGTGACACATCCCTCTCCAGCTTTCTCCCGCAAGCAAAATATATTACTGATGAGATCAGTGCAGGCGGCCAACCCCCCTCTACTTCCAACTTCAATGCCATAATCTTTAACAACCTTCACCAAGATTGTGGACCAATTGTGGCCTCTCTCTCATCTCGTCAGACACCTGTCTCATTTCCAAAGCTGCAAAGCATCCTAACAAGTCATGAAATTCGTCTCATGGCTAACGCATCTTACACCTTCACCCCAAGTGCTAATTATGTCAAAAACAATCCCTCCAACAACTCTACAAGCTTTAACAGGGACGTAATCCTTCTCGTGGCCGTGGTCGTGGTCGCAACTCCAACAATCACAGAGACCTTTGTCCCATCTATGATGTTTCTGGACATTCACCATATAATTGTTATTATAGACATTCTGCCACTCAATAGCCAAAAGTGTACATCGCAACACCAAAACCTTCATCAACTTCAGAAATCTCTGCTTGGCGCATACTCTAAATGGTATCCAGATACTGGTGCAACACATCATGCTACACCTAATTTGCAAACTTTGGCTATAGCAGAGCAATACCATGGCGAGGATTGCCTGCAAATTGGAAATGGTAACACACTTTCCATTCACCATGTTGGTCAGTCCATCCTTCCTAATTCTTTACATCCTTTACATTTATGTCATATTTTTCATAGACCTTCAGTTTCCAAACCATTACTCTATGTCAAAAAATTCAGTGAAGATAACAACTGCATTTTCGAATTCCATCCTACTTTTTTGTTCTAAAAGATTGAGCAACCAACAACGTACTCCTTCACGGCCACACTAAATATGGCATGTATCACCTGCATGCTAAGCCTTTTGCTCCTGCTATGCATCTCAGCACTCTCTCCACCACCACCTAGCATGCTAGATTGGGTCATCCGCATGATAGGACTCTTCATACTATCCACCGCTCCAACCAGCTCACAAATAATCACAGTCGAGACTCCACTTCATGTTGTGTTGCCTGTTTAAAAGGCAATTCTAGTTGCCTTCATCTTCCAAACAGCAATAACTATAGCTCTTTGCCCCCACAGTTAGTCTTTACTGATGTTTGGGGCCCAACGTCGCAACCTTCAACCTCTGGTTATTGTTTCTTCATTATTTTTGTTGATGATAATACTCGTTACACATGGGTGTTTCCTTTGTTTTGCAAATATGATGTAATAAAAATTTTTCCAACTTATCGTCTGATCGAGCGGCAATTTGAAACTACATTAAAGAGCCTCCAAACTAACAATGGCGGTGAATTCCTTGCCCTCCGTCATTATGTCTCTCAAACAGGTATACACCAGCGACTTACTTGTCCTCACAGCCACGAGCAAAAGGTTCTGTTGAAAGAAAAATTCGTCATGTTGTTGATATCGCGCTAGCACTTCTCTCTCACGGTGATGTTCCTAAACACTTCAAGCATTATGCAATAGAAACTTCCACCTACCTTTCATGATATTATATAATAATTAACTCCATTATATAATATTATTACCTTATTTAATAACTAACTCCATTTCATGATATTTCTTGTTTTATGAAAAAAGTTCGATAATAATACAATTATTATGTTTTTAGGATAATTAATATAGATTAGGATACGTAACTTTATTGTTATTAATTTTATATTTTTCATATATTATCATCTTATATAATTAACTTTTATTATCTTATAATATATTTTTTTCAAAATGTAAAATAGTATTTTTTTTTAAAGGAAAGACTATTTATTTTAATCAATACAAAGTGCTAATATTAGTTGAAATAGGATTAGGATTAAAAATATAGATTGTCACGTATTAGGATTATATATTGTATTAAATCTAAACTTTTGCTTTTCATCAAGACTTAGTTGGTTAAATATAATTTTTTAAAAATATATTAGACATTAAATTTTATTATATGACACTTGTCTTCATAATATTATGCCACTTGTCAAACTCTCAACTCTCATGCTTTTACCTTTGCTTTTAGGATAGTTAATAATTAATAATATAGGTTAGGATAAGTAACCTTATTGTTATTAATTTTGTATTTTGCATATATTATCATCTTATATAATTATTTTTTATTATCTTATAATATACTTTTTTTCAAAATGCAAAATAATATTTTTTTAAAGAAAAGACTATTTATTTTAATCAATAGAAAGTGCCAATATTAGTTGAATTAGGATTAGGATTAAAAATATAGATTGTCACGTATTAGGATTATATATAGTATTAAATCTAAACTTTTGCTTTTCATCAAGACTTGGTTGGTTAAATTACATGCATCTATAAGTTAGATAATTTTTTAAAATATATTAGATATTAAATTTTATTAGATGACACATGTCGTCGTAATATTATGCCACTTATCAAACTCTCAACTCTCAACCTTTTACCTTTGCTATATATATATATATATATATATATATATATATATATATATATATATATATTAGTATGATGACCCGCGCGATGCGTAGAGGACACGGAATTAAACATAAATTTTGATTATAAAATAAGAAATTTTAAGTTGATATAAATTTTATAGATTATATAATCATTTTCTCACCTTAGAAACTTATATATGTAAATATGTTATAATAAATTAAATTTATTTGGAATTATTTTTAAAATTTATTACATTATCTTTCATTTTTTTAATTATGTTTTACTCTATCTTTTCCCCCTTATCTTTTTTACTTTGTTAACATCTATTATTTAAAAATTTTAATTTTATTGATGTTAATTTACATATGAAAATATAAAAACACCGTGACTTCTCCTTTCAAACTATATATCTTTTTAATTTGATATAATATAGGTATAAATACCAATTGATATCTATATTTTTAAAAATAATATCATGTCTTAGAATTAAGTAAATACTATTTATTTTAATACTTTTAACAATTTCTATAATTTTTTTATTTTATCTATTTCATTTTCTATGTGATAACGTAAAAATGTCATATTTGACATGCTATATATATGTAAAAATATATAACATAAATAAATTAAATTATTATATATCATACTAAAATGACTATTAAAATTATTTAAATATTTTAAGCATTATATGTGACTTGATGAAATAGTGTCATGGGTCAACTTCTACCTTGCCATTTAATTATATATGCTATAATTATATAGAGAGATTGATGATGAAATAACAAAGATGATAATTATATGTAAATTTTTATTACTTATATTTTGTTATAATTTGTAGCTAATTATATTTTGTTATCTATTTTAAAAAAATTTCCACCACATTACATTCACTTCTTAATTAAGTATATTTTTATAATGATTTATTTTAAAATATATACTTAATTGTTATAACTTTATTCCAACAATATGTATAAACAATTATATATATTTTTTCATTCTTAAAAATTAATTAATGTCACGATCTAACTTTAAGAATTCAATTATCTAGATCATATTACATAGCTTCATTATAGGGTTACATCCAACTTTTAACTCTCTTTAAGGTATGTGTATATATGCATGTTATGTACGTATTAAATATAAATAATGATTGAAGTTACATATTTTATCTGATATATATAAAAGTTTATATCTGGTGTTGACAATATTTATTTTAATAAGAAATATAAGTAATATTTTTTTAATATTATTATTTGAGTATAGGTGTCAAATTTTTAAGATGGTCATAAGTTAATTCCATGCAAATCCTTACCTTGGTTATACTTTTTTATATATATTTTTCTTCTTAGTATTTGATAATATTTACATGAGTAACTAAAAAATATATGATATATAAGGAGCATAGATATTTACTCAATATTAATCAATATCATCATAATATATATTAATTATAAATATAATTTATTTTATTTATTATTATAACATAACTAACATACTTTATAAACTTTCATTTAAAAACTAATTTTGACAATACATTGCTTAATGAAATAATGATACTTAGCATCTTCTATCTTTTATTTTATATAAATAAATATGGATATAAATGTGTAAACTTCAATAACCAACAAAAAAAGTCTTTAGCACTAAATGATGTGATACTCATTGATATTATTAAGTTTACCTTAGTAATAATTTTATGAATATTATTAATAATAAATGTAATTATTATTATAAGATCAAATATGCAAGTTTATAATTTAAATATCTTCATATACATACAACATTTTGTTAGCATATAGAGGCATACACTTAGAGATCTGTATATGGTATTTTATATCACAAAGGACGTCAAGTATACTACCATTTTGGAAGCATCATCTATTCATAGTTACAAATATTGAATCTAAAAATATGAATAAACATACACATACACACACACACATATATATATATATATATTTCATAATGAATTTTTGAATATCATGATGATATTATAATAAAATATTTATTTTATCACGCACGTGTGTATATTCGTATGCCCGCACATACTCTCTGCTTTTAAAGAGGGAGTCGAATATGCAAATAAAAATTGAGAGCCCCTCTATTTATACATGGTGTACAATACACAATTTGTATATACAATTTAGATAAAAAAATATTTCTTATTCTTGAAAAAAAGCATGCACACATAATAGAATGTATAACTTACTTTTGCAATATGCACCATTGCATCATATACATCACGATATTTATAGCTAATGTAGATAATATAAAGAAATAATAACTAAATTAGAAACCACCCAATAATAAACTTTTATAGATATTATATTATATCTTATTTATACAACTGTATCATAAGTAATATAATTAAATAATAATTTAAATTATAATTAACTTTTGTTATAGGTGATTACGTATCTTATATTGGTTTGTAACTGACTATCCAATAATAATAATATGATTATTTTGTTTGATATTCTAAAATGATTGATATGCATAAATCTTCTATCTTGATAAAATAACAATGATAAAATGATTAAATTTGGTTGATTTTTTTTGTTATCAGCTAATTACGTATCCTGCATTTGTTTATAATGAAATATGACATATGGATATACATATAATAGTAAATTTAAAAACTATTAATAATATTAAAATAATGATTAAGTCTAGCTAATTATTTTATTATTAGCATATTATCTATCCTATATTAGTTTATAACAAATTATTCAATAATAACAAAATGATTACAAATCTTAGTTGTTTGATATTCTAAAATAATTGATGTACCTAAATCTTCTATCTCCTTTGTAGAACATCAACCTCATAACAATAAAAAATAACTATATATGACTAAAAATTATTAATAAAAATAATATAGGATTATAAATATTATTAACACAAAAATATATGAATTATTTCACATATTAATTATACTAACAAAATGATTAAGTTTAGTTGATTATTTTATTATTAACTAATTATGTATCTTATATTGGTTTATAATAAACTATCCGATAATAACAACATGATTACAAATCTTAGTTATTTTATATTCTAAAATGATTGATATATGTAAATCTTCTATCGCCTTCATAGCATAACAACCTAATAACAATAAAAAAGTAGTATATACAATTCATAACTGTTAGTATAAATAATATGAGAATAAATATTATTAACACAAAAATATATGATTTATTTCATATATCATTAGCTATAGAAATTTTTTTTCATATATATATATATATACACACACACATACAGATAAAGAGATGTATAAGATGTAGATATTGAAACTGAAAGTCACTATATTTATAGTTACAAATATATAATTTAAAAATATAAATAAATAAAATTATATTTTTTTTTAATAACTAACTTTGAGTTTTCATGATTATATAATTAAAATATTATTTTTTATACATTCAATTTATGAGAGCTCAACACGTAGTACTTTCAATATATATATATATATATATATATATATATATAACTAAGGTTTAAGTATCCATGATTATATAATTATAATATTATCACTTTATATATTCAATTTATGAGAGCTCGACAATTATCTGTATCTTATATATTGAAAACTTTGATGATATTTATATTGATCATCAATAGATATTATCATTATAGTATGAAATGCATATGTGTAACTCAAACTTTATAAAATTTGTCTTTTCTTATATATTTAATTTTTATTGGACAAAGAGAAATTATATAAAAGTATTTTTTTATCGTACACAAACTTGACGTATACAAATGTAAATTAAAAGCTTCATATAATATTTAATATTTTTTATTAAAAGAGTATATATATATATAAATATTTTTTTTATCATGCACAGACTTATATTTGAAGGTCCGCACGAACTTTTTCCTTCAAAAGAAGGCATCAAGTATGCAAATGAAACTAAATGTCAATCTATTTATAGTTACAAATATATAATTTAAAAATATAAATAAATAAAATTATATATATTTTTAATAACTATAGCCGACCCCACCTAGTGGGATAAGGCTTTGTTGTTGTTGTTGTATATTTTTAATAACTAATTTTTGAATTTTCATGATTATATAATTAAAATATTATTTTTTTATACATTCAATTTATGAGAGCTCGACACAAAATACTTCCAATATATATATTTATAGATATAGATAGATATTTTCTAATAACTAACGTTTGAGTATCCATGATTATATAATTATAATATTATCACTTTATATATTCAATTTATGAGAGCTTGACACGTGTCATTTTTTACCTCTGCTTATATATATATATATATATATATATATATATATTATATTATATTAAAGAGAGAGTACTTTGAAGAAGATATTAACATATGGCATATACATGGAGTGCCACATGTCCTCTAATTAACATATTATAATTAATTATTATAATACTAATTCACATACTCATAGTATATTAATTTATAAATAGTTTTTAACAATGTCATAGAGATTGTTAATATAACTATATAATTTCGTTAGATTAGTGGATACTAATAAATCCTAACCGTTAAATAGATAAAATGATTATTAAAGATATATCCGAATAACTAATGTTTTAACTATACCATTAGATAACTAATGCAAATAACTATACCCAATCGAAAAGAAAAAAATCATAAAACAACATATTTAACCAATAAATTTATATCGTGCAGGTTATATATATATATAGTATATATTATTCATATTAGAATCGTGAATAATACTAATTAACTAACTAATTAATTTAAAAATTAAAATGACAAAAATAATTTATATTTAAATTAAAAGTATTAAGCATGTAGAAAATGGGCAGCCACCACAAGGTCTACAAGCTGTAACTAAAGTTTGCAGGTTGCTTAAATCACTTTATGATTTAAAACAAGCTTCAAGGCAGTGGTATCTCAAGTTTTCAAAAACATTGATAGGTGATGGGTTCATTCAAAGCCATAATATTTATACTCTCTTTACTTATCTTCATCAACACTTAAAACTCAAAGATCTCGGTGCTTTAAAATATTTTCTAGGCTTGAAAATCTTGAGATCAGACAAAGGTATCATTGTTTCTTAAAGAAAATATATATTAAAGCTCATTGAAGATTGTGGTTTAAGTGCTTGTAAGCCTATCTTGACTCCAATGGAAGAAAATCTAAAACTCACTTCTTGTGAGTTTGACAAGGTTTTTCCAAAGGATTCTTCTAGTTCTGATCCTACTAATCCTCCACTTCAAGACAGGTTCTTTTCAAAGATTAATTGGTCGACTTATACATATTACTCAAACAAGGCCTGACATTACCTTCTCTGTCAGGCATCTTAGTCAATTCATGCACTCACCAAAAAGGTCTCATATGAATGCAGCCTTGCGAATTGTTCATTATCTGAAGAATGCATCAGGCAAAGGGCTTCTCTTTCCAGCTGAATAGAATTATGTCCTTAGTGTTTACACTGATGCAGATTGGGCCTCCTGTTTAATGACAAGAAGATCTGTTTCAGCCTTTTGTATCAAATTAGGTTCATCACTGGTTTCCTGTAAAAAAAAAAGGATGTCATGGCTCGATCCTCACCTGAAGCAGAATATCGTAGTGTTGCTCTTGGAGTTGCTGAGTTGATCTGGCTGCGGCGTTTATTTCAGGAACTGCGATTGCCTATTTCTTTGCCAATTCATGTTTTTACTAACAATCAACCAGCTTTACAAATAGCAAAAAATCCTGTCTTTCACGAGAGAACTAAGCACATTGATGTTGATTGTTTTTTCGAGATCATGTTCTGCAGAAGCTTGTCAAGTTGTGATATATCCCAACTTCAGAGCAGCCTGCTGATCTTCTAACCAAGGCTCTATCCAGACATCAGCATGAATACCTTCTTAGCAAGTTGGGTCTGTTTGACATGTTTCAGCCGCCAACTTGTCGAGGGGTATTAACATCCTTTATCGTGATTAGAACAAGTGTACTGCAGAATTATTGTACTACAACTTTGTAACTTTGTACTACACTTTGTTCCTCTGCTTTGCCTTCTTAGTCTGTACATATATATAAGACTCGTGATATACCGACTTTAACTAACTTTTGAAAATTGAAGAGTTGAGACTTGTTCTTTTCTCCTCTTCTGCCTCTCGTCTTCATGTCTATGTTGATCTACTGAATTCTTCTTCTCTGTTAATCTGTTGGATTGCTTGAGTTGTTCAATTATTGACACGAGGGCGTCCTAATAATTGCAGACTTTAATATATATATATATATATATATATATATATATATATATATATATAATTTAATTTGGTGATGAAGCTTGAGATGATGTGCTCGCTCGATCGTCAAATGGAAGGTATCGATAAATGTAATTTTCTTATTTGCATGCAAGAGACAATGAGAATGAGATCGATGTTGTCATCTAGTTGAGGCTGCCGGGCGTTTGATTCTTTGATAAAGTGTGAAATAACTTTTTATTTTAGTGAATATCGTCAAACAATTGGCAGAATAAGGTTAAATTGATCAACGTATGTTTTCTACGAAACCATCTTAAAATTCGTGATATCACCATTTTATTTCGTAAAAGTGCAATATTTTTATTCTATCAAAACAAAGAAATAGACATATTCTCACTTTTTTCATCTTTTATCGTTTCTTTTAATTTTTTTATAATTTAACCATATTGTATTATTTTATTATTTTTATAATAATAATAAATGTCAATTAGTTATAATAAAATAATTTAATTGTGAAATATAATATATTTAAAGTTATTCCTTTTATATTAAATAGGGAAAAGAATAAGAATATGACAAGATATATTATATTTTTCTGAATAATTGTTATTATTCTTTAAAAATTATTCTTTGTACAAACGGGCTTTCATTTGAGTTATAATCGTCCACTCTCGTTGATCGTGAGAGCCAGGGTTTGGTTTTAGTTTTTACATAGACAAAATCGTACAACATCCATGCATGTTAGACTGATCCAGTAGGACGTGGTGGAAGGAGGCAAAGTGGTGATGTGATGTAAACTTGGATTAATATCTTCTTTGTTTTATTATTATTTTTTAAAATCATTTTGTCGATTGAAAGATTATATGCATGTGGAAATGCAGAGTATATTTAAAATATGAATTTTTTAATACTATTAAATTGATAACTTTGAAAAAAAACTTTTACGTGACACTATATTTGACATGCTTCAATTGCATATATTATTTAAATTGGTAGGTGGCTGAGTTAAGAAATATTATCTCTTAATTGGAAATATCATGGCTAAGTTAAAAAAATCTAAGTGCGTGTTTAAAACTTATCCATTTTTTTTAAATCTAATTAAGGTTCAATAAATAAATAAGTTAAGTTTGAAACTTATCCATTTTTTTTAATCTTCTTCGACAAGTCTCCTCTCAAACTGTACCGAGTTGATTTAATTCCTTAAAAACATGATTAATGCATGTGATTTAATTACTAGCCAAACATATTATGAGCGGATGAGCCAACTTAATTAATTAATAACTAGCCGCCCTTGTATGCTTTGTTTGAATTACGTACAGATAATGCGTTCCATTACTCACTTGTAGTTTATGGAACTTATTGATATCAGCAATTGGACTTTGTGCTTACTTACTCCCAAATCCAATAATGAACCGAATTGATCGGAATGGTGCAAATTGGGAAAAAGAAAGAGAAAAAAAAATGTATGGGCCACCAAGAGGACATATTGAAAAAATGAAAAAAAAAATGTATGAGCCACCAAGACTATATATATGTATGTATATCAGTAATGTATATACACACACCATATCCAAGAGGACGACTAGAATATATTCTGACCGTATATACAAGACTGATCTGAATTCTTATCCAAGTTTCTTAGGACGTCACTTATTTCATTTTATTTATTCAAAGATGAACGACCTAAGTAATGCACGGGAATAAGAGTGACTTGTATACATTTCAAAAGTGGCCTCTTTTACACTTCACGAAAGACGATTCACAAGAGTTTAGAGTGGATCTTCATCTCAATTACATATTATATAAATCAATAATCGGAAAAAACTGTATAAGAAAAGTTCACAAGGCCAAAAAAAAAAGGTCTCACGTCCATATCATATAAATCAGATGCGCGGATTATATATCTATCTCAAAATTGTAAACCTCATATATATATAGAGAGAGAGTCATGTTTTCAACAATTATTGGTTATTGATATCTTTTGTTTAATCTGACTGAACATGTAAACTATGAAAGAGAAAAAAAATAATACTTTATGTATGGGTTTTCTTATGTTATGTGGACATGAAATTAATCGGCGTGAGAAAATTAGATTTCCTTTCCGTTCGATCGATATAACACAATTCCAAGTAGTCATATATACCGTGGGCACGCATGCAATAAATGAGTCAACATACATAATCAAGTAATACACAATTAATTATATCATTAGAGTAGCCGCCCGCGTGCAGTGAAAAAAAAAAATCAAAGTGCATGTTTTTATCCACTTTTTTGGAGGATCGTGAGTAGGAATGGGAGAATCTACATGAACTGAGCTTCAATTGAATTTACAAGACGATCTTTCTATTGGGTTACAATTTAAGGTTTCAATAAATAAATAAGTTAAGTTTGCAACTAAATCCATTTTTGTTATCATCTTCGACAAAATCTCCTCTCAAACTGTGAGTTTATTTCCTTAAAAACATGTGCGCATGTGATTTAATTACTAGACAAATATATTATTAGCGGACGAGTCAACTTAATTAATTAACTAATTACTAGCCGCGCCTTGTGTGCTTTGAATTACGTACAGATAAGGTACCCACCGAGTCCTTTGTTCTATTACTCACTTGTAGTTTATGGAACTTATTGATCAGCAATTGGATTTGTGCTTAGTTATCCCAATAGTGAAACCAAATTAATCGGAATGGTGCAAATTAGGAAAAGAAAGAGAAAAAAATATGTATGAGCCACCAAGATGACATATTGAAAAAATGAAAAAAAAATGTATGGGCCACCAACAGTATATATGTATATATATATATATATATATATATATATATATATATATATATATGCACACACCATATCCAAGAGGACGACTAGAATATATGCACACAACAGTGATCTGAATTGTTATCCAAGTTTTTTAGGGACGTTACTTATTTCCTTTAATACACGGGAATAAGAGTGACTTTTATACAAGATTAAAATGAGTATACTACATATTTATATGTCGTAGTATACTATATGGAATGGTAGATCGATCGATCTATCATATAAATTTGATTTTGATGAACATTAACATATACAATAGATCTCGACTTATTATATTCAGTGCCCTCCTAAATATATGTAATTGAGATGTTCTCAATTACATATATAATACTGTTTCCTCTTCTCACATAAATAATTTTGCACGGTGACAGATTTATTCCACACATTTAATGTCTTCTATCATGACTTTTAACAAAAGAGAGGCGCAAACAGACCGGCACAGATTTATCGGCAACGCATGCTTTAGAAGACTCCAATTTTACGTAAGTACAAACTTATTTAACAATTTGAGAAATTCAATTATTAACTGTTGGATATAAATTTGATGGTGTAAAAGATTGAAAACAAAATGAGATAGAGAACACTAAAATTGAATCCTATTACATGTATTGTGTACGTATGTTTGCAAAAAAAAAAAAAGTTAATTGGTGAAGTCTCAATTATTTAACAATTATCATATGTATGACCTAATGAGGGTGATCGATCGGTCACCATACCCGGCCATCATTTATTTATTGGTAATACTCTCCTCAAGAGGCACGCCATCCTCATGTGCCTTCAATTATATATGTAGTTCGTATAGAAAACTGTGAAATAAATAAAAAAAATAAAGATGTATGGTCAAAATGGAGGATTTGGATTTTAAAATTTTATCTTGATGTATTTTTTTTGTTCATAATAGATTTTTTTTATCGACGACTTTTTTATTCGTAAATATTTTCTTTTCATTCGCACTAATCGAAAAAATTATCATGTTAAATTTTTATGTTCATATTTTTATTTTATTTTCTTAATTATTCATCAATTCTCATTCCAATAATTGCGTGGTAGTGTAGCCGTTTATATGATTAGAAATAGGTTCCCTATCAAGGTTTTCAAACTCGAGAGTCTACGTAGACTCGTTTTACATCTAGTAAACTCGAGACGTAAATTCGAAACATAGTTTTAAAAAATAAAAAATCGTATTGTATACCCTAAAGAATTTTTAATAATTATTTTTCTACATTATTTTTTCAGTTTTAAAAACTTCAAAACTCACATATGTATAAGATAAATGAACTACTAAGTCAAAACAATAAGTAATAGTGCAATCACTAAGAACAATGTAAATAGAATAAATTATGGATAGAAAAAAGAAATAACTAAGTGGAAACTAAATGCTAGAAGATAATCTTGACTTGCAATTCTCATCATGATATAAAAAATGGTAACAGCACGTTTAAATTATTTGAATGATAGAATATTGAATTAACAAGTGATAAAAAATGCTATATGACATTTCTGCAACAACAAGATGTTCCTAAAAATAAGGATCTTCATTAACATAAATCTACATTAAGTTATGAAATATGTAAAAATAACATCAAAGTATTAAATACCCACAAAGTATTAGTTATCCATTTTTATTTCCAATTATGCCCCCAAACTTCATTTAAATACCTAACTATGGCTATCTCCGAGTCTACCAAGGATTGCACACGAGTTCACATGATTTTATCGATTTTACCGAGTTTACTCGCGAGTCTAAGCGAGTTTACCACTATCACCGATTCTGAACTGAGTTCACTCGATTTTGAGCTCTAGAGACTTGAAATCGTCCGAGTTTACGATTCTAACTCGCGAGTTTAAAAACCTTGTTCCTTACTCTTCGATTAATTAGTTATAACGTGGATAATGTGCATTTTTTCATAGCATAAATATTATGCATAATTTTTCATAGCATAAACATAGATACTGCTCGACTTTATTGACCAAAAAACGTGTTTAAACCTTTATATAAAAAAACAGTAATGGGAAAAAAACTGTATCAAAAAGGCTCATAAGGCAAAGAAAAAGTCTCACGTCCATATCATATAAATCAGATGCGTGAATTATCTATCTCAAAATTTGTAAACCTCATATTTATATTCATGTTTTCAACAATTATTGACTGAACATGTAAACTATGAAAGAGAATAAAATAATACTTTATGTATGGATTTTCTTACGAGGACATGAAATTGGCGTGACAAAATTAGAATTCTTTTCCAATCGATATAATATGCATGTCATGCATGCATGCAAACACTCACTAGTCAATATACATAGTGGGCACGCATGCAGCTGAGTCAACATAATCAGGTAATACAATTATATATATATTATTTTTTGAATATAATGCAATTATATATATTATTATAGTAGCCGCACCCGTGGCGTGCCTTAGAATTCGTGTCCTGTCTTGTAGGGGTGAACGTCGGTCGATTTGATTAATTTGGATAAGTCGATTAATTAATCAAATCAATCTAAAATAATTTAATCATTATTTGGATCGAAAAAATCGGTTAACCGATTTTGATTAACCAAAAATTTTGGTTCGATTTGATTCGGTTAATTAACCATTTTAATCAAAATCGAATATATTATAAAAATTTGTTATTAAATTCATAAATTTTGAAATATATAGAAATTAAATATGTATTCAAAATAAAAAGTAAATATTATATTTGAACTTGGTAATAAGGTAAAAATTATTAGATAATTAGAATACCAAATTAAATTAAACAAAAAAATTATAAAACTATAATAAATTTTTACCAAAAATTAATTTTTTTTATTAATTCAGTTATTAACTAAAATTCTGATTAATTGTCTATAATCATCTAAATTATTTCTGTTAACAAATTTTTTTATTCGTTAATCGAACAGAATTTGAATTGAATAATTTGACTCGATCAAAAAATCGATTGGTTAACCGTTGGATACGATGAAACAGTTAACTAACTGTGCTCACCTGTCTTATCATCAATCACGATGGATGAAATTTATGGAACTCCCCAAGCAATTTCTCGTCATCCGATTCTGTAGCTTATTCCCAATATATGGTAAATCAAATTATTCGGAATGGCTAAAATGGTAAAAGAAAACAAAAATAAAAAATATGAGCAAACAAGGAAAATTATACGCTCGATAAATTGTATAAAAAAGTTCAAGCTTTGATTTTATTTTGAAATTTAATCTAATTTTTATTTTGGACTGTGATTTTATTCCCAAATATAACTTAAATTTTTATGTTTTTTTAGAAATCTAGTTTGTTAATATAATTTTCCCAAAAGATATTATAAGTTTTAAAAAATAAAGGATAAAAATAAAATTATTCTTGTCAAGTTTGATAGTAAATTAGTGTCAATGTTATCCTATTTTCTAATAAGATAATATAAGATCATTAAATATTAAGCTTTATCACATATAATAATGAAATTAATATTTTTTACTTCTTTCCATGTAATTATAATATTATTTTTAAATTTATACAAGCTTAATTCTTATAAAATTTGAATTAATTATATTTAAAATGTCTTGATAGAGTATAATAGTTGTATGATCTGGATCAATTCACTATTTAATTAATAAAATAAATATCAATAAGTAAAATTAATATTCTACATCTATTTTATGTCGAATGTTCTACATATATGTATTTTTTATAATTTCAAAATTCCAGAAAATAAAATGATAAAAATACTATTTTATCATTTTTAAGTTTAAAAGTTTATGATATGTTGTCCACTTATATATTTGGTCAATATTGAATTAATATTTTATGATAAAAAATATCAAATTAGTGTAGTAACCAATTTAAAATTCACAATTGTTAACATAAAAGTTTAAACTAGATTTGATAATAAAATTAAAGTTTATAATTTTTTGCGCAAAAATAAATTAATCTAAAGTTGATAATAAGACCAAAATTCGATTTATTTTATACAATTTACTCTTTAATTAACTAATCCATGAAGAGAATACGTACATGATCATGAACCATATCCACGACGACCACGGCTACTAATTAACTTCCCCATTTTTTATTTAATTAAAGATGCATGACTTATCCAATTGATTCTAAAAAAATATATCCACTCTTATTCTCTCTCTCTCTCTCTCTATATATATATATATATATATATATATATGGTTTAATAATTGTGGAAAACCCATTTGGTGAAGCATTGTGTAACGCCCCTATTTATATATATAAGGTTTAATGATTGTGTAACACCCATTTGGTGAAGCATTGTGCAACGCTCCTATCATTGCTGTCCATTTCAAATTTGTGACTCAGATCGAAACCACATTAAAACAAAAAAATCACCTCTCTTCCCTAGCCGTCGACGCCGGATCGAAGGGGAGGGAAGGCGACGACGGCGCTGACCGAAGACAGGGGCGACGATCGGAGGAGAGAAGAGAGAGATCGGCGGCGTAGATCGAGAAGCGGAGAGAACAGAGGAGAGCGAAGCAGCGGCGCAGACCGAGGAGAGATCGGAGGGAAGCGGCGGCAGCGGCATAGATCCGAGGAGAGATCGAAGGGGAGGGTGGCGGCGGCGCAGATCGGAGGGGAGGGATGACGACGGCGCAGATCGAGGAAAGATCATAGGAGAGGGGCGACGACGGTGTAAATCGGGAAGAAATCGGAGAAGAGGGGCGGCAGCAGCACGGCGATGACGCAAATCTTGGAGAGATTGGAGGGGAGGGGCGGCGACGGCGCAGCAATCGGAGGGGAGGAGCGACGGCGACGTAGATCGGAGGGGAGGGGTGGGGACGGCGATGAGGAGCACCAGAGGTAGATCGGGGATGCCGAAGAAGAGAGGGAGGGAAAAAAGGAGGGATGCGGAAGGAGAGAGAGAGGGAGGAGAAGAAATAGGAGGATGGGGAAGTAGTTTAGTGGTTTCGATCTTAGTCACAGATCTGAAATGGATGGTGATGATAAGGACGTTACATAATGTTTCACCAAATGGACGTTACATAATCATTATATATATATATATATATATATATATATATATATATATATATATATTGATATGATCTGAATTCTCATCGAAGTTTCTTACGGGCGTTACTGATTTCCTATGATTTATCCAAAGATGCACGACTTAATTAATGCACGGGAATAAGAGTGTGACTCGTGTAACTTTGGTTCCAAAGTGGCCTCTTTCACACTTCAAGAAAGACAATCCAATCCATAATTACGTGAGTGGATCTCCATCTCAATTACATGCATGATAATATATATATATATATATATATATGGCATTACACGGCGCACAGATTTATTTCACGCATCTAATATTTTGTATCATGACTTTTGACAAATAAAGAGAGGTTCAAACAGACAGGTACAGAGATTTATTGGCAATGCGTTGCCTTTGGAGAGTGATCCAATTCTAAATCTCAACCACTTCGTACGTACTACATGGAGAGATTAATTAACTTATTTAACAAGTACCATATGTAATATGTATATGCATGTATTTATAGTATGTATGTACGTATGTATTAAGCTTCATGATGATCCTTGGGGTTGTCCAGCCACGAATCAGCACGAATGAAGTAGAAGTAAGGCTGTGCATCGCTCACACCCAGCCACCTCTTGCCCTCCTCGTCGTAGAGCAGCCCCAAATCCCCGCACACGGGCCGACACGTCTCGCACACGGCCGGGCAGAACACGAACTTGTAATCGAAGATCTCCTCGCTTTCGCCCTCCTCGAGCGGGCGCCTCTCGAGCTTAAACCAGTTGCTCAGCGTCTCCGCCCCCGGATTCCCTTTCTCGCCGTCGATGGCTACGTACCGGTCCCCGGTGGACTCGTCCGGGGGGGCGAGCGTCCACACGGTGCTGACGTCGGCGACCTGCACGTTGAGGTCCGTGGAGACGCGCACGACCTCGTCGTCGGGGTTCACGGGCGTGAAGGTCACGGGGAGGCCTCTTTGGATCTCCATGGGCGCCGATTTCACGTAGAGCGGGCATTTGCCGACGCCGCGATTGTCGATGGTGAGGCCGCCTAAGATTCGGAGAAGTGGACGGACGAAGTATTTTTCCCCCGGTATGATCTCCTGGCCGGCGGAATCCCGGACGGCCGGCGGAAGATCTGTGCTACTATTTGTTGCATGGGATGGGTCGACGGAGGCGGCCATGGAACAAAGGAGGACGAGGAGGAGGCCGGTGGCGTGCAGGTCCATATCTGAGGGCAGGCTTTAATATTGCAATATTGAGGACGGGTTCTGGTACTTTTGGTGATCGAGCATGATTGATATGCTTCCTTTATATAGATTGAGTTCGTGAACGAGAGAGATAGAGAGAGTAAGGGATACGTGGAACTCTCCTCTTGCTACCTTTTTTTTCTCTCTTTTTGCTACTTGCTATAATCTAATATGCATGGATGAGATGAGATCGATCATGTTGTCATCACAATTGAGCAAAAAAAGTTGGGGCTGCTAAAACGATCAAGAACAGTTGATTGGATACTTGACGTACAGAAACGTACCACATCCACGCCATTGGTTGGATTGGATTGATCCAATGAGACAAAGTTGGCGGAAAGAGACAGATGGTTCTGTGATGTAAATTAACTTGGAGAGGCTTTCTTTCTTTTATATATTTACTTTAAACTATCTTTTTGAGCCATGAAAAAATTATGCAGTGTGTTCAATTCTTATACATTTATAACAATTTAGAACTTCACTTATTATACATCTAGCGATAATACTCTTTATATTATCTAAAAAGCTCCATCACCTGTTTTACTTGAAGAGTCAAGTCAAATCAAAAGTTTGAGTTGTCTCCTTTGTTAAAATCTAATTTTTCATTACCAGGTTCATGAATATTACTTTGCATTTTTATTACAATTGATATGTTTTTTCCTCACTTTATCACTAATTGGAAAATAATATGGTCAGTGGTTAGGGTAGAAAAAAAAAACTAAGTGCTTGTTTTTATCCACTTTTTTGGAGAGCTGGCGAGTAGGAATCTGCATTGGTAATCTGAGCTTCAATTGAATTTACTAGACATCTTTATGTGGGGTGAAAATTTAAGGTTGCAATAAATAAGTTAAGTTTGAAACATATCCATTTGTTTGATAACACGAGTTGATTTAAAAGCATGTGCGCATGTGATTTACTAGTCATACACATTTATGAGCAGACGAGACAACTTAATCAATTAATTACAGGCCGCCCATGTGTTCAAGTAGTCGCTTATAGCTTATGGAACTTATTTATCTGTCAGCAATTGGTATTTTGTGCTTGGTTACTCCCAATAGTGAACCAAATTAATCGGCAATGGCGAAAATTGGGGAAAAAAAGAGAAAAAAATGTATGATCCACCAAGAGGATATATTGAAAAGAAAGGAAAAAAAATAATTTTTACACTTCACGAAAGACGATTCACAAGTGAGCGGATCTTCATCTCAATTATTATACGAATGTGTACTACAAGATAATTTTTTTGTGTGTACAAAATAATTAATTGGTTAAGTTTCATGATGATCTACAAACGTCCTTGGGTTGTCCAGATATCGATCAGCAGTGACTCAAAATGACGTAATGAGTGTGATCGTTCCTCATACCAAACTATCACGATTATCTATGTCAAAATTATAAACCTCATATTTTTTTCAACAATTGTTGACTATTGATGTATCGCGTTAAATTTTTATGTTCATATTTTTATTTTATTTTCTTAATTATTCATCAATTTTCATTCCAATAATTTCGTGGTGGTGTAGCCGTTTATATGATTAGAAATAGGTTCCCTACTCTTCGATTAATTAGTTATAACGTGGATAATGTGCATTTTTTCATAGCATAAATATTATGCATAATTTTTCATAGCATAAACATAGATACTGCTCGTCTTTATTGACCAAAAAACGTGTTTAAACCTTTATATAAAAAACAGTAATCGAAAAAAAAAACTGTATCAAAAAGGCTCATAAGGCAAAGAAAAAGTCTCACGTCCATATCATATAAATCAGATGCTTGAATTATCTATCTCAAAATTTGTAAACCTCATATTTATATTCATGTTTTCAACAATTATTGACTGAACATGTAAATTATGAAAGAGAATAAAATAATACTTTATGTATGGGTTTTCTTATGAGGACATGAAATTGGCGTGACAAAATTAGATTTCCGTTCCAATCCATATAATATGCATGCATGCAAAGACTCACTAGTCAATATACATAGTGGGCACGCATGCAGATGAGTCAACATAATGAGGTAATACAATTATATATATATATATATATATATATATATATATATATATATATATATATATATACATGGGGGTATAATGTATATGTAAAGCAGGGTGTGCTCTGCATCGTGCGAAGCGCACTGAGAGCCGTCCGATCGAGATCTAGTGAAGCTGGTTGATGCGCCCATCCGATCAAGATCCTACGGTTGAAATCCATCTCGCGATATTTTGGGTTGCTGCACTTTCGATCGCCGTTTTCATTCCCCCCCCCCCCCCCCCCCGCCCCCACCTCTTTTTCTTTTTTTTTCATTTCTCCACTCACTCCATCTCCCCCCTCTTTTTCCCTTCGGAGTCTTGCCTGATCTACCTCCGGCGGACGATCTCGACCGGCGGCGTCTAATAGGTGCGGCTCTCGTACGTATTACAAATGATGTCTCCCCTCCTTTTTCTCTTTCGCAGCATTTTCCCCGCCATTACCTCTCTCCTCTCTCGCACCTGAGGAAGGATCTGGTGAGCGTTGCATTTTCCCCGTCATTACCTCTCTCTTCTCTCGCACCTAAGGAAGGATCCGGTGAGCGTAGGTCTTCTCCGGCGATCGAACATGTGGAGAAGAGCACGATGCTTCCAAGTTTGCTCTCTCTTATTATCATACCGATCTTTCTCTTACCTTACCCTTCTTCTCCGCTGATGTACAGTTGTTGCCCAAAATCGCTCTCTCGTGCAATCTCAACCTCCATTCAGATTCTCGCCCGATCTCCATCTCCGACATTCGATCTCAGTCTCCGATGTCTAACAGGTTCGGCTCTCATGTTCTCTCTCTTGCTCCCGAACTCTCTCTTACCCTTCTCCTCCGGCGATGTGTCGTGTTTAGGGATTTCTTCCAAGGGCGCAAATGACTATGGTTGATAGAGGCATACAATGTTCATATATCAAACTATTTTTTGATGTTTTTTTGGAATTTTTCGGGATTACAGAGAACGTTGAAAGTCACGATTCTATTCGTTTTCGTCTATCGTGTTCTTTTAGGCGCATTTTCCTCTTCCTTGATTGCCATTTTTGCCATTTTTTGAACCACATGTTCAGGTTGTGATAGAAATGGTACCAAGAACGCTGAAAGTCATGATTTTGTTTTGCTTTCGCTTCTGATAAGTCAAAACAATAAGTAATAGTGCAATCACTAAGAACAATGTAAATAGAATAAATTATGGATAGAAAAAAGAAATAACTAAGTGGAAACTAAATGCTAGAAGATAATCTTGACTTGCAATTCTCATCATGATATAAAAAATGGTAACAGCACGTTTAAATTATTTGAATGATAGAATATTGAATTAACAAGTGATAAAAAATGCTATATGACATTTCTGCAACAACAAGATGTTCCTAAAAATAAGGATCTTCATTAACATAAATCTACCTTAAGTTATAAAATATGTAAAAATAACATCAAAGTATTAAATACCCACAAAGTATTAGTTATCCATTTTTTATTTCCAATTATGCCCCCAAACTTCATTTAAATACCTAACTATGGCTATCTCCGAGTCTACCAAGGATTGCACACGAGTTCACATGATTTTATCGATTTTACCGAGTTTACTCGCGAGTCTAAGCGAGTTTACCACTATCACCGATTCTGAACTGAGTTCACTCGATTTTGAGCTCTAGAGACTTGAAATCGTCCGAGTTTACGATTCTAACTCGCGAGTTTAAAAACCTTGTTCCTTACTCTTCGATTAATTAGTTATAACGTGGATAATGTGCATTTTTTCATAGCATAAATATTATGCATAATTTTTCATAGCATAAACATAGATACTGCTCGACTTTATTGACCAAAAAACGTGTTTAAACCTTTATATAAAAAAACAGTAATGGGAAAAAAACTGTATCAAAAAGGCTCATAAGGCAAAGAAAAAGTCTCACGTCCATATCATATAAATCAGATGCGTGAATTATCTATCTCAAAATTTGTAAACCTCATATTTATATTCATGTTTTCAACAATTATTGACTGAACATGTAAACTATGAAAGAGAATAAAATAATACTTTATGTATGGATTTTCTTACGAGGACATGAAATTGGCGTGACAAAATTAGAATTCTTTTCCAATCGATATAATATGCATGTCATGCATGCATGCAAACACTCACTAGTCAATATACATAGTGGGCACGCATGCAGCTGAGTCAACATAATCAGGTAATACAATTATATATATATTATTTTTTGAATATAATGCAATTATATATATTATTATAGTAGCCGCACCCGTGGCGTGCCTTAGAATTCGTGTCCTGTCTTGTAGGGGTGAACGTCGGTCGATTTGATTAATTTGGATAAGTCGATTAATTAATCAAATCAATTCAAAATAATTTAATCATTATTTGGATCGAAAAAATCGGTTAACCGATTTTGATTAACCAAAAATTTTGGTTCGATTTGATTCGGTTAATTAACCATTTTAATCAAAATCGAATATATTATAAAAATTTGTTATTAAATTCATAAATTTTGAAATATATTAAAGTAGAAATTAAATATGTATTCAAAATAAAAAGTAAATATTATATTTGAACTTGGTAATAAGGTAAAAATTATTAGATAATTAGAATACCAAATTAAATTAAACAAAAAAATTATAAAACTATAATAAATTTTTACCAAAAATTAATTTTTTTTATTAATTCAGTTATTAACTAAAATTCTGATTAATTGTCTATAATCATCTAAATTATTTCTGTTAACAAATTTTTTTATTCGTTAATCGAACAGAATTTGAATTGAATAATTTGACTCGATCAAAAAATCGATTGGTTAACCGTTGGATACGATGAAACAGTTAACTAACTGTGCTCACCTGTCTTATCATCAATCACGATGGATGAAATTTATGGAACTCCCCAAGCAATTTCTCGTCATCCGATTCTGTAGCTTATTCCCAATATATGGTAAATCAAATTATTCGGAATGGCTAAAATGGTAAAAGAAAACAAAAATAAAAAATATGAGCAAACAAGGAAAATTATACGCTCGATAAATTGTATAAAAAAGTTCAAGCTTTGATTTTATTTTGAAATTTAATCTAATTTTTATTTTGGACTGTGATTTTATTCCCAAATATAACTTAAATTTTTATGTTTTTTTAGAAATCTAGTTTGTTAATATAATTTTCCCAAAAGATATTATAAGTTTTAAAAAATAAAGGATAAAAATAAAATTATTCTTGTCAAGTTTGATAGTAAATTAGTGTCAATGTTATCCTATTTTCTAATAAGATAATATAAGATCATTAAATATTAAGCTTTATCACATATAATAATGAAATTAATATTTTTTACTTCTTTCCATGTAATTATAATATTATTTTTAAATTTATACAAGCTTAATTCTTATAAAATTTGAATTAATTATATTTAAAATGTCTTGATAGAGTATAATAGTTGTATGATCTGGATCAATTCACTATTTAATTAATAAAATAAATATCAATAAGTAAAATTAATATTCTACATCTATTTTATGTCGAATGTTCTACATATATGTATTTTTTATAATTTCAAAATTCCAGAAAATAAAATGATAAAAATACTATTTTATCATTTTTAAGTTTAAAAGTTTATGATATGTTGTCCACTTATATATTTGGTCAATATTGAATTAATATTTTATGATAAAAAATATCAAATTAGTGTAGTAACCAATTTAAAATTCACAATTGTTAACATAAAAGTTTAAACTAGATTTGATAATAAAATTAAAGTTTATAATTTTTTGCGCAAAAATAAATTAATCTAAAGTTGATAATAAGACCAAAATTCGATTTATTTTATACAATTTACTCTTTAATTAACTAATCCATGAAGAGAATACGTACATGATCATGAACCATATCCACGACGACCACGGCTACTAATTAACTTCCCCATTTTTTATTTAATTAAAGATGCATGACTTATCCAATTGATTCTAAAAAAATATATCCACTCTTATTCTCTCTCTCTCTCTCTATATATATATATATATATATATATATATATGGTTTAATAATTGTGGAAAACCCATTTGGTGAAGCATTGTGTAACGCCCCTATTTATATATATAAGGTTTAATGATTGTGTAACACCCATTTGGTGAAGCATTGTGCAACGCTCCTATCATTGCTGTCCATTTCAAATTTGTGACTCAGATCGAAACCACATTAAAACAAAAAAATCACCTCTCTTCCCTAGCCGTCGACGCCGGATCGAAGGGGAGGGAAGGCGACGACGGCGCTGACCGAAGACAGGGGCGACGATCGGAGGAGAGAAGAGAGAGATCGGCGGCGTAGATCGAGAAGCGGAGAGAACAGAGGAGAGCGAAGCAGCGGCGCAGACCGAGGAGAGATCGGAGGGAAGCGGCGGCAGCGGCATAGATCCGAGGAGAGATCGAAGGGGAGGGTGGCGGCGGCGCAGATCGGAGGGGAGGGATGACGACGGCGCAGATCGAGGAAAGATCATAGGAGAGGGGCGACGACGGTGTAGATCGGGAAGAAATCGGAGAAGAGGGGCGGCAGCAGCACGGCGATGACGCAAATCTTGGAGAAGATTGGAGGGGAGGGGCGGCGACGGCGCAGCAATCGGAGGGGAGGAGCGACGACGACGTAGATCGGAGGGGAGGGGCGGGGATGGCGATGAGGAGCACCAGAGGTAGATCGGGGATGCCGAAGAAGAGAGGGAGGGAAAAAAGGAGGGATGCGGAAGGAGAGAGAGAGGGAGGAGAAGAAATAGGAGGATGGGGAAGTAGTTTAGTGGTTTCGATCTTAGTCACAGATCTGAAATGGATGGTGATGATAAGGACGTTACATAATGTTTCACCAAATGGACGTTACATAATCATTATATATATATATATATATATATATATATATATTGATATGATCTGAATTCTCATCGAAGTTTCTTACGGGCGTTACTGATTTCCTATGATTTATCCAAAGATGCACGACTTAATTAATGCACGGGAATAAGAGTGTGACTCGTGTAACTTTGGTTCCAAAGTGGCCTCTTTCACACTTCAAGAAAGACAATCCAATCCATAATTACGTGAGTGGATCTCCATCTCAATTACATGCATGATAATATATATATATATATATATATATATATATATTTATGGCATTACACGGCGCACAGATTTATTTCACGCATCTAGTATTTTGTATCATGACTTTTGACAAATAAAGAGAGGTTCAAACAGACAGGTACAGAGATTTATTGGCAATGCGTTGCCTTTGGAGAGTGATCCAATTCTAAATCTCAACCACTTCGTACGTACTACATGGAGAGATTAATTAACTTATTTAACAAGTACCATATGTAATATGTATATGCATGTATTTATAGTATGTATGTACGTATGTATTAAGCTTCATGATGATCCTTGGGGTTGTCCAGCCACGAATCAGCACGAATGAAGTAGAAGTAAGGCTGTGCATCGCTCACACCCAGCCACCTCTTGCCCTCCTCGTCGTAGAGCAGCCCCAAATCCCCGCACACGGGCCGACACGTCTCGCACACGGCCGGGCAGAACACGAACTTGTAATCGAAGATCTCCTCGCTTTCGCCCTCCTCGAGCGGGCGCCTCTCGAGCTTAAACCAGTTGCTCAGCGTCTCCGCCCCCGGATTCCCTTTCTCGCCGTCGATGGCTACGTACCGGTCCCCGGTGGACTCGTCCGGGGGGGCGAGCGTCCACACGGTGCTGACGTCGGCGACCTGCACGTTGAGGTCCGTGGAGACGCGCACGACCTCATCGTCGGGGTTCACGGGCGTGAAGGTCATGGGGAGGCCTCTTTGGATCTCCATGGGCGCCGATTTCACGTAGAGCGGGCATTTGCCGACGCCGCGATTGTCGATGGTGAGGCCGCCTAAGATTCGGAGAAGTGGACGGACGAAGTATTTTTCCCCCGGTATGATCTCCTGGCCGGCGGAATCCCGGACGGCCGGCGGAAGATCTGTGCTACTATTTGTTGCATGGGATGGGTCGACGGAGGCGGCCATGGAACAAAGGAGGACGAGGAGGAGGCCGGTGGCGTGCAGGTCCATATCTGAGGGCAGGCTTTAATATTGCAATATTGAGGACGGGTTCTGGTACTTTTGGTGATCGAGCATGATTGATATGCTTCCTTTATATAGATTGAGTTCGTGAACGAGAGAGATAGAGAGAGTAAGGGATACGTGGAACTCTCCTCTTGCTACCTTTTTTTTCTCTCTTTTTGCTACTTGCTATAATCTAATATGCATGGATGAGATGAGATCGATCATGTTGTCATCACAATTGAGCAAAAAAAGTTGGGGCTGCTAAAACGATCAAGAACAGTTGATTGGATACTTGACGTACAGAAACGTACCACATCCACGCCATTGGTTGGATTGGATTGATCCAATGAGACAAAGTTGGCGGAAAGAGACAGATGGTTCTGTGATGTAAATTAACTTGGAGAGGCTTTCTTTCTTTTATATATTTACTTTAAACTATCTTTTTGAGCCATGAAAAAATTATGCAGTGTGTTCAATTCTTATACATTTATAACAATTTAGAACTTCACTTATTATACATCTAGCGATAATACTCTTTATATTATCTAAAAAGCTCCATCACCTGTTTTACTTGAAGAGTCAAGTCAAATCAAAAGTTTGAGTTGTCTCCTTTGTTAAAATCTAATTTTTCATTACCAGGTTCATGAATATTACTTTGCATTTTTATTACAATTGATATGTTTTTTCCTCACTTTATCACTAATTGGAAAATAATATGGTCAGTGGTTAGGGTAGAAAAAAAAAACTAAGTGCTTGTTTTTATCCACTTTTTTGGAGAGCTGGCGAGTAGGAATCTGCATTGGTAATCTGAGCTTCAATTGAATTTACTAGACATCTTTATGTGGGGTGAAAATTTAAGGTTGCAATAAATAAGTTAAGTTTGAAACATATCCATTTGTTTGATAACACGAGTTGATTTAAAAGCATGTGCGCATGTGATTTACTAGTCATACACATTTATGAGCAGACGAGACAACTTAATCAATTAATTACAGGCCGCCCATGTGTTCAAGTAGTCGCTTATAGCTTATGGAACTTATTTATCTGTCAGCAATTGGTATTTTGTGCTTGGTTACTCCCAATAGTGAACCAAATTAATCGGCAATGGCGAAAATTGGGGAAAAAAAGAGAAAAAAATGTATGATCCACCAAGAGGATATATTGAAAAGAAAGGAAAAAAAATAATTTTTACACTTCACGAAAGACGATTCACAAGTGAGCGGATCTTCATCTCAATTATTATACGAATGTGTACTACAAGATAATTTTTTTGTGTGTACAAAATAATTAATTGGTTAAGTTTCATGATGATCTACAAACGTCCTTGGGTTGTCCAGATATCGATCAGCAGTGACTCAAAATGACGTAATGAGTGTGATCGTTCCTCATACCAAACTATCACGATTATCTATGTCAAAATTATAAACCTCATATTTTTTTCAACAATTGTTGACTATTGATGTATCGCGTTAAATTTTTATGTTCATATTTTTATTTTATTTTCTTAATTATTCATCAATTTTCATTCCAATAATTTCGTGGTGGTGTAGCCGTTTATATGATTAGAAATAGGTTCCCTACTCTTCGATTAATTAGTTATAACGTGGATAATGTGCATTTTTTCATAGCATAAATATTATGCATAATTTTTCATAGCATAAACATAGATACTGCTCGTCTTTATTGACCAAAAAACGTGTTTAAACCTTTATATAAAAAACAGTAATCGAAAAAAAAAACTGTATCAAAAAGGCTCATAAGGCAAAGAAAAAGTCTCACGTCCATATCATATAAATCAGATGCTTGAATTATCTATCTCAAAATTTGTAAACCTCATATTTATATTCATGTTTTCAACAATTATTGACTGAACATGTAAATTATGAAAGAGAATAAAATAATACTTTATGTATGGGTTTTCTTATGAGGACATGAAATTGGCGTGACAAAATTAGATTTCCGTTCCAATCCATATAATATGCATGTCATGCATGCATGCAAAGACTCACTAGTCAATATACATAGTGGGCACGCATGCAGATGAGTCAACATAATGAGGTAATACAATTATATATATATATATATATATATATATATATATATATATATATATACATGGGGGTATAATGTATATGTAAAGCAGGGTGTGCTCTGCATCGTGCGAAGCGCACTGAGAGCCGTCCGATCGAGATCTAGTGAAGCTGGTTGATGCGCCCATCCGATCAAGATCCTACGGTTGAAATCCATCTCGCGATATTTTGGGTTGCTGCACTTTCGATCGCCGTTTTCATTCCCCCCCCCCCCCCCCCCCCCGCCCCCACCTCTTTTTCTTTTTTTTTCATTTCTCCACTCACTCCATCTCCCCCCTCTTTTTCCCTTCGGAGTCTTGCCTGATCTACCTCCGGCGGACGATCTCGACCGGCGGCGTCTAATAGGTGCGGCTCTCGTACGTATTACAAATGATGTCTCCCCTCCTTTTTCTCTTTCGCAGCATTTTCCCCGCCATTACCTCTCTCCTCTCTCGCACCTGAGGAAGGATCTGGTGAGCGTTGCATTTTCCCCGTCATTACCTCTCTCTTCTCTCGCACCTAAGGAAGGATCCGGTGAGCGTAGGTCTTCTCCGGCGATCGAACATGTGGAGAAGAGCACGATGCTTCCAAGTTTGCTCTCTCTTATTATCATACCGATCTTTCTCTTACCTTACCCTTCTTCTCCGCTGATGTACAGTTGTTGCCCAAAATCGCTCTCTCGTGCAATCTCAACCTCCATTCAGATTCTCGCCCGATCTCCATCTCCGACATTCGATCTCAGTCTCCGATGTCTAACAGGTTCGGCTCTCATGTTCTCTCTCTTGCTCCCGAACTCTCTCTTACCCTTCTCCTCCGGCGATGTGTCGTGTTTAGGGATTTCTTCCAAGGGCGCAAATGACTATGGTTGATAGAGGCATACAATGTTCATATATCAAACTATTTTTTGATGTTTTTTTGGAATTTTTCGGGATTACAGAGAACGTTGAAAGTCACGATTCTATTCGTTTTCGTCTATCGTGTTCTTTTAGGCGCATTTTCCTCTTCCTTGATTGCCATTTTTGCCATTTTTTTAACCACATGTTCAGGTTGTGATAGAAATGGTACCAAGAACGCTGAAAGTCATGATTTTGTTTTTGTTTTGCTTTCGCTTCTGATAAGAACATTTTCTCTGCTCTTAGGGTTCAATAGATCTGTACAAACTTAATTTCGATACAATTGCTCGAAGGCTTCATTGCTAAAGGAAATGGTGCTTCATTGCTATTGCGAAGAAGAAGCAGACGTTAAGACATCTTGGACGGAGCTCAATCCAGGTTGGAGGTTCTACGGTTGCAAGAATCACGGAGTAAGTATATATGAAGTTTAATTTTTGTTCATAACATTCTGTTAACATTAAATCATTTTCTATTTTCTTTCTTTTTTGAAGCTAATTGAAGCATGTCGATTTTTCCGTTGGATGGATGGACCTCTTGAAGATCACTACAGGAATATTGTTAATGGATTGCTACGCAAGATAAATAGACTAGAGAGTGAAGTCGAAATTCTACACCTGAAGGAAGAACTTGATACGATGAAAAATTCAAAACATAGATCTCCTTCATCATTTTGGAAATATTCAACCTTCTTCTTACTTGTGTTAGTTATAGTAATGGCTATGAAGTAGGGATATGACTATTGTTATGTATTGTGAAACTTGGACTACTTGTTATGTGTTGTGTAGCAGAATGACATGTTAATGCCATTTCGTGCGAGTTGTAACAATCTGGTGAAATGTTGTTTTCTGTTTAACATGTCAAACATGGCATCCGTTTTTGTTCATGTTGTAATCTAGTGAAATGTTGTTTTCTGTTTAACATGTCAAATATGGCATCCGTTTTTGTTCATGTTGTAATCTAGTGAAATGTTATTTTCTGTTTAATGCGAGTTGTAGTCATTTCTCTATTAGTCATTATTGAAGCAATTTGTGTAATCTAGTGAAATGTTGATCTCTAGATTACAGCTTTGGCCTAGTAGCCATTATTGAAGCAATTTGTGGAACCTACAGAGGTACTACTTAGCCTCAGCGAAGGAGTTGATGCGCCTAAATAGTACTAAGAAATCACTTGTCGCAAATCATCTGGCCGAGTCCTTGTATGGTGCAACTGCAATAAGAGCTTTTGAGGAAGAGGATAGGATAGATTTTTTGCAAAGATCATACACTAGGATCTAACACAAACAGCATACTTGTCGCATCACGACGATATGATTTGTAATACAAACATCATACAAATCAGAGTTGCAAACAACATACACTAGGATATAACACACACATCATACAAGCTAGAGTTCAATGTCTAAAATAACACCAGAAATTGCTTTAGTCTGCATCAAATCTCCCAACAACTAGTTTCTGAATTGGGCCAAAAAAGAAACAAAAAAAAAACTCATCCAACAATTAGAGTTCTATGATAACATTTTCTAACAAAGATCACAACCAGAGTTCACAACCCGTGGTTCAACCATCAAAAAAGAAAAGAAAGGAAAGCCTGTGGTTTAACCATGATCTCCTTGCAACATGAACAAGCCACCAAAAGAAATGTAGATCTCCCTGTAAATAAAAGTAAGGAAAGCTATTGTTAGTACTAAATAACAAAAGAAGACTGCAGCAACATATTACTTTTCTCTCTTTTTTTATCTAGTAGTAATAACAAATGAATGATAGGAATACACTATTAAATAGATTAATGTTGCAGATCCCGATATTCATCTAAATGCTATTCTTTTCATACAAGAATCAATAGAATGATAGAAGACATCTTATCGAGAATACGCATGTTGATATGTCCACGGGAATTAGTACATGACAAACACAAAAGTGCAAGACACATTAGCAATCACAAGAATTGCATAACAATCAAAAGTGTAATATATTAAAAGAAAGGGGTCAAGGTATACATTATCTGTCACAAATGGAAAGTCCTATCACAATCTTGAACAAGTTATGACAAAACTGCTACAAGAAACTTTACATGGAAACACCCCTGCAAAAAGAGAAGTTATCTTAGTACTAATTACAATAGTGAGACCACTATCAAACTAGACAATAAAGACATACGCAACAATGTTTTTTTCTGACTACTGAGTACTATATGTCTCATCCTCTTGTGTACTAGTCAACTGCCAGCAACATATAATATGTTAGTAAAAGATGTCATGTGACATAATGAAATTGATGCAAAAATTCATTATAAGTTGTCCAGAATAGTACCTGTGCCTTTTTCAACGGACAAGAAGTAACGTAATGTCCTTTTGTTAGACAATAACTGCATGTTCGTTTTTTGGGACCACTTTGAGACATTGAAATCTCACCATTAGATTTCATTCGTCGTATGTTCCTTGGCCTTCCCTTTGGTTTAGTGGCACATGGATAATGTATGATAACATTAGAACCTTCAATTGAAGAACTTTGCACTTCCCTTCGACTTGAATTTATCTCAACTTGCGAAGCTTCAATTGCATCACTTATCTTTATACAATATAACTTTTGAATAGCTTCCTTCAAAATCATAAAACCAACATCCAAATGTTCTGACGAACGTAAACTCATTTCTGCCACCTTACGCCAATTTCTCTTAAAATTCAACTTTCGTAAAGGAGTGATATCACATTCACCAATTGAGAGCTCATCGTCGGGTGCCATGTGCACATTTGAATATCGAGCATTCATTGTCCAACGATGAAGAATATAATGCTCTGGTAATAAAACAACTCGTCTTTTATTAAGAATCAATAATGCATGTGCACACATGATTCCTTCCTGTTCAGACATTTTACAGGAACATTTCACTTCGATTTTTGGTTGTGCAATGTACTCCACAATAATTCTCTGTTTATCTTCTTCACTTGATAAATATACAGAGTAAATAAATTTTCCATCGTCTTCAAGAAGAAGTTGTGACCACAAATGCATGATTTTTTTAAAATTCTTCTTGAAATATAGAAAAAACTTTTTGAGTGTAGACTTTTCCGGCATGGATCTCTAACGGACTTTTTGAAGTCGTGACAGCAAAGGTATACAAATTCCTAAAATCTTCTCGTTCTTCGGCTTCACGACGAGTAGAAAGGGCTAAGTCATATTGACGGACAAAATCATCAAGTGAAGTATTAGAATTGACAAATCCATCGAAGAATGCATTAATACTCTCAGCTCTTTGTGTGGATTGTATGTCTGCACAAAAAGTATCATTTAAATAAACTGGGACCCAGTGTTCACGCTTGTTATACATTTGTTCCAACCAATGCCCATCCGAAATATCGTATTTCTCTTTCAAAGAAATCCACTTCTCTTCAAATTCTTGTTTGATCACGGATCCAAAAAAACCAATCATTGTAATCTTTTCTGAAGTTGTCACGTGTGTATAAATCTCGGAGATATGTTATGGCATTCTTCGTAATATGACATATACAAAACATATGGCATGTACCAGGAAACACTCTGCGAATAGTATTACTCATTGCCAAATCTTGATTGGTTATAATACAAATAGGCTTCTTCTCACTCATGCATTCCAACCATATTTCAAATAACCAAACAAAAGTGTCCTCAGTCTCGTCTGCTAGTAGAGCACATCCAAGCAATATAGACTGTCTATGATGGTTAACACCGGTGAAGGGTGCAAATGGCATTTTAAATTTGTTGGTTCGATAGGTTGTATCAAACACTACGACATCACCAAAAGTAATATAATTGTCTTGTGACCTATCATCTGCCCCAAAAAAACTCTTTGCAACTGCTTTTTCATTGGCCACTATTCTGAAAAAGGACTCGTCATCTTCTAATTTCTTCTCAAAATAAGATAGCACTGCCATGCATTCTTTACCGACACAATCCTTCCTTGATGTTCTGATGTGGTCAATGCACTGTTGAGATGTTACAAATTTCTCCCCCGACATATTGAGAAATTTAGCTATTTTTGATGGAGCGATCCCAACTTTTCTCATATCGGTCATTGTTTGCTTGGAAGGACTTGACAATTTATTATGTGAACATAATCTTGATACGTCAGTCGAAGGAGCAAGGGGATGTGTGTGGTCTTCATGAAACTGTTTTACCACCCATTTGCTATCGTCCACAACCTTGACTAATAGTTGTGCATTGCAGTCTTCCCTCACCTCCCTTCTTCTTTTCACATCTTTGTCTTGGTCCTTTCTTTTTACATCCTTATGTCCTTCTTTTGAGCAAATAAGTCTTCTACCTATGGGTTTATTTGTTTTTCTTGATTTGTAAGAATAGTCCCTCCTTATCGAAAACCCTCTTGATCTAGCATATGCATTGTAAAATTCATATGCCTGATCTTCACTATCAAACTTCATTCCAACATATGGCTTGCTAATATCCATATCATTCTCATTATCTTCGAGTTCAATAATTTCTTCGACTCGGAGTTCATCCATCTATTAAGATAAGATGCAATGTAACATAGAAATACATTAATATGATTATCATCACATATACAAATAATTATCTTAATGTGGAGGAGCATTCAACATCACATATGCTTGATGAGGCACTACAAGTTGGATTTGTCCGATAGTTTGTGTTTGATCTCCTTCACTAGTGGTCATAAAAAATTAATACAATACATAAACCATACAGACAGTGCTTGATCTCCTTCACTCGTGAGTATAGTGGTCATAAAAATTTAATACAATACAAAAACCATATAAACATAAACCAAAAGTGTGTGAGATAGTTTGTGTTTCATCTCCTTCACTCGTGAGTATAATCGTCATAAAAATTTAATACAATACAGTAACCATACAAACATAAACCAAAAGTGTGCGAGATGAACAAGACGAGGCATGTGCTCTCGCCGCATGAGCGAGAAAGGACAGAGTCATGGCGGTGATTGGAGCAATGCGCGCGGGGGGAAGGTACCTGAAACAGTAGTGCTCTCACTCCGGAGGTGATCGCCGGAGAAGACCTATGATCGCCAGACGAAAAGGGGGCGGATCCCTGCACCTGAGCGACAGAGGAGGAAGTCATGGCGGTGACAAGAACAACTAGACAATGCGCGAGGGGAAAGGATACCTGGAAGCGTCGTGCTCTTCTCAGCCTGTCCGATCGCCGGTGAAGACCTACGATCACCGGATCATGCTTCTAAGCGAGAGAGGAGGGAGGTAATGGAGGGGAAAATGCAACGATATAGAAATGTTCGAACGCCGGATATAGAGATCGGCGAGTAATACGTAAGAGAGTTGCACCTATTAGATGTCGGTGGCCGAGATCGTTCGTCGGAGGTAGATCAGGCGGGACTCCGAATGAAAAAAAAGGGAAAAAGAGGGGGGGCGAAAGTGAGCGGGGAAATGAAAACGACGATCGAAAGTGCAGCAACCCAAAATATCGCGAGATGGGTTTCAGCCGTAGGATCTTGATCGGATGGGCGCATCAACCAGCTCCACTAGATCTCGATCGGACGGCTCTTAGCGTGCTTCGCACGGTGCAGAGCACACCCTGCTTCACATATACATTATACCATATATATATATATATATATATATATATATTAGTTTTTGGATATAATGCAATTATGGGTGCTCTTAACGTCACTCCACAATTTTTAATGTCACTCCACTTTTACTCATTCTACTCTTACTTTTTAAAATTATAAAATCTTTTATTTTCATAAATCTCCTTTAAATTATCACGATTTTTCGCTTCTAATTCGAACTTATTTTTTTATCCTTAAATTATCAAGATTTTTTCACTTTAGTCCTTCCGTTTACTTCTGTTATATTTTTCATTACTTTTGATTTTTTTATTTATAAAAGACTAAATTACCCCTCCTCCATAACACATAAAATAATAAATAAATAAAATAGGAGAAAGATGCCTTCAATTATGCAGTTCGTATAGAAAACTGTGAAATAAATAAAAAAATAAAGATGTATGGTCAAAATGGAGGATTTGGATTTTAAATTTTTATATTGATGTATTTTTTTTTTGTTCATAATAAATTTTTTTATCAATGACTTTTTTATTCGTAAATATTTTCTTTTCATTTGCACTAATCGAAAAAAATTTATCATCTTAAATTTTTATGTTCATATTTTTATTTTATTTTCTTAATTATTCATCAATTTTCATCCCAATAATTTCGTGGTGGTGTAGCCGTTTATATGATTAGAAATAGGTTCCCTACTCTTCGATTAATTAGTTATAAGGCAGATATGTGCATTTTTTCATAGCATAAATATTATGCATATTTTTTCATAGCATAAACATAGATACTGCTCGACTTTATTGACCAAAAAACGTGTTTAAACCTTTATATAAAAAACAGTAATCGGAAAAAAAAAGCTGTATCAAAAAGGCTCATATGGCAAAGAAAAAGTCTCACGTCCATATCATATAAATCAGATGCGTGAATTATCTATCCCAAAATTTGTAAACCTCATATTTATATTCATTTTTTCAACAATTATTGACTGAACATGTAAACTATGAAAGAGAATAAAATAATACTTTATGTATGGATTTTCTTATGAGGACATGAAATCGGCGTGACAAAATTAGATTTCCGTTCCAATCCATATAATATGCATGTCATGCACGCATGCAAAGACTCACTAGTCAATATATATAGTGGCCACGCATTCATATGAGTCAACATAATTAGGTAATACAATTATTGTAACACTCGAGAAAAAAAATAAAAAAAATAAATAAATAAACAAATGGATAAGATCAAATAGAAGGTGACAATTATGAGTGGATAAAATTAAAAATGAGATGACAACTATGAGCGGATAAGATAAAAAAGAGGCAAACTTGGAAATTCCTCCCACCACAATCCCTATAAGAAGGGCCCTCCTCCTTGGACAGCCATCTTTTCATTTCCTTGCTTCCTTACCATCATGTTGTCCCTTACATTTTTTTCCAATCGGATTACTTCACAGGTGGGGAACGACAATGGGAGGATGACCATCGGTGACCGGAAGGATTTCGTGCAAGGATCGACCAAGGAAAGAGGTGGGTGAATCTAAAATCCCTCTACATAACTTAAATAGCATTAGGGCAGAATTATGATTGTTCTTATCTTGAAATGTGACCTTGTTTGATGAAAGGAAATGAAAAAGGAATGGATTGATTGTATTCTTATTGTTTGATCCCTGATTTGTGATTCTCTGCGATTAAGGATGTGTTTGTATCATTACTCTATGTTTAGATGATTGTTTGTAAGTTGTGATTGCATTTAGGGTTGAAAATCCTTGAATTTTTGACCTCTCCTCGGTTTCTATTTTTCGCCGACCGATCGACCGATCTAGAAATATCGGTCGACCGATGACGTGAAAATTGATCGACCAACCGATAGAGATCGATCGATCGATCATTCCTTCAGGGCCGAATAGTTCGGCCGACCGAGGCCCATTGTACAGACCCAGCATCATCAGTCGACCGATCCAGAGAAATCGGATTTCGTGCTTCTTATCAGAGTTTTGATTTCGAGCTTTTGGATTTCGTTTATGGCGAATGTTTTGGATTCCAGTTCTTCTGGTTCTTCTTCTTCTGTTGTTCTTGCTCTAGATCACACCCATCCATTATATCTCCATCCATCTGATACTCCTGGATTAATTTTAGTTCCAATACGTCTCAATGGATCTCAAAATTACCCAATGTGGAGTCGTGCCTTTAGTAATGTTCTTCTAGCCAAGAACAAGCTAGGGTTCATTGATGGATCTTGCCGTTTAGATCAATTCGATCAAAATTTACAATTTCAATGGAAGAGGTGTAATGCCCTCATGCTATCTTGGATCATTTCTACAGTGATAGATGATATTCTTGGTAGTATAGCATATGAATCTAAGGCTTGGATTGTATGGAAAGACTTACGGGAAAGACTTGATGCTATCAGTGCATCAAGAGTCTATTACCTGCATAAGGAAATTGCAGTTTTAAGTCAGGGTTCTCTTTCCATTACTGTATATCATACTAAATTGAAATTGTTTTGGGAAGAATTGTATACTATTATACATACTCTTGGATTCAGATCCAGGCAATGTCATGTACTTCAAGCAACTGAAAGTTTTTTAGTTTCTAATGGGACTCAATGAGTCGTATTCTGTAGTTCGTTCACAAATCATTTTGATGCGACCTGTACCACCTGAAAATCAAGTTTATGCCTTACTTTTAAATGAAGAGCAACAAAGAAAGAATAGTCTGGTTAATTCAGCTATGATAACCTCAAAGGTTAATGCAGTTCATCAAAGTTTTAATCATTATCAGAGTCATCAGAATTCAGGGCAAAATTCAAATCAAAATTTAGGTTATCAGTCTCAGTCACAGTGGCAGAATTCAGGCCAACAAAAGGGCAAAAAGAACAGGAACTTAATATGTGATCACTGTCACAAAATTGGTCATGTCAAGGCACAATGTTACAGACTTATTGGATTTTCACCTAGATTTAAATTCTCCAAAAAATAGAATCAGTATCAGAATCAAGGAAATGTCAATAATGTACAGATGAGTACTGACAGTGTGGCTACTAATATGGTGCAGGACATCTCCTCAGCACCTTCTCAGGCGATTGATTCCAATATTAGTATTCATCAGACTCCTATGAACAATATCAGCAAATTTTGAGGATTCATAACAATCATAACACTTCAGACATCAGTGCCAATATGGCAGGTAGTTTACCTTTATTTTTTGGTCGATCTAAATCTAGGTGGATAGTTGATTCAGGTGCATCAGACCATATGGTATCTGATCTTAATTGTCTAGTTGATATTCAGTTTTTGGAACATCCTAAGAAGGTGAGACTGCCAAATGGAAATATTTCTCAAATTATCCATATTGGCAAATATCCTGTCAATGCAGAACAAACCCTGTACAATGTTTTGTTCATTCCGGATTTCCAATATAATATGTTATCTGTTTCAAAGGCGGTCAGAGATCTCCTTTGTACAGTAATTTTCTATCCTGATTTGTGTTTATTTCAGGATCTTTACACTGGAATGATCAGGGGGATTGGTAGGCATGAACAAGGATTATATTTCTTGGCTAACAGTTCTGCACAAATACAAAGTTCACTGCAGTGTTCCCTTAATAGTGCCTCAGCAGCAGCTTCAAGTTCTCAAGAACATATCAGTCATAGTATAGCCAATCCAAGTGGAATTGTTTGGCATAGACGTTTAGGACATGTTCCTTTTACAAAGTTAAAATCATTGTTGCCATCTAATGTGTCAATTGAAAATTGTCATTGTGACATTTGTCATATGTCGGGGCAGACTCGATTATCTTTTCCTAATAGTGCAATAGTTACTCAATCTTGTTTTGATCTCATTCATGTGGATGTTTGGGAGCCTTATCATCAATCCACTTATAATGGATTTCGTTTTTTCCTTACTTTAGTGGATGATTTCACTAGGATGACTTGGGTCTTTCTTATGAAATTTAAAAGTGACACTGTCATGTATTTGAAAAATTTTTTTACTTTAATTGAGACTCAATTTGCCAAAAAAATAAAGATTTTAAGGTCAGATAATGGCACAGAATTTATCAATACAACTTGTAAAGATTTTTTTGCTTCTAAGGGCATTGTTCGCCAATCCTCATGTGTTTACACACCACAACAAAATGGTGTGGTGGAAAGGAAACATCGTCACATACTTGAAATTGCTCGTTCACTCAAGTTTCGAAGCTCACTGTCATATCCTTTTTGGGGAGATTGCATTCTTACTGCGGTGTATACAATTAACAGATTGCCATTATCAGTTTTAAATAACAAAAGTCTATATGAAGTAATGTTTGACTCTAATCCCAGCATTCAGAATTTTAGAATGTTTGGATGTTTGTGTTTTGTTAGTAATCTGTCTAACTCAGATAAGTTCATGCCAAGATCATCTCCTTCTATATTCCTTGGTTATTCCAACACTCGGAAAGGCTACAAGTTTATGGATCTTGCTTCTCACAAGGTTTCTGTTAGTCGAGATATTCGATTCTGTGAAGACATATTTCCATTTTCAGATTCAGCAAAATATCCCTTTTTGCTTCCTTCTTCTCAGAAGTTTGTCACCCTTTGTAGATCCTTTTTTGCCTCCTGCTTCCAGTCCACCTAATAATCATGGTTCCTCAGAATTTTTACCTATTTCAGATCCGCCTGTCGTAGCAGGTGAACCATTGATGTTCCTGATAAGCTGAACCATTGATGTTCCCACCAATAGAGCTGCATCTTCACGACTTCGCAGACAGCATAAAGCACCTGGTTGGTTGGATGATAACATTGTTAACCATTCCACTACAAAGTCTCCTCTCTATCCAATCTCTGATTATGTTTCTTATGACCATCTGCCTGCTGCCTATCAGGCTTTCTTAGTTTGCTTGAATGCTGTCCATGAGCCTTCCACTTTGGCACAGGCAGCAAAGATCCTAAATGGATTGAGGCTATGAAGTCAAAAATGGATGCTTTACATGCCAATCATACATGGGACATTGTTTCACTTCCTCTGGTAAATCTGCTAGTGGATGCAAATGGGTCTACAAGGCTAAACTCAATTCAGTTGGTCAGGTTGAGAGATATAAGGCAAGGCTTGTGGCAAAGGGATTCACCCAATTAGAAGGCATTGATTATACTGAGACCTTTTCACCTATGGCAAAAATGTCTACTATTCGATGTCTATTTTCAGTTGCTGCTCAAAAATCTTGGCCACTGTTTCATCTTGATATCAATAATGCATTTCTTAATGGAAATCTTTTTGAGGAGGTCTATATGCAGCTCCCTCCTAGCTTCACTTCTCCTTAGGATCATTCTTCTAACATGGTTTGTAGACTTTGAAAGTCACTTTATGGATTAAAATAGGCGTCTCGATAGTGGAATCTTAAACTCACTCATGTCCTTTTGTCTGTTGGCTTTAAGCAAAGTTTACTCGACTATTCCTTGTTTACTAAGCGTACAGCTCTCAGCCTTGTTGTTCTTTTGGTTTATGTCGATGACATAATAGTTATTGGCAGTTGTGATCAGCTTATTCGAGAGGCCAAACAAGTCTTATTTTCGAGTTTTAAGCTTAAAGATCTTGGACATTTACGATTTTTTCTGAGTCTGGAGGTTCTTCATTCATATGCTAGCATCATTCTGAATCAATGAAAATATGCTATGGATCTCATTGCTGATACTGGACTTTCAGCAGCCAAAGTTGTTGACATTCCTTTAGAACAGAATGTGAAGTTAACATCTGTTCAATATGATACTTTTTTTCTTTATGCTGCTTCTGATTCTCTACTTGCAGACCCTGTTGAATATTAGAGGCTTATTGAACGTTTGTTATATCTGACAATTACTAGGCCTGACATCTCCTTCTCAATACATCATCTTAGTCAATTTATGCAACAGCCTAAAGCTTCTCATCTGGCAACTGCTCTTCGTATTGTTCACTATCTCAAAAGGGATCCTAGTCTTGGGCTTTACTTCTATTGCTTCAGTTTCTCTTCGAGGATTTTGTGATGCTGATTGGGCATCCCACCTTCTCACTCGCCGCTCCGTAACTGGCTTTTGTGTTCAATTTTGTTCTAGCCTTGTTTCTTGGAAGTCTAAGAAGCAACCCACTGTTTCTCGATCCTCGGCTGAGTCTGAATATCACAGTTTGGCTGCCTTGGTTGCTGACATTATATGGTTACAACAGCTCTTTGCTGAACTTGGTGTTCATGTTGTTCTTCATGTTCCTGTTGCGTGCGATAATAATGTTGCTCTCCACATTACTTCTAATCCTGTCTTTCATGAGTGCACCAAACATATCGAGGTGGATTGTCATTTTATTCGTGACAGAATTCTCACTGGTCTGATTCGCCCATTTCATATTGATTCTGTTGAACAATTGGCTGATATTCTTACAAAGGCGCTTGGCAGCAAACAGCACCATTATTTGCTCTCCAAACTCGGAATGTTATCTGTTCATCATTCCTCATTTGCGGGGGTGTGTTAGAAGTTGTCTCGTCTCTGTTTCTTTTATCTGTTGTTTTGTATTTCTTTCACTGTACATACAGTTAAGTTCGTTATATTGTACATGTGAGATACTACACATAGCTCTACGATACACTACATTGTATTCATTACACTTCATATAAATGCATAAGCCGTGTCTCATTCGTGGTTGGTTGAGACATTTTTTGGCCAAACTGGTTTTTGTTCAATCTGTTAACAATTTGTTGCCACGGTCGTGGATGGTGAGGCTGCCGCCCAAGCCGTAGGACACGGGCACGACGTAATACTTTTGTCCCGGAATGAGTTTCTGGCCGTCGACGTCGAGGACCGGCAGATCAGGGTCTGTACTACTATAAGCATGGGATGGGACGACGGAGGCGGCCATGGAACAAAGGAGGGCGATCGCCGAGGAGGAGACCGGTGGCGTGCAGGCCATGGCCGAGGGCATCTTTATAATTAGTTGGAGTTTAATGTGGTATATATTGAGGGGTCTGCTAATTTAATTTGGTGATGGAGCTAATTGAGATGATGTGCTCGATCACTTTATATAGACTCGAATGGAAAGTATCGATACACGTAATTTTCTTCTTGGCATGCACGAGACGATGAGGATGAGATCGATGCTGTCATCATTTTAACCAAAACAACTTGAGGCTGCTACATGTTCATCTTTTCAATCCAAGACATCAATTGTGACATCAAGCACATATATTTAAAAGAATAAATTTTATTGCAAAATATTTTCCATCCTTCAATTTTTATTTAAAAAAAATTGAACAATCGATTTTTCTTTCATCTCTCACAAAGTGACCTTCATTGAATAGTATACTTTAGAATAAATTTTATTGCAAACACATTTGCGAAAATTAAATTGGACACACATTTATGGAAATCGGATTATAGCTAATATATCCCATGCAATTTGTGTAATATTTTTTAAATTTAATATAAAAATAGGAAACTTTATTTACACATTTCTTATAAAAAAATGCATATTTATTTAGTAATAAATATCATATACTCAAACTTTATTTAAGTAAAATTAAAGAATTATATACAAAAATAACATATCTTTTAATTATAATAAAAATACAGATTCATTTAACAATGAATATTATAATAACTTAAAAGTGCACAAACTGCAAGGGCTTTCACTAGTTACATATGTGAAATTAATAAGATACGTGCAACCTGTGGATCGATTATTTTCATGATAATTTTAAAAGAGAGCTCGGCTGCCCCCTCCCTCTCTCTTCTCTAGAACTAGAAAGGGGAGGGCGACAGCAACCCCTTCCACTCGTCTCATCCTATCTTTATATATAGCATTATTCATTTTACCTAATATTTTTAATATATATTTATTTTGGAGAATGGATTCCACTCCACGTGGTATTCATGTTGACCTATAAATCTACTATTATATGTTCAGAGAACCATCTTGTTATGAAGTATAAGTTGGAGGATTATGTTGGAGATAAAAAAGGGAAGATCTTAAGGAAATCTGACCATACAATCATTCCAAGTATTTTAGGGGCGTTACTGATTTCCTTTCACTTATCCAAAGATGCACGACCTACCTAATTAATGCACGGGAATGTATCAAGAGTGACTTGTATATATTTCAAAAGTGGCCTACTTCACACTTCAAGAAAGACAATCCACAATTGAGTGGATCTCCATCTCAATTACAAGATAATAATATTGTTATATATATTTTCCCACGTATATAGCATTGCATGATGCACACCTAATATTTTATGTCATGACTTTTGACAAATAAAGAGATGTTCAAACAGACCGGTGCAGAGATTTATTGGCAATGCGTTGCCTTTGGAGAGTGATCCAATTCTAAATCTCATCCACTACGTTCGTACGGTACTACGTGGAGAGATTAACTTATTCAAGAATTTTATGTATGTGTACAAACCGATTAATTAATTACTTAATTAAGCTTCATGATGATCCCTTGGGTCGTCCAGCCATTGATAAGTACGTCCGAAAGTGACGTAATAAGGGTCATCGCTCAAACCCAGAAACAACTTGCCCTCGTCGTCGAGCAAACCCAAGTCCCCGCACTCGGGCCGACACGTCTCGCACACGGCCGGGCAGAACACGAACTTGTACTCGAAGACCTCCTCGCTTCCGCCCTCGGCGGGCGTGCGCCTCTCGAGCTTAAACCAGTTGCTCATCGTCTCCGCCCCTGGATTCCCTTTCTCGCCGTTGATGGCTACGTACCGTGCCCCGGTGGAATTGTCCGGGGGTGCGAGCGTCCACACGGTGCTGACGTCGGAGATCTGCACGTTGAGGTCCGTGGAGACGCGGACGACCTCGTCGTCGGGGTTCACGGGAGTGAAGGTCATGGGGAGGCCTCTTTGAATCTCGAAGGGCGCCCGGGCCACATAGAGCGGGCATCTGTCAACGCCGCGGTTGTCGATGGTGAGGCCGCCGAAGATGAAGAAGCGATTAAGGACGAAGTAGTTTGCCCCCGGTATGATCTCCTTGCCGTTGGAATCCCGGACCGCCGGCGGAAGATCTGTGCTACTATTTGTTGCATGGGATGGGACGACGGAGGCGGCCATGGAACAAAATAGGACGAGGAGGAGGCCGGTCGCGTTCAGGTCCATAGCTGAGGCCCGTTCTAGGGTTTATTATCGTAGTATTGAGGAAGGGTTCGAGTAATTTTGGTGAACGAGCATGCTTTGATATGCTTACTTTATATAGAGAGCGCGGGCAGGGGGGAGGGGGGTGAGGTGGGTGTGGGGTTGAGAGAGCTTTGTATGTGTGCGTGTGTGAGAGGGATGCGTGCAACTGTCTTGTTGCTATAAGCAATTAAGCAAATATGCATGCATGTGATGAAACCGATCATGTTGTCATCACGATGAACAAAAAAACGTTTTTTTTTTTAATTTTCAATAAGGAAACAAAAAGTTGAGGCTGCTAAAACGACCAAGAACAGTTGATTGGATACTTAACATACAGAATCGTACCACATTCACACCATTTGTTGGATGGGATTGATCCAATGACACAAAGTTGGCGGAAAGAGACAGATGGTGCTGAGCCACTCCATATTTTTTTCCTTATCCATTTTATCCTTTATAATATTGGAAGACCAATAGTTTTTTATCTCTTTTTCCAACAACAGGATTATTGTTTTATAATATTAACATAATAAATCTTTATTTTATAATATTGGAAGACCAATAGTATGGTTGACGGATAAACTAGGAAATATCTCGTTATTAGTTCATTATATTTTCTTAACCATAATAATTTTTTCACGTCTGTCCCTAATGAGACAACTTATCTTTGGCATGCAAGACTATGTTAGCAAGTGCACTTTGATGTATTTGGTCGCGTGAAATAATCACTTGTTTGTAGATTTGCTACATGATTATCTTCATTGATGACTTCTCAAAATTTGTTTAGGTGGACTTCATGAATCACTACTAGAAAAACGCTGATTACCGACGATCCGGACCGTCGGTAATCAGCCCAAAAATCGTTGGTAACGTAATAACCGATGGTTTTTTAGTCAGAATCGATTCGTCGGAAAAATGCTTGTTGTAAACCGATTTGTGATGGTTGAAAAAAATTCGTCGAAAATTTTGACGGTTCGAACCGCCGGAACCATCGGAACAGTCCCCGACGGTTCGAACCGTCGAAATTTCCGACGGTTGCAACCGTCGGAAAAGGTCGGCGGACCAAACCATCGAAATTTCCGACGATTGCAACCGTCGGAAAAGACCGGCGGTTCGAACCGTCGTAACTTTTCGACAGTCGCAACGGTCGAAACTTTCGACGAGCGTCGTAACCGTCGATCTTTCGACGGTTGCAACTGCCGCAAATAATTTTTTAAATATAAAAAAAATTAGCGGCCGAATCGGGCCGCGGCCAGCTCCGGCCGCGGCCAAATACGGCCGCCAGGCGGCCGGATCCGAACGCCCGGCGGCCGATCCGGCCGCCAGCGGCGAGATCCGGCCGACAGCGACCTCTGGCCGAAGAGAGAAAGAGAGAGACGCCGGCGCGGAGCCGGAGAGAGAAAGAGAGAGAGACGCCGGCGCAGGAGAGGTCGCCGGTGCGGGAGAGGGTAGCCGGCGCGGGAGGGTCGTCGGCGTCCGGCGCGGGAGAGGGTCGTCGGCGTCCGGCGCGGGAGAGGATCGCCGGCGCGGGAGGGACGCCGGAGTCCGGCGCGGTAGAGGGTGCTCGCGGCCGGGAGAGAGAGAGGAGAGGAGGGAGAGAGAGAGGAGTGGAGGGAGGAGGGAGAGAGAGAAGAGGGAGGAGGAGGAATATAAAGGGAAAAAGTGGAAAGAAAGCGGAAAAAGGGAAAAAAAATGGGATAACGAAATTTTAATTACCGACGATTTCGGTCATCGAAAACATAAATATTAACTATTTTTATAATTACCGACGGTTGTGACTGTCGAAAATATATTTAGTTATATATAATATTTATACCGATGGTCAAAACCGTCGGTAATTGCGACGGTTTGGGCCGTCGCTAGTTATATTAATAAAATACTCTTTATATGATATTATTATACATTTACCGACGGTTACGACCTTCGTAAATTGCGACGGATTTTGCGACAGATGGATATCCGTCGGAAATATCGACGTTCCTAATCGTCAAAAAATTAAATAATAATATAAAAAATACATAATTTAATTTTTCATTTTCCGACGGTCGTAATCGTCGAAAAATCCATCGAAAAAATTTAATAATAATATAATAAATTATATAATTTATTTTTTTTATTTTCGACGATCGTGACCATTGGAAAATCCGTCGGAAAATTTTAATAATAATATAAAAAATACATAATTTAATTTTTTTCATTTTCGAAGGTCGTAACCGTCGAAAAAGTCATCGAAAATTGCGACGAATGGATATCCGTCAGAAATATCGACGTTCCTAATCGTCAAAAAATTAAATAATAATATAAATCATTTCCGACGGTCATAACCGTCGAAAAATCCGTCGGAAATGGAACCGTCGAAAAATCTGTCGCAAATTGCGATGGATTTAGAACCGTCGAAAATTATCCGTCGAAAAAATTGTGATTTTCTTGTAGTGAATGAGGAAACTAAAGCGTTGGCGAAACTTAAAGAATTTAAAGAGAAGGTCGAGAAGAAGCTCGATTAGAGGATTCAATGCTTGTGCACAGACAATGGAGGAGAGTATACATTATAAGAATTCTTTGAATATCTACGAGCATGCCATATACGCCATCAACTCACTTGTCCTAACACATCACAACAAAATGATGTGGTCGAAAGGAAGAATCATCATCTAGCAGAGATATGTAGAAGTATGCTGCATGCAAAGAATGTACCTCCACGGTTCTGGGTGGAGTGTATGAAGACAATTGCACGTGTGATTAATAGACTTCCTCAAGTAAAGCTTGAATTCGTCTCATCATACGAGAAGTTGTGGAAGACTAAGTTCACGACGAGTCATTTCTGAGTCTTTGGATGTGTTTGCTATGTATTCGTTATATATGATCTTCGTACTAAGTTCAATAAGAAGGCAATACGCTACATATTCATCGTAAAATGATAGCTAACGAAAAGAATAGAGATGTTGCGATCCAACAACTAGACGAATCTACATCTCTCAGAATGTAGTGTTCGATGAAGCATCAACTTGGTGGTCTTCAAAGGATGCGCATTGCCCAACACAAGTGATATTGAAAAAGTATTCAAGTCCAAGTAGACGAGTTAACAAGAGAAGTATTTCGTTCCGCTGAAGAACAAGATGAAAGAGAAACTTCAAAGAAGAAGAGAAGTTTGTGACAAACTGAAGAACATCAAAGATCTCCTGAAGAAGAAACGCCAAGTCAAATAGAAGATCCGGTGGTCGAAGAAGACTCTCTAGCACCAAGGAGATCAAATAGACAACGAAAGCCTAATCCAAAATATGAAAACACAGTATTAATTGAAGACATCGAAGAGAAGGAGCCCAACACATTTGAAGAAGCATCCAAGTGTAAGAAATGGATGTTTGTAATAGAAGAAGATATCCAAGCCCTACATCAGAATGAGATGTGGGATCTAGTTCCAAAGTTAAACGATGTGCAACCTATATTCTGCAAATAGGTCTACATGCTAAAGAGAAGGCACGATGGATCCGCCAAAGGGTACAAGACTCGTCTAGTAGCCCATGGATTATCTTAGAAGTATGACTTTGATTATGAAGAAACATTTAGCCCAATAGCAAAGATCATTATGGCATGTGTCTTATTGACTTTAGCTGCAAGCAAATAATAAAAGCTTTGGAAATTGGATGTGAAAAATGCATTTTTACATAGAATCTAGATCATGATATCTATATGGAGCAATCCCAAAAATTTGAGTCCCTTACTCATCCAAATTAAGTATGTAAAGTGATTGAAGAAGGCATTATATGTGCTCAAGCAAGCACAAGGGCATGGTTTGAAAAGAACGCAGAGTTCTTAAAGTAATGTGGCTACTCTATGACCCCAGCTAATTCTAGCCTATTCATGAAGGCTCAAGAAGGCAAGTTAGCAATCATGTTAATATATATTGATGACTTAATTATTACAGGATATGATGACAATGAGATCTATCAAGTTCGGGATAGTCTCTCTACATGTTTTCAAATCAAGGATCTTGGAGAACTAAAACACTTCCTTGGTCTTCAAGTAGAAGCAACAAAAGAATTGTTATTCTTATGGTAAAAGTATGCTCAAGATCTACTCAAGAAATTCGAAATGCTCGATTGCAAGTGATGCATTGGAATGATGTAGCAATAGAATAGCTAGCAAGTGCACTAGTCACTCAAGTAATATAGTAAAAAGGATTAAAGAGTGTCGAACCCACGAGGAATATTATTAATTCAATATTTGAATTTATAAATTAATAAGAGAGGAAAAACATAGAATTTTGGAAAAAAAAAGGTTTTGTAAAATAAAAGAAAATAAGATAAAGTAATGTAATGGTGTTGAAGTTAGGCCTTAGGATTAAAATATATTAGAATAAATATTTGAACCATAAAAGATATATTTAATTTTTAAAGATGGATTAAAAATTTTCTCAAGTTATTAATTTACAAGATTAACATCACAGAGTCCACAAACTAGTAATTCTGCTATTTAATCCGGCAAATCAAACTATCTTAAATTTAACCAAACTTAAAGTCCCACAAACTGGTATTCGTCAGATAAGATTAAAATTAAGATGCATTAATATGAAAATCTTAGACTGTTAATTACTCCACAAACTAGTATAGATTAACAGACCACGTAAATTTAATTCTTCACACACTAGTTATCAAATTTATGTCAATTATTAATTTTACATAAAATCAATTAATTTAATTAATTAATTTTGAAATCAAATAGTCCAAAAACTGGTAATTACTCAATTCAGAAATTTAAATAATTAAATCAAAAGCACTATGCACAATTAATTAATTGATCAAAAAAAATTAAAACAAATAATATAGGGTCCAAATAGTTTCCCTTCAATAATAATCTCCTAAAATAATAATCTTAAAAATATGGAGTTCATCCTAAAAATTTTGGAGAGATAATAAAACAATAATAAAAATTGGAAGAATTACACCCAAAATAAAAGTAGAGATCTCGAATTGGGCAGACAGTCGGGTAGCCTCTCGGACTTGATCAGGATCATGATCAACCTCCAATCGTCGCACCTCTCTCCTCTTGGTCAAAGCCTGCAGACTCACGACTCGCCGTGGAAGAAAATCTGAACTTCAGAGCATCTTGGAACGATGGCTTCTTCACGTATTTATAGGTGCAGATGACCTTCAATTTTGATCACGGCCTTGACATCGTACAGTCGACTTTAATTTCATGAGATAAACTCAGTGTGGATAAAACTTTGGTTAATAATAAAAAGTTATCCATTTTACACATCTTCGTTCCCGGCCATAAAATGATAAACTTCTCTTTGTTCTCGGCCAAAATATCATTATGCCCAAAGATTATGGATTTCTTCTTTACCCCTTCATGGAATCTCGACCAAAACAAAGATTCTTTTATCTTTACCCCCTTGAGTTATCAGCCAAAACGATGACTTCGTCCAAGGAATTGAGTTTTCGGACGGTAATGATAAATTTATTGGATTTTGCAGTCGATAACAGGATTGAATTGGATTTCTCGGCCTTAATACTTCTTCGAATTGGAGTTCTCGGGCGATAAATTGGATGTCTCGACTGATACGAATGAAATTCTTCTGAATTTTGGCCGATACGTCATAATCTATCTAAATCTCGGCCTATACGGATAAATCTTTGGTGATTTATCGGCCGATATAGTCTTTGGGGTTGAAATTCTCGGTCGAAACGTCCATTCTTGATCAAAAGTAATCCTTTGATAATCATGAATTCAATTTTTCCTGCAAAATAATTATCCAAATTTAGTTAATCCATCCATAATTAAAATATTCAAAAAATTAATAATTAAATTGATAAATCCGGAATTACGACTAAAAGTGACTAAAAATGATGCATGCCATGGTCAAATTATAAAAAATTAATTAAAATAATAAACTAAAACATGTTGTATTTTGCATGCATCAGCAAGCCTATTTCAATACCGATGAAAGTAAACACAAAGTTATGCTCTACCAAGAAAAAAGAATTAAGTGATGCAACAATATATAAGCAACTGGCGGGAATCCTGATATATCTCACGTTGGCACGTCCTAATGTCACATGACTCACACACACCGTTGGAGTTATCAAATGCAAGAGCCACATAAACCTCATCTTGAAGTAGCACGACGAATCTTAAGATATATCAAAGGGCATAATCGACTATGAAATATTTTATAATAAAATATTCCATGTATCTTAAGTGGCTTCTGTGATGCTGATCATGCTGAAGATTTTGATACATGGTGTTTTACTATTGGCTATATATTTAACCTTGGACCGTGAGCTATATTTGTGTAGTAAGAGGCAACCTATTGAGTCTTTATCAAGTACAGAAGCCAAATATATGACAAGTTCAATGGCAGCTCCGGAATGCACATGGTTAGTACAACCACTAATGGATTTACATTAACCAATTGATTCAATAGTATAGTTATATTGTGATAATTAGTCATCAATTTTCTTAGCTGAAAATTCAATATTCCATGCATGAGTAAAGCATATCAAAATTCATTATCATTTTCTTCGAGAGAAGGTGCTACTAACATATGTGAGAACACAAGAGCAAGTTGCCGACACATTGACTAAATGACTTAATAGTAGCAAATTTGAAGAATTTCAAAAGTAATTTGGTATGACATCAAGAACATTTATAAAAGAGAATGCTCACGGGGAGTGTTAAACAAACAACACCTTTAGAAATTTCTAGTTGTAAGTTTTTGCTCACAAAATTAGTTTCCACCTGACAAAAAAACAATTGGCTACACTGTAAACATTAGCCAATAGTTGATGATTTAGTTTATAAACCAGGTGCCTTGAAGCCTCACTACAAGAGCCTTGAAGCCTCACTAGAAGAAAAAACAGCATTTTTTCGATGAAAAATTTCCGATGGGGGGAAATTCTTCGCAATTTATGACGGATTTTTCGGCGGATAATCTTTTGTCAAAATTTTTTACAGCTGAAGCCGTGAGAAATTTTCACGGCTCAAGCCGGGGGAAACTTTTCCCGCGGTTCGGGCCATGGAAAAATTTCTTACAACTACGACTATGAGAAGGCGTTTCCCACAGCCTAAATGGTCGAAAAGTCAAAAATCCCGTCAAACTCTTCTGCCTATTTTTTTATATTCTGTTATTAATATTTTTTACGGTTACATCCGTCAATATTTCTGACGGACCAAACCGTAGGTAATTAAATATCTAATAAAATATAATATAATGTAATATATAATACATTTAATATTTTATTATTAATACTTTCGACGGTTCCCACCGTTGAGTAATTAGACGGTCGGAACCGTCGAAAGTATTAATAATAAAATATTAAACATATTATATATTACATTATATTGTAATATAATAAAATATTATATATTACATTATATTAATAATAAAATATTAATCAGGTATTAAGAATTCTCCCAAAAAATATAGAACAGATAATATACTAGCAACAAAAAAAAAATAAAATTAACCTTACAAAAATCCGATGAATGAAAAATCATGAACTAAAAGCAGGTCTTAAGCGATCTCGATAAAAAAAAAAAAAAAGAAGAATAAAGGTATATCTCCATGGCATTTTTTTGAAGCAGTCCAAACATTTTCAATCAGTTAATTAAATCCATTCTACGTCTAATTAACGACACCCTTTATATTATCTAAAAAACTCCACCACCTATTTTACTTGGAGAGTCAAGTCAAATCAATAGAATGTACATTGATCTGAACTGCAATTGAATTTACTATACATCTTTGTATTGGGTTAAAATTTAAGGTTGCAATAAATAACATAATTTTGAAACTTGTCCATTTTCTTTAATCTTCTTCGACAAGTCGGCTTCTCAAACTGCGAGTTGATTTCCTTAAGAAACATGTGCGATTGTGATTTACTTAGTCATACACATTTATGAGCAGAGGAGACAACTTAATTAATTACTTACAGGCCGCCCATGTGTTCAATTAGTCGCTTATAGCTTATGGAACTTATTGATTAGCAATTGGATTTTGTGCTTACTTACTCCCATTACTAGTGAATCAAATTAATCGGAATGATGAAATTTGGGAAAAAAAAGAGAGAAAACATGTACGAGCCACCAAGAGGATATATATGTTGAGAAAAAAGGAAAAAAATATATGAGCCACACGAGATATATATATATGTATTTTGAAAGCATATATGATTTATTTTGAAAGCATATATGATTTATTTTGAAAGTATATATTCTAATACTACAGTTGGTTGCATCTTGACGGTACAAAAACTCGATCCAAGGATCAAATTGCTTGGAGATGTCTTGATAAAACTAATTAGCAAGGTTTTAGATGCGAAGAAAACTCACTGAAATAATATTTTTCATTGACTCAGCAACATGAAAACTCTCCACGAAAATTGGCTTGTAGCAAGAAAAAAAAAGTTTGACCACATATATAGATTCAATTATTATGTTTATCTTTTCCTTCAAGATGGAATGAATCGTAATTAATTAATAAGATAAGTGCTACTTGTCGATTGATTCTTTTTATGCTAACTCTAGAAAGGGGAGGGCGGCGGCAACTCCTTCCGCTCGTCTCGTCCAATCTTTATTTACAACATTATTCATTTTACTTAATATTTTTAATATATATATATATATATTCATTTTTTTATATATGTTGGAGATAAGAAAAAAGAGAAGATCTTAAGGTATGAACAATTTTCTATATCTTGATTTGTTATAACGTAGATAATGTGCATTGTTTTTTTCTCATAGCATAAATATTGTGCATTTTTTTTCATAGCATAAATATTATGCATTTTTTTCATAGCATAAATATTTTGCATTTTTTTCATAGCATAAACATAGATACTGTTCGACTTTATTGACCAAAAAAATGTTTAAACCTTTATATAAGAAAATAATCGGAAAAAATACTGTATAAAAATAGGCTCATAAGGCAAAAAAAAAAGAAGTCTCATATTTATAAATCATATAGATCAGAAGCGTGGATTATCTATCTCATATTTATATTCATATTTTCAATAATTATTGACTATTGATATCTTTTGTTTAATCTGACTGAACCTGTAAACTATGAAAGCGAATAAAATAACACTTTATGTATGGGTTTTCTTATGTGGACATGAAATGGGCGTGAGAAAATTAGATTTCCTTTCAGATCGATATAATATGCATGTCATGCATGCAAAGACTCGCTAGTCATATACATTAATTATGGGAACGCATGTAGATAAGTCAACAAGTAATACAATTATATGTAGATAAGTCACGATCGGATCAAATTTATGGAACTCACCTCAATCGAAAAAAAATGGAACTCACGAAGCAATTTCTCCACATCGGGTTAATCTGTGTTAATTTCCCTTATTCCGGATATATAGTGAACCAAATTAATCGGAATGGCTAAAATTGTAAAAATAAAATAAAAACAAAAAAAATGAGCCAACAAGGAAAATTATACGCTCGATAAATTGCATAAACAAAAGCTTTGAATTTATTTTAGAAATTTAATCTAAATTTTTGCTTGAACTTTTATTTTATTCTCAAGTATAACTTTTTTTTTGCAATAAAGTCTTTATCGTTTAATTTGATTAGAAACATAGTTTATTATTATATTTTTAACAAAAGATATTAAGCTAACGATCACCGTAAGTTGTAATAAACAAAAGACAAAAATAAAAATATTTTTTAAGTTCAATAGAAAATTAGTTTAAATGTTATCCTATTTTATAATTAGATAATATAAGATCATTAAATATTAAATTTTATCACATATATCTGAGTACTAAATAATCAAATTAATATTTTTTACTTCTTTACATATAACTATAATATTATTTGAAATTTATATAAGCTAAATTTTGATCGTTGAATTAATTATATTTGTTAAATGTCTTGATCTAGTAGAATGATCTGGATCAATTCACTATTTAATTAATAAAATAAATATCTAATAAGTAAAATTAGTTTTCTACATCCTTTATAATATCAAAATTGTAAAAAATAAAAATAATAAAATACCATTTTTTATTATCTTAAATTAAAAAATTTATGACTTGTTATCCACTTATATACGCTGATTATTGAATTAATATTTTTTCGATAAAAATATCAAAATACTGTAGTAACCAATTTAAAAATTCAAAATTTTTCACATAAAAATAAAAAGTTTAAACTAGATTTTATCATAAAATAAAAGTTCATGATTTTTTACAGAACAATAAAAGTTAATCTAAATTTGATAATAAGACCAAAGTTCGAATTATTTTTATACAATTTAATCTTTAATTAAGTAATCCATGAAGAGAATACGTACATGATCACGAACCATATCCACGAAGACCACGACTACTCATTTCCCTATTTTTTTATTTAATTAAAGATGAAGGACTTATCCAATTGATTACCCTAAAAAATCTATCAAGTTTTTGCTACGAGAATCGTGTGAATGCGAATGATAGGAATAATATATATATATATATATATATATATATATATATATATGTGTGTGTGTGTGTGTGTGTGTGTGATATGAATTTCAAAAGTGGCCTCTTTTACACTTGACGAAAGACAATCCACAAGTGAGTGGATCTTCATCTCAATTACATGATAATATATATATATATATATATATATATATATATATATATATATATATATATATATGTGTGTGTGTGTGTGTGTGTTCCCACATATGTAGCTTTGCATACATGGCGCACAGATTTATCTCAAACACATAATATTTTGTATCATAACTTTTAACAAATAATGAGAGGTTCAAACAGACGGGTACAGATTTATTAATGGCAATGCGTTGCCTTTGGATTTGGAGACTCCAATTCTAAATCTCAATAGTTTATAGTACGTACTACATGGGGAGATTAATTAACTTATTCAACAATGTTATGTATGTGTACGTACTATAAACTAATATATTAATTAATTAATTAAGCTTCATGACGATCCCTTGGGTTGTCCAGCCATTGATCAAAGCGTCTGAAAATGACGTAATAAGGGCGATCGCTCAAACCCAGCAATATCTTGCCCTCGTCGCTGTGCACACTCAAGTACCCGCACACGGGCCGACACGTCTCGCACACGCCCGGGCAGAACACGAACTTGTACTCGAACTCGTCGTCTCCGCCCTCCTCGGGCGTGCGCCTCTCGAGCTTAAACCAGTTGCTCAGCGTCTCCGCCCCTGGATTCCCTTTCTCGCCGTCGATGGTTACGTACCGGTTCCCGGTGGACTCGTCCGGGGAGGCGAGCGTCCACACGGTGCTGACGCCGGCGACCTGCACGTTGAGGTCCGTGGAGACGCGGACGACCCCGTCGTTGGGGTTCACGGACGTGAAGGTCATGGGGAGGCCTCTTTCGACCTCGGAGGGCGCCCGGACCACATAGAGCGGGCATTTGTCGACGCCACGGTTGTCGATGGTGAGGCCGCCAAAGATGAAGACGCGTGAAAGGATGTAGTACTTTTCCTCCGGTATGATCTCCTGGCCGTCGATGTCCCGGACGGCCGGCGGAAGATCTGTGCTACTATTTGTTGCATGAGATGGGGCGACGGAGGCAACCATGGAACAAAGGAGGAGGAGGAGGAGGCCGGTCGCGTGCAGGTCCATAGCTGCGGTCTGAGGTCAGGCGTTCTAGGGTTTAATATCGTAGTATTGAGGAAGGTTCGGGTAGATTTGGTGAACGAGCATGCTTTGATATGCTTTCTCTATATAGAGAGTGCCGAGGAGGGGTATGGTAGAGGTGGTGGGTGTGTCAGTGTGTGTGCGTTAGAGAGAGAGAGAGAGAGAGAGAGAGAGAGAGAGAGAGAGAGAGAGGGATACGTGCAACTCTCTTCTTGCTATAAGCAATCATGCATGAGATGAAATCGATCATGTTGTCATCACGATGAACAAAAAACCCTTTTTTTTTCTCGACGAGGAAGAAAAAAAAAGTTGAGGCTGCTGATACGACCAAGAATAGTTGATTGGATACTTAACGTGCAGAATCGTACCACATCCACGCCAATGGTTGGATTGGATTGATCCAATGAGATAAAGTTGGCAGAAAGAGACACATGGTGCTGTGATCTAAACTTGGAAAGCCTTTTTTGCTCTTAATCCCATTCCATAATTCTTAATACCATTTCTATCTTATCTATTTTATCCTTATTTTTTATACTAGAAAACAATCTTATAATATTGAAAGACCAAGAGTCTCATCTCTTTTTCCATGAACAGAATGATTGTTTTATAATATTAACATAAAAAAATATTTACTTTTTTATAATATTAGAAGACCAAGGGTCCCTTTCTCATTCTTCAATAATAAAACTATTATTAGATTTTTCACCTCTCTTATTGTTGTTGTTGTTGTATTATGGTGCCTATATTTTATATTTAATTTTAGCTTCTTCTTGTGTATGATATAGATAATGTTAGTTACTTTTTTCAGTTATGTTAATCAAAATATAATCCTAGCCTAAATTATTTCATATCTTTCAAGTTTTAAAATATTTAATATCAATTTCTTATTGAATTTGAGAAAATATTTAAAACATGTTAAATCTAATGATAATCACAAACTCAACAAATAATAATTTAATTTATAAATTTTATTTTAAAGTATGAATTAAATATTTAAGTAATTTAAAAATAGTGACATAAAATATTAAACGAGTGATTCATTCGTTATTTTGTTTGTAAAGTGATATATTAAAGAAGACCTAGCATTTTTAAATAGTAGAAAAAATAAGTGCGCGAGATGGATAAGATGGGGTTACTTTTATACACGTGTAATATATAAAAGAGTGATTCATTTCTTATTTTGTTTGTAAAGTGATATATTAAAGAGGAGCTACCATTTTTAAATAGTAGAAAAAAGAGGGGCAAGATGGATAAGATGGTGGCATTAAGATTTTTGGAGTGACGATTAAGGTACGATATAAAATAATTATTTATTTTTATACACGTGTAGTACATTTACGATGTAAGTTACGCCATATTTCACGTGTTTCAATTGCATGGATTATTAATTAATCGATAATTTAAATCATCACTTAAATATATTATCACTATTTAAGTTATCGATAATATCATATTATAGTGTTTGACAAGTATTGATAATATAACTTATGATTAAAATAATTAGAGAATAAATTATCAAAATATCCTTAAAAATTATTTTATATTTTCATCACATGATATATAAATAAACAAAGAAAAACATAGAAAAATAATTATAGTAAAATAAGATGAGACAATACTAAAGTTATTTATAAAAAAATTAAATAATAGAGAAGATGAGATTGTATGATATTTATTGATTAATAAAATATTTAAAATTAATATTTTTTTATTAATTGGATATTATTGTCAAAATGTATGTCAAGCAACTAATAATTTGAAAAGTCACCTTCCCTATTTGCTATCTGAATTACCAGTAAGTGATAATTAAGATTACCAGTATAATTAAAGTTACTGATAATCTGTTGCAGTCAAACGAAATAACGTAGTGGGCTCTGAAAATTTTCAATAAAATAATCTATAATCTATCTAGATTATTTCATACCAAACGACCTGGACAAAGCTAAGAATTACAAGGTAATTAACACTTACTCAAAATGTCAAGAAACAACGTGAGATTAATTATTTAATGTTTTATGTTATCATTCGGATTAATCATGTACTAAAAATTCTAGTAATCGTGATCGGCCGGGTAGCCGAAAGAATGAAGAATGAATCATTATTATCAACGATATAAATGTTTTAAAAAAGTTTAGATAAAAATCTGACTAACGACGGCCATGAATTGACAATGAGTTTTTTATTTTATAAAACAGGAATATATATATATATATATATATATATATATATATGTATCTCAATCGTATTTTTGAAAATTACTAGTCTACTAATTCGGTTTGAGTGGCCATGCCACTACGATTTTTGAAAATTAGCTTAAAGCACATTTGTTCATGAGTTCAAACCCTGTTAAATCGATACAATCAATAATTATATATAAGTGATTTGGAATTTTACTTATTATAAGTTTATAACTCGAGAATATCTTTTATATTATTTAAAAAAAAGCATCACCCAAAAATTATTTTACTGATCAACGAGTCGAGTCAAATCAAAATTTTGAGTTCCTAGTGTGGCACTTGTTCAAAATTAGTTTTAAATTACCAGGACCATGAAAATCACCTAGAATTATTTTTTTTTTAAAAATGATACTTTTATCCTCTAATTACGAAATATAGTAAAAACGTTATTTATCCACTTTTTTGCTGGGCTGTGGGCTTTGTGGGTAGGAATGGTCTTGGGCCAGTCCGATGGAATCAGGGCGTTCAATTGGATTTGTTAGAATCCTATTTGGGAGTTTCTTATAATATTTCATTTGTATTTGTATTTTTTATTTTTATATAATTTATAATTTGTCATATTGAACCCAATTGCGCGGTAATTGGTCTTAATAATAATTGAGCTAGTGAAAAAAGAAAATATATCTACTGGTGCCTCCATAAGGTTCCAATCTGTCCATATGGAATTTATTTTCAGGTTTCAATTAATGGATTCAATTTTTTTTTATTTCATTAACTTTCCCTCATGAAAGGGTTTTCTTTTAAATAAAAAATGACAAATTTAAATCATTTACACTTATTATGGCAACTCCACCTATATTTTATAGCCGGTCCCAAGCCCGGATAAAGGAGGAGGGTTGTGTTAGGTCCCAACAGCCAACATAAAATCCTGTCGAATCTTATGAACATGGATCAACGAATAGAATGACGTCGTATGATCCATGTAGCCGACCCCACCTAGTGGGATAAGGCTTTGTTATTGTTGTTGTTGTTGTTGTACACTTATTATGGCCTATATTTGATGATTTCGTATGTGTTTTACTATATATACATATATATTAAGTAATATATTTTATTCTGCAATATATTTTTAACATAAATATGTATGTAATATAACTTTTTTTTAATGTTTCGTTTCTATAAAATTTATGAGTAAGTGCTTACATATTACAAGTATGCCAAATCATATAATCTTAAGTTTATAAGGTTTTTTTGTCCAGTTTATGAAATTCTACCGAATAACGGGTTGGCTAAAAGTTAGAAAACTATGATTTCCACCGACAAAGATTGGGGTGAAGTGGTAAACGGCCCCTCTTTACTTAAGCTAAGTTTCGAGTTTAAATATTTGTGATTGTAGAAAATTTTTGTGAAAGAAAATTTTTGCCACGCGATGCAGGTGACATAATCAGATTAATTAGCTTGATGGTGAATCGATTGTTAAATTTGTGAATAATGCGCTTTTTAGTGTCGCATGAATTAGACCGTCGTATCGCATCTCAAACATCGAGCTGACAAAAAAAAAAGAAAACATGATTTCTCCTTCCATTTCAATTTTTTAACATGATTTATCAGGTTGAACGCATTTTAGCTTCCATACAGCTATTAAGAAACCCGTTTGAATCCAATGCCCACTTTGTTCTTTTCTTCGACAATATTTCTGCTGATCAGTAAATTTCCTTTTGTAATAATATATTAAATGTAATTATGCTTAATTAACTATAAAAGTTTAAAAATCAAATGCATAATGTGTATTGTGTTCAGACGATCAAGAGTAGAAAAAAATGGATTATCAGAAATCTACTTAATAATCAATTGTATAGCTATTTATGAGTAGAAAGACATGAGAAAAAAGAAAATTAATGTTCACGAGAATATTATTAGTTATTTACGATTATGGTCTTCAGTCAATGATTAATTAGCAATAGGAGACCTAAGCAACTAAGTCATGAAAGCGCCTACTTAATGAGGTCTATTCAAGGGATTAGTTACTTCCCGTTGAAGGGATAAAGAGAGGACTTGATCAATTCTACTTTATTCTTTTGGACTTGTTCATGACCATTGTTGTCTTCATCTCAAATAAAGGTTCATGACCGTTGACTTCTCTTCTTTCAGAAAATTTCAATCATTAATCTCTTCATTAAAAAAAATCACGAAAATTTGTAATACCGAACTAATTAAGAAGCATGGATTCCGATGTTAACCTCGCTAAAAATAAGTAATTAAAATGCAAGGTACAACACACTTGATAAGACCAAGATAAGTCAGAGCTAGCGATATATCTATATATTGTTAAGATAAAGTTTTGTTATACAAATAAGTCGATTCACTTATTTCAATATATGTTGCCATTCTATATACTAATTGGCCCTAAAAGAACTCACTACATAATCTAATTACTATTTGTTGTGCACTTTCATTTGCACTTATTATGTCAATTCGAAAAAGAAAGTTTCGTATAATTTTTGCTGTTCCTTAGTTGAATGAAGAAAGAAAGAAAGATGAGAGAGACGTAAAGTGAAATTAAATAGATAGCATACAAGAGCGAACTATTTCTTCTCTTTCTATATATAAATTAATAATATTTGAATATGACATTTATCAGGAATTAATAGATCGAAATTTCAGGATCATAAAATGTAATACGAAGCGGCCCTAATGGTTCCTTCATGGAATGCTTTATCAAAATATTAGCCAACTTTTTTTCACGTAAATGATATATTATGCTAAAGTTCTGGATGCAAATATATCATAATACCTAAAATTACCAAATCATGAAGAAATATCTTTTTTTTTTTCCCGTTGATGAAGAAATATCTAATTAATCGATTAACTGTAGTTACAGAAACACCTACAACAAACCCTAAATATGTTATCACTTGTTTCTTTGATTTATGAGTGTATATTTTTTGTAGTTTCTCACTTATATTTCCTTAAGCTATAAAAGTGTATTTTCCCTAAGTTATCCAATCTCACTTTTTTTCCCTCTTTATCCACCCGTCAAATACATCCGTAATATTTATTTTTAAAAAATTATCAAGCTACAACTTACTCTTTAATTATTCATATTAAATTGGATGTAATATTTTACCTTCAGACTCGCCATATTTTTTTAATTAAACCTTTCAAATGATAATATAAGCTAAAGTATCAGTGGATAAATAAAACGGAATAGAAGTTAAAAAAAAATTGATACCGGGACATATCAAAAGTTTGAAAAGTAAAGAAACGTGAGTAAATAAATATTTTAATAGTTCACCGGCCACCAAGTGGAGACATATTTATATAAAATACACGAAATTAAGACAACAATAAATTTGTAACGCACATTTGATTCATGCTTGTACGCTATAAATATATATAGTATATAAGAATTCACGTACAAAGATAAAATTAGTTTGGTATATATACGCATACTTACATAATTTACAGACACTTGATATCAAGTTCATACCTTGCAAACTATATATATGTACATTAACATGGATAGATATAATTTTCAAGCTTGCACACCATCAATGAAACCTCAAATTTAGGGCTTCGTAGAGGGACGACCAGAGCAATCTAAGCTCACCCACCATCAACAATAATACTAGAACCCTAAGAAATATGACAATATTCACATAATAGTACATCACCCCATAACTCTTCTTCCTGCACACAGTTTTATTGTTCCACACAACATTTTTCCAAGTACAGCAAATGCCTGCAAGATAAAAGAAACAAAATATAATTAAGCAAATAATTTATCTTTTTAGGCGAATATTGCTATGTACATTATACATTAATTAATAATGCTATCACGTTAATTACGTAGAGAAGATTAAATAATTAATTAAATTAAGTAATTACTAGGAAGAGCGCTGGTGAAGCCTCTCCAGGAGGCGGCGGCGCTCGGACTCGCGCTGCTGCTGGCGGAGGTGCTCTTGTTGCATCCTGATGAACGTCTCCACCCGCCGGAAGAGCTCGTCCTGGCCAACGTCGCCGGCGGTTACTTCCCTTGGCGGCCTTGGCCATGCGCCAAGAGTCACCACCTCTTTCTGCAGTGCCTTGACGTCGACCTGGTCCTTCTTCTTGTGGCCCTCCGGCTCCGACGTCCTCCTCATCAGCTGTTCCCTTCGTGCGGGCGTCACCCACTCCGCGTCCGCATCGACCCTCCGACGGTACCTCCCCCATGTACCGCTCCTGTCCAGGGCGCGGCGCCCGACCCTTCGTCGCGCCTCCGCGATCGTCCTCCAAATCTCATCCAACGAACTTGTCATCACTTCGTGGACGTCCCTCTCGTCGCCGTCTTCGTCGTCTTCGTCTTCATCTTCATCATCATCATCTTCTTCTTCTTCTTCCTCCAAGACCTCCTTTATTATCTCCGGCGGCGGCATGGGCTCGTCGGGCGAGGCATAATAGGAGTGGGCGGCATAGGAGGGATCGAGCTCGTCGTTCCAGGACTCTAGGCCAAAGGCGGCGGCAGCGGCTGCAAGAGCAGCGGGGCAGCCGGTATCGCTGTTCTTCATGGAGATGGAGAGCTTCAGGATAACGACGACGATGAGTTGGCAGGTAATCCAGAGGTGACTGAGGGCGAAGGACACGAGTAAGAAGAAGGTGGTGATGCCTACGAGGACCGGGGTCATCCTGGCGATCATGTACATCGTCTGAATCATCATCGCTAGCTCTGGTCTCATAGAGAGAGAGAGAGAGAGAGAGAGAGAGAGAGAGAGAGAGAGAGAGAGAGAGAGAGAGAGAGAGAGAGAGGATTATGGTTGCAAGAGTAGAGTGATCGAGTTTACATAAAATAAGTTGATAGATGTAGATATATAGAGGATGGTCCTCAACGTTGGAGTTTTTCTTCAACAATAATTCAAGGGCATGGTGGTGCAATCCAGGGATTGGATCTAACAAAAATTGGCAACGCTAAAGATATTTCAAATAAATGATAAACAAATAAAAATTAAGAAACAAATTATTTTATCACTAAGAAGGTAACTAATTATGAAAAAGACATTTTATTTGATCACTGAAATTAACATAGAATATTGGAAATATATACACTACATAAGGAGTAAGTAATAAGCTAAATAAAAAATTCTCTCGTTGATAAAAATTATATACTATTTTAATTCTACGTTCAACTCTCTTTTTTTTTTGTGTGTTCGACTTTAAGATTCGATACTTCATTTGAAAAGAAAAGAAAAGTTTTTTTTTAGAATAAAATGTTGGCCTATAATCTCCTAACAATATTGATAATAAAAATTTAATCACAAGATGAAGAAATAGAGATAATTAGAACCTCTCGATTAACTAATCCAATAATAATTTATTACATACTATATTTGATAATGAAATATTTGAACTGTTCAAATGGTAAAAAAATGTACCAGTATCTATCGGATGTAGAGGGCAGTGCAATTTATGCCCGTGGAGAAGCAGAAGGAAACTTCTAAAAAGAGAATCACCTTATTTTTATTTGGAGGATAAAATTTAAACATTAATTATGTATATGTCGTGATTCTTTGTCAGCGGAGAAAGAAACATGCATGCTGCATATCAATAAATAAATAAATAAAATTAAGAAGCTGAAGCAAAGTCTTCTTGCTAACTATTGACACAGTCCTTATAATCAATTAACATGCATTTGTAATTAATGAGAAATTAATTAGTTGTTAGGTGACTGATAAGTGCAGGGAGTTGATTCATGCCATGTGCTATGATAATTAAGCAGCCTGCGTATTAATTTTTTTCATATGGTGGAGACAAAATAATTTAATTTGTTATGTGAGAAATATATACATACATGTGTGTGTGACTCTAAATGTGAAATTTCATATACATATACATGCTATCTATTCTCTCCCTATATTATTATTATTATTATTATTATTATTATTATTATTATTATTATTATTATTATTATTATTATTATTATTATTATTATTATTATTATTATTATTATTATTATTATTATTATTATTATTATTATTTGACCCACCAAAATTTAAATGGTATTTACAAATGCAGTGCGTCAATGTGATCTAATCAGAAGAGGGAACAGACTTGGGACATAAGTATCTTAAATAGATTCTCAATTACTATTAAGTGGATAGACATCGAACAAATTTAATACAGTTCCATATGTATATACACAATATATATAATAATACACAACTAATAATTATTAATGCTTGTTTTTGTGAAGGAGTATGTGACGCATGAATCAATTGGCTCCAACACCATATCATCTCAGTTGCATTGCATCATATGATTTCGTTGCTCCTATTTCTGCCTGTAATTAATTGATTGTCTCCTAGCTACTACACTGCAAAGAAGTTTAACTAAATAAGAAAAAAAAGAATAACATATTTATCCTAAATGAATCACAAATAGCACCATTAGATACTATTAAAAGGTAATAATATTACGATCACAAATAACATACCTAAATAAAGAATAATTGAATTTAATCATTCCATTTACTAGCTTCTTGTTGTTGCCCTTGAGTTCTGCAAAAAAAATGCAAATAATTCACTACTGTATATATTATATTAATATATGAAGGGTTTCACTTTTTTCCACACTACATGACGTGCATGAAAGCAATTTACCATTTTAATTGAAACAATATTTATTATAACATGACATATACGTGTCTGATTATGATCATAGCGCTATAGATTGGATTGGATTGGGGACTGAAAGCACATGGATCCATTATACAACTTTTTAGTAGATAATGAAAAACTCGATTAAAGGAAACTGATTTGTGAACCAACCCCAAAAAAAAGAGAGAAAAAAGACGCGATTAAGAATTTAAATTTGTGATTGCAATTAATTTAATGAAAATTAATATATGTCCGAAGTGATCTGTCCCTTCTTATTAGATTATATTTCAGCACTCCAATTAAAATACCCTTTCAACTTTGGCGAATTAATTTTGTGACTAAAAATTAGGCTCTGCAACGAAAATTTGTAAATTTAATAAACAAATTTTTTATCCTAAATGTAGTTTTTTTATAGTGAAATATTATAGAAAGTGTGCCAAATGAAAAAAAAATCAAAGAATCGAATCGAGACAAGTCAATACAATATGTGAAAGATAGGCGAACTTTTCTCCGGCACATATTAATTTGCGACACACGTGAAAGCAATTTGCCAACTTATATATGATCATGAAAGCAAGACAGGTGAGAGTGACTTGTAATAAATATATGCATGCATGTTGTATTTGCTTTGCACAATGACTTTTATGGATATATTATCATAATATGTCTATAAGTGACGCACGCATTTATATTTTTTTTTTCTTAAAAAAAGAATTGAGCATGGCATTCTCGGAAAATAAAAAGCTCAAAAAGGGAAGAGAGAAAAAAAAAACACATACAATGCATTAACCAAGAGCCACGAGAGGCATCAGATCTGGGTACAAAAGATAGACTCCGATCAAAGAAGGCAAGGTAGTCAGTAGCATCACTAGAAGATTTGGGTATGTGTTTAATTTGGTAGTTAAGAGTAAAATTAAGTTCATTAATGTAAGCCATATATCATGCAGTAAATTGCTAATTCTCCATGGGCTTGCAGTTAGTTTTGAGCACTGCCTGGTTGAGGGACAAAGAATCTGTCTCAACCCGAACATTTGGATAGCCGAGCTGGTGACATTATATATATATATATATATATATATATATATATATATATATATATATATATATATATATATATATATATATACACATATTGTAATTGTCACCTTGAGCCCAATTGAAGCTAGCGTGATCCTTTCAAGAAGAATACATTTTTTTTCTTATTTAGTGAACATTCTTTGCAGCCTAAGAGCTAGGACTCATAATTAATTAACAAGCAGAAATTGGACAATTAAAATCATATGATGCGAACGAGATGATGTGTTGGAGCCAATTGATTCATACGTGAATGGAATGAAGCATATTAACAATTATTAGTTTCATATGCACACACGTGGTGAAGAACGGATTCATATTTATTTTAGTTTGTGCATGAGATCCTCGGAGAGTGAAGTGCACAAAAAGAAAAAAAAAACACAGATAATGTACAAAGTATCTTGCAGATCTGATATATGGTGCTTGCAGTGTGGAGTTGCAGAATTCGACTGGAAAGTGAAGTAAATCCAATTCTCACATTGACTTGCAGGACCATTAATGGAAGATATGTTTAGGTAGCTCAAAGTTGGCAGCTGTTTCTACCGTAACATTTATAGGTAAAGCAATCAAATGGGGGCCCTCTAATTCAAAGCTCAATAGTAACTAACGAGAGATGTGCTCTATATGCGCTGCAGGATACAAAACAAGTCTATCTTTATCTTATAATGCAATTGAGATTATCAGCTTGATGCCATTTGGGTTCTGTGTTCTGCTCGGATTATAAGCTTACTATTCTGGTTATACTTTGGATTTTTTGATGAGTTCTAATACTATACAATATTATTTTCGAACCAAATACGAGTAATTTCAGTTAAAAAAGAAAGAAGATAGTGTATATACTACTGCAAGATACTCGTATTCTACTGTATAAAAAGCGACGTCGATTGTTCAACTTATATTACTGAGCGTACTAATTACAAGTTAAAAGATCGATTCATCATCAAGTTTAATTAATTTGATAAGATCACTCCAAATCACGTAGTTAAACAGATGAGATTATCAATAAAAATCTTCTACATTTACGTATTACAAGGGAGAGAGAGAGAGAGGGCATTCCTCGTCAGATAGCACCCAAGGCCATGTGCTTGGGGACAGCAGGCCGAAAGAAGGCCAACGGTCATCATGGAGTACCAACGTTCCCTGCAAACTTTTTCTTGTTCACTGCATTCGGCTTTTAGATATCATCTGAAGCCAATTCATCTCCAGACTTTTTGACTCCCCAAAGCGGAGGACTGAAAGAAAAAAAAAATGAAGAGGGCGGCCAGGAAGCTCAAGCTCTGGTCCAAGTTCATGAAGAGGGGGAGGAAGACTGGCGCACACCACCACCAACATGAAACCCAGCACTCTTCCAGCAACAGCCCCTGGCAGCCGCAGCCAAGTGCTCCGCCGCTGCCACCGCCGGAGGAATTAGAGCGCCTGCACAGTGCTGCTCTGGGGCATCACCCGCCGCCACCCTTTGTGACACCTAGGAGTCCTTCGGATGTGACAATATTGCTATGCGTTCCTGTGAATCTGGCCATTACTACTACTACCACCACCTTCCCTGGCTCGTACCAGCAATACTTGGCTCCCTCCCCTGTCGTGGGCGTGCCATTCCAGCCGGCTGCCATAAGGGAAGGGAATTCAAATCTTGGTGCATGCTTCGGCGACTTCGCTGCATTTTTGAATCAATGCTTGTGCTCCTCCTGCTCCCACTAAGCAAGCCCTTCCTTCAAATATAGAAAGATGAACAGATAGCCTGTGTTGCCATGGGGGTTACTCTTCCACACAATGTGCTGTTGAACTGACAAGTTCAAGCAGCCAAGGGAACCTGAACCGGTGTGAGCCTGAAGGAATCAAACCTGAGAGAGGGCTTTCTTCATAAAATCACGAGTGCAGTTCATCTATGAATCATGCACAGATATACGTTCCCAGGGAATAAAGAAGAGCTAGTTGGAAATTGTGTGTTTGCTTTTGTGGTTTCATATTGTCCTTTTGTCATTTTTCGTAAACAATGATGAAAAAAGAGACGTCCCACTCGATCATTTCCTGTGTGTTAACGTCCGAGGGTTATCCTTGTGATCGATCTGTAATAATAGAATAGCAAGCAATGATGAAAGTACTTATTCGAGAAGACAACAAGGCGACCAAGATCTAAATGAGTAAGCATCTTACAAAATATGAATAACTGTTGGGACTTAAACATTCCACGTTTCAATCTGTGGATATGACCAGAAACAGAGAAAAGTTGGAATAATTCTAAATTGAAACTTCCTACCCTGGACGCATATCACTCTACTCATTCCAAGAATCGTCCATAAGCAGCTTCTAAACGCTACGAACTTGTAGTTGCTTGCCTCAGTTTTGCTTGCAGCACTAGGCCCACTTCATCTGCAACGTTCTTCTTCTTGGAAGCCATCTGCATACAGGCAACAACTTCTCAATGTTTGATGCTAACACAAGAACCACTGGAAAAAAAACCCTAAAAAAATAGAACGTTTGGAAAGATATGCAGCAGCAGCAGCAGCAGCTTAAACAAAGGAAGAAATGATCAATTTCCTTTTCCGTTAAAAGATGCATGCTAGTTGGAAATCAGTGGCATAATAGAAATCTCAACAGTATTTACCTCCATGATTTCATCAAAGTTTGACTTTAATAACTTGATTTTTCGATCACAATAATCTTTGCCTTCATCCATGCTCTTCTGCAAAGAGCAAAATGCATATTAGATAGAAAGCGCTTAACAAACAAGATTTCACACAAACAGAAATGCCATAGGATTTTGAGGAGAAGTTCTAAAACATGCAGCAAGCCTTAGTTGAGATGGATATCAAAAGAAATGCATGAGTTCGCATCATGCCTTAGCTTATAAACAGATTCTGAATCTTAACCAGACCACAATAAATCATATTATTTTGCATTCTTTCCGCATGTTGATGCCTAGGCCATCTATAGTATGACTCTGAGATAAATCCAGTTGAAGCTTTTACACAGTAGTACTATGAATATAAGGATGACTATATAAGCATATGTACACCTGTGATTTCAATGAAAGGTCAGGCAACTACACCAGTAAGAAAAATTTAAAGACTGCAGAAAAAAGTGGAACTGATTGGGACACATGGCAGCATGTTCTTGGACCACCGAAACCCACATAGGAAACCCAGTCAATCAAAGCTTCAATCTGGGATTTCTCACAACCCCAACCCAATAACAGGGAAACAAAGGAAAAGAAGAGAAGCTTCTGGAGGTTGGGGAAAGACAGGAAGAAGGCATTTAAGAGAGAAGAAACGAGGAAGAAGATTCTCCTAACAAAAAAAAAAGATAGGATTAAAAGAGATCCCTATCTTCGCCTTGTGCCAAGGTAGATTTTTGAAATTAATGTCACTTGGGTCCTTTTAAAATTCTGCCCTAGGTGTTCAATATAGCAAATATTATGCTTTTATGCTTCGAAACGTGGAACCTTTGCTATGATCATGAAACCCTAGGTTTATGCATGCTAGATTGTGTTAAACTGATATGTGATGGTTCTATATGAGTGTCAAACATATTCATGTAATATGATGGCAAATTGTTTGATCTTTGACACTGAAAAACCTAGATTAAAAACTCTCAATGTTTGAAACCTGACAGATTGGCCACTCGGAAGTAACCACGGGATGTGGGCTGACATATATTATAGACCACACTGTACACATTTGGACGCCCAGCCGAAATGGTTAGGAATGTCCCTACGTCTGAACTCAGTAGCGCATTTGCTACCGGTGACATTCGGATGTTTGGTTGAATATGATTCTGATGGAAGAAATGATATAAGCATATATATTAATTGTGCTGTACGCGATCGGACACCGGTTACTCTGTATCGGATGTCCGGAAGTCAATGACAAGAATGTATAGATATTTATGCAATAGGACAACCGCACATGACCTTGCCACATGTCCGCTCATGTAAAATTGGTCTGAACACCATGACCAAACGTCCGAACGTCCAAGTTACAATTTATTGTTATTTATTAATTGCTCACATAGTGTTTGAGAATTATATGCTCAGTTGTAAGTAAGCAAGCATACTTGATATTTTGATGTAATGAGTGATTGAATTGGCATATTGGAGAGCAACCAGGTGTCTGTCGGGATTGGGGGATGGATAGATGTCCCCACATTGTTATTGACCCAGACGTGGGAATTGGTGGGCTTTTCTTTGGAAAGTTCATGGGAGCTAAGGCATCCAGGGCCTGGCTAGCCTTATTGCCGATCAAGGATACTACCAAAGTTCCTCCAATAGTCCAATGATTGAAATATGCTCATCAAAGATTGATTGAATTGAACATATGTTGCATTTGACACTATTGATTGAATACTGGATGGGGACGACTTCATATGGGGAAAGCTATATGGGAATGGCGTAGGAAGTCACAAGGTGAACTTCTTAGTATCAAATATCAAGAAGCAAGATAACGTCTAACACGGTCACACATTGATCTATTGATATTGTACATTAGGAAAGGCTTTGTGAAATTGTTGTTCATGCTATCATCATATGTTATGAAAAATAGAATTGATTATTGTTTATGGAATGAACTGGTAATAAGAAACAAGCATTGAGATTATTGTGCACATGTTTTATGTCATATTTTGATTTAGGCCAATGTACAACTTTGACATTTACATACTCTTACCGGGATGAATTTCCCCTACACCGTATCTTCCATGTAATCAGAGATAAATTGACGAAGGTGGCACTACTCATGATGGCAAAGATTGCGCATGGCAACGGTTACCCCATGATAAGTGTAATGCGGTCTAGATGTTGTCTTTTTTTGAGAGCACTAGGTGTTTTGCCTTTATTTTATGACTATTAACGTTGTTATGTTTTCTAAGACTTTGTTGAGCCTTATGGCAAATGATGTAACTTAAAACATTGAGTTAACGTTATGTGGCCAAATGGCTATGTATGCTTAAGTTGGGATTGATCTTTTGATGTCAATGGAAGTTTCTTTTATCAAATATATGCTTCCACTGAATTAGTTTATCATCATGGTAAATGTACATGTGGTGTTCTGAGGAACACTTCTCCGTGTGTCAGATCTCAACTCCTCCAGGCGTGACAGTGCCATTTTCGGGCATTACACACAAAAAAAAAGAAAAAACATGCACAAAAAATATAATTTCCAGATTATTCTTAATTTTTTATAAGTTTTTCCAAGAACTTTACTGATTTTCCTGAAAGAAAGGTTCTGCATTTGGTAATGACAACTTCAATAAAATGTATAAGCCTTCACTATTTTGGCGGAATAATTAGTCCACCATATAAACACCACATAATCACTGAATAAATGATCCAAAAACCCTAAAATAAGTTATTTATTCCTCATCAGAATCAAGTGACAAGAAAAATTGCTACTAGCGCAAGATGATGTCTTTATGAAAAGGATTTCCGAACCTCGATGAAGTATCCGGTACCAACGTCGACGAGGACCTTATCAGCATCATTCAGGGTTCCGCGAACATACAGAGATGCCGTCAAAGGAACCAGCATCTTCTTCCCTGGAAGAAGCAAATGCACAAAACAATGACTACAAAAGAACAACGACACGGGGAACCCAAAAAAGAAAGAACAGGAAAGCAACAGATGAAGAATGAAAGCGGCAGCGGGAAAGAGGGGAAAATCGAGCTCGCCTTGGGGCTGAGCCGAGAGGTCGCCCAGGGCGGCGGCCGCAGACTCGATGCGGGCGGAGGCGTTCCGGATCTTGGCGAGGCTGTCCTGGAACAGGTTGACCTCGAGGTCGGCCTGCTCCTTGAGGCCCTTGAGCTGCTCCAGGCTCAACTTCCCCAACTCCGACACCCTGATCCCGGTGCCCCCTTCAGTCGCCCCTCGGCTCGCCATGATTGCTCCGAACAACGTAAAATAACACTATAGTCGATAGGCGATCGAGGAAATTTAAGTTGTGTTTTTTTTAGATTTTATTTATATATATAAAGTCCACGTGCTCAAAACAACCTTATGCCCCTATAGCTCAGTGGTAGAGCGTCAGTCTTGTAAACTGAAGGTCTGTAGTTCGATCCTGCATGGGGGCATCATTTTTCTCACATTTATTATTTAAAATCAGATTTAGTGTTCATATTATTTATACTTTTCGTTTGTCCCCTTTTTTTTATTTTCTTCTTTCAGTCCTTTTATGTTAATTTGGAGTTACTTTACTTTGGGGGTTTTGATTTTACTCATTTGGTACTTACTTTGGCGTCATCGTTTAGTTTTGTAAGAATTAGAACGCAAAATTTCATAATCTGTTCATTTTACAATTCCCTTGACTTGCTCAAGGTATTTACTTTTTTTCTCCGTTGCAACTTGCAACTCAAGGTACTCGTTAAAGATGAAGTTTAGAGTGATATAGAAAAAAGTAAGTACTGTTGTTGCATCCACCTCTCACAACAGGACCTGTTTATTGTAAAAGGAACAGTCCCATATTTTCATGCATGTAGCCAAATTAATGAAAGGGCAAAACAACCATTTAATAGTCCTTGGCAGGATGTAACATTGTGTTTATCCCTACAACATTTTCTGGCTTTCCTGATTTCCTCCCATAAATCAACACACAAGCTGTGACATGTCATTAAAACTACATATAAGCCTTGACCATGATATTTGTGATCCCTTGAAGGCCAAAGTACTACAAACTATTAAGCAACTAAGAAAAGTATAGCCAATGAACAGTAAATGCATGAGTCAGGCTTAAGAACTCCTAGGTATCAAACCCAATTCAACCAACATAAGGAACGTAGCATTTCAATAGAGAAGCATAATTAAAGGGTTACATAAGAAATGTTGACTGTTTATCTTCAGCAAAGTTTCCAGAATGTAAGCTGTTCAGCAATTCATATTCTGGTAATCTAATGCCTGTTTGACAGTTCCCGATTGTTCTGTTAGAACAAAGCAAGAACTAGCAATGAAGACTACAAGAGACAAGCATTTTGTAAACAGTTCAAGTTGTTGAACTTAACTGAAACAAATTTCAACCTCTACGACAGTCAAATTGACAAAGGTTATACTTCAACCTAGCTTTATTCAAATTATCACAATGTAGTGTCATTGTCGAAAATATGGAACCTGCAAAATTGTCGAGCACAGAAGACAAAAGGAAAAATTGCGCGAATATGACGCAGATATATGCACTTCTGTGATTTCAAAAAATACAAAGTTTTGCTTAAGCAACTGAGGAATGAAACTTATATGCTGGGGCATGTATTCCAGTCAGAATAAACTGAGGAAAATAAATCATTCTTCCTGAAGGGAATCTCTTTTACTCTGTCAGGTAAGTGGATTTCCTCAATGCAGCAAATACTAATTTTTGTTTATTTCCCGAGACATATTTTACACCCTCTATTACAAATACTTCAATAGCATGTCTCCAATATACAAAATTATTCAACAGCATGTTGCACAATTCAAGGTGCAACAACAAAGAGAAAAACATAATTTTTTTGAGTTCCTCAATGTTTATCTCATACTTCATTATGCTCAAGCCAAAAAAGTGGTTAATCTGTAGAACATTGAATCAAGTGCATAATGCAAGTAAGTTCATAATTAACAGTGAATGTAAACTTGTTCCTGGACCCTGACCTAAAAGCCAGACTTCAGACAATTGCTGCTCCGGATTCTTTTGGAGTTTTTGCAACAATGGAGATAGCATGAAGTCCAGATTTCAGCTCGTCGCCTAAAAGATCATATATCATTCGATGGCGCTTCAATAGGCTCTGTCCATCAAACTTTGCAGAGACTATCTTAATGTTAAAGTGGGTTTCATTTGCATTTCCCTGGACACCAGCATGGCCAGCATGCTGGTACGAAACATCTTCGATATCTAAAGCACTTGCTTCCAAGGCAGACTGCAACTTTTGCCTGATTCTACTAGCTCTTGAGAGAGCAACAGTGGCACTTCTAGACGCCATTCTTTATTCACTTCTGCTGCAATCCAAAATCCACCAGAATTGTCTCAGGGCCCAGCTGACATAACTCTCAGACCTTAATAAACCAGAATAAAAATGCCAAACTAGAATGACAAATTTTCAAAATATTGCTTATTCCTTTTTAATTTTGTTAACATCATTAGTAATTTCATATGATGCATAATAGAAAATGGGCACAAAGCATTAGAATAGACATCGTTGAAATGTTAGGTGCATTAAACCATAAAGCTGTTAAAACGATGTTGAACCTAATAGTTCATACATGAATCAAACAGAAACTAGGACTTCAGTCAAGATCCTGGAAGTTTGTATACAATCCCAAAGCTGCATGGCATACAGTAGAGATTGCAAAGATGAATCTACACAGGAAAACCAATTATCTTCAGAATGAAGCATGAACAGAAATTTCAATATGCAAAAGAATGATTTTCTGGCGTTAAACATTAATACGTGATGCCATGGTAAATGTATAACTTGTTCCTTTCTGTACCGAAGTAGCGCGAACCTGCTCTAAACTTCTGACCAAAATTACTGGTTCACATCCAAGAAACAGACACCTAACAGAGAAATCAAAACCTATGAAATCCAGGGCACGGTTCCCCAGCGAAAAATCAAACAGTAGGCAAATTGCCCCCAAACTTAGATGACCATAGATCAAAACACGCGAAAAAAACGCAACAGGGGTTATAACAAGAGTCGTCTGAGAAAAGAAAAATGTATTGATAAGAACACAACAAGATCAAACGATAAGAGAACTTGATAACAGATGTAGGAGATGAAGACTCACGATGCGGGGGAGGAGTAGTCGAATCGAGAGGCCGAGAGAAGTAGAAAGGACGATGACTTCGCTCGTTTTGTTAGGGTTCTTTCCTGAAAAAAAAGAAAAAAAGAAATGCTCAAGAATAAAAAAGGGTTCTCTCCTGAAAAAAAAAAAAAGGAATGATCAAGAATAAAAAAATAAAAAAATGCGGTGAGCGTGGATCGAACACGCGACCTTCAGATCTTCAGTCTGACGCTCTCCCAACTGAGCTATCCCCGCATTGTGGATGTCAATAAAAAATTGTTAATGATAACAGACGACATTGATACAAGCATAGGATAACAAACTAAAGGTTAAAAAAGTCAATTTGAAAAATATTAATTAAATCGAAAAATCATATACTCGCAGGGTGGGTGCAACGCGGACGATTTCCAAACGGACTCCTCATTAATTGGATAAAGAAAATCGTCAAGATTTCGTGATCCCCTGCCGAACCTATTCCAATTCCAACAGCTCGGACTTGAATCGTGGAGATTGTGAGATCTTTCACTCACATTTTTTTTCCACCAAGAATGTTTTATGAAACTCTTTAACCCCCGAATTTGGAGTATCCTACTTTCACGTGATTCATGGAGGGCTAATGACTGGAGTGAAATCGTAACAAGGTAGACGTACTGGAAGGTGCGATTGGATCACCTCCTTTTCATGGAGAGTTAATGCTTATACTTGTTGGGCATTTTGATTTAATACTGCTTCACACCCAAAAAGATTAATAATTATCTTCGTAGCTCCAGAATGTTTGCCATTTTTCAATATTTCTTCTACAAGCTTTGTCCTTGAGTCCTAGACAATAAATAATGTGGTGTTCTTGAAGTGAGACAAGGCCACAATTGATGATCTTAATTTTGTGACAGCATCATCCGTTCATCGGGTTCAATCAAAATCTTATTTTTCAAGAGCATACCAATCTAAGAAGGAGAGTTGCTTTGCCAACTGCTTGACATGATTGCACTTAATTGTCAATTTGCATAAGGAAGAAGAGAAACTGATCTGGCAGTGACATCTTTTGGGCAAAAATTGCTCAAAATTTGTGAAGAAAATTATCCCATTTTTTTTTCATGCATAAGAATGCATGTTTTACACTGCTCCAATTCATAATACGTACTATTAATTACCATCAATGGAAATATTCTCTCTGGTAAAAGGAAAAATATGGCTGACAGCATAATGAGCCTATTTTGTAGGATATAATTCATCAGTTTACACTTACACTATAAGTGCCCAAGTGTTATCATGATGTATGTGCAAAATGGCAAGTTTTTAATTTCATGCTGTATAACCCATGAAACCAAAAATCCGGAAGCCAGTGCTGCTTTTATATCGTGACTTGATTCAAATTTTTTAATTTTTAGAATGATATCATGGACACATATCACATGGAGATCGAGTTTAAAAATTCGAATTTTACTAATGAGCATATATGCTCCTTTTATTTTTTTTATCTTTATTTTCTTGCGTCCGTAAAAAAAAAGAATAAATTTTAGAGTGCTACATTTAAAGTTTAATATAAATAAATCAATCAAAGAACTGATTAGCAAAATCATAGGAGAGTCGATAACTCCGGATTTAATTTTAGAATTATTAATTGGATAAAAGCTTATTGTTATGTTCAACTTCAACATCAAATTAGTCCGGGCTCATATTGAAAAAAACAATATTGCGTGAAATTATTGAATTTCCATGTTTTTTCATCAACTTTCCAAATCAGTTACAGATTTAATTTCCATTGTAATTTCGTGGATTTTATTTTAATGTTTACTCATCTTGTATGATTGAACGCCGTTTTTTTTTAAATAGAAAGAGAAAACCAAAACAGTTGTATTTTTTAGATTAAATTTAAAGATTGGTTGACAACTCATAAATTAAATAAATAAAATTTTAAATTTATAGTATTTAGAGAAGTATCAGATTTTTCGGAGATATTTAGTTTCTCACGTTTCCGAAAGCATTTAGTAGGGGGATTTTTGTGTCATACGTAATATCCTCCGACAATCATTTCTCGTACCCATTTAAAAATTAAGGACATGATTATCCTTTTTTTGTGAATCAACATTCAATGGTTTTAACACTGATTATCCATTTGAATGTGCTCTGATGTAAACTTTTAACTCTAGGAAACTTTTAACACTTAGATTATCCATTTTTTTCCCCTCTTATTCGGCAAGCATGCATTCTTTAATGTTTCCTTGCAAGTCAACGAAGACTTCTAATTCTTGCCTCCTGCTGCATTATAATGTGCCATGAACATGAAGCTGCTGTGCAGACTACCCCCCACAGCCTCACATTGTCATCAATCAGGCAAGCAGCATTACGATTTTTCCAACAGCCTAATTAAGGAAGAACAAGACCACCCACAGTGGTCAATCCAAGAAGACCTCACAAACACAGGGGTCAATCAAGATCATCTTTCAGATAATAAAAACTTGCAGGTCCACGAGTGTCAATGACCGCATGTGACTAAGCAAGCATGAACACACTTTGCAGAAACAAAGATGAGGAACTTTTTTCAACAGAGATCAGCTTAAGACGTCAACATCTATGAATTGTTCACATAAACACCAACCGACAATTACGTGCACTTGAAATGGAGACAACATCACTGAGAGGTTCATGTATGTGGACTATTCTTCCATTTGCAAATGTGTCAATTCATTAGGACAAAGTTCACATGCTGCGGAAACAACAGTTAAGTTCCAATGCGTATGGAAACCCAGAGAAGAGAAGAAAAGACAATAGTGAGGAAATGGGATCTCCCAACACCAAAGCAAAAGCATGACACAGCCATATATGCTGATTTTAGTTTATACAAGAGTTGCCCATCTTATGACTATTGTGATGTGCACAGAAGCCTTTCTACTTTCAACCACCAAAACCTTGTTAGGACAACAAGGTCTACCATTAGAAAACCATGATTATTGTCATAGAATGGACCATAATTTGTTACTAAAAAAACTTCATCTTACATGCTTCAGGTCTCTGCAAGAAGGGAACAAATAAGGAAGATGAATTCATACTTTCATCTAAAGCAACACATATTGCTCAAGCCTCAAGCACTCCCGAAAAGCTAGTCCAAGAAGTTTGAGCATTCATACATTACAGATACTACCCACCATAATTTATTCACAAGAATAAGCAGAAACAGTGGCTTAAGTGTGTTAAAAGCAAACCTGCAGAAACAAAGTTCGATAATGAATTGTTGGTCACCCTGTTAGCTATAGAAGGCGCAAATAGTGGCATGGAAACAAGACTACAAGTTTATTCTGTAATTTGAGCAGTAAGCAATTATGAGTTTGATGTTATGATACAGATAAACAGTTGCTGCATTAAGAGCATCATTATCAGTATAGTGGAAAAGTTCGATACAGGTCAACTTACATTGATGACAGATGATTCTAGCCAATGGTACAAAACAAATTACCATTCCACAGGAAATTATCCACAGTAGAAAACGAAAGCCACCATCATGGGCAGCCGTAGGCACTAATTTACCGACACAATGCAGATGCAACTGAAAAAAGAATTTAGATAATATTCACACTGAAATTGTAAGACAACATATGCAGGAACCATCAGAATGATGAACTAAGAGTTTATTTGCACTCAATACACTCCAAACAATCCAAGAAATTACATACAAGGCAACTTGCATTATTGATCACCATGCGAAGTAAATCAAAGGAATATGACTAGAATATACATTTTGGAGCTTCGCAAATGGAGAACTCACAGACAGGAGACAAAGAAGCCTTTCTTTCTTTTCTGCAATCACATCCTTCAGTGCTCACCATGCCCAAACATGATATTACCACAAGATTACCAAGAAAGAGGAGACTTGTGCCTCCCAGGATACAGTAAAACATAAATTAAGCTCCCCAATCCCCATCCCCCTTCAGCCTTCTGCACATGAACGAAAAAATGCAGCTTTGAAGCTGTCACATTGAAGATTCGGTTGCAGTAGCAACACCGACGGAGTACTTGGCATCCGAAATCAATCAAAACTCATAGAACTTTCGATCATTTGGAGGTGGAAACACAGTGAGTTGATCGATGCAGAGAGTTCTAACAGAGACCAAAATAGTGGAAGAGGGACCAAATGGAGAGGGAGAAGAAAGAACAAAGTAAAGGATATACAATGAAAATAAAAAGATACGAACCTTGAAAACTGAAAAAAGAAAGAGTCGTTATCATATTAAAAGATATAATAATATACAATGAAAATAAAAAGAGAAAAAAGAAAAGAAAGGGGGTAAAACATTTGTTCCAGGTTGGGTTATGGATGGAGGGAGCGGGAGGTGTGCGGCGGCAGTGGTGGTGGCTGGAGGGGTGTGAAGCACGAGGTATCTTTGCCCGAATCCCCATGGCCAGGAGGGGACAAAGACCAGAACAAGGCAGCAGCAGCAGCTAACTTGATTTGGAACAGAATGCAAATTGCAAATATGCATTATTGTAGTTTTAGTTAGGGATTTCAATTGGAGGAAAAGGAAAGCAAAGACCCAGGAAACAAAATGCAGAGCTGAATTATCTGTTTCTTAGATTGTGCTGTCAAATGCTTAGATTAATTTTTGTCTCATCCCACAAATCCCAGGAAGATGCATTATACACTCTTGGTCGGCCAGATTAATCCTCTGGCAACCTAAAGAAAATGGAAAAGAAAATTTTGAATAGACAGCTCGAAGCATCATCTTTAATAAATATTGAGCAAAATTTATCATCTGTGCATAACTGAGCAAACAAGATTTTATTACTGATTGCACACAACTACCACCCAAAGAAAAAGAAAAAAAAAACTGATCCAAGTCTTAATAACAACTGAGCTTCAGATCTAGAAGATAAGTCGCATCAGAAAGCAGATAAAGATAAAGCATCAGATGCTATCCAAAGGTAATTTGATTGGAAAATATGTTGCTCTGAAACAAAATAATAAAACGTCAACTGGAATTAAAAATCCGACATGTACCACTTGGAACAAGGGTTTTTTTAATAGTGGCACTGCCTGCTGGGCACATACAACTTGCGTTGGCATCACAAGGAGTGAAGAGACCGCCTGAGTTAAATTTGGATGTAATATAGAATCCTGCAAAAGGCCCTGCATTTCTTACCATTTTGACCCAAAGAGGTTTCCTCTTGAGTCAAGACTTGGAAAAGTTGCGTCAATCACTAAATTTCTGAGCAAGCAACTTCAGGTAATAAGCAAGCACAGAATATTGCCCAACTCTATTGCCTCCTCCAAAAAGAAAGGCCTACATATCAATCATCAGAATAGCTGTGAAGGAACAAAAAGAATAGAAGGCCATAAGTTTCTGAATAAAAGAGACATGATGATTTTAGTGTAGACGACTGTGGGTTTGTCATACATACCATTACAAAAATAGCCTTTGCTGATCATTTATCAGACCAATTATAACCGACAGACCATACTAGATGGTACTTATATAAAGATGAATTAACATTACATCTGTACTCCTCAAGCGCCAAGGGTCCTGGATATGCATTCTAGAAATTCTCAAGTGCCAAAGGTCTTGAAACCTAATGAGTAATGGAGGCCGAAGGGCAGGGGAAGATATCATACCCTGGACCAGTTTCTCTGGAGAAATCCATTTTCTCTCTTGGAACAGTTTCATTTAATGGTTATAATTGATGTAGATAGGATATCTGACACCACAGAATGTGGATTAACAGTGAAAATTTTAACTAGACATGGGTCATGTTAGCTAAAAGGTTTCTGCTCTGAATACTCGATACAATCTCTAACAAAGAGTAAAGTTTTCATTTGTTAGTACCCTAGCCACATAACTTTCGAGATTATGGGTCTGCTGGACCTAACCTTGATTATGGGTGTATTGCATGAGGATCTCCCATTTGGAAAGGACCATTTCATGCACTTGTCTTTCAATTTCATATATCAACTCATCAAACCTTCACAAGCCAAGAAAGGAAATATGACATTAGACCGCAACATCAAACCGACATTTTAAACTTAGCTATCTGATGAATAACTCCATGTTTCCAGTGACTCATTCTTATTCTATTTTATATACATTCAGCAAAGCAACGGCCATAAGTAGATGATTACGCCAGAATAGGTGATTGGATGTCTTTTAAGGAATAGGTGATGAGGAAATTACTTATTTGGCACCACAAGCATCAAAGCTTCTCAAGTTGTAGTGATACTTCAGTTGTCAAAGAAGCTTCATGCTCCAATTCCTGCAAAAAATAGTGAGAACAAAAGACAGAAAGTTGCGTCTCACGTTTATTCTTTGACAAAAGATTAATAATTAAAAATTAGACAAGGAGATAGCATAATGAATTCATATTAACTACCTGAATGATAGGAAAACCACAACATATGTATCAAAACAGCTTTTAGGTTTTGCCTTTCTGCTTTAGAATCTTGCAGCATTTCATTTGGAACTTTTTTCCTCGCATACAAATTGTATCTTCTAAACCGCAAGATGTATTGGCAGTCTCTTGTAAGATGTGTGCAAGTGCAACCATCTTTCTTTATAACGTAATTGAACAGGATCACTTATGCTAGAGGGTTAAAATTTAAAAGCGCAAGGGTCTTCTACACTGGAAAGTGCTGTGGTTGGCAAGGCAATGTCCAATGAACAAAATTCATTATATCTCTCTCTTTGCCTAGAGAATGAATGCAACAATGATGATTTGTTCTGCATTCGGAGTTGTATTTTTTAGCTTCTGGGGGGCAACCAATGATCTGGGCTTAACATCTATAAATTCGGTCGAAAGTGTACAAAATTAAAGGTTAACGCCTCCCCCGACATTAAATTGAGCTTTGAACTGGGACTGCTAACGCCAACCAAACTCAGCCCACTTGCGAACTAAGCCAATTACTGTTTGTTGCATTCACTGTTGGATTTGATGAGAGAAAAATGTTCGTCGTTGACGTCAACTTCAGATATGTCAAGTAAATCTTCCTTTTGTTCCATTTGCCTGGCCAATTGCATGAGGCAGTCATCAATCTTTCTCCGGTCCTTGTGCATCCTGTCCCTTACAAGAAACTCGTGAACTGTGCCATTAACCTCAATTGAACTACAGCCAGGGGTTTTCTCTATCCCCATACCTCTCATCAGCTCTCTCACCTTACCAGCCTTATCTCTCATGTTTGATTCAACATACATGTTTGCTAACAACACATAGGTCCCACTGTCATTAGGATCCAACTTGATCAGCCGCAAGGCTGCCCATTCTCCCATCATGACATTACCATGAATTCTACAAGCAAAAAACAAAGAACTCAATACCACAGCATCAGGCTCCATGGGCATGCTGTTTACTAGATCCTTGGCTTCATTCAACAGACCGGCTCTACCTAAAAGGTCTATCATGCATGAATAATGCTTCACTCTTGGACAAAGATTGTACTTTGAAGTCATCTGGGAAAAGAAATGACGGCCTTCCTCAACCAGACCCGCATGAGAACAGGCTGAAAGAACCCCTATAAATGTCACCTCATCAGGCTTTAACTCAATTTTGGACATCTCCAGAAAATAGTCTATTGCATCAAAAGCATGTCCATGACTAGCCAAACCACAAATGATAGCTGTCCATGTTAGAGCATTTCTTTCAGGGATCTCCTGAAATACTGTGACTGCCTTCTCGATATTGCCACACTTGGCATACATGTCAACTATAGCAGTTCCCACAGCAACATTCAAGCAGAAATTGTTCCTGTCAATGTACTGATGAATCCACATCCCAATGTCTAAGGCTCCGAGTTGCGAACATGCTGAGAGAAGACTAACCATTGTAACTTCATCAGGTTTAACATTGGAAGCCTGCATCTCATGAAACAAGTTAATTGCATCCATGCCTCGTTTGCTCTGGGCATACCCTGCTATCAATGCATTCCATGGAACCACATCTTTCTCTGGCATCTCGTCAAACAATTTTCTGGAAATATCCAAGTAACCAAGGCTCGCATAGCCCACAACCATCGTGGTCCACGAAACCACTGTCCTCTCCGGCATACTGTCGAACAACGACTGTGCAGGTTCTAAACTTTTACACTTCACATACATATCCATTAGTGTATTCGTCAGCCTAACCGTACGAACTATCCCATTTTCTTCTATATAACGATGAAACTTCTTTCCCAGTTCGAGATCCTGCAACTGGCTGCAGCAAGAGACCACTCCTATCATCGTGACCTCGTCTGGCCGAACCCCAGCGGCCATCATCTCTCGGAAAATTCCCAGCGCTTCAGCGGAGCGCCCGCTCTGGACATAAGCATTGATCAATGTGTTCCAAGAAACCAAATCTTGCACGGAACTCGTGTCGAACAAGACGCGCGCATCCTCCAATCGGCGATTGCTCGCAAGCATGTGCATTAGAGAATTGAGCGTAAATACATCTGAACCGAACCCCAGCCGCAGAGCGTGCCCGAAGAGCCCGAACCCCGTCCCTAAATCAGCCGTCCTGCTACAGGCCTTGAACAGGAACGGGAACGTGTAGTTATCAGGTCGCGCGCAGGTCCGAAGCATGGACCTGTACAGCGCGACCGCGCGCAACGGCTCGCGGCTGCCGGAGTAGCTTCGGATGGCGAGGTTCCAGCACAGAGCGGTCGGGCGGTCGAGGCTGACCAGGATGAGTCCGGCGTAGGGGAGGTCAGCGGAGGTGGTCGACACGGCGCAAGAGGAGGCGATGAGGCGGCTAGCGGCGAAGGGGTCGGCGAGGAGGCCGGCGGTGGTCATATGGGTTTGGATTTGCTTGAGGTGGCGGAGGGTGGCACACCTCTCAAGAAGGGAGAGAAGAGCTGTGAGGTGTCGTTGCTGGTGGCCGTGTCGGCAGAGGGTGGAGGGGGGTCGAACCACCTGCGAGCTACGAGCAGAGACATCGGTCCAAGAAGGCATGATCAACATGTCAAATGCAACTCAAGAAAGGCTCTGTTTCCGGTCGATGGCCTCGCGGCGTCTTTACTTTGCTGCTGCTGCTGCCGCTGCCGCCGCCTCCGGCCGGGCCATTCGCAGCAGGGGAACGAATGGAATGGCGGGATTGCTACTGTTTACGAAAGGGGCGAGTCCGAAAAAACAAATTAAAGTCGCTCTTCCAATTTAATATTAATTCACGTTACTCGATTTTTATTTTTTTTATTTACTATATTAATTTTTATTTTTTATTTAATATATTAAAGTCAAGATCTCAACTCCCCGGGTCAGTGCTAGCTACTGCTGTGCATATAATTATATAGTATATTGTATTGGCATGGCATGATTTAATTAAATGACTGACATCAATTTCTTGAAATATCGGATATATGTTTATTAATATTATCTTTTTTTTTAATTTAGATGATGTGACATATACAAATGTCATTTGGTGCTCCTTAACTCTAATTAACTAATGACATAAATCCCAACGTAACAATAGTTGTGTAAACTCGTACATTAAAATTTAAAGATGAGTTATCCAACTCTTGAGAATATATGGTTTTATAAATATTTGAATGATCTGAATGCTGGAAATCAAAATCTAGTAATAAAACAAGGACTCTATCAAATTAAGTTAGCTTTGGCACTTTAAATTCACACAAAGAAAATGGTCAGAGAAAAGTAATGAGATGGTAGCATCTCTCTTCATCATCAAAATTTCCATGGTACACTCTTGCTAAGTTGCTCCTAATCATACACTGACAGGAACAAAAAGTTCACCAAAATATTTACCTTGGTCTATAAACGAAATGGAGCTAGATTCATAACGATCACAAACATTCCCAATAGTAGTTGAACTACAATTACTATGAAAACAATATTTTCTTATTACAAGTTGCATATATATACACAGTAATATATATACATATATGTGTGTGTGAATATTATGGTGTTACCACATATTGGTGCATGCAAATGCGATCACACCATCTGAGTCCATTGCACGGAGAACTGAGATCAGATGCGTCCGGTTCACAGGAAAGCCGCCGGTTCATCATTGCACTTGTGTGTGGATCAGGGAGGGGGCGACCGCAAAGATAATCATGCAGTAATTAATGAACAACAACAATGATCAAATTCCTAACCACTTTTTATTGACAAGTCTGAATAATCCCTACGTCAGCAGTCAGGAGAAGCCCTTGGCAAGAGCAAGAGCTCGCAACAGAAGCCTTGAAATGACAAATCTCCCCTGGGCACTGCAACAGGGCTGCATCTAATGGTCAGCTTTCTCATGCGTTCTGCACTGCCCAACAGGAATCTTGGGAGGCCAATCAAATGCCTCTGGAATTTACAGTTCAGGTTCAGCATCACGGTTTCTAGTCGATTCCTTACGCACTCAGATGGCATCTGGTCATCCCAGACTCCCAGTAGTCGGCTTCAACAAGATGCACATACTTTCTATATTCTGTCAAAGAATATATATATGGATTTAATGACCTTGCTACCCACCGAAATGGGTAGTAGGGTGCTCCCTATGTCACGAGTCGTCTGATCATTCGTGGAGGGCGGAGCTGCTCGGCACGACTCATGCTTGTTTCATGTTCGGTTCAAACAGGTTGAAGCGGTACACACAACTTAGTACACCAGATACCACACGACCTCAAGGGTCTCTGAGGTGCTAAGGCCGCTTTCGATTAGTGGAGCAGCCAATCTCTCTCGTCCTTCGGTCGTGCGGCGCATGTCTCAGCAGTGGCGACGACGCAGATCCTCGCCCAACAGAGCAGTGCCGAAGAATGATACCATACGACTTCGAGGGTTTACAAGTGTCTGAGGACAACTTCGATCTCCCTCCTTCGTTGGTCATGCGCCTGAGAACATCTTCGATCAACGCCTGATAATGACTTCGATCCGGTGACTTCGACCAGCGTGTGCCTGAGAACGACTTCGAGCAGGCAACTAGGGCATAAAACTCAAAAATGAAGCTTGGCTGATGAACCTGAGATTCGCTTGCTCCTGAACCTCTTCAACTTTCCTGAGCCGGGCATGAACCGCACTCGAGCAGATCCGCCCTCCATGAATGATCGGACGACTTGCGATACAGGGAGCACCCTGCTTCCCATTTTAGTGGGTAGCAGGGCCATTAAATCCTATATATATATATAGTCTTGACTAATTCAAGCTTTTAATGCAGCACAAAACTTACTTTAATTGCAAGATCTTGCAGAAATGGAGAACTTTTCAATAGACACAACAGCAGAACAGCCATACTCTTTTCACTGTAATTCATGCTGAGCGACAATTTCTTCAAGTTAACCATGCAGCAACCTGAAAGCATGTTCCATTGCACAGACAACCCCTGTTTGTAGATTCGATCATATAAAGTTGTCAGTTTCACACAAAAGTTTAAGGAAAGCAAAGAAAAGAAGAGAAAATAGACCTCAGCATATTCTTGTGTAAAGCCAAGAGAGATTCTGGACTCGGTTCAGACCCTTAAGCAACCTTGAGAGCTTCTTTGCCACGGATGTCTCATTCTCCCCCCTGTTGGCTGTGCCACCCCGCTATGCTTTGTGGTACAAGAAACAGAAGCTGACTGACTCCAAGCGCGCGGCCTCCTCGACCGAGATGTCCAGTGGCCTGTCTGTGATGACATTGAAACTGGAGAGGGTTCCATCGGCGTCTGCGACAACCGCCAAGCTCCTGGCCCTGTGCAATTGCGCACGCTCAACCTCTCGAGGGGCTGGCAGCGGGACACCATCCTGCCAAACTGGTCGTCCGTCGTGACCACGTTCTCGAGCTTGAGGTCCCTGCTGAATTTGATATGCTGACCAATTTTTCTAAAAGCTTAAGCGATTAAGAAAAGTAACATATTTAATTTTATATTCTTAACACTTCTCCTCACATGTGGACTAAGAACTTAACGAAATTTGAACTCAAGACCTCTGGCTCCGATACCGTGTTGAATTTGATGTGCTGATCAATTTTTCTAAAAGTTTAAGTCATTAGGAAGAACAATATTTTTTATTTTATATTCTTAACAGTCCAGAGGCGCCGGAGGCCGGCGAACTCAGGCAGGATCGTTAACCTACACATGAACTGCTTGAGCACACGGATAGTCTGGCACAAGAAGACGTGCGCGGGGACGACGTAGAAGTCCTCCCGCAGGCGCCACGACCCGAGGATGATGAACTCCCTGAAGCCGGCATTGCATAGGAGCTGGATCACGCGGTGGTAGTCCCTCTCATGCCCGGCGGCAGGAGGTCCGGGATGCCCCGCCAGCGCTTGGAGAGGACAGCGGTGGCAGCTGCCTCCTTGTAGCTCATGCAGAGGAGGATGGAGTGCAGGACGTCATCCAGAAGCAGGCCTATGCGCTCATCATCCATCTCGTTGCATGATGCAAAGAGAGGTGCCCTCGTCTTCTTCATGGCCGGGAGCCATGAACATGTTTTGGATAGACTTCCTCGTCTCCCCCACAGTTGAGGAGCCGTTCAAGTCACCTTTCAATTTAGCTTGATGGATGAAAAAGGGAAGCACTGGACTTGGTCCGCGCAGACGTCAAAAAGCAATGCCTCATATATATTATAAAGTGGCAAATTGAGGTGAGAGCCAATGAGAGGTGGAGGGACGTAGGGCGACGGCAGCCATGAGTTTTTTTTTTAATGACTTCTTATTCCTCCATTTCCTGTGTGACAAGCATCTAATTGTTGTCTTCTAATCTTAATTTGAGAAGGAAGCACATATTATTATTCATCACAAACTAAAACCAACATTTTATGAAAAAAGAATAAATTAATAAGTATATTATTATTATTATTACTCTTTGGAGTTCTAATTAGGGATAAGAAATATTTTGCTATCCCCGAGAATGGTTTACCCTTTCTTTACCCATGTGATTTGGATAAATATTTTTATTATAAATATTTTGACTTTTGCAATTCTAGAAGACAACTTATTGTTTTCAGAATGAGGGATGAATACTTATTCCAGGCCTTATCTGTAAACCATGGAGCCCTCAAATCCTTACAGTTCTGCTTTCTTTTTCACACCCTATCAAGTAATCGCGTATCATGAGAAATCAGTTATAAATACTATATGTAGCTTGATTATTGATTTGCGTACTTCATAACCATCACATTGTGCAACGTGGATTACTACCCAAACTTCATAGTCATCCTTACAGTTCTAAGAAAAATAATAATAGTGATAACCATCACATTGCACAACCGATTTATGAATCACAGTATTAAGCATATTATTGTACTACATTCCCCTTTTTCCTCCAGAAACTAGTTTTTGAGATATATATTTTGAAGCATATTATTTTCATTGTTTGTCATAATCAGAGTTCATGGCATTCCATATTTCTTCACATCACATCCATTGCCACACTAGGTACACTATTAAGGATCTTACTCCAAATGATTTCAAACATGAACTCTGGATTTTCAACATTTGTAATCCATTCGCCTCAATAAAATTAGATTACAAGAAGTCTCCAGTTGAATAAAATTAGCTACGAACTGCAAAGATATAATGCTTGATTTTATCAACAAAATTTAGTTTTGAATTATCAGAGAATTAGACAAAGCCATGGAGTGCAATCAAACAAACAATGTAAACAATTTGAAAACAGTAACAAGACCCATTATATGTCCCTACGTACATGAATGTAAACTACAGTTTTAAGGTCGACACAATCTATTCACAAATTATTTAACTTAAAAAATAACTATCTTGTCAACAACCTATCAAGAACTTGTTTGCTTGAACAGGAATCCATATCATAACGAAACCTGGCAAAACTTTATTATAGCATCAAATATGGAATACAAACCAGTTTACTGAAAATAACTTATGCTACATATGTACATTTTGCTCATATTAAATGCAACCAGTCCAATACACTCCTACAATCTCTGTAAAAGCAGTAGCAGTAGAACACGAGCAATTACAAAACTAGTAGGGAATGATGATCATAAATAACATAATGGATTTTGATGAAAGGATTTTGATGATCACGTATTTTCAAGAAATATTTGCACCTGAGGACTAGATTTGCACCTGAGGACTGCTTTCATTATGGTGTACCTGGATGCCTGCAGTTTGAAAAGGAGAGCAAATTAAGTTCAATCATGAGTAGTTCATATTGGAAAACTTAATCAATATGCAACAAATTCAATTGAAATACCCTAACAATCTCCAAGATAGTGACATATGAAATAACATACAAATGAATGCAATGAAAGAAAACACTGTTATCACCATGAGTTCAGTTTAGCTTAGGTTGCGTTCATTGCATCGCCATTTTGAATTGCCTCTTAGAAAGATTGTAACTTATTAAATTGCCAGCAGCGTACATTATTTTGTTTGGTAGGCATAAGTAAACTATCTAGCAATTCATATTAGTTATTAAAGCGTGCAATTGGACTTCGACACCGCCACTGCAACATTAGCAAACTCGGGGTTAAAAGAAAGAGGTCCACTTGGGAGTAACGGCTAGTTGACCTCCCCTCCACCCCTGCCCCAGCGCTCTCGCCGGAGCAACTTTCGCCTCTCCTCCCCTCCTCTTCACGGATGGCCTCAGGGGAACCACCTGATAGCCTCCCTCCACCCCTTCATTCTCCTTCCACTGCTCTTCAAAATCTCCAGTCTTACAAAGATGTCGTTGCGGCTGGGACCTCGGCGAACGGTCATCTCTCTCGCTGGATCTCGGGGCCGAGACGGCCTGCAGAGCTCATATCTCCCCATCAACTAAGGTGTTTGCAACAAGAAATCCACGAGGAGGTCACTATACCTGCATCCAAGGTGGCTGATCGCTCGGAAGAACTGAAGAGGTGTCTGATCGGCAGATGTGCTGGCCGGCTGACACTCGACTCGCTGAGGGATGCCCTCCCACAAATCTGGAAACTACAACAGGGAGTAAACATGAGGATTTTGGGGGATAACTGTTTTCTATTTTCGTTTGAATGTGTGCAGGAACGTATGAGAGTCTTAACCGGCGGCCCCTGGAGCGTCGAGGGACAAGTTATGGCGATGTCCCAGCCGCGACCCTTCTTTCGGGTCTCCGGTGAACAGATCAGGCGATCCCCGATATGGATACGATTTTATGACATGCCATATGAATTGCTAAATCGAGAATATGTGACACGCATCGCGAACTGATTTGGGGAACTATTACTCATAGATGAGGCCTCCATTACCGGAGACTCATGTTACGAGGTCAGAGTTTGTGTCGACGTCGATCTCTCAAGGCCAATCAAGCAAGGTGTATGGATCAATAATCCGGATGGAAGTAGGTATTTTCAGAGGGTCACTTATGATAATCTTCCCATATTCTGTTTCCGTTGCGGTCTTGTCGGTCACAGGTTTGAGTCTTGTTGCTCGGCGCCGGCGAACGGAGAGGATGGTCGGAAGGTGCTCATGTTTGGCCCTTGGCTTCGCTCCTTCGTCGGAAAGCGGCCTGCTACCGCTAATGGTGCTCGGGGCGGTGGCCCGCAGGATCCTCGAAGCGCCGGTGACGGTGCTCGGATCCTTGCGCGGCCCTCCTCTGGAAGCGCCGGCGAGCAGCGGGCAACGGATGAACCGGATGCTAGTGCTGGACCGGGTGGGGACGCGAACCGGTTTAATGTTTTAGATCTCAACCATTCACCTGATGTGAATGGCTCGGATGATCACCACAGTTGCCCTAAGGTTGGGGAAATGAAGGGACACCTGGACGGTGCGGAGCAGCTTGCGCGGTCGAGGCAGCACCAGATGCTGCCACGTGGAGCGCACTCAGATCTCACCAACGGCAGAGATGACTTGGGTTCCACGGATCGGCTTACACGTGGCCCAGAGATGCATTTAGCGGATTTTCCTCCGCTCTCGGCTTCTCCTCCATCGCCGCCCAGATCTACGGCACGCTCTTTACCCGTCTCCCGTTCACCCTTTCATATGCAGGTGCCTTTGACTGTCGCGGACCTCCATGCTGTGACGGTGGAAAAAGTCAGGGCTCAGTTTACAGAGGACTCTGAAGAAATGGAGGAAGGTCAAATCACGACAGACGACTTGGAGGAAGCTGAAGAGGAGCCGGACACGGACCTTGCCCCACCTCTACAGAAGGAATCCAAGCGAAGCAAGGCCAAAAGGAGGGTTCCTCCGGCGTTTCTACCGCCACTACACCAAATACTACGGAACCAAAAAAGCAAGAAAGGTAAACAAAAAGTATCGGATGTTTCCACCCCCTCATCTATGTTTGTATCTGTTCACGAGGCCGGGGAACACCAAACTAGGTCTTCATGAAAATCGTGTCGTGGAACTGCCGAGGAGCTTGCCATAGTAAGGTCCGTGATCGATTAAAGGAACTCATAACCAGGTATCAACTAGATATCATTGTATTACTTGAATCGCACGCTAACAAATAGCAGGCGGATAAATTTCTTCGTCGGCTGGGAAATCAATGGAGCGGGTGTTATCAGGAAAGTCAAGGGGCGTCGGGAGGTATCATATTGGTATGGAAAAACATAGATGTACAGGTTTCAATAGTAAGTATGGAACCGCAAATTATGCATGTGGTAATCACATTAGGTAATTTCTCATCACTACTTTCTTGTGTCTATGCGAGCACAAACCCATTAACAAGATCATCTTTATTTAAAAAATTAGATAAATTAAACTTGCATCAAATCCCTTGGATCATTATGGGTGACTTTAACTGTATTACTAAACCTGAGGATAAAAGGGGGGGAAGGCCTTTTACTATTACCAACTCAATTAAAATCTTTCGAAACTTCATTGACAATCAAGGATTCATAGATCTAAATCTAATTGGGGTTCAGCACACCTGGAGCAATAATCGCCAGGGTGCCGCGAGAATTCTATGTCGTCTAGATAGAGTGCTAGTTACTTCTGACTGGGTTAGGACCTTTCCTAACCTCACTCTTAAAACCTTAGCTAGATGTCCTTTGGATCACTCACCATTACTGTTAGAAACCCACATAAAACAAAAAAAGACTAAGTTATTCAGGTATGAACATTTTTTGTTCTCCTATGACCAACCAAAGGATATTGTTCAAAGGGAATGGACCCAAGATAGGTCTGTGTGTCAAGCTCTCAATTCCATTAGGGTTAAAACATTAGAATGGAGCAAGAAGGAGCTTGGTAGTCTTGAGCATAGGTCTGAAAAGGTCTTAGATGAAATAAAAGTTTTGGAACTCAAAGACAGTGCCTCTGGACTCTCAGATGAGGAGTGCGGAAGGTTGAGGGTTGCCTACCACCTTCATGCTGCTCTCAGAAGACAAATAAGTATTAAGTGGTGGTCTAAGTCTAGGATTAACCGGATTAAGGATGGAGATAGAAATTCAAAATTCTTTCATCTAAGTACTTTGATCAGAAAAAGAAGAAACAAAATTGATATGCTAATCACTGGCGATGGCACTGCCATCGAAAATGGGGATCTAATTAGGGCCATGTTTGTGGATCATTATAAAAATCTTTGGAACTCTGAAAATACACCCATGCCTCCTACTGATTGCTGGCCTGAGTTACCACAAGTCCACCCAGACTATCACTCCCAACTTGTCACACCTATTACTTGTCAGGAGATCAAGGAAGTTCTCTAGACCATGCCTCTGGGTAAGGTCCCTGGTCCAGATGATTACACTGTAGAATTCTATAAAAACTACTGGAACATTATTGGACCTAAGATTTGTAATGAGATACAATCCTTTTTTTCAAACTTCAGAATTGCCTCAAACTTGGTCTGACACTACCTTAATTTTCATCCCCAAGAAGCAGGTTTCAAAAATCATCAACGATTATCGTCCAATATCATTATGTAATGTCATCTACAGAGTAACTACTAAGATCATTGCAAACAGACTAAAACCCCTACTTAATAATTTAATTGACCTTGCCCAATCTGCCTTTGTTGCTAACCGCCTCATCCAGGACAACATTCTTGTAGCTCAAGAATTAGTTCACTCTATGGGAAAGGGAAGGAAAAAATTCATGTTAATCAAAGCAGATATGGAGAAGACTTTTGACAGGGTGTCTTGGCACAACATACGTATGATTTTAAAGCTCATGAATTTTCCATTCACCTTCATTAATTGGATTCTTTCCTGTGTAACCTCTCCAAAGTTCAAGTGTTGTATTAATGGCATACTCTCTCAACCTTTCACTAGTCATCAGGGAATCAGGCAGGGGGACCCATTGTCCCCATATCTTTTCATTTTAACCTCCCAAGTCCTATCCTCCTTAATCAATGCCAATGTTGGATTAGGCAACATACAACCCTTCAAGTGTGGTACTTTTAGTCTAAGTCACCTGGCTTATGCTGATGACCTCCTTATTTGCATTGCTGCTACCAAAAGAAACTGTGGAAACTTAAATAAAATTCTTAGACTATATGGCATGCTCACTAATCAGAAAATGAACCCACAAAAATCAGAAATATATCTCCCACCTAAGTTACATCCCAAGAGAGTGCACATTATAAAGAATCTACTTGGCATTCAGATTGGTAATTTTCCTTTAGTCTATCTTGGTGTTCCAATATCCTATAAGTTGATTCCCAAATGTAATTTAAACAACATGTCTGACAAGATTGCTGCTAAAATGGCCGGTTGGAAAAAAGGTATGCTCAATCAAGCAGGTAGATTAACTCTCATTAATGTTGTCATGAACTCCATTCCTATTTACTCTTTAGGTGTCACTCATATTCCTGCTGGTCTATTGACTTCCCTTGAAAAACTGACTAGGGGGTTCCTTTGGGATAATAATGGGGGTAAAAGAGGGGTACATCTGATTAATTGGAACACTGTCCAGCTTCCAAAGGAGTTGGGAGGGTTGGGGATTAGAATTCTGGCTGAATACGTGTTGCTCTACATGCTAAGAGAATTCAAAATCTGCTGAATGGTGATTCCAATCTTTGGACTAATCTAATTCATGAAAACTATGGCTATTTTCACCCTTGGGCCAATGTCATCCACCATGATTATGAACATCCCAAATCTCAGAATTCTAATGCTTGGGCCTAGAAAACTATTTTGAATGCCTCCTGTACAATCAGACATGGGTTTACTAAACATATCAGAAATGGTCGAAACACGGATATTATGCTTGACCCTTGGATCACTGACATCCCATTTGTTGTTAAACCATCTTTCATAAATGTTAATTCCCTGGCTATGTTACAAAATGTATCAGATCTCATCACTAACAATACCTGGGATATTAACTTGATTTCATCTACCTTTGGACCTTCTCTGATTTCCAAGATTACTTCAATTTATTTGCCTCTGAACATGCCTGTTTCTAATGTCAATGATGATACATGGGTCTGGAATTCAAATATGCATGGAATTGCAAATGCTAAGAATGTTTATAGTTTCCTTTGCAGCGACCGCGGCTCGACCAAATCTGGACGGCTTCCTTGGAAAAAAATATGGCAAATCAAAGTTCCCCATAAGATTTCTGTTTTTCTTTGGAAACTAATGCACAATCGCTTGCCTACTAAAGACTTTTTCATGTGTTTTGATCACTCAATTAATACTGATTGCTCTCTTTGTGGTTTGTGTATTGAATCTAATGTGCACTTATTCTTCCATTGTTCTGTCTCCTTGCAACTTTTGGTCGATCTTTCAGCAGAAGATGAATTTTACTTTTTCTTATATGGACTCTTGGCATATTGGTGATTGGATCAAGGAAGGTCGTCTTTTGGACCGGAGATCTAATAATAATTTCCTCTCGCTTTTTGCTTTCTGCTTGTGGGGGCTCTGGAATACTAGGAACGATCGCCATTTTTCTTCCAAGCAAGTAACCATGCCATGTGTCTGGGAGCGGGCAGTCGCCGTGCACTGGGAATATGCAAACACCCATGTCCCTGAGACAACTAGCCCCCAGGACCCTATTCGGATCCGGTGGGAGCCTCCGGATGACCCTTGGGCCAAACTCAACTCCGATGGATCCTTTGTGGATCCAACGAAGCCGGGGGGAGCAGGCTATATCATTCGAAATTCTAATTGTTGTTTTGTATCTGCAAGTTGTCGTCGACAAACTGCTGATGAGGCAATCGAGATGGAGGCCATCGGGCTATTGTTGGGACTTCAGGAATGTAGAAGCAAAGGGCTTACAAACATTAGTGTTGAGACGGATTCAAAAGTCTTAATGAAGATAATTAATCACGCAACCCGCTGCCCTTGGAGGATCTTGAATATTATGAAAGAAATTTGGCACCTCATTGAGACATTTCATGCTTTTATCATATCTCATTGTAATAGACAATGTAATCGAAACATGCTTGCGAACACTGGTCGTATGCAAGGAGACATGATTTTTTGTGAGGAGGCTCTTCCTTGTGAGCTCCTCAGTATTTTGTATGATGATGCGATATCTTAAATGATAGTTAAAGTTTCTTTTTGAAAAAAAAAAATTCATATTAGTTATTTATAATAAAATAAAATTTATTAATTAATATACAGTTTTTACCAATATACCCTTAAATCAAATAATTGTATTTAAAAAAATATATATAATTTACTATGAACTCTACAAATTTAAATCACAAAAACATATTCTCATCCATAAAGTTAAAGTTCATCAAATAATTAGTTTTTTTTGGAAATATTGATAATAGTATATTCGTAGTAATTAACTAAGGTTTATTTAATTAATTTTACAATTTATTTAATTAATTTTATAGTTTATATAAATAAAATCTCAAAGGGAAAATGTGAAAAGTGAAATTAAAAAAATTGCAACTCAAGTGATATTTTGGATTGTCACCCCTCCCATAGGCAATATACATCGCCACTTGATAGACAATCCAGATTACACATTACCTATCGCAAGTTAATAGGGTAATGTGGTGGGCTAGGTAATTGAATACAATAGTACCAGGTAATATTTGTAGATTACCTGTAGCCCCTTAATTCATTGCTATTGGTAGTAAGTTGATCGGTTGTTCTTAAGTAGATGAGATATAATGAGAAAATATTTGTAAATAAACAAACTATTATTTGATTAGATGATTCATGTTTTTTTTCTTTTTTTGAGGGGAAAAGGAGATGATTCATGTTCATATGCAGATAACAATTATTTCTTAATCATAATCATATTCATGTAGTAGGATAAGGTTAGGAAATTTTTGCCACACATATATTTATGGACCGAAAACCAGCGTATATTGAAATTTGCGCAAGTGTTCAAAGTACTACTCAATTGTCGCTATTCATGCATTTCATGTGAGAATTCTCTAGTTATGGTGCAAGGAACTAATTTAAAGTGCAAACTTACATTCTTCATTATCAGGGCTTGTACTGGCATCGACACTTCCATTCCCATGTAGCGGCAAGTGTGGCGATGAGTTCAAGTTACTAAAGCCTGAAGGGTTATCCCATGCCCCCCTTCCTCCTTCTAGTCTTGTTATGAAATCGTGTGAATCATATGCATGACCAAAACTGTAGTATGAATTACTAACCAGACCAGAAAACCCATATTTGTATGAACTGGTATGCATCATTGGCCAGTATGCATTCCCCTGCATATAGGACACAGTTATTATGATAGACAAAAGAAGCAGTTTTCCAAAAAGAAAAAAATAAAACAAATGAAAATTCTTCTAAGCACAAGCTCAAGAAGCAGACATTACGACAAATAAAAAATACTTGTTTCCAGCAGAAGTTAGTTAAAAGGATTAGGGGAGCATAGTAGTTATAAATATTTTCATAAAGGTAATCTGTGATTTCCAATCATAATGTGATATCCACATGTGTGCCGCAAAGCAAAAAGAACAAGCATGTGAAAATTTCAGTTCTAATGTATTGTGACAAAACGTTTGAGATGGTTTGGTCATGTTCAGAGAAGACCATTAGATGCGCCAGTAAGAAGAGTAGATCAAATAATCTGGAGTCCGATTAAAAGAGGGAGAGGGAGGCCAAGGCGGACACTTGGCGAACTAATAGAGCAAGATCTATTGGTGAATAATATACCGAAAGGTTTGGTTACTAATAGAGCGGAATGGCGTCGTATGATCCATGTAGCCGACCCCACCTAGTGGGATAAGGCTTTGTTGTTGTTGTTGTTGTTGTAATGTATTGTGACAAAATCATGTTATCAATCTGTCCATTTACAACTAGTTATCTGCTCTGCGGCTCCATGGAATTTATTTGTTACCATTGGAAAGAAATCATGGTATAATACAATGGCAACTGGATGCTCAATCTTTCAAGTTTAAACAGATCATGCAAGCAAAACCTGACATTCACTGGCCCCATCAATATCAACCTATATAAGCTACCTGATCCTGCAAAGCTTCTGCAAGAGCAGCATCCGTCTGAGCATATGCAAGGCCCTCAAATAAATCCATAATGCACTTCCATCTGTCTACTGGTGTTCATCCTTCCACCTGTTCCTATCAAACCAAAATGAAACTTCATTGGCATAGGAGGTTAACACAACTGCATTGCATAAAAAACTTCAACAAAAGAGACTTGTTAGTAAAAAAAAAAAACCTTTTCAGAATATAACAAGAAAAAGTTATTTTCTTTCTCGAGGATTGGATGTTAATCTCCATAAGCATATTTATGCATTTTATGCAAGATAAGATGAAATCTAAGTATTAAAGAAAATTCATCGAGACATGAAAGACAAGTTATCACCGTGAAAGGAAACTCCTAAAACTTCAATTTTGGTTTCAAATGAACAACTTGTAAAACCAACGCCTCCACTGAATTGCCATAAATAATACTATAAGTAACACATCTTTGTTTAAGGGCATTTGTGCAAGTAACTGTTGGACCAACCAGTCTCAAAAATTTATCAAGTCATCAATAAAGAGATTCCACTGAAACAAACAAACAAAAGAAAAAGGAAGACATGCTTATTCAACTGCCACCTGACCGTTCTATTTAAGAAGAATGACAGATGAGATTAGAGAAAAAAAACACGTATATATATGCAGCAACTATCTCTTAACGGATAAGTAGGATCTTGCATCACAATGGTGATTCATGGAAAACAATGATCATAAACGAGTTCAGTGGTAGAGCGTCAATCTTGTAAACTGAAGGTCTGTATTTCGATCCTGCATGGGGGAATCATTTTTTACCTTTCTTATTTTAAATTTTTAATCTGATTTAGTGTTCATATTATTTATACTTTTTGTTTGCCCCCTTTTTTTCATTTTCTTCTTTCAGCCTTTTTATGTTAATTTGGAGTTACTTTACTTTTGGGGTTTTTATTTTACTCATTTGGTACTTACTTCGGAGTTATCGTTTAGTTTTGTAAGAATTAGAACGGCAAAATTTCATATCTGGTTTCCTTTTATATCAAATAATCTGTTCATTTTACAATTTCCTTAACTTTCTCAAGGTATTTCCTTTTTTGTCTCGGTTGCAACTTGGAATTCAAGGTACTCATTAAAGATGAAGGTTAGAGTGATATAGAAAACAGTAAGTAATCCACCTCTCACAACAGGACCTGTTATTGTAAAAGGAACATTCCCACATTTTCATGTATATAGCCAAATTAATGAAAGGGTAAAGCAACCATTTAATAGTCCTTGGCAGGATGTAACATTGTTTTTATCCCTACAACATTTTCTGG